>OY728126.1:1241185376-1241814543 GCA_963277665.1 Viscum album | reverse complement strand
ATTGAAATTTATATGTTTTAGTAATTAATTTAAAATTAATCCTCATGTTGGAATGAGAAAATGGGTTGGAAAAGATCATAATTGAAAAAGATTGAAATGTTTTTACATCTAAATTAGATGTAACATTAATGAAAATAACCTAAATTATATTAAATGATAAAAAATAATATATTTATACATTAAAACTATTCAATAATACAATTTAACAATATAAAATATTTTTATTAAAATATTTGTTTTCAATTAAAATTAATTAGATTTTTATTTTTAATAAAAACATGAAAGTTATCATGAAAATATAAGAAAATAATTAAATGTAAATTTTAATACCCAAAATCAAAATAATATGTTAACTTTGTCAAATATAATGTAGAAAAGGGTTAATAATTTGATTTAAAATGGGTAGGCCCTCAAATGGTTGAAACACTACATAATTTGAAAAATACTTCTTTTATCTGAAAAAATTAATTTTTTCTTATATAATATCAAAAAATAGATAAGATTAATTATAAAAAATTATATTTAATACTTTTAATATATTTTTAATTACTAAAATCTATCTAGAGTGATTTTATTACTTTATAAACTCACATATTTTCATTGAAATAGTTTTTTATAAAAACGTTTCATTTATTTATAATGGGTTTTATTTTCATTTATAATTAACTTATTACAAAATTATTAATTTTATATACACGTGTAAATCATATTTTCATAATTTAGTAAATATTGTTCATATTATCTATTATAATGGATAGTTTATAAGGTAACAAAATAATATGTAGTTCGCTTAAACTCGGCCTTGCATAAAATAAAATCTATCAAAAGAACATGAAATTGTGTCTAACATAAGACAAGAATATGGATGCATATGCCACAAGCTAATTCAATGTTGATTATAGTGCACAATTATCTTAGTATAGATTATAACCCCTGACATCTTAGAAATAAAATAAAAATATAGCTCATAAAAATCCCGGGGTGTTACACATATGGGGAACATACATTATTATCATTACCCAATGCATTGGAGTGTTATAAATTACTAATCAGGTGCTATCATGGAATTCCCAAGTTACGTTATAATGTTATTTTTTGCTGCTATATAGACCAACTCATTATGAAATTCCCAATTACCACTTAATTAATAAAATAATTTCATCATAAAACTCTTTTAAAAACTCTTTTAAACTCATATGATAATAGTTTTAGAAAAAAATAACATTTTTATTTTAAAAACCATTTTCCAAACAAACTTAAATTTTATATTTGAAAACGATTTTCAATACTGAATTTCCCAAAAAAAATAAATAAGGTTTTTTAAGGAAAAATGAAATCTTTCAAAGGAATCAAAAAATAAAATAACAGTCATAGTGGTGGGAAAGTCATTATCACCATTTGAGTTAAGAATAGAACATTCATTTTTCTATTTTTCAAAATATTCCGCATAAAACATGTAAAAAGATTATTTTTTTAATAAACTATTGAATGAAAATAAAAATATACATAAAATTTTAATTTATGATCAATTTATATAAATAAAAATATAAAATAATATCATGAATATAGATATTGAGTAAATTATTTTGAAATTAAATAATTAGACATTTAAAAAGAGATTGTTAAATCCATGTGTCCTATACAACATAGAAATAATTAAATCATAATCCCAATGAAAGAACAAAATTTAACAACACATTAAATAACACTAGAATATATAAATTAATGATATTATTTTTCAAAGGGGGTGTCTATACATCTCATAAAATATGGTTTGTGTATTAAATCATAATATGCCTCAATGAACAGAGATTGAGATAAAATACCTTACATTGAGTATGTTTGTTCACATTTGTATTTATCTTCTTGAATAATAAACATTTTTTAATTATATAATTTATTTAGTAATTTATTCATGTTTATCATTAATTTTTTCACTTATTATAATGTTTTATACAACCACATAAACAATTATGTTTACATCTTGTGTTTTGACCATATTTGGTTCATGTGTCAAAAACGACATTGGTAGGTCGACTAAGTTCAAAAGGGAAATTATTAAAACATGTCCAAAATAATAATTGGAGAATAATTATAATATTTTTACATCAATTATAATTTTAAAAACTATTATAAAATTTGGTTATGAAAAATTAACCAATGCTAGAGTCATGGAGATGAAAGGAAATACATATGTATGAGTAAGGTTCCCATTTTTAAATGATCATTATGGAAAGACAGTAAGTAACATTTATATTTCAATAATTATAATTATATAAAAAATACAATATAATTGAATAATATATATTAAAATATAGAAATATTGTAATGTTAAAATAATCACATCGCTATGAGAAGGTAGTATTCCACAGTTCCATGATCGATGTAATCAATTATTTAGTTTGTGAAAAGGTAATAATGAAAATTAAATATTATATTTTTTGAAAGGAAATTATTTCATGAATATAATATAGATTTAATTTTTGTTTGATATTTTTATTTAACCCATCCTTAAAACAATCCATGTAATCTCTGAACGAATCGCATCGCTTTGAGGATGTGGAAGTCCACACGTATACAAACGAAGTTATCGTATTACCAAAAACTAACAAGAATGATGGTATGTGCTATAGAAAAATTCAAGGAGTATAAAGAATTCACAAATACCATATATATGATATAAAATATTTTGTACATCATAATCCCCAACCATATAGGAGGTAAAGAAAAAACAAATGACATCATTTTGTGAGGTAGTGTTCCGTCGTACACATGAGTAATGATTTCATTAACTATTTTATTGATGTGTGTGTCGGTATAGGTATAAACCTTAACATAAAATCATAAAAGATTATTTATTTTACAGATTTTATTATATAATCATGTAATAAAAATAATTTATGGTGTGGATAAAAAAATTGAAACAAAATTTCTCATTGAAGAATGATAACTCTTCTTTAGGTAACCCATTTTAGTTTTCATAAAAAAACATAATTGGTAGGATTTGTAACCAAATTGATGATTTTAAGATGATATTAGGAATTTTGGGAAATTATTTTGGCAGTTTATGGTGTTTCATGTGATGCTAGATTAACTATGTGATGTGCATAACATAATCTATTAATGAATTTAAATTTATTTGAAAGAATATATTTCATAAAATCTCGAGATGTTACATCTTACCCCCCATAACATGAGAATTTCCATTGATTTTTGTCTAGGTTATAAAATTATTAACATTTATAGAATTACATCACTTAAAACCACATTATAAAAAAGGAAAATAAAGGATCATCTTCAGAATAAAAAGTGGGGAATCAAATTGGTCACCAGATGTTACACATAACTAGAATTCCACAAAAGGAGAAAATTTGTTATGAATTAGAAGATGGATTTGGAAGGTATAACTAATTCCAAGGGACTAGTTAAGAGTTATATATAATATGGATAAGTGGATGTCAATTAAGAGAAAACCATAAACCATATAGGTGCCAAAAATGTCATAGATATCATCACAGAAGAAGGTAACAATATAATATTTGATTTCAAGATCCTTTTCCAAGAGTTGATGGATTACTTAATTATATATAATAAGAGTACAAGGAAATATACTTATTTGATGAGAAGACTTTAATAATTTAATAAACATCCCCCTAATACTCATCTCTTTCTCTAAAAAATGACTATACAAGACTAATATTCAAGCCTAATGCACAATAATCTACTTCTAATGGATCAAATAATCCTTAAATAGATAACACAATATTCCTCTTATCATTTGATATCAACAAAAACCAAAATGGTTAGTACATGGTATGATAATTAATACCTTTGTGTGTTGAGATAATAAAATAATTTTTATATTCATAATTAAATTCATACCACTTATTAAACAAAACACATACCTTATCTTAAACCCAATTAATCATCTCCCAAATAGCCTTTAATAACATTGTGATCACATCACATAAAAATATAGAAGGATTGTATAAAACATTGAACATAGGGAAATGATTTGAGAAATACTAAGCTCCCAAGAGCTAATATCACTTCACTAGATGTCTCAACATCAACTGTAGCAGTAATAAATGAATTTACATCACCTTTTTGTTTCTGATTGTGATGAGTTCCACCCTATGCAAGTATATTTTGGCACAAAACTACTAGAAAAATGACTAATAACCATGTTTTGAAATCATGGGTATATCCCCATAAAACTGTGGGTATAGCCTACACCCATGGTTTCATGAACTATGGTCTACTGAGGTGTTGGTATCAAACTATGCCCATGGTTTTTAACAAACAGTTGGTATAGGTCATATAAATTATTCTATAGCCACAGTTTAAACCAAACCATGGGTATACATATATACCCATGTTTTGGTGAACTGTAGGTATTTATGTATAACTTAAAAAATAGAGAACCCATACACATAGTTCTCCAAGCCATGGATATTGTCACCATTCAATCTTCACATCCCCCTATAGTCCCTTCACACCCCATGTATCCCCTTTACACCCCCACTGTCTCCCCTTCAAAGCCCCTACACATCCCTATAAAACCCCTTCACAACCCCTTCCATCCCCCTTCGTAACCCCCTCTAGCCCCCTCCAACCCCTATAGCCCCTTCACACCCTCTTCAATCCACCTGCATAGCACCCATTTATATCACCCTCTAACCCCCCCCCCCCCCACACACACCTACAAACCCCTTAACAGCCCCCTGCAACCTCCTGCACATCCCCTACAACCCTTTATGTACCCTTTACAACCGCTTTAAAACACCCTAGAGTACGTTCACTGATAGTAGGTGATATATCACCATTGTGGGAATCCAGGTCACACAAATCCTCAAGTTGATCGGGACCCCATTGAGTGTTGTGATTATGGAAAATTAAGTGTCTTCAATGATTTTGTATAAATTTTCCTCTCATGCCTAGTGAGATAGGATCTTGACTAACTCCAAATTCTGGGGAAGGATTATCATTATTAACCTCACATTATCTAGGGAGTTGGAGCATTACAGGTCATTTGGGAGGAAGAGGCTTTTTTGGTTGAGTGAGATAGATCCAGGATAAGTAACACAAGAAATAAATTTCTAGGTTATTCAAGATGTATCTTTGGGAAGTGGAATGTGCCCTTTATATGTAGTATAATATAAATAAGGATGTTGATTTTTGACCAATACACCATGTGAGGTATGATCTCAGTAGTATTGATATCAGTATATAAATTATTCAAAAAAGCCATATTAAATTATTTTATATATGTGGATATCATGGAAATAAAATGGATTTAAATATAGTAATTAATTAGAATTATGAATCTTGATACTCTATTGGTAGTGATATCAGAATGTGTTTGAAAATGTAGTGAATTTCCAATCGAGATTTGTGGGTCATTGAGTGAGTATAACTCCTCCTTTCCTTGGTCTTAAACTGAATATTGATAGTTCGTGCATCCAAGGTAATATGAATGGGAGTGGTATTGTTAGTTAAAACATATGATAAATTATTCTTAGTTTTATTTATTTTTATGTAGATGGTAATTATTACAAGGGTGTAGGTGGAGTATATTCTTACTAGTCATCAAATGTTTTCTTATAATCAATTTTCATTGGCATCTATTGAGAATGATTCAAGGATTATATGTAGCTCCCTAAAATGTCTTTTTGCTATATAGTGGGACATTACATATCTAATTTCAAAAAGTACTTTCTCATTCCTGATATTGAGGTATTATATATGTGGTGTAAAGGAAATCATGTATCATTTTTTTTATTCGAAGGATTTTAAGGAGGCTCTATTCATGGTATTTAATAGAGTTGTGGTTATAATGCCAATGGTGTTTGTTTTGAAATAATTTTTGGAGATGTTCTAAAATAACTAATTCAGGTGTGGTCCTAAGGGTTGAATTTTGAAATGATTTACATTTGGTTTTGGAAGAAAAAGGGCTATATTTTAATGGTTCCTTGGTTTTCAAAATTATTTCTTATAAAACCATTGTTGTATTAGTAAAGAATGTGTTTTTTGTCCCTTTTGAAGGGACACCGTGGTGGGGTTTTAGGGATATGGCCACATAAGGGTCTATGTCTCATGTTGTTTGATGTGAGCCCCCTCCCCAGGAATGATATAGTGTAAAAGTGGATTGTTATTCATTGGTTTTTTTTTTGACGCATAGTTTATTTGTATCCACTTTAAAGGTTGTTGGGTGAGATGGTTTAGACCTGTAATTTTGGATTACAGTTTTATCATTCTGGGTCAGCTTTTTTTGGAATCCCTCCACACTCTAGTTTGTGAATCTACACTTAGGAATTATTTCTCCTATAAATAACTAATTAAAATAGTTATGAGAAAAAAATAAAATTTCATCATGACCCATCAGTATGTCAGATGTCAATGTTGATGGAAAAGAAAATAAAAATAATAAACATGTTATAAAAAAAGACAAAAACTAAACACACCATTAATCCCTCAAATACCCTAATCTCCCTCCCATTTAAATAATACTGCATAGCCACCACATGTTCCCTTCTTTCCCCTTTCACAAATATTACTACACTCTGTATGTAGAAAGCATTAAAAGGCCTAAGTGGATAATAAGATAAAGAATATAAAATAAAAACCAAACTATAACATACATGCCTCCAATGATTAGACGAATCACCACCCAATATATAAAAACCACAACACCCCATTGGTTAAATCATTTTTCTAAAATAAAGGGGGAAACAAATTCAAGATTCAAAATGATATTGTCAAAAAATAAATTCCTATTAATTAAAAATTACACTTTATATTAATGGTATATAATCAGTTTTTCGTGAGTTTTTTCTTAGTTCATTTTTGTTCTATACATGTTTGTTTGGGAAATTTTCATTAGATTTATTTTATCCTATTTTAATTTATATTAGATTTGATAGAAATTTTTTTGGAGTGTTATCCACAAGAATTCATCCCAAAATCATCTATCATGATTGGGTTACACCAATCCAACAAACATAGAATACCATAGTGTGAAGTTCAATATAATAGATCATTATAGGTCGAAATACAGTAGCTCTAGTAGAATTCCAAAATGGATTATGGATTTCAAATCACTATTCATACAACCCTGAATACTTGTGCATCTATGGAGAATGTGGAAAAATAGGATTCATGTTAATGATAAGATTACAGAAATAGGGAAACATATTGTGTCAGTATGGTATCTTTTCTTGAATGGTGAAGAATATGACCATAACTTATTATTGAGTTGAGATTTTTTTAAGAAACTATGGGGTTATGCAGGTTACTAGATTGGGATGAACTTAGATACTCACCTGTAGGTACCCAAATCTATTTAGACGATTTCCACTTCTATTCTTAGTGAATATGTGAATAATTTAATCTTGGAATCCATGGATTCAATAATATCTATTATGTGTAATACAAGTAATGAAAATATGTTAAATAATCAAGAGTTATCCATTCACCTTGGAAATATTTCACTTCAGAAGGAGGCATACACTTCCTTGGTGGTGCATACATGAGGTATATCAAATTTTTATGATAATATAAAAACATTATGGCTCTTGGGTGTGACATGTCGGTTGAGGAAATCAGAAATTATGACATAAATAAGATGGATCCCCCCAATTAATTCATGGATCATGTTTAATGTGGATGGAGCTTCTTCTGTAACATTGAGACCCTCGAACTATGGAGGTGTATTCTTAACCCACCATGGTTTTTTTAAGGGATGTTTCTTCCATTACATTGTAATTTGAGTGTCCCATGAGATTCTGTTAGAGGCAATTTTTTAAACATATTGGCATTCCTTTCAACTGAATCCTAATATTTTGGGTAAGTGGTATGAAACATATTATTCATATATAAATTTAATCTTTAATTGTGATCTTGAGGCAATCTATAAAAAATTTAAGAAAAAAAATCATTTGACACCTCAAGATTTACTTAGGAAACACGTACCCATAATAGTGAGAAACTTGTGCTTTAAACACAACATCATCATTTCAAAAAAAAACAAGTTCTCATGGTAGTGCCATTGAACAATACAAATAGAGGTATTTAGTAATTATCTACATCAATAGAAACTGATCTCTCAATATTTTCATATTAACCCAACCATGATGATGAGTAATAAATTCTAGTAATCATCCCATAATAGAAGTTGAGTTTCTCTCTATCTCTATCCTACCTAACTAGTCTATCCAACTATCATGAAGAATTTAAAAATCCTTTTACAGATGAGTGTAATTCCCTAGGATAAGAAATGTATAGGGTGGATCTAAGAATGAATAAAATCTTTATATTAGAAATAGTGGGAATATTCACCCTATTCATGAAATTGTATTAGAGAAAAAGGGTAGGTTCAGACAAACACTTGTATTTCATTTGGGGATATTGTTGTATTTAGGGTTATGTGGAACTACACTAGGTGTATGTGATAAGGGAATAATTTACCTTCCCCTAATTTTGATATGATAAAAATTATTGAGTCATACTATGAGGAATTGGCAATTTTCATGTGTCTCTGATATGTCATTTTATGTAGGACAACTATTAAGAGTTCTTTATGAGTCATTTTATAGATGGGTGGGATGCATAGTAAAAAGTAGTGTAGTTAATTTTATGGACTTCCATGTCCTTAAATCATGGTTATACTATATTTTTACTTTATGCGTGTGTTAATAAAGTTGTTTTTCAATATTTGTTTTCAGTTTTGAGATTAATGGGTGATATATTTGTGTTTAATTATGAACTAGAACATTTTAAAAGTTGTTTTTATTTTTTCAAATTATTTTAGTTATGTATGTAATGAAATTACATGAGGCCATTATTCAATGGGGACAATTATTTATTAGTCCATTAGGCCATAAAGAAATTAGCTCAATTAGGTTATGGACAATTTGACATTAGGGCATGTTTCCTTGGCCCACCTATAGTTAAAACGTAGTGATGACCTAGTTAGTCACTAAAATGAGAATGAATATTACTGCCTAAGGTGGATGGGTTATAGCCTTGGGCTGACACAAGTGTTTGGGAATCAGGGAATCACCACTTGGGAACCTTTCCACCAACAAATTTGGGGGAAATAAAGGGAGGAATGGGACCCGAGAGAGCGGGATAACGTGCGGGGTGTTCGGCTGTGAGGGGTTTCATGAAAATATAAAGAGGATGAGGGCGATGAGGGATGTATCTAGATTATAGGTAGATGAGAGGGGTTGGGGGACATTTCTGGAGGAGAGGGAGCCGAGAGGGGAGAGAGGGGACATTGCTGGAGGAGGGGAGTTGAGAGGGGATGGGGAAGGGAGGTGGATGTTGGGACGTTGTGGTGGAGGTAGAGGAAAGGAGGTTGAGGTTAGGGAGGGGAGGATTGAGATATGGGGTAGATCATGGGAAGGGGAGGATAGGGTTCACATGGGAGGATCCTGAGGAAAATAAAAAATCAGGAGGGAAAGCCCAATGAAATTGTTAAAACGGGGCAATGTATAGAAATGGTTTTGAAAAAACTGTAGGTATATACCAGAATATATCACTTATACACATTTTTTTTTCTAAACCATGGGTTTAGATGCATGGTGATATACCTATTTTCTAGATGTTCAAGTTAGAATAATATCTGAAACTCATTGTAATTAAAACACGTCACTATTGGATGACTATTGGTTACTTCATCATTTGGTGGATTAGGTCTCTTTTCTTTATAGCTATAAATATTGAGACTAGACTGACCACACTGTAAACACTTCCTAGATCCTGTAAATAAATTATTTGAAATGATTGTTTCCACACATGGAACTTTTTTAGGGATTATAAATAGGCTTCTTAGATGATTTCTTCTCCATTTCTTATGAATTTAACAGTTTCTTACTCATTTCATCTCATGGAACATATGTTTTGGAAAACTCCATCTCAACTTTCTCATCAAAATAAACCACTTTCTCATAACATTATAATTTCCAAGAGGCTATAGATCTTTACAAAATTAGTTTCAATCCAGAGTAAAATATATTAATTTTACTATCAATGTCTTGAATAATGTTCAACACATAACTAGAAAATCTTTTGAAGTATGATTTATATTCAGCATTTTAATCTTCATCCTTTTGTTTTATTCACATAATTGGTTCTCCATCCTAAGACAAACAACCTTAGGGAAATATATTTTAATAAAAAAACTTAAATGTTTCCCATTCCATAGAATCGTGATCATATTTATTTCTCCTATTCATAACCAAATACGACCATTGATCAACATGAGCTTCAAAATTATAGATTTAAATAATTACCTTTTTATATTCTAAACAACTGATGGATTAAGATATTTTCTATAAGTAATTATTCCATTCATCATCTTCCACCGAGTCAGACGATCTATAGAATGATGGGGGATTGTTTCTCATGAAATTATCTACTATAGTCATGTTCTTTAGTGGAGGATTTGGTTCATCTCTAACATGGATACGACCACCATTTAAATCTTATCTCAACTGATGCATCAATAAAAAAATATTTTGTTCTAATTCCAAATATATTAGGATTTTGATTTAGAAGGATATTTTCATTTTGGTTCCATCTCACTAAAGATTCCTTGTATCTTATATAGAAAATATTTCTTAACAAACTACTTTAGATGAATCAATATGGAAATCTCAAAATTTTATATCATTTCAACATACACATAAATTATAATTTTTACAATGAATGAAATTAACATTATCCTAACCTCTAAATATTTATAAACCATTAATTTCATAGAAAATATAATTCCCCGACATTAACCATTAAATTATCTTGAGTTCTAGTCATGAATATACTTTCTTTATCTTCAAGGTCCTTTTAATGTTTAGATTTTTAGATAATACTTACATAACTCATACATAAAAAACTGTAAAATACAATGTGAACACTTCTGATTAGTATCAATTTTTTCCAAAATATAAAACTCCTAAAATAAAGAATGAATTACTTTCACATAATATCCTCATGAATTTCATGATGAATTATTATTTTCCAATACCTATCATTAAACACTTTGAAAACATTTTAATATCATTTATGAAAAAAATGAGTGATGGATATAAAAAGAAAAGAAAATAATTAAATCTATAAAAGCATTAAAACTCATATAATGTTAACCTTTATCTTCAATGTTCATTGAGAATATAAAATAAAAAATTTCATAAGAAAAATAACTTTTTTATCAATGAAATTCATTGAAACCCATAAAAATATATTAAAACTCATTTAGTTCCATTAGAGCATCATATTCATAAAACCTTTTCAATAACATTTATATTGGAATAATCATGTAAAATACATCAAATATTATAATTTCCAAATGCATTGCAGAGTTATAAGAAGAACACCCGATCCTATCTGGGCCAACCCATATTAATTTATATGGAATTTTCTAGTGATATATATCCCACCCTATGATATGATGTAATGGTATTTCTTAGTGAAATCTATGCCATCCCCATTTTAAACTCTAATGGGGTTTCATGATTCTACTTGGGACACCCCAAGTTAATCTGTAATTTAATTTTCTAGTGCTATATGAGACACCCCATCAAGTCATGCAAATGTACCACTTGATGAATAAACCACTCTCATCTTAGAACCCTTTTAAAAACTGTTTTATACATATAGGAAAACACATTTAGATAAAAATACCAATTTTCATTAAAATTTAATTTTCAAAACAAAAGACCCTTTTATTTTGAAAAAAAAAATCAAATAAAAAATTCACGAAAAATATAAATAAGTTTTATCATTTAAGGAAAAATAAAATCTTGAAAAGGAATGAAAAAATAAAATAATGGTTACAATGTTAGAAAATTCATTGTCTCCATGTACATTAAGGATTGAGCAGTACTTTTTCGTTTGTCAAAACGTTCCATATAAAACACATAAAAAGACTATTTTTTGATATACACTGAATAATATTAAAAATATTATAAAAATATCGATTATAATAATTTTATAAAATAAATAAATAATATATTATCAAGAATATTTTTTTGGAAGAAATGTTTTTGAAATTAAATCATTATACATTTTAAAATTTATTTTTAAATAAAAGAGTCCCATAAAACTTTGAAACAATTGAATCATAATTGACATGAAAGAATAAAATTTTAAAAACATTAAATAACATGAGAACATTTAATTTTATGATATGTTTCAATGAAATTAGATTGAGAAGGGATCGCTTACCTTGAGGCTGACTTACCACATGTGTCTTTATATTCATCAATATAAAATTTATTCTAATTATTTACTTTTATGATAACATTTTTAATAATTATCATTAATTTTATTTCATTTATTTTAATGTTTCATTCAACTACTGAAACAATTATGTTTATGTCTGGTGTTTTGACCATATTCTATTTATATGTCAAAAACAATTTTAATAGGCTGAAAAAGTTCAAAGGTGTAATTATTAAAACATATAATGAATAATAATAATGGAATAATTATCATATTTATACATAAATTAAATGTTTTAAACCAATTATAAGATATTTTTATGAAAAATGAACTAATGTCACAACCATCGGGAGGGTATGTCATACGTACACATGAGTAACATCGCCATTTTTCAATGATCATTATATAAAGATGGTAAGTACAATTTATATTTACAAAAAGATTATTAGATCATAAATAATATGTCATTTAATAAAATACACACACACACACACATATATATATTTAATTATTTTTATGTAAAATTAATCACATCACATCAAGGAGGCGGTAGTCCACATGTCCATGAAAAATGTTATAATTTTTTCTTTGTCTGAAAATTTAATAAATAAAATTATATATTATATTTATAGAAATTAATTTATGACATGAATAACATATATATGTAATTTATATCACATATTTTTATTAATACCATCTTTAATTCATTCCTTGTAATTTGTGAATGAATGACACCACTTTGAGGAGGTGGTAGTCCACATGTCCACAAACGAAGTTATCGTATTCCGAAAAAATGGAAAACCTGAAGGTATGTGTTATATAAAAATTAAATAAGTACTAATAAGTAGTAAATATTTTATATATAATATAAAACATGTATTATTATTATAATTTCCATCCACAAAAGGTGTTAATTTGAATATAACTGATATCGTTTCGCGAGGCTATAGTCTATTGTACACACAAACAGTGATTTCGTTACCCATTTGATTGAACTGTGTATATTTGTAGGTAAAAAAATTATTATTTAAACATATAATTATATTTTTGATACTGATGTTATTATATAATCATTTATTAAGAATAATATATTTTGTGGAGAAATAAATAGAACGAAAGTACTTGTTGAATAATGTAACCTCTTCTTCGAGTAACTCTATTTGGTTTTCACCAGAGGAATTACTTGGTTTTATTTATTCCAAAATTAAGTATTATATAATGAGTTGATGGATATTAGGAGATCATTTTGGTATGAATTGTATAATATAAATGGATTAAAAGGGTTTAATAAGTGATGGGTTGAGTTCATTTTTATTGCTAAGGGGGAGTGACATTCTTGTAAATATAAAAGGGTAATCACTATTGGGAGGTCTCCCTTACATCATGTGCATCCAATAATGATCAAAATTATATAAAATATTGATCATGTTAAAATCATGCATATACAATGGGTTTTTAAAAAGGATCTAGTTAATTTTTCCACTTAAGATTAATGTTTTTCTAATACGTAAACTCATTTGTACCTTAATCACATTAATTAATCTTAATTGCTTTCAAAAATATTTATGATAAAAAAAATAAGTTAAACAGAAAATAAATTATATATTAAGATTATTATAAATATTACATCCATTTTTCAAAATCTCAATAATTTAAGTTATAGAAATTAATTTGAAATTAATCTTGTAGTTGAAATGCGAAAGCGGGTTTTTAATTTAAAAAGTTGAAACATTTGAAATGTTTTTATATCCAATTTCTGTTTGAAAGAAATTAAAATTACCTAAAATAAATTTAATGATATAAAATTTTTCAAGTTATACATTAAAACTAATTAAAATTTTAATTTATCAACATAAATTATGAAGACCAAAATATTATTTTCAATTAAAATAAAGTATTATTTACCATTCATGAAAATATATATGTTTTTAGAAAAATACCAAAAATTATCCCAAACTAAATTATGATATGACTATTTCCAAAATAAATTTTTTTTCTTAATATAAATTATAAATTTGTGATAATTTAATTTTAAAACATTTATTCTTTTAAATGGCGGTAAAACATCCATTTATAAATATATATCTTTTTGTACGTAAAATTGGATTTATTATTATATTAAGCCTATAAAACTTATTGAATTAATATCAAAAAAAAATTATTAAAAATACAAAATATTTTTTTCAATAATATTGATTAATTTAATTTATAAAGATAAAACACCATTCTGGTAACGAAAAAAGTATTTCATAAAAACTCATCCTCTATATTCAATTGGTATTTATTTCTAATTCTAAATGATTGGTAACCAATCAATTAATTTTGTTAACATGTATAAGAATTATTTTCACAATATAGTTAATCTAATTTATTCCCTCTATTCTAACGACTATTTGATAACAAAGATAATAATAATAATAGTATATTGTTGTCAAGTAATACATGGGATTTTGTGTATCATAATTCATCAAAGGTACTAGATGTTTCATGCAACACAAGATAAAAATGGTCTTCCATGTGATAAATGATAAATTATGTATTTCAAATAATGTAATCTAAACTATGTATTTCATGTAATAAAATCTATTACATAATTTAAATTAATTATAAAGAATATATTTCATTAAATATCAATATGTTTATAAGGCCCTAGCCTTAAACCTTACTTAATCTTGAGTTATTACAAGATTTCACATTGAGGATCTTTTCGGGTTTAGAGTTTTAGAGAATTAGTTCATAAAACTTGAATTACATTCCACATATAAACAAAGTGGTTACATAAATATAGTATTATTATTTCCCATCAATGGAAACATATTTAAAATAAAACATGGATTCTTTCTTGACACTTCCTTGACACTATCATCATATCATGTACCTTTCCCTTGACCTGTGAAAAACATTTCAAAAAAACATGAGATGAGCATAAAAAGCTCAGTAAGGGATATAAAAATATGGAAAGGAAACATGGGTACATATATACATAAGAATGAAATCATAATTTACCCATAAAACATAAGCACCTTAACATACCTCATCAAATCATGAATAAATCATAGAAATCATAAGACATAAAGGTAACATGAGGCATTCATAACATTCTTACATAGGGAGTAACCCTCTTGGTTATGTTTGGAATTCCCATCACAGTATATTCCTTAAATCTCTTCGGAGAAACCTTAACGTTACACTCCTTCACGTTACCCAATGCATTATAGAGCTATATCGGGATCACCCGCCCTTAGTTTATCACGGAACCACCCGTCTTCATAATAATGCCCAAGAACCTCAACATAATCATATCACATAAAACATGCATAAAGGAAACATAACATTTCCACCTTTCAATCACAAGATATCAATACAATACACTGATATAAAAACATTATGAAAACCATTTTCAATACCAAAATAAATGAAAATTAAAACATGTTTTTTATTTTTCTTTTAAAAAGAAGGTATGGCTTGCAGAGAAGCCGAAACTCAAATAATGGTCACGGCGGCGGAGAAGTCATTGTCGCCGCATACGTACGAAAAAAAACATTTATTTTTTTCGTTTAGTAAAACGCTTCATAAAAAATATTCCTTTTGGATAAACATAAAAGTCAAAGGGGTTTATACACCGTATAAAAGAAGGTTGTGTTTAAAACCAAATATGCCTCAATGAAAAGGGATTGAGACGAAGTCCCATACCTCGGGTCTGACTTGACTCGGTCATTCTTTAATCTCCTGAATAATAAACTTGAGTTAATTTCTACTTGTTTAAGAACCTTTTTCAAGTTCATTATTCCTTTTATATCACCTATTTCCATGTCATGAACACTATGTAATTATTTAAGTTAATAACGGTCGTTTTAACGATCATTGGTACTTGAGTCAAAAATAAACCCTTTATAATTAC
This sequence comes from Viscum album, assembly GCA_963277665.1. NCBI lineage: Eukaryota > Viridiplantae > Streptophyta > Magnoliopsida > Santalales > Viscaceae > Viscum > Viscum album. The sequence goes on along the minus strand of OY728126.1, from coordinate 1,241,798,420 downwards.
AAGTTGTTCATGTATCCATTATATCCAGAATGGTATTCATGATGTAGATATCATATATGTCATATATATATAGTACATGAATTAATTAATAATATTACATAATCATTTAGAGGTAAGAAATGAAATGCACCGTTCATGGAGATGGTAAGCTGTACGTACGCATCAACGCTACTTTCATTTCTATTTCGTATTTTATAGAATGGAATCATAATATTATAAAGGTATATTATAATTCCAGTGTAATATATATATAATATCATAACTCCAACCTTTATACGTCCCACATATGGTATTAACAAATCAAATCACTTTGAGGGGGCGATAGTCCGCACTTCCTTAAATGAAGATATCGTGTTTACCCATAATGGAAACCATAAAGGTAGGACCAAAAAGAAAAATACATAAGCTTAAGGAAAACATAAACATTTTATATATCATATATAAATATAGTTTCATCTTAATGGCCACCTTTGAAGGTGTTAAAAGAATGTTGAACAATCATCGTTTCGGGAGGCAGAAATTCACCATCCATAGAAACAGTATGTTCTTTAACCATTAGATGTAGGTGTGTGTAAGTGTAGCTCTAATACTTCTTATAAAAACACCCTAGTATATTGAAGATACTTTATTTGTTACAAAAGAAATTAATAAAAGAGTTTATGGGATGGGATAAGCAAAATAAAACAAAAGGACTCAAGTGAAGACATTAACTTAAAATCGGGTAACTCCCTTTGGTTTGAGCTCAAAGGCTTCCTTGGGAAGACTTCTGCCCAATGTGAGGCTTCAAGGAGTAATATATGGAAGTGTAGAGACAAAACGGGTAGGTGTTGGCTGAGCCAAAGTCTTTGGGAGTGTGGGTAAGGAGGTAGAGGTGGGGGCCTTTTATAAGAGGAGAGGAGGGGCACTCTTGGAAGGCAAAGAAAAGTCACTTTATTTTAAAATGGTATTCGGATTTAAGAGGTCCCAAATTGATGTGTTTAGAGTATAAGGTGATAAGGGTTCTAAATACACCCATACAATAGGTTTTGGCCATGTGTAGGTCTTAGATTTTACATTATCATTCCATTTTATTTAAATCGTTAAATAATGAGGTCATCGCTGCATCATCATAATGTCATAAATAATTTAATTTATTTAAAGTTTAAAAATTATAAAATTAATACTATGATGTAGTAAATCGTTTTATCTTTCCAATGACTATTTATAATCAAAACTCTGTTCTTTATAACCCCATGTAAAAATTGTTTTAGTAAAACATCTCATGTTTGTGTCATTTTTACTTTTACATTAAATAAAAAGTTATTTATGTCATTTCCCAACAAAAGTGGCTCCATGGGGTCCCCAAGTTGACCCATGGATTGTCTTGGTCGGAAATTACACATCCAATGAGGGCAGGACATGTGTCAAGCTCATCTCATTTTATTAAAGCATTATTTTTACCATAAACTACACTAATTACCTATAATCGCGATTAAGAACTTAAGAGTTACTATTCACCAAAAAATTATTTTAATCTAATTGAACCACATTTTACTTATTAATGACAACCATTTATGTCGGAATTTTTAAATTCAAAACACCAAAGTGGTAAAATTTCATTTAAACGAAAAATCAGTTTTTATAAGTACCACTTAATGGTTTCACTATTCATTAAAATTTTGACGTTTTTCAGAAAAATACCAAAAAATCACCCTAAGATATATTTGATATTCCAAATTCATAAATGAAGTATATTTTAAAAAATTCAAAACATATAATCCACATTAATTAATTTAATAATTAATTCCTGCTGTCATGACAAATAGCGTGTTTTTATGAAACAATAAGTATCAAAAGATTGGCACCAGTTTAAGTCCAATTTCAAAGTGAAATTGATTCCAATGACCACCATTGGATTAAATGGTAAAAATATATTCTAATTTCACTTCAAAACCAATTCAAAAGATAATCTAATCATATAAATAAATTATATTAAAAAGCAGTTTTGATGTAAAATGCAATATTTTTAACTATTCATTAGAAAATGAACATTGTCTGAAAAATACAAAAAATTCACACAAATTAAATTTTGATGACCCAATCATAAAGAATAAGTTTATTTTGGCAAACATATCTTATAAAATTGTCAAAAGATAGATTTAAAAATGGTTTTCCATCAAAAGGCAGTAAAACAATCTTTTAAAAATATTAGTGTATTCCATGCTTAAGATTGGATTTATTTTCATTTTAAGCCTCTAAAACATTATCTAATTTATTAATAGACATAGATAAAAATATCTATTACTCATTACTTACTTGGTATGTTACATCATTCCCCCCTTTAGAAAATTGTGTCCCCGCAATTTATTTACTTATCAAATAAATGGGGGTTCTTATCCCTCATTGCATTTTCAGATTCTCATGTTGCCTCTTCCATCATGTGGTTTTTCCACAAAACCATTACCTGATTAATCAACTTATTCTGTAACACTTGCTCCCTGTGGTCAAGAATCTGGACCTGTTGTTCCTCATAAGATATGTTCTCTTCCAGCTGAACTACCTCTGGACTCAAAACATGAGATGGATCTGGAATATACTTTCTCAACATCGAAACGTGAAAAAAATTATGTACCTGAGATAAACTCGGAGGTAAAGCCACTCGGTAAGAAACTGATCCAACTCTCTCCAGAATTTCATATGGTCTAATGAACCTTGGACTCATCTTTCCTTTCTTACCAAATCGCATCACACTTTTCCATGGTGATACTTTGAGAAAAACATGATCACCTATCTCAAAAGATAGATCCTTCCTCCTGTTGTCTGCATAACTCTTCTGCCTACTCTGAGTTGTTCTCATGTGTTTCTGAATCAGCTGAACTTTCTCTGTCATCTCTTCTACCAATTCTGGCCCCATCAACTTCCTTTCACCCACTTCATCCAAGAAATATGGAGTTCGACAACGCTTCCAATATAATTCCTGAAATGGTGCCATCTGTATACTAGAATGAAAACTATTATTATATAAAAATTCAACCAAAGAAATGTGTTGGTCCCAACTTCCCTGATAATCCATCGAACAAGCTCGTAGCATATCCTCCAGGGTCTGAATTGTTCATTCTGACTACCCATCTGATTGAGGATGAAAAGCTGTACTAAAATTTAATTCAGTACCCAACGACTTCTGAAGGCCTTTCCAAAAGTTAAAAGTGAACCTGGGATCACGGTCAGATACAATGGAGAGAGGAACTCTATTTAACCTGACTATCTCTTTAAGATACAAACGGGAAAGTTGTTCTAGGGAAAAAGTATCTGATATAGCAAGGAAATGAAAAGATTTGGTCAAGTGATCAACAATAACCCATATTGCATTATTACCTTGAGATGTCTTCGGTAATCCCACAACAAAGTCCATGGATATATTCTCCCATTTCCACTCTGGAACTGGTAAAGGTTGAAGCATCCATTTTGGTAACTGTCGCTCTGCTTTAACCTGCTGACAAGTCAAACACTTCACTGTAAAATCAGCAATATCTCTTTTCATTCCATCCCACCAGAAATACTCCCGAAGATCTCTATACATATTAGTACTTCCTGGATGAACTGAAAATGGAGAACTATGAGCTTCACATAACAACTCTCTCTTCAACTATGAATCACAAGGAACACACAATCTCTTCCCAAATCTCAAAACGCAATCATTATCAATGCTGAATTCAGGAAACTTACCCTTCTGAACCAGCTCTACCTTTTTCTACAACTCGCTGTCTTGCTTCTGTGCTTGCTTGATTCTGTCTGATAGAGATGATCTCACTGATACCTAAAACAAAACAGAAGAACTTCCTACACCAACAACTTCTATGCCAAATTTCATCAAATCCTTAACCAAAGGATCACGTTCCAAACGCAACATTTCTAAAGAAGCATTACCTTTTCGACTCAAATCATCAACCAATTTATTTTATTTTCTCGGATGGTAATGAATTGTCCAATCATAATCCTTGATTAATTCTATCCATCTCCTTTGTCTCATGTTCAATTCCTTCTGAGTGAATATATACTTTAAACTTTTTTGATCAGTATATATTTCACACTTTACTCCATACAGATGATGCCTCAAAATTTTTAAAGCGAAAACAACAGCAGCTAATTCCAAATCATGTGTAGGGTAATTTACCTCATGAGTTTTCAACTGTCATGAAGCATAAGCAATTACCTGATCATTCTGCATTAGGACGCAACCAAGTCCTTTCAATGAAGCATCACTGTATATAACAAACTCACCATTCCTAGAAGGTAGTGCCAAAACTGGAGCATTCACCAATCTTCTTTTCAATTCCTGAAAACAATCATCACATTATTTTTTCCAGATAAACTTAACACCCTTCCGAGTTATCTTAGTCATTGGACTAGATAACCGTGAAAATTTTCTAACAAACCTTCGGTAATAGCCTGCCAATCCAAGGAAACTACGAATCTCTGTTACATTTGTGGGTCTTGGCCATTCTTCAACAACCTTTGTTTTTGCAGGATCAATAGTTATCCCATCTTTAGAAACAATATGACCAAGGAAAGAAATTTGTTTCAACAAAAAATCACACTTGCTGAATTTCCCATACAATTTATTTTCTTTCAAGGTTTGCAAAATGACCCTTAAATGTCTTTAATGTTCTTATTTAATTTTAGAAAACACCAAAATGTCATCAATGAAAACCACCACAAACTTATCCAAGAACTCCTAGAAAATTCTATTCATTAAGTCCATAAATATAGCGGGTGCATTGGTTATCCCAAAAGGCATTACTACAAATTCATAATGGCCATATCTTGTACGAAACGCAGTCTTCGGAACATCTGCTTCCTTTACCTTCAGCTGATGGTACCCCGATCTAAGGTCAATCTTTGAAAAATACTGAGCTCCCTAGAGCTGATCAAACAAATCATCGATATGAGACAAATAATATTTGTTCTTAACAGTGATGTTATTCAAGGCTCTATAATAAATTCAAAGTCTCGTAGAATCATATTTCTTTTTAAAAAATAAAACAGGATCACCCCATGGTGATGTGCTAGGTCGAATGAAACATTTCTCTAATAAATCTTGCAATTGCTCCTTCAACTCTAAAAGTTTAATTTGAGCCATTCGATAAGGGGGTTTTGAAATTCACTTAGCATCAGGGACTAAGTCAATAGTAAACTCAACTTCCTGATCTAGTATTATTCCAGGAAACTCATCAGGAAAAACATCAGGATACTCATTTACCACTAGCACATCATTAATCTGAACAGTTCCTTTATTTTCAACAATTTGTGCAAGGTAACATTCATTTCCATCTTTTACAAGTTTCTTGGCCTCTTGATAAGTTATCAATAGTAAGGGTTCATTCTTGTACACAAACTGAAATTCTTTCTGAAAAGAAACTTCTTTACCTCTACAGTCAATCTTAGCATGGTAAATAGAGAGCCAATCCATACCCAAGATAAAATCAAACTCTACTAGAGGTAGAACAATAAGGTTTGCAAGTAGGTTCTTTCCACAGATAAGGATATGAAGATTCTTATAAATTCTTTTTTCCTCAACATTTCCCCCAGGTGTTTTTACCACAAGTTTAGGAGTCATTTCTTGAGATGGTATTCCCATTTTACTAGAAAAGGATTCAGAGATGAAAGAATGTGTAGACCCCAAATCAAACAACACACTGGAATAATCTGAAAAAACAAACAAAGTACCTGATACAACTTAATTTGACGGCCCGATATCTGCTGAAGTAGTGGCAAAGGATTTCACCACCCCTTTCTGCTTGTATTCTAACTGCTTCTCATCACTCAAGCTCTTTTTCGGATACTCATTTGCATAGTGACTCATCTCATTGCACTTATAACATTTCACTAAATGTAAATCAAATTTGGTCTTACCATCACCCTGATCTTTTTCTGTGAAATCACGAGCCTTATGTCCCATCTTTCCACATTGGTATCACTTTCCAGAATTCAGAAGACATTCCCCAGCATGCCTTTTTCCAAATTTATCACAAACTAGAAACTTAGTTTTCTTACCATCAGACTTTTTTGAAGAATTCTTACCTTTATCCTGCCACCTCGGTCTCTTCTTCTGTTGGTTGTTATAGAACACCTGATCATCGACAAACTCCATTTCCACCTTCTCAGCACATCGAACAAGCTTTTCATAACTTTTAAATTCCCAAGAAGCTAAAGCCCTTCGATATTTTGGCTTTAATCCTGAGTAAAAATGAATGATTTTACTATCAAGGTCTCGGATAAAATTTGGAGCATACCTTGCCAATCGAGTGAACCTTTCTTCATAGGCAGCCACTGAGTCTTCCTCTTGCCTCAATTCCAAGAATTGATTTTCCATCCTAATTCGAACAGCCTTAGGAAAATACTTCTCAAGAAACATACCTTTGAATTCATCCCAGTCAAGAGCGTCAATCTCATCGGTGTCCCTGATATTTTTAACCATAGACCACCACTGATCTGGCTCACCCTCCAAACGATAAATAGAAAGACTAACCTTTTGATTGTCTGAACACCCCATGACATCAAAAATATTCTCCAGTCCACCCTTCAGCTAACACAGGGTCAGATGATCCTCTGAATGATGGGGGATGTTGCCTCATGAAATGTTCCACCACTGACATGTTCCTCTGCTGTTGATCTGGCTGATCTCGTGCATGGATACCACCACCATTTATCGCTTGAGTGAACTGTGCCATTACTGCAACAAACTGTTCAGTTCCAATTCCGACCATCTCGGGATGCTGATTCGGAAGGTTATTTCCTTCTGTATGCCTTCCTAGCACGGCTTCCCTGTTTCCTCTACGGAAAACCATTCTGAACAAACATGTCTTAGATGAAGCAACATGGTAATCTTCAAATGATATATCATTTAAAAATAAATATATTTTTGGATAATAATTTAATATAATTCTAACTCCTAAAGTTATCTAAACTGACCTTTGATACCAACTATAAGGCCCTAGCCTTAAACCTTACTTAATCTTGATTTATTACAAGATTTCACATTGAGGATATTTTCGGGTTTAGAGTTTTAGAGAATTAGATCATAAAACATGCATTACATTCCACATATAAACAAAGTGGTTACATAAAGATAGTATTCTTCTTTCACATCAATGGAAACATATTTAAAATAAAACATGGATTCTTTCTTGACACTTCCTTGACACTATCATCATATCATGTACCTTTCCCTTGACCTATGAAAAACATTTCAAAAAAACTTTGGATGAGCATAAAAAGCTTAGTAAGGGATATAAAAGTATGGAAAGGAAACATGGGTACATATATACATAAGAATGAAATCATACTTTACCCATAAAACATAATCACTTTAACATACCTCATCAAATCATGAATAAATCATAGAAATCATAAGACATAAAGGTAACTTGAGGCATTCATAACATTCTTACGTAGGGAGTAACCCTCTTGGTTACGTTTGGAATACCCATCACAGTATATTCCCTAAATCTCTTCAGAGAAACCTTAACGTTACAATCCTTCGCGTTACCCAATGCATTGGAGAGCTATATCGGGCTCACCCGCCCTTAGATTATCACGGAACCACCCGTCTTCATAATATTTCCCAAGAACCTCAATATAATCATATCACACACAAAATGCATAAAGGAAACATAAAATTTCCACCTTTCAATCACAAGATATCAATACAACACATTAATATAAAAACATTATGAAAACCATTTTCAATACCAAAATAAAAGAAAATTAAAACATGGTTTTTATTTTTCTTTTAAAAAGAAGGTATGGCTTGTAGAGGAAGCCGAAACTCAAATAATGGTCACGGCGGTGGAGAAGTCGTTATCACCGCATACGTACGACAAAAAACATTCCATTTTGTCATTTAGTAAAATGCTTCATAAAAAATATTCCTTTTGGATAAAGGTAAAAGTCAAGGGGGTTTATACACCGTATAAAAGAAGGTTGTGTTTAAAACAAAATATGCCTCAATGAAAGGAGATTGAGATGAAGTCCCATACCTCGGGTCCAACTTGACTCGGTCGTTCTTTAATCTCCTGAATAATAAACTTCAGTTAATTTATACTTGTTTAAGAACCTTTTTAATGTTCATTATTCCTTTTATACCACTTATTGCCATTTCATGAACACTATGTAATTATTTAAGGTAATAACAGTCGTTTTAACGATCATTGGTACTTGAGTCAAAAATAAACCCTTTATAATTACAAGTTGTTAATGTATCGATTATATCCAGAATGGTATTCATGATGTAGATATCATATATGTCATATATATCCAGTACATGAATGCATTTATAATATTACATAATCATTTAGAGGTAAGAAATGAAATCCACCGTTCATGGAGACGGTAAGTTGTACGTATGCATGAACGCTACTTTCATTTCTATTTCATATTTTATAGAATGGAATCATAATGATATAAAGGTATATTATAATTCCAGTGTAATATCATATATAATATCATAACTCCATCCTTTATACGTTCAACATATGGTATTAACGAATCAAATCACTTTGAGGGCGCGGTAGTCCGCACTTCCTTAAATGAAGATATCGCATTTACCCATAATGGAAACCATAAAGGTAGGACCAAAAAGAAAAATAAATAAGATTAAGGAAAACATAAACATATTATATATCATATATAAATATAGTGTCATCTTAATGGCCACCTTTGAATGTGTTAAAAGAATGTTGAACAGTCATCGTTTCGGGAGGCAGAAATTCGCCATCCACGGAAACAGTATGTTCATTAACCATTAGATGTAGGTTTGTGTAAGTGTATCTCGAATCCTTATTATAAAAACATCCTAGTATATTGAAGATACTGGAGTTGTTACAAAATAAATGAATAAAAGATTTTAGGGGGTTGGATAAGCAAAATAAAACAAAAGGACTCAAGTGAAGACATTACCTTAAAATCGGGTAACTCCCTTTGGTTTGAGCTCAAAAGATTCCTTGGGAAGACTTCTGCCCAAAGTGAGGCTTCAAGGAGTAAGAGAGGGAAGTGGAGAGACAAAATGGGCAGGGTTTGGCCGAGCCAAAGGCTTTGGGAGTGTGGGTAAGGAGGTAGAGGTGGGGGCCTTTTATAAGAGGAGAGGAGGGGCCCTCTTGGAAGGTAAGGAAAAGTCACTTTATTTTAAAATGGTATTCGGATTTAAGAGGTCCCACATTGATGTGTTTCGAGGATAAGGTGATAAGGGTTCTAAATCCACCCATACAATAGGTTTTGGTCTTGTGTAGGTCCTATATTTTACATTATCATTCCATTTTATTTAAATCATTAAATAATGAGGTCATCGCTGCATCATCATGATGTCATAAATAATTTAATTTATTTAATGTCTAAAAATTATAAAAAAGTACTATGATGTAGGAAATCTTTTTATCTTTCCAATTACTATTTATAAACACAAATCTGATCTTTATAACACCATGTAAAAATTGTTTTATTAAAACATCTCATGTTTCTGTCATTTTTACTTTTACATTAAATAAAAAGTTATTTATGTTGTTTCCCAACCAAAGTGGCTTCATGGGGTCCCCAAGTTGACCCATTGATTTTCTTGGTCGTCCATGACACATCCAAAGAGGGTAGGACATGTGTCAATCTCATCTCATTTTATTAAAACATTATTTTTACGTTAAACTACACTAATTACCTCTAATCACGATTAAGAACTTAAGAGTTACTATTCACCAAAAAAATTATTTTAATCTCATTGAACCACATTTTACTTCTTAATTACAACCATTTATGTCGGATTTTTGAAATTCAAAACATAGAAGTGGTAAATTTTCATTTAAACGAAAAATCAGTTTTTATAAGTACCACTTAGTGGTTTCACTATTCATCAAAAAATTGAAGTTTTTCAGAAAAATACCAAAAATTCACCCTAATCTATATTTGATATTCCGAATTCAAAAATGAAGTCTATTTTACAAAATTCAAAACATATAATCTATATTAATCGATTTAATAATTAATTCCCGCTGTCATGACAAATAGCGTGTTTTTATAAAACAATAAGTATAAAAAGATTGACACCAGTTTAAGTCCAATTTCAAAGTGAAATTAATTAAAATGACCACGATTGGATTAAATGGTAAAAATATATTCTAATTTCACTTCAAAACCAATTCAAAAGATAATCTAATCATATAAATAAATTAGATTAAAAAGCAATTTTGATGTAAAATGCAGTATTTTTCACTATTCATTAAAAAATGAACATTGTCTAAAAAATATCAAAAATTCAAAAAAAAGTAAATTTTGATGTCCAAATCATAAAGAATAAGTTTATTTTGGAAAACATAGCTTATAAAATTGTCAAAAGATAGATTTAAAAATGGTTTTCCATCAAAAGGCAGTAAAACAATCTTTTAAAAATATTAGTGTATTCCATGCTTAAGATTGGATTTATTTTCATTTTAAGCCTCTAGCACACTATCTAATTAATTAATAGACATAGATAAAAATATATATTATTCATTACTTACTTGGTATGTTACAATGTTACATACTAGGTTTGAATTTTCGTATTATTTATCTTATATTTTATTATTTTAAAAAAAAATCAATTATATTCTATATTTTATGGTATGTGTTTCTTCTCTCGTACATCAAAAATTTCATGAAAATTTGAGGGAAACCCATTAATTTGGTGTACTATTGTGGATGAAATAATTATTAAATTTTGAGTTATTATTTTAAATATTCTCTTTTTATTTTAAATCTCTTCCAATGAATGACGGTTTTGGGTAGAATGGAAAGTATGTGATGGTTGTCTTTCTTAATTTCATAATTTTTTTTCTTATTACATTTTTTCAAATTTAATGACATATATATTTATCCTAGATATAATAAATTTGGATTCCACTCCCATTTTAGGTGGATTTTGTGTTATTATAATTTTTTGTCAAGGTATTTTCAAAAATTTAAGGAAACATTATGGAAAATTAAAAAAAGGATAGATGGTATTTGTTTTATCCCCTTTTTGTATATATTGAGATTTATAATGGAATAATATTTTATTTGTTGGTAGTAATCATTTGGGTATTTGGGAAAAATTTATGTGAGGATTAAAAGTTAATATCATAATACTTTTATGATATAATTAATTTAGTGTGGTCTTTTTATGAGTGTATTCGATATCCATAAGAACATTTTTGTTTTCTTTTTTTCTTTCATTTCATTTAATTTCAGTTTCAAAATCTAGTTCATTTTTTCAATGCATTTAAAAAAGTATTAAAAAAGATAAAAATTTTAAATATGTTAAAAACAAAAGGATATTAAGTCATTATTGATGTTCCTTAAGAGTAAAACCATTTCAAAAAGATAGATAAAATTTGGAATTAAATTTTATTAACAAGTATTTTTTTTTCAAAAATTCATTTCAATAACTCTGGAAACTATTACAATCCTACATAATCACATTTTATAGAAATAAAATCATAAAAAATTCATATATTATATGTTATGGGAAGTATACCAATTTATATTTTAAGAAGAATTTATGAAGTGAATCTTATATATGAAATTATTAATTAGATAAAAAACCAAAAATATGAAAAGTTCCAATTTCTTATTTATCCCAATGAAATTTGAGGATATTATTTATGCAATATAAATACTCAAAAGTTGACTATGGATTAAAAATAATTTTTTTAGACTAAATATATGAATCATGGAGTAAATGTGAGAGAATTTGAACATTGAAATGTTAAAACCAATATATAATTATTTTTACAGTGTTTGATAAATAGTTTGTTAGAGAAGAGGTTATAAAATAATAACCAGATCCATCTATAAAAGAGACATGATGGTATGGTAGTATTAATTAGTGTCTAAAGATATATAATATCAACCGAAAATATTTTATACATAAAATTGCATGATTTTGATAAAAAATATCCATTATCACAATATAAGGATCGAAATGATTTGTGTATTTGGAAAACTAGATACCTAAAACAACAACATGAAACTTAAATATTTATTCTTTACTTAATTCTCTATAATGATCTCTTAAATCTCTTAGATCACCTAGAACTATATAGGATAACAAGAGGAATAAATAAAATAAATGGGTGAAAAAAGAACATAAGAGTATTGATCATTATAACTGAACATAAAATGTGAGTCAAAGGTATAACAAGATATCAAAATAGATAAGTCTCATGAATAACCAGATGAGAGAATAATGTAATGTACATTATATTATAAGATCATGGAAAATAGGAAATTCCAATGAAATATAAAACATGGCATAAAAATGTGTAAATACTAACTTCTTATACAATATAATAAGGTGGAAAGAAAATTCTTTTAATGGATTAGGTTTACCCCCTAGTCCCATACGAAACATCTAATGAGAAAAAATATTTTCCCAACTCATTAGATATGTATATGGGAGATCCCATAATAAGAATTTCAGGATTATGTGTTCAAAAAAAATTATATAAATAATACGTAATATATATAAGAATTACCAAGGACATTAAATTGGTTCTATAGTATTTCATAATATCATAATCAAAGGATATTTCATGGTGAAGTTATTTGAGACAAGAATATATGATATGTATTACCCAATAAAATGATGAAATTATAATCTAGGTATATATGTGAGGGGAATATATATAGAAATATTAATCATCATATAAATTTAAATAGTGAGATAAACATACTTATTGAGTAAAATATCATAACCCGAGGAAAAGAGTGGTTTTTAGAGACCCCTTTAACAAATAAGAAAAATATTTCTAGATATTAAAATATCTATCCCATTAAAAATGATTTTTGAAAATACATAGAATGAGTTGATAAAAAATTTTACATTAACTAAAATAGTGATGATTATAAATGAAGTTAATTATAAAATAAAAATTATAGTGGTTTGAAAATTTTATATTTCTATATACGTTTTAATATAACATTCAATTTATTTTCTTTAAAGAAATTAAAATCATTCCCTATAAAATATTTAAAAAATTCATTTTGAAAACATTTGATGGAAATTATAAATTATTTATAAAATAGCATTTATAAATAAATTATGTATATATAAATACAAAAATAAAATAATTTTAAAGATATGGACATTGAAGATAAATATTTAGAAATTAAATCAATAAACTATTTTAAACCATGTTTTAAATGTAAAGCGTCCCTTATGAAAAAAAATTAAAAGATTCCTTTTAAAACAAATTAATGAAAATTAAGTGTGGTAAAAAAATTACCTTGTTGAATCATTGAGGAAAAAATATGAGCATTCTTGAAACATTTAGATGAACATGGGCGTGGTAGAAAAAATAATTTTAAGGAAATATTAATAGAGTGGGTTTTTTAAAAGAAAGTATCTTGTGGCTTAAGAAAAGTCTTAATAAAAACCAATTGAATGGTATATAGATTTAATTTGTAGTTAAATATGATGAATATTAATAATATATTATATTAAATATTCATTTGGTTGTATATACCACAATGAGAAGACATGAGTTTTATAAGAGAACATGTATCTCAATGAAAGAAGTTTTGAGACACTGGCCTTCCATCGAGTTCAAATCATCCCATATGTAATTTATTATCCTCAATCATAAACATAAGTTAATTATTTACAAGTTCAATTAACCATTCCATGATAAGTAGATGAAACATGAGGTATATCTCTCAAAGGGACATCATTGTATTCTTGGGGGATAGGGTTTCCAAGTGTCCATCATGTTTCCATCAGACATTGAGATTGAGATTATGGTGTGGGGAAACCTAACTAGAACTATTCCAATGGTGGGAGAATCAAGGGAGGTGAAGGATATCATTTCATCATCCTCAATGGAATCTGTGATTATGGTTAGTGGAAATTGGCGAAATTTCATTACTCTTAAGGAAGGGATCTCATATCGTATTATCAAAAGGTGTTCAAATACTCACAATTTTTCAAACCAGGATAAAATTACTTGTAGGATTAATCTTTGTATGTTTTATATAATTACTAGGGTTTTAATTTCATTTATGATTGTAACCAGAGAAGGTGGATGATCTTATTCATAGAATAGTTGAAATATGGGGCTTTAATGACTGCATATGCATTCTAACCAACCACAAGTTTTTCATATTATATCTCTATCTGAGGATCTAAAAATGAGAAAATGGTGGTGTGGCTCAATATCTCAAAAAGGATGTATAATTGTAATATAATATTAGGATTCCAAATGTAATCCCAATGCTTTTATAAATAACAGATAATGTGTTTGGATTCGTGTCTTTAGGTTTAAATCGATCCTCTAAACCTATGAATTTATATTGATATCACCTAAATGATTGGATTAACCATAACAATGGACAATGATAACAAGGATACATGGTTTGGATACTATTAATGGATCCATTTTGAGGTAGATCTCTCTTCTAAAATCAGTGAAAAAATTATTCTTCCATTACAAAATGATAGTATTGATCTCAAAATAAAATATGAAAGGATTCCATATCTCTATGAAGGATACATGTTGACTGGGAGCCTAAAGAAAATGTGCTATAGGGAGGTGATCTCTTCCTATTTTTATTTGAATGGGAATATTATTTATTTTAATTGGAAATCGTACAAGGGAAAGAGGCCTAAAAAATCATTAGTCAATGATAATATTGATGACATGGTATGTGTTTTCTCTAATGATGAGATAAGTGAATTATGAATTTTGGTGTAGTAATGTATTCCCTATATGTAGGCCTAGGCATGCATGGGGATTCACCAAACCACTTCTCTAGTCATCAAAAGGATGTGGTAAGTAAGGAGTTTCATTATATTCATAAAGAAGCCCATGAGACTATTCAATGTGTGGAATTAGGGGACACTTCTATATAGAATATGATTCTAGGGAAAGGATTATTACCACTAGTGGAATATGATCTGTCTCGGAAGGATCTATAGGATGGTTGTCTCAACCCACCTGATGTTTAACAAAATTAACCTTGTCCTAAGGATATCTAGAATTTATTAAATTCTTAATGAATCTATTTTAAGTGGGGAGACCTCTTTTAAGGTGAATGGATGACTGATGGAACTCCCATAAAGGCTCCAGGCCATGGTGGACATGCATAATGTAAGTACATTAAAAAAAATAAAATAAAAATTTGATTGACTTTGAGGGTACCACTCCCACTTCTTTCAAGAGAAACACACATAAGGATTATTCTAACCTACTCTATAATGTCACTACCAGATCATCTTCTTAGGTGAAAAAGGACCAATGTAGAAATCCCTGAAGTCGTAAATCATTGTAGTTATCTATATTAGTGGAAAACTACTTATGATTATTATTATTAAAATAAAATTGCATATTATGATCTCTAAATCTATTTTTTTGGTTGATAAAATTCTATTCATTTGAACTCACTCACTTCACTAATTAATTTTTATAAAATCTTTAATAAATGGTTAGAATATTTTTCCTCTAGGTAGAATTTTTCTAACTATTTTCATAGTTATTGTTATATTTATTTAATTTATTTCTATTTTATATTTATTTAATTAATCAATTAAAACAACATTATACATTTTGATGATATTTGGTTCCTATGAAAAAAATTAATTTGGAAGGTTGAATATTTTAAAAAAAGTCATTTTTTAATCATATATTGAAAAAGAATCATGAAATAATTATCATTTTTATATATTTATTATATATTTAAAACTAACCATTAAAAATTTTATAAAAATGGATTTTATTGTAATCAAATATTTGGTAGGTCAAACGTTTGCACGAGAAACACTTCCATTTTTCATTGATCACGATGGAAATATTGTTAGTATAATTTTATTTTTATATATTAATAAATATATTATATATTCCATATTATTTATTTAAAATCTATTATATATACCATAAATGTCATAAATTAATAAAAAATAAATCACATCGCTTCATGGAGCTAGTAATTCCCATGTATGCATGAGTTATAATATCATATATTAATGAATGGAAAATTAAGAAAATATATAATATAATTATTTTCAATAATGATAAATATTTCTAGATACTATATATAAATTAATTAATTCCTCATAAATATTCTTGAGTAGTGATGATAGAAAACTAAGTACACCGGTTAATTATGTGGTAGTCTTCCATACACACATATAATGGTTTCATTTATTATTTGATGGAATAAGAGAAGGATTTAGGTTGTGAAATTAACATAATAACATATCAGTATATGTTAGATACTGATATTTTTATATCAGAATAGTATAATAAGATTTCAAGGATTCATAATAGGAAATAAAATGAAATTATCAGTTAATAATGAACCATTTTCTTCAAAAAAAAACCTCATTAGGTAATTACCAAAATCCATATTATGTGTGTTTTATAAAAAAAGGTTGTTAGGAAATTGTAATACAATTAAAGAAGGTATTTTTTTCACTTATTTGGTGAACCAAAAGCATTTATATATATATATTTAATAGGAGAGGAGGTTTCCTTTTATAAGTAATGGGGAGTGAATTCTTTGTAAATACCCAATAATATTCAATAGGTGGAATTCATTCCCATGAAAAGTGCTTAAATATTGATAAATAATGGATTGTATGGAATATAAGGTCATTCGACACCTCCTCCCATGAAATAGAAACCCTTACCATGATTTTGACTCATAATGTACATAATTTATCTTCTTGAATCATAAAATTATGATAATTATATACTTTATTAAAATCCTTTTTCAATTTTTATATTTCACTTACTTTATTTTTTACCATTTTATGTTTATTTACTTAATAAATTATAATAAAATCAAACATTTCGAATATATTCTGTTCATTTTTCCAAAACATCTTTCTTTAGGTGTGCTATGGTAAATTAATTGATTGCTACATCATCTATATCATAATAATCTTGACAAAAATAACATTTGTATACATAATTTTTTGTTTTAAAACCTACCATTAATGATGGTTATGAAAAATTAACAACGATACAATCAGGGAGATGGTAGGTTGTATGCACGCATGAGTAACGTTTTCATTTTTTAGGAATCATGATAAAATTAAGGAAGGTATTATTTTATTTTATAATATTTATAATATATCAAAAATACCATATTATTTATTTCCATACACTTATATATAACATCTATATGATGCAGAAAAAAAATGAATCATGTCACTTTGTGGAGTTGGTAATCAACATGCCCACATGAGAGACATTAACATCATTCAATGAATTAAAAGTTAATAAAATATATGATATATTACATTTAAAAAACTATAAATATTTCATTAATATCATATATATTCGTTAAATCCATCATCATAAATATATATGAGAGGTGACGATTTAAATCGAATTATATTACTTCGTTAGGTGATTTTCCACCTTACACATAAAAGATGATTTTCTTTCATATATGATGGATGAGAATATGGATCTAGGTTATTCCATTATCAAAATAAATTATCAGAATATGTTATATATTATTTTTATATAATCATTTTTGAATTATATTTGAAAAAAGTGTATGAAGAAATAAAACAAAATTCCCATTTAAGAAAGATAAATCTTTTTTAGATAATATATTTAGGTTTGAACCAAATTCATTACAAAGATGTTTTTTCTGAAAAAAATTCCTCTAGAATATGTTAATGGAATTAAATAATTTATTCTTTTGGTCTTGGAAAAAATAGAATAACTTTTAAAGGTCCATAGAATCTGAGAGAAGGTTCCCTTTTATATGGGAGAGGGAGTGTTATTTTTATAAATACACTAAACATTTAAATAATGGGAAGTTACTCTCAAGATAGGTTCTTAAAAAATTGATAAATCATAGTGTGGATGAAATATATGGTCAATAAAAATATCCACCATTGAAAAAACATGTTTTAAACATGTGTTTCCCTTTACATCAATGGTTACTCAGTTTTACCATTTTAGTTTTCTGTATAGTAATTAATTTATTACTATTTTTACTATTTATTATGTACAAAATTTAAGTTGAAATTTTTAACTAATATAAATTATTTTGATTAAAAATAATAAAATCCATTTTTTAAAATTAAACACGCAAAATCGGTATAATTTAATTTAAAATTAAATCAGAAAAAACATGTCAAAAAATATTTTTTCAATAAATTAAAATTTCAACCATAATATGAACTTAAAATAAAAATATGAAAAGTAATCATATTTATATGAATATTAAATCATATAAATATTATTATAAAAAATAAATTTCATTTAAATATTTCTTTATAAGGGGTAATTTTAATTAATTTAAATGGATAGTCTTTATGCACTTAAAAAAGTTTATTGAAAACCTCCATTTTAATCATTGAATTAAACATATCCAGAAAATTACATATTCAAATGAAATTAATTAAAATATTATAAATAAAATGTTAAATATTTTACTCTAATACGTAATTTGTAATATAATTTTAATTTTAAATTACATGATTTAATGGACAGAAATTACTGTATTTGAAAAATCGGTAATTTTTAATATTCACTATGAAATAAATCATTTATGAACCAAAAATATCACCCTATGTTAATTTCGATTTTCTTATATAAAAAATATTTTCTTTCTATAAAATTAAAATTCTAAATTTTTTATAAATTCATTATTATATTATCTCACAAAAAACAATAATAATAATTTTTAAAGGAAACATATATCTATAAATAAAGTTTCATTATTAGTAATTGAGTACATATTTCATAAAAATTTATCTATAAATTTTCATTTAGTATAAAATTTACATCATTATTTCATAAAGTATTTAATATTATTCAGACCTTCCAATTTAATGGAATTGTTATAATAGTCATATCTAAATATTAATATTTACTTGTTTGTTTAGGCTCGATTTTGTGTATCGTATACCCTATCAAACATAGTTTACTTTTTAAAATTTAAGGATGGTAATTATATAGATTTATTATGGACAATAAATGATAATTAATTCTCATAATTAAATATCTAGGTCCCTAAATACATGTAACTGATAGTAATAATTTCAATTAATTGGTAGATACATTGATATTGGATATCGACTCTATGCACACAAAATATGATTAGACCATAGATGATTCATCAAAAGAGGTGAAAACCATAGAGTGAAATTGTGTTTCCAATAAAATAACAAAAATAAATTATATATTTTTTACTTATTAAAAATTATTGGATTCATTGTTTATAAAAAAATATGTTATTAACTATAAATATACCTTTTCTATAGTTTCAATGATAATGTCCATTATGATATTTCTTATCTCACTGACTTCTTTTAATTATATTTTTTTAAATCAATATCAATAATTTTTTTTTTAAGATATGTTTAGTTTAATATGTGTATTTAATATATCCCATAATATTTAAACATCCACAGTTGTTTTTATGGAATCTCATGATGTAGTGCTCAATTTATTGATTGAATAAATTTTATTAGAGTTATAACATCAAATTTGATAATGTAATAAAATAGTTTGGTTTCATCAATAACATGACTTATTTATTTAATTGTAAGTGGTTTATTTTGAGAACTATATTATTTGTGTTACCGCATATATAAGACATACTACCCAAAAGAAATAATATCCCAAATTTACATTATATAATGGTATGATGGTGGAAATGTCTATCAAAAAAATACATGAGTGAAAAAATTATATAACATGCAATGATATATATCCACAATCATAAATTTGGTTTTATATAGTATGCCTATAACATATATTGGTAAATTTATAATATTTTTTTATCATGAATAACTCAAAATTGGTGTTAAGACGAGTTTTAGTGCATAAGTATAGTGAAGGCTCAATATCCATATAAGGAATTAACAAATTAAAACACAAATAAGATTACTTCTGCTTCTTAAATGAGATCTATCATGTATTCAATGTTTTTTACATGACTCAATGTCTCTTATGCTTTCTTTATTACAAGTAAATACTAATAAAATCCTATGGGGTATCACCAATCTTTTTTGATGTATATCCTTAGTAATTATGAAGAAGCAAGGATGTGTTCACTGTCAATATTGGGGAGGATTTGATCATTATAAGTCATATGAGATATTGACATGTCTTCTAATTTTCCATAAATATTGGATATATCACTTATAAGATATCTAAATAATAAATCATAGAATAATTGACAATTGTGTAATATTACATCATAGTATCACATGATTCTAAAAGTGATATTTTGATTGATATGTTCATAAATGAACATATGGTAATTTCTAGTATTGAAGGAGTAACTCATCATTAAAGAGATTATAATAGTGCTATTTTTTGGCTAAGGAATCCTAATATCCTGAAAGGACCTTGAAAATTCTTCACAAATACCATTATATTTGAGAAATCATTTTATTGGTGAGATGAAATAATCTACTGTGTGATAATTATTGTGAATTTAACATATCTATTAATAAATAAATTAACACAGCTAAATCATGAGGTTTATGAAATGTATTTTGGTATTAGATATTTTAGAGACAACATGTAATTATTTTAATCAATGAGAATGTTTAACTATATTATAATAATGTAAATAACTATTTATCATTCATTATTGTGTGTTTTATATATTACATGAACAATAGAATGAACCCCGAATTTCTGGCTTAGAGTTCTCCACAATTAATGATCATTAAGGTGTATTGTATATTTTAATGTTATTTAAAGATTAACAAGTATTAAATTTTGTATATAATACTGAAAAGACCCATTATATAATAATTTTATACTTATTATTATTATTTACTAATGAAATACTATCATATAGCATATCATATATTCATTTATATACTTATGTTAAAATAATAAATAGTGGTTAGGTATGTTACGGCCTGGGGAGGTTTTGTATACTATTGATCATGCCATGAATTTATTTTAAACAAGATTTTATTTTTCCTCTCTAATGGAAAGTATAACATTTTGTTCTATTTTTAAATTAAAACATTGAAATAAATGTATATTATTGGTTGGGTGACATTTTATTTTCTCAAATACTTTTATGAATAACATGTAATGTATTCATACAAACTATTTAGTCTATTTTGTGGACTTGTGAATCTATGAGTTGGACTCTTTGAGAGTTAAATGTTCAATGTATAGTGGTCACTCGGTGTCTTGGAAACAATTTTTGTATAATAATTAATATTATATATATATATATATATGTTGAATCAATATTAATATAGTGATATGATTATTTATATTGATATCATATCATACCCCCTTTAGCTTGAGCTGAAATGATAGTTGTATAGAGTGAAATATTTTCATACAATTACGGATTAATAAATTCATATTTTATTTATACTATAAAGTCCTAACCATAGGGTAACACATTAGGTCCTATAATGAGGTTTAGTTTTGGTATAAAGTGTTTATTGAAAATTCGAGAGTGTATAAATGAAAATTATTTCTTAAAGAGTTTTGATGGATTCCTAATTAGATGTGATATTCTTCATAGATCCCATGAGTCTTTTCAAATATTTAGAGATTATACTAAAATATAATGCATAGAATATACAATGACATGGTTAACGTCACCACACCCTAGTTTATGTCTTATTTTTTATTATTAGCACATATTTGAGTTCTTATAAAATGATATATTATATAATTTGTCCAACTATTATAATAATTTTATAATGTTTATTTAATATTGAGACACTTAATATGATGTTTTTTAGAATAAATTAATATTATAATAAGTTTAATAAAAATTTAAAATCCAAGTGGCTGTTGTTAAAAATGTTACAAAATTGATTAAAAAATGGTTTTTTGTTTCAATGTATTTAAAACATTTGTACACCAACAGGCTCATTTATTCACTAGTGGTGATATCTTCAGGATATTTTGAGGTCCTAATCCAAAAAAATAGTGTTTATACCCATAGAAAAAATCTCTAAAATCATTTCTCTCATTTTCCAATCATAGAGGATGTTTCAGAACACCGTGGTTAATATGGGTTCCTATCAAAACATTTAAAAATTTTATTGCCTACTAAATATCGTTGAAGATTGGAATCTATTGGTTATTATTAACAAAACATAATAGAACTCACTATGGAAGACAATTCAACATGGATAGTGAGGTATTGTATTCTAACGATTTATTATTTTAAATCATGATTCATAACTAGGTAGATCATATTCTAATGTTATGGTAATTCCTATAAAAACCAGAATAGTTAGCTCCATCCTCAAATTGATATCCTCGAAAAAATAATATGATCTTCATGGAGAAGAATCAATAAGATTTTAAAAAAATTCATTGAATGGGTATACCTCCTTATTAATAAAAAATAATTTATAACAATGAATTTATTAATTTCTTTTAACAACAAACAACATGTTCTGACCTATTAGGATATTTTTCATCCATTATAATCACTAAAATATTTATTTGGGACCCTTCTCCAAAAATATTTTCTAAAACCTACTTATTGAATGAATATGAAGATATAGAATTTAAGAGAGAGTTAGCTCTTCATATTAACACTAGTGTACTAGAATTTGGTCCTAAATATCCCTTAAAAAGAATAATATTCTAATGAATAAGATTATTTGAGTTTGACCATTTTATATTCCTTTAAATGACTAGGATTTTGGAATTCAGTATCATAAAAAATATAAAATAAATATCAGCGATTAAATGACATATTTAAACATCATTTAATTTTCATTTAATATTCAAATCATTATATGATGCATGAAAAATAAATAATCATAAAAATATAATTACAAACATAAATTTTAAAAATAATCAAGTTATGTTTTTAAATGTAATTCACAACATACTCATGATTGTTGTTAGAAGCAACGTTACTAAAATTAAATATTTTTAAAAACATTCTTTACCTATTTTTTTTAAAACACATATAATGTGTTATTAATATATTATGAGATTCATATAAGACTATATAACTAATGATTTATGTTGTCATAATATTTTAAAGAATATATTTTTTAATATTTTTACGTGAATATAATTTTTACCAATGATGGCCATTAATTATAATATTATTTAATAAATATTATTATATGTATTCATTATTTTTTTATATTTTTAATCACAATTAATTAAATAAAACTAAAAATAATGAAAAATATATACCCAATAAATCCAAATTAACCACAAATTAATTTATACCATTCACATAATACATTCCAAAAAATCAATTCATTGGAAAATATTTAATCATAATATTCTAATCAACCAAATATGAAAATAAAAATAAACAATTTTAGCAAGGAAAAAATAATGGAAACCAATAACATGAAGAATTGATCTATAATTTCCATAAAATGTCATCCCACCATCAGATTTAGTCATTTTAATCACTAAATCTCATGCATGAGAGAACAATAAAAAAAATGCAACCAAAGAAGTACAAGGATTCAACATCTAAAATGATATGGATAAATCTAATTAAAAAGGGAAAATCAAAATTGGAATTACAAAACAAAAAATTATAAAACAATAATAAAAATGTCCAATAAAAAAACCCAACCCTAAATGTTTACAAAAATTTTATACCACTTATCATTTAAGATAAGTTTTCTGAAAAAATAATTTTTTATATATATATTTTAAAACTCCATATTATATCATTATTATTATCTTAAAAAAATTAAATAAATTATTTATTATGATAAGAAATAATATACAAACTTATTAATGATATTTTGGTTTTATAATTATTAAATTGAATGTTTTTATAATTGAAAATTCAAAAAAATTAATAATAACCTAGGAAATAATGTGAAACAAGAGTCTACATATACTCCATAAATATATCTATATCATGTAAAAAAATGGGCGTGCATTAATGTATTAAAAAATAATATGGTTATGGGTTAAAATAGAATAATGTGATTCAATGGAAAAAAATCTCACAAATATGAAATTTATAATTATCATATTACCATATCTATATTCTCATATTGGATAATGATTTCTTGATGAAATAATTTCCAAATGGATATTAAAAAAACTTCCTATAGATTCATAACATGATTCACATCAACTAAGAAAACATGTACGATTAGAAATTTGGAAAACTCATTATATATTAAAATTTATTTTTTTATTTTATAATATGTATGTATACCCTTGGAATTTTAGAAAATGAAAATAAAAAAACAACATAATTCTAAAATATGTGCAATTTTACATATATCAATGGATTTTAAATTGTAGCAAAAATATATTTGTGAACATAAAAATTTTACGATTAAATATAACATAATATTGAATTGAGTAATTGAAAACCTCTTAGAACACATAAATCATATGAAAATAATCCTATGAAAATATGATAAGTTTTTCTATTTCTTAAAAAATTTATTGTAAACTGAAAATGAAAATCACCTAAATATATATAAAAATACACTTTTTAAAATGAAATCTAAAAAATAGTCACACAAAAATAGTTACCACTTATCTCTATAAATAAGGTCTTATTAGAAACTTATTTATGTATTTTTACTATATAACTTAGGTGTAAATTATTTTTTATAAAAATAATGAATTTTTCTTAGTGATAAATTATATAAGAACCATTTGAAAACACATATATTCTATAACTAACAATTAATGTTATGATGTTCGAAAAGGAATGTGAATTCAAATATAGTAAGAAAAAAATTTCTTCATACACATGTATTGTCACGACCCATTCCCCGGGACCCATGTCGTGACTACCCAAAGCCCACCTTCTATAGGCCAGGGGCTAGTGACTAGAACCAAATGCAAAAAAACCAAAAAACTAGGAAGTCATTACCTCTATAAACTGAAAACGGACATAATGGAGTATAAGCTAGAAGTAAACACTATGTAATTTTCTATACAAAAGAAGTGATGGAAAGTAAAAGGGACTGGAAATACAAGCCCAACTGTAAAGTACAAGTACAACTAAAAAGGGAAAAACGGAATGGAGGAAGAATCTCCTAGATCGTCCACCACAGATCCTACATGAAGGGTAGGTACAGACAGCCTCCTCAGTACTCCACATCTATTAGTCTCCTCCGTGTACTGACACGTCGTAAGGTCCACCTCTGTGTACCGTCCAGTCCTAGAACGCTCAGTATCAGTCAGTTCTATTCGTCATCTGCATCCAACACAATGATGTGTGGACATAGCCCGTGTAGGGGTGAGTATAACAATACTCAGTAGGGACCCCGAGACCCTCAAGGTCTCACAAAATCCAACAAGATAAACCAAAGAGTATGAAATCAACAGATAGTCATTACTTAGGTATATGCCCATACATATACATAAGTCATCAAGTAATCCATCTCAATCATGAAGAAAACACAGAAGTCACCGATTCATCTCACAAAGGTATAGAACTTTTGTAGAGTGGTAGAGATGATCAGATGTAGTCACTAATTCATCTAATCTATTGGACCCACATAGGATCTAGGACCAGCATTTGAAACTGTCAGACCCACACAGGATCTAGGAACAATAGTCAGAGCTGTCAGACCCACACAGGATCCAAGACCAGCTAAGCTGTCGGACCCACACAGTATCCAGGACTAGCTATTTTTTCAGACCTACACAAAATCCAAGAATAGAAGTCAGAACTTTCGGGCCCACACAGGATCTAGGAACAGTCGTCAGAGCGTACCCAGCCGTAAGGATTTCACAAAGTATGCTCGATTTCGAGATGGTCCACTCCTCAGGCCAAGTGTCGACATGTCAAATACCACCAAGTCACACGAAGAATTATCTCAACGGTCTGTCTCATCATTGGGGTCTCAACGCAACAGACGGCACTTCAATCGGACACCTGGTCTGTGAGTTATTAGCTATTTAGTCCCAGGGGCCTGGTTGGATTCGTGTACGATCCAATCGGACCGTATCTCAAAATTACCATGAACTCCAGTGGGGTAAACTAAAAGAGACCATCACGCTCCAAGAATACCATTGTTGTTGATGGTTTTTTAACTGGTCTTCTGGTGCCAAAGTTATGGCCCAAGAAGGTATGGGGTCGGTAGTGGGCTCGGGTCCGGTCTGACCCAGTCGGACTGACTTGGCCCAACCCAATCTGAGCCAACCTGGTCTGGGTCGACTCGATTAGACCTCTATCTTCGGCCTGGTTTTATGGGCCCGACCCTGAAGACTGTGAGGGCGGTTCAGCCCGGAGGTCGCCACGTAGGCGACTCGGCCCGAAGGCCGGGGCAGGTTCGACCAGCGCCGCGAGGGGCGCCGCTCAGGCGACTAGGCCTGGGAGGTCGGTCCGGTTAAGAGGCTAGCAGGAAGGATGTGCGGAGCGTGTTCATACCGTGCGCAGAGCATGCGAGGCGCGGGTAGGCTTGATGGACACCGGGCATGCCGTGGGTGTGCCGGGTAGGGCGCGGCAGGGGTCGGGCAGGCCGCGGGGGCACCGGAAAGGCGTCGTCAGACTGTGGGCGTGATGGCAGGGAGCAGGGTTAGGCACCGCAGTGGCCGGGCATGCCGCGGGGGTGCCGACAGGGCACCGGGTAGGGCGCAGGGGTGCTGGGCAGGGTGCGGCAATGGCTGGGAAGGCCGCGGGGGCTATGGGCAGGTGGGCCGCTCGCCTAGAAGGGCACCGGGAGGCCGCGGTCAGGCGGGTCATGCGCCGGGTATGGTGCTGGGAGGCCACGGTCCGACATGATGCACACCGGGCTGGGTGCCGAGAGGCCACGGGTAGGCAGGTCGAGCTCCGCTCAGGCCGGATGTGTTTGATCGGAAGCATCGGTGCACCGCGGGGGTGGTGAGATTCGTAGAGGCCGCTGGTAGCGTAGCCATCATCATTGACGCCTTCATCGTCGTCGCCTCATCACCATGTCATAGAACACAAAGAAAGAAAAATCAAAAGAGGGTGTCAGGCCATGTTAGGATTGGCTGCACCCTCCACATTTAGAGAGGTATCAATTTTCTCATCAAGAATAGCAGATGATCAACAAGACATCCGCAAAAATCCCTTTTTATCTAATGAATAAGATAAGAATATGGTTATAACATCATCAAGAAATGAACCCCCTACATTTGATTTGTAGGTCGTTTTACGTCTCTTCCACTGCACGTCTCTAATCCAGAGCTACGTCATCTCATTGACGATGCTCCATGTCGGTAGGATTTTAGGAAGGAAGTCAAAAAAGAAAACGTCGTCAACGTTATTCGCATTCTTCATGGAGGAAGCATTCTTTGTTAGAGAGGCTTTCATCTAGAACTACTCCCAATTCTCTAAAGCCAAGACATTCCCCAATTCCACCACCAGGGAAAATAAATATCCAATCACAAAACAATTGGCATGATTTAATTTTATGTTGACACATAAAATTAATTGTTAGTTTTAATTTTATATTGACACATAAGATTAACTGGACAGCAATTAATTTTAGGTTGACACATAATATTAATTGGAAGTATTTAATTTCACGTTGACACATAAAATTAAATTTGTAGAAATTAATTTTATGTCGACACATAAAATTAATTGAGGGGGTTGAGAGGTTTCCTCCCCCTCCCCATTAATTGAGGGGTTAATCCTCATGTGGTCCCCACGTCATAACCTCTCATAGGAGGTTATGATCGGGTGGGCACCACCACCATAACCTCTCATGGGAGGTTAGGGAGTGGCGGTCCCACCTCCAACTCCCAAGTTGAGGTTTTAACCAACAATCACCCACATGGCAGCTTTAAAATAAAATAAAGTGTTTTACACTTTATTTTATTATGTTTTTTATAAAAATCCAAAGACTAAATTTTATTTTCAGCCAACTGCCATCGAGGAAAAAGTCTTCTTAAAATAATATTGGCGCTATGAGTTCAACGATGCCCTCAGATTTTAGTTCTGATCACCGGTTCAAAAGTTATAAAATCCCACTTGTATGTTTACTGAACGTACCTGAACAAAACTTCTAAAATTGATTTTGGGCACACTGTGCCTCAGAATCACGCACCATTAGTTTTCGCGGAGTTGTAAAATTTCCATGTATTAAAAAACATTCCATGGAAATTCTAGGTCTTTACATTTTCTCCACCTGAGGGATTTACGTCCCCGTAAGATACAACTCAAACTAAGGGAAAAAATGGGGGTACTGAGCACGCATCTGAGCCTCCCGCTCCCATGAGCTCTCCTAGAGGTTCATGTACTTCCATCGAACATGCACCATAGGTATATCCACATAGAACCTACTCCTGTTGAGCATCAATCTCCACTGGAACCTCTGTAAAATTATCCCCATCCTTGACGTCCAACTCACCATGGTCAATGATGTGGGAAGGGTTATGAAAGTATCTCCTCAGCTAAGATATGTGGAAGACTTTGTGCACCCGGTGAAACTGAGGTGGAAGAACCATGAGATAAGCCACCTCACCTACAATACTAAGGACCTGAAAAGGTTCGATGAATCTCGGAGAAAACATTCCTCCTTGACCAAATCTCTGTAACCCTCATCGAGGTGAGACCCATAGAAAGATGTGGTCACCATCCTCAAACTCCAGAGGTCACTTTCTCCTGTCACCATATGACTTCTATCTGCTCTGTGCAGTCTACATCCACTCCTGGATGATCTTCACCTTCTCAATGGTAGCCTGTACCATCTCTGGTCCCACCAGTGCTGACTCCCCTGCGTTTGTCCAGCACAAGGGTGATCTAAAAGGTTTCCCATATAACGCCTCAAAGGGTGTCATCCCTATGGTGGAATGATATAAATTGTTGTAGAAAAACTCCAACAAAGGTAAGTGATCCTCGCAGCTATGACTGAAGTCGAGTAAACATTCTTGGAGCATGCCCTTGAGGGTCTGGATGGTCTACTCAGTCTTTCCATCTATCTGAGGATGGAAGGTGGTTCTCAAACATAGATGCGTCCTGAAAGGCACTTGCAACCACATCCAAAGACGGGATGTAAACATTGCATCATGAATGGAGAAAATAGATGTAGGTACTCAATGTAGCAGCACATTCTCCTGCACATAGAGGCGTCCCAATCTCTCTATTGAACCCTTCTCTCTAATCTGTAGGAAGTGGGCCGGATTGCTGAGTTGGTCGACGATCACCCAAATCGAGTCATGACCCCTAAATTTATGTGGAAGACCCATCACAAATTCCATGGATATCACATCCCACTTCCACTATGGGACCTCTAAAGTCTGAACCAAGCCAGCTGGTACCTGATGCTCTGCCTTTACTTGCTGGTAAGTGAGGCATTGAGAGACAAACTCCACTACTGCCTTCTTCATACTTGGATACCAGTGCTGTCGTCGAAGTTCCACACCTGGATGTACCTCTAGAGGGGATGTGTGGAACTCCCTTAATAGTTACTCATAAAGTTCTACTAATACCATGGTATGTTCTCTGAAGAGAATGATGTACTCCCCACCTTCATAAAATCCATCATGTGTTTGCCTTGTGGATATCTGATCATGTTGTGTCTCACAGTCAGCATCCCCATACTGCGCCTCCCTGACTTGCTCAAAAAGTGGGGGAGTGATTGTAAGAGACTATAGAAAATCTGCTTCATCTCTATCCATAAATTATATCTGTAAAGCGGCCAGCTACTCTGTCGCCTCACCTAGATGTTGTATACCAAATATCCTGCTGAGTGAATCTGCTAAAACATTCCACTTACAAGAAATATAGACTATTTCAAAGTCATAGTCCTGGAGTAACTCAAGTCATTGTCGTTGTCTCAAGTTCAGGTCCTTCTGAGAGACGACATACCCGAGAGTCTTGTGATCAGAGTACATGGTAAAATTTTAGCCCATCAAATAGTGTCGTAACATCTTCAAGGCTAAGACCACTACTACTAACTCCAGGTCATGGTTAGTGTAGTTCTGACCTTACTGTCTTAGCTACCGAGAACTATACATGATCACTGCTCTCTCCTACATCAAGACACACCCGAGTATCTTCCCGGATGCCTCATAGTAAACTACGTACCCTACACCTTCCTTTGGAAGCCTCATGATTGGGGGCACTAGTCAGCCTCTGCCTCAGCTCCTGAAATATCTGTTGTCATCTCTCTGACTATTTGTAGGGTTTCCCTTTATTCATCAAGGATGATAGTGGTGTTGCAACTCTGGAGAAGTCTTGTATGAACCTCTGGTAATATCCAGCCAAACCCAGGAATCTTCTTACCTTTTTCGCACTCCTGGGTGGTTCCCAAGCAAGTATCGCCTCAATCTTCGCTGGATCCACTATTACTCCAGCCTCCGAGATGAAATGTCCAAATAAGTTATCCTCTCGAATCCAAAACTAGCACTTTAAGAGCTTACCATAAATATGGGGCTCTCGTATTGTGTCTAGTACTACATGCAAATGGTAGGAATGCTCCTCCTTAGTAGTCGAGTAGATCAGAATTTCGTCAATGAAGACTATGACAAAGTGATCAAGGTATGGCTGGAAGATCCTATTCATGAGTCCCATGAATACTGATGGAGCATCAGATATGTTGAAGGGCATAACACAGAACTCATATTGGTCATACTGACACCTGAAGGTCGTCTTTTGCACATCCTCATCTCGAACCCTAAGCTGGTGATAACCTAATCTAAGGTCTATCTTCGAGAACCATCGTGCTCCATTCAGCTAATCAAAGAGGTCATCAATCCTCGAAAGTGGGTACTTGTTATTCATAGTCACCTGGTTCCGGCGACAGTAGTTGACACGAAGCCTCAAGGTCTTATCTGCCTTCTTGGCGAATAGAATCGGAGTTGCCCAGGGAGACACATTGGGCCCGATAAATCCCTTCCCCTACAAGTCCTCCAGCTGTACCCACAGCTCACGAAGCTCAATGAGAGCCATACAATATGTTGGAGTGGATATCGGTGTTGTCCTGGAGTACAGGTCAATGTAAAAGTTCATCTCTCTACGAGGATATAGTTATGGAACATCGTCATGTAAAACATCCGCGTACTGGTCCATCACTGCAGGGTAGGTTGGACTGTTCACATCAACTGCTCCAAGGGTAAGGTAGGCCAACTGATGAGTGATCAGTTGCACCCTCCTTCGAGTAAGTCCATCATGCACTGCAAAGGCTCCCTTCTCACCGGTGAAGGTGAACTTGGTCCCATAGGTGAAGACACACCGCATTTTGCGCCTAATACAGTCAATTTGAGCATAGACTATAGATAACCATTCCATACCAAAGATGACGTCGTAAGGCCTCAACACCACTACAAGGAGATCCCAGCCGAAGCTCTCGCCTCCTAGAGTAATCTCACACTGCCAGAACCAGTGGGTAATCATCGAGTCTACTCCCGTAGGAGTCTCTAGCTATAAGGATCGACCCAACGGCTCTTTCGGAATCTCTAAGCTCTAAACGAGGGCAGGGTCAATGAAAGAGTGACTGGAACCTGTTCTTATAAGAATTTCAGTTATGGTGGAGTAGACATAGGTCATACCTCGAATCATTCATGGAGTGCCATGGTCGAATGCTTAAAACTGCCTGGAGCTGAGCTCTCCCATGTCCACCTACTCCCTACGGTCTAGGTGGACCTCTTGGTGGTGGTGGCGGTAACACCTTGAAACGTCACCCACTGCCATCTTCTTGACCAGCTCCTCATCCACATCCACCTGATCCTTGTGGACCGCCTCGATCGAATCTTTTCCTCTGCCTCAATGGTCCTTAGACCGTCTGCTGATCATTTGAACCGTGAGTCGGACAGTCACGAGCCATGTGACCCTCCCTGCCGCATGTGAAACACTGCCTCCTCATCACATGACTGGATCTATCTGGTGTGCCTCGCACAACCGATCCCATGTCCTGAGGTTGTCCACCGAATGGTCTGGTCCGCTTGGACCTCCATGACATTTTTCTGCTGCCTATTATAGAAGACTCCGCTACGTGATTCCCGGTGGTGGGTCTCGCTGCTGGTGACTTCTCAGCAAGGAAACTATTCACGAAGAGGGCTCGCTCCAACACCTCTGCCTGTGTCAGAATGCTAAGGGAGATCATCGAAGCTTTGATCTCTCACATGAGCCCCTGCTCGAAGGTATGAGCCTAGAAGAATGGGTCTCGTACCATATCTGTGGAGTAGCACGAGAGGTCGTTGAACCTTGCTGAGTTCTGAGCTACCATAATAATACCCTGTTGTAGATGTAGTAGCTCCTAGATATGTACCGCACGTAGGTGGATGGGACAAACTCTGCCTGAAACAGGCTCTCGAAGTCTACCTAGAGAAGTTTCACCTCGTCATACACCTGAAGCATCAAGCTCCACCATCTGACTGATGTTTACTGAAGGAGACTCGTGGAAAGGATCACCATAAGGTCTGCTGGTGTCCCAACCAGTATGAAAACTCTCACCACAGCCTCTAGCCAATCCTCGGTTGTCTGCGGGTCTGTCTTGCCCCTGTACCTAGGTTGTCTCTAGTGCTGGAACATGTGCAATGCGCTCAGGTAGCGTGCACTCTCTACTACTGGGGTTTGTGGAATCAGTGTCTCAATGGGTAGTGGTACCTCTAGAGCGACCGCTGTAATAGGTCCCTGCACAGAGGCCTCATCGCTCGGTGGGCTTCCATCTCGTACAACTCTCAGAACCCTGGCTGGTTCTCTGAATGGAGGCATCCTGAAAAGAAACAGGTGTGCCATAGTCGAAAAGTTATACCTGGTGAGCTGACTCAAGATTTCAGAAAGAAAAATCATAAAAACACACATGCAATCTAGGTTTTGGTGCACTAAGTCGGAAATCAGAAGTCAAGTTCCAGGTGTATGGATACGTCGGCCGCTGCACCAACACGTGACTCCCTGAACTAAAAACTACACTCAGTACCCTTAACAATATTACTTCACAGAAAAGAAAGATCTGAGTCCTATGATCTGTGGTAGAACCAACTTCTCTAATACCAATTTGTCACGACCCATTCCCCAGGACCCATGCTGTGACAACCCAAAGCCCGCCCTCCATAAGCCAGGAGCTGGAAACTAGCACCAAAGGATAAAATCCATAAAAAATGGGAAGGCATTGCCTTTATAAACTTAAAACACACACAACAGACTATGATCTAGAAGTAAACACTAAGTACTCTTGTATACAAAAGAAGTGATGGAAAGTAAAAGGGGCTGGAAATACAATCCCAACTGTAAAGTACAATTACAACTAAAAAAGGGACAAAACAATTGAATGGAGGAAGCATCTCCTGGATCTTCCACCACAGATTCTACTAGAAGGGTATATACAAACAGCCTCCTCAGCACTCCATATCTATTGGTCTCCTCCATGTACTAACACATCGTCAAGTCCACCTTCGGGTATTGTATAGTCCTGGAATGCTTAGCCTTGGTCAACGTTGTCTATCGTTGGCATCCAACACAACGTGGCACGAGAATATCCCATGTAGTGGTGAGTATAATGATACTCATTAAGGACCCTGATACCCTCAAGGTCTCACAAAATCCAAAAGGATAAACCACAGAGCATGAAATCAATAGATTGTCATTACTTACGTATATACCCATACATATACCTAAGTTATCAAGTAACTCATCTCAATCATGAGGAAAACACAGAAGTCACTGACTCAGCTCACATAGGTATACAACTTTTGTAGAGTGATATAGATGATCTGATGTAGTCACTGATTCATCTAAGCTGTCAGACCCACACAGGATCTAGGACCAGCAGTTGGAACTGTCGGACCCACATAGGATCCAGGAACAGTAGTCAGAGTTGTCGGACCCACACAGGATCCAGAACCAGCTAAGCTGTTAGACCCACATAGGATCCAAGACCATCTCTTCTTTTGAACCCACACAGGATCCCAGAACGGAAGTTAGAACTGTTGGACCCACAAAGGATCTAGGAAGAGTCATCAGAACGCAGCCAGCCACAGGGTTCTCACAAAGTATGCTCAATTTTGGGATGTCTACTCCTCAAGCCAATTTTCGACCCATAAACTACCACCAACTCCCATTAAATAGTATCTCAAAGGTCTGTCTCATCATAGGGGTCTCAACGCAATAGAAGACGCATCAATCGGACACTCGGTCGGTGAGTTATTAGCTTTTTAGTCCCGAGGGCCTGGTTGGATTCGTGTACGATCCAATCTGACCGTATCTCAAAATTACTCAGAACTCTGGTGGGGTAAACTCAAAGGGACCATCACACTCTAAAAATACCAGTACCGCTAACGGTTCGTCAAACGGTCGTCTGGTGACAAAGTAATTTCCCAAGAAGGTATGGGGTCAACAGTGGGCTCAGGTCCGGTCTGACGCGGTCGGACCGACTCGACCCAACCCAATTTGGGCCAACCTAGTCGGGGTTAACCCATTCACCATGTTAAGATTTTCCCAGTCCATTGGGCCTAGCACAGCGGACTACGAGGGAGGTTCGGCCCGGAGGTTGCCACGCAGGCAACTCGGCCCGAAGGTCGGGGCCGGTTCGATCAGTGCCCTGAGGGGTGCGGCTCGGGTGACTCAGCCTAAGAGGTCAGGTTGGTCAGAAGATCAACGGGCAGGCCGCGAGGAGCGTGTTCAGGCCGCGAACAAGCCGTTTGGATGCCGGTCAGGCCGCGGGTGCGCTGGTTAGGGTGTGGTAAGGGTCTGGTAGGCCTCGAGGGCGTCGATAGGGTGCTGGGAAGTCCACGGGGGTACCATCAGGGCGCCAGGCAGTGCGTGGGGGCACCGGGTAGGGCGCAGGGGCATCGGGTAGGGTGCGACGGTGGCCGAGTAGGGCGTAGGTGCTGCGGACAGGCAGGACATGTGGCGGGCAGCGCATCGGGAGGCCACGGGCAAACGGGATACGTGCCAGGCATGGCACCGAGAGGCCATAGGCAGGCGGGTCGTGTGCCGGGCAGGGCGTCAGGAGGCTGCGGGTAGGCGGGTCGGGTGCTACTCGGGCCGGAAGTGTGAGGTCGGAAGCATCGGTGCACCGCGGGGGTGGTGTGATTCACGGAGGTCGTGGGTAGCGCGGCCTTCATCCTTTCTACCTTCATCGTCGTCGCCTCATCACCATGTCATAGAACACCAAGAAAAAAATCGATGGAGGGTGTCGGGCCATGATAATTTGGCCAGCACCCTTTGTGTTTATGGGGGTATCAATTGTCTCATCAAGAATATCAGATGATCAATAACAAGTCCACAACAATCTATTTTTATCTAAGGAAAAATATAAGAAGAAGGGTATAACGTCATAAAGCAATAAACCCCCTACCTTTGAATCGTTGGTCATTGTTTGTCACGTCTGCCACACGTCTCAAATCCTGAGCTTCATCAGCTCGTCGATGATGCTCCACATCGGTAGGATTTGAGGAAGGAATTCGAAGGAGAAAACATCAATGGTGTTCTTCACGATCTTCATGGAGGAAGCATTCTTCGTTGGAGAGGCTTTCTCCCAGAGCTCCTCCCAATTCTCCAAAGCTAATCTTTTCCCCAATTCCACCATCAGGGAAAAGAAATAGCCAATCACAAAAAAATTGGTATGATTTAATTTTATGTTGAGACATAAAATTAATTAATAGGAATTAATTTTATCTTGACAAAAAAAATAATTGTTAGCTTTAATTTTATGTTTGGCACATAAAATTAATTTGATAGAAATTAATTTTAAGTTGACACATAAAATTAATCGGAAGCATTTAATTTCACGTGGATTCATAAAATTAAATTGGTATCAATTAATTGATGTCGACACATAAAATTAATTGGGGGGTTCAGAGGTTTCCTCTCCCTCCCCATTAATTTGTGGGTTAAGCCTCATGTGGTCTCCACATCATAACCTCTCACGGGATGTTATGCTCGGGTGGGCCCCACCACCATAACCTCTCATGGGAGGATAGGGTGTGGCGGTCCCACCTCCAACTCCCAAGTGGATGTTTTAACCAACAATCACTCGCATGGCATCTATAAAATAAAATAATGCGTTGTACACATTATTTTATTATTATTTTTATAAAAAACCAAAAACTATCTTTTATTCTCGACCAGGTGCCATCAAGGCAAAATTCATCTTAAGTGAATATCGGTGCTACGAGTTCAACGGTTCCCTCATATTTCTATTCTTCTCATCGGTTC
The DNA here is from genome assembly GCA_963277665.1 of Viscum album. NCBI lineage: Eukaryota > Viridiplantae > Streptophyta > Magnoliopsida > Santalales > Viscaceae > Viscum > Viscum album. The sequence goes on along the minus strand of OY728126.1, from coordinate 1,241,762,390 downwards.
AAAAGTTATAAAATCTGGCTTGTATGTTTACTGAACATACCTGAACAAAACTTCAGAAATTGATTCTGGGCACATCGGGCCTCAGAATCCCGCTCCATCATTTTGTGTGGACTTGTAAAATTCCGATTTATTAAAAAAAATTACAGAAATTCTGGGTCTTTACATGTATCTTATTCTTTAATCACTACCTTTTATTAGATATGTAAAATAATTATATAAATATAGTAGTAAAAGTGGTTCATTCTAAAAAACATCTATTAACAATTGATCACTCAAATGTTAAGATAAATTGGTGTCTAACGAGTTTAGAAAAGGAAATATACAAACTTTTATAATAGTAATTGGAAGAATCAAAATTTCCATTAGACCCTATCTCGTGTGATAAAGTAAGTTCTAGACAAGTATTTTGGTTGGAATTCATCGCCCTAAGATTTTATTATATAATTTTATTTCAAATGAAAATTTAACTGAATGCTTGTTTTACACACAACACCGAACAAAAATTATCCATGAAATGTTAGATGAATATTATTAAGAATTATTTAGAATAACAAAACTAATTTTAAATAAATATTTTTAATCAATTCATAATTCTTAATAAATGGGATTAAGAAAACATAATGTTTAAAATTGGAATTTTTCAATTCAAATAGTTTTCATTTATATATGGTATTTTCATTTAAAAGATAAATTTATAAATTTAAAAAATATAATTTGAAATAAAATAACATTATTTATGGATTTAAAATTTTAGTATGAGTTTTTCATGATTGGTTGATATATTAATATTATAATATATACAATTTTTAACAAAATTATAATTTTTTTGGATTTTATCGTTATATAAGTATGAGGTAGAAATTTATTAAAAAATCATTTAATGAATTATTTATTTAGGACATAAAATTATACTTTTTAAATAATATTTTTATTTTATAAACCATCTATTTAATTTTTATTACTAATTCAACATTTTATTCCAATTTAAATATAGTTTTCATGATTTTATTTTAATTGATAATTTTATAGTAAAATTATGCTTTCTCATCCTTTGAAAGTCAAATAATTTCTTTACAATAAAATTTATTTTTTGTAAATTAAAAAAAATTGAAAATTTTAACCTAAATATTAATATTTTTATCAAAAAGGTGAATTTTCAAAAAACTATTTTTATGCATCATGTTCATTAATTATGAAAATAAATTTTCTAAACTATAGATAAATTATCTGAGAAAATTATTTTTATATTTGAAATTATTACCATAAAATTAAAAAAAACCCAATTTTTAATTTTAGTTATTAAAATTAATTTCTTCGAATAAAAACATTTTTTATTACAGTAAAAGATAAAATGAGTAATAAATGTTTTGCTATATGTAAAGGATAAAATATAATTAAAAAACATTCCTAAAAGTGTGTGGATGATAGGTGTGTTAATTAACCTTTCCCATTAATTATTTTATACTTTTAGAGTTTTTTATCATTGAATAATGATATATCATTATTAAAATGTAATGAGTACTTACAAACAAACCCTTCTCTCACATTTAAGTGAGGATCAATTCCATCACACCCGTATGTATATATATATATATATACCCTCAAAATGTATCATGAAACTCTTCCATTTTACTCATACTTAAATCTTATCTCAGGTTTATAAGCTTCTCGTCTCAATTTAACAGCATGTGGATTCAATTTCTAATGATATTTCCATAGGAAATACCATGTTCTAAACATATGTACTTACATTTCCTGAACATTATTTATTTTTTCCATTTTAAATATTTATATTTTCCAATATGATATGATTACTTATGTATTAATAGGATAAAGAATGTTGTTATATATTAAGAATAACCAATAACAATATTTACCCTTTTCTAGTAAGAAAAATGAAAATGTCATCTATGACTTTGTGTGGACTCCCACCTCTACGAAGTATCTTATCTCATTTTCCACATAGTTTCTTTATTATTTATAATGATCTCTTCAAATAAGATTAACTACCTTAAGAATATCACTGGAATATTATTATAATATTTTTATAATGGTATTATAGAATAATAAACAACTATTATCTCCATATTCATCTAATAATTATGGTGTGTTTACATTTTGGTCAGTCAAATCACTAATATAAACAATTCTATAAAATTATATCATAGATGAATATGTAAACATGATTATTGTAAGAGGTTCTTTATATAAAATTTAATTTCCTATATAATATTTCTTATTTTAGACCGTGATATATTAAAATTAGTATGATTACTACCACATGAACTACTTTTCCAATATGAATTTAATTCATTGGGATTGACATGGGATGTCTCCTTCTCTTTTTAAATAGAATTTGATTAAAATAAATCCAATGTTTTATGTATTTTTGTTAATTCAACTCAATTAGATAAGTTATAAGGATTATTATTGAATTTATTTTCTCTAATAATAGTTTCTTCTGCCCCATGGTTTTATATCTTTGTACTTTCTCTTTCTCTCTTGGAAAAATGAAACATTCATTTCAAATATTCCTTGTAACATCATAAAATTTTATGAAATATATTTTTTAAAATAAATTAAAATTAATTAATAGATGGTGTTACATGAAATACATATTTCATCTTGCATTAAATGCTACACAAATTTTATATCTCATTGTATGAAACATCGAGTTCCTTTGATGACTTATGTTTCACACAAGCCCGTGTCTTACCAGACAATAATATACAATTAATATTATTTATTTAACATAATATTTATAACCTATCCATTGAAATGGTTGAAGTAAATATTAATCACTAAATTATGAAATAATAGTTTAAAAATATTTATAAAATTAATTCAATGGTTACCAATTAATTAGAAATTAATGTAAAGACCAATTGAATATAAAGGGTGTGTTTTTGTGAAAACATTTTTTATGGCCAAATTGGAATTTTATGTGAATAAATTAAATTAATAAATATTAGTGAAAGATATTAATTAATTATATATTCAATATTTTTAATAATTTTTTTAAAAAATTCATCATATATACTAGATAGTGTTGATATAATAATAAATACAATTTTAAGAAAAAAACATATAGTTTCAAAAGACAGTTTTACCACCTTTTAATGATGAACCTTTTTTAAATATTATTTTTCAAATATTTATAATTTTCATTTTAAAAATTATCTTTTTTTTCTTGAAAACATAATATTAGAATTTACTTATGGGGAATTTCTGGAAATTTTTTTATAACTTTAATATTTTGATGAAGAGAGAATGATACCGAATTTTAACTGAAAACTACATTATAATATAAATAATTTATGTTGTTAAATTACATTTTTAAAGGTTTTAAAGTATAATTAGATAATTTTTATATCATTTAACCCAATTTATGTCATTATAATCAATTTAAAATTGAAATTAGATATAATAATCATAACAAACTTGTGAACATATTCGCTTAAAAATCTTTTTTTTTCATCTCGTTTGTGGGATTAATTTAAAATTAATTCCAAAAAAATATTTTATTTTAATTTATAAATATTTATTCAATAATTGAAATTATAATATATTATAATTTATAATAAGTTTAACTTACAATTTGGAAAAAAAATATTAGAGATTAATTTAAATTAATTACACCAATCAATGTAAAAATGAGTTTACTTAGTTGTTAAACAATAATCATATGTTTCCAAATAACCTAGAAAAATGTCCAAAACCCATTTTATGGAATTGATTATAAAATATCCCCAATTTTATGTAATTTTTTTATTTTTGGTTTCTCATGATATAAGGGATACCTCTTAATATTTTTTACCTCTAAATACATACATGAACGCCACTCCACCTCTACTATAAAAAGAAACTCTCCAAACCCTCTCTTCACACATCTCAAGAACGTTTGGACTACCAAAAACCAGCCAAAATACAAACCCAAAATACCTTCTCTCATCCTATATGTGTCACGTTTGGAAAAAGAAATCCAACTATGTATTTTGGTGTAAACCAAAAGGATTTACCAGAAAAATAGGTTACATTCTTCAATGATCAATTTTGTTTTATTTCTTTTACACACATTCTAGTATTATTATTTCATGATTATATGATAATATTAGTATACTAAATATAATAATATGTTTTTATGTTACGGTTTATAACTAAACCTACAAACACTTCCATCAAATTGGTAACGAAATCACCATTCGTGTGCACAACAAACTACCACCTCACTAAATATTGTCATTAATTTTTTTCTTTTACCACATGTTATGATTAGGAATTATTTTGTAAATACAATTAATATATGATATATATAATATTTATAATGTATTCATACATATCTAATTTTTATATAACAAATAATTTCATTCTTCCCATTTTTTGAGAATATGATGGGAATGTTTGTGGACGTGTGGACAATCACCTCCTCAAAGAAATGTGATACTTTCACCCTTCACATGGAATGTGTTGAGGATGTTTTAGTAAAAATATATACATAATTAAATATCTTTAAATATAACATATCATTTTATTCTTTCCATTTTACATACTAAAAAAGTGATAGTGTTGTTCATGGATGTGTAGACTACCACCTCCTCGAAGCAATGTCATTCTTCCTTTATCATCACCACCTCACATGAATGATATATATATATATAAATATTTATAATTTAATAATATTATATTAATGATATAGTGTTTATTATGTAAAGATAAATGTTACTTACTTTAGTTCCATAATGATCATTGAAAAATTGGAACCTTACTCATGCAGACATGCGACATAGGATCTCCATGATCTAAATATTTGATCTTTTTTCATTACTATATTTCATATAGGATTTTGAAAATATAATTGATATAAAAAAGAGATAATAATTTCATGGTTATTATTCTATATCCTTTTAAATAATTTTATCATTGTTCATAGTCTACCAATCAAATTCTATTTTGACTTATAATACAAATATTGTCAAAACATCCAACATAAACATTATTGTTTATGTAATTGTATATAAATTGTTTATAGGTGAAAAAAGTGATAAAAATAGAAAAGGTTTTTAAGAAAGTATATAATTTACTTATGTTTTTTATTCAAGAAGATAGAGGAAAATCATGACAAATCAAACTCCAGGTAAGTGATTTTTGTCTCACTTTTACATTCATGAGTTATATGTCATAATGACCCATTATTTCATTTATATAGTGTATATAATGAAGATTTTTATATATTATATTATAAAATATTTTTTTATTCATGTTATTTAAATGCTTAATTTTATGATTATTACTTTTTTGGTTTCTAATTCAGATGTTACCATAGTATTAATGTATATTTTAACTCAATTTCCATTTATTGGGTTGAACATCTACGTTATAGGTTATGTTTTTCTAAGAATATGTATGAAATGAAATATAATTATATTAATTAAATATTTACACATATATTAAATGGATTAAAAATTTTCACACATAATTATTTCATTTATTTTTTATCACTCAAATGATATGATCCATGTAAGGGTTTATCTCGTCTCACTTTTGTTTCGGTGAGATATTATATATATTCACCAATTATATTTATTGTGTAGTGTATATACTTCTCATAAATTTATTCAACGACTAGTATAAATAAATTTATTGGTTTTTACTAATCCTTTTTATGATCTATCTTTCATGTGTCTTACGGTTTTCAAGTTACCACAACAGTAACAGATCATTTTCCCAATTTTCCTTCATTGAGATATTTGTTATGCTATACACCTATATTATTTTATGAGGTTTATATACTTCACCATGAATTGATATATCATGAATCCCATTATTCTATTAATATTATTTGTTTCATTTATTTTTATTCCCTCGTGAATCTTATGATTAAATTGTTTCAAAGTGATAGTTACACATTGGAATATTTAATGATTATTTACCTCATGAATTTTTTTAATGAAATTTATGTGAGTATACATTAATCAACAAAAAACCCCTTATTTTAATATATCCTCTATTTGGTATATTTTGTATTAATACCATCATAGTTTTTTTTCTTGATGGAATAATGATGTTTCAATAATATTTTTATGGAACACATTTATTTTCCATGGGTTAATCATGTTTCAAAGAGATTTTTATTGAACATATTTCTTTTCCATGGGTTAATTATGTTTCAATGAGATTATTGTTGAACCTATATATTTTACATGGATTAATAAAGTTTCAAATATATTTTAATAAAACTCATTTCTTTTTCATGGTGTAATCAGTTTTGAAAGATATTTTTATTGAACCCATTTAGTTTCACTGGGTTAATCATGTTTCAAAGATATTATTATTGAACCCATTTATTTTCCATGAGTTAATAATGTTTCAAAAATATTTTCATTGAACCCATTTATAATCAATGTTTTAATCATGTTTCAAATATATTGATGTAGAACTTTATTCTTTTCCATCTAGTAATCAATTTATGAATGGGATAATGGTTTTTCCTATGAGTTTTGATGAAATGAATGATTTTATGTGTTATGTTTATTGGAAATTTGAAGGGTGGATATTTCATAAATCAATGATGGGTGGTTCGGTAATTGACCAAGGAATTTTGGGTATATGATATATTTCTAATGAATTGGGTACAAAATTTGTATGTATATATATTCAATTTTTACGAGTGAAAATTATGGAATCTGAATGCATGATTCTTCCATTTATACAATTGAAAAGTATAATTATGTCCCAAGATACCTTTATATTTCATATGTAATTTCTATTGGTTTATAATGTTTCTAATGATCGATATTGATTACACATGGATCATGATTATTTAATATAACGACTCATTAATTTTCCATGTTTTCATATATATTATGATCCATGTATTGATGCGTAAGAGTAATTTTATGATTCCATCATGAAATTTGATTATGTTATCATAACCTTATAAACTCTTATTATTATTATTAACATTCAATTTTTTAATGATTATGTTTATCCTTACTATGTGTTTGAGCTCACACTTCTTATGTTTCCTTTCACCTAGGATTTAAAGAATTATTTTGAATGATTTATTTCTATAAATTATTTTATAAGGATGACGTTGATTATTTATTATGAAATAAGAAATATTGGGTAAAATGTGATAAATGTTTTTTTGAGGATATATGAGTCCAAGTTGACATGAGTTATTTATATAATAATATTTCATAATAATATAAAACTCTAAACCTAAATGGTTCATGACATTTTATGTGATCTAAGTTTTTGTTTTTATGTTTTATGGTTTAGATGAAAAATTAGGGTTGTATTTATGAGCATTAATGGTTGAAATGTAAAGTTGAGGATTCTAGAAAAATATCTGAGAGTATGGGTCTTGGGCAATTATAGATGGTATAAAATTCTAGTTTAGATAAATTTGTAGATTATGATGTTTTCATATGAGGTTATCTTAAGAGTTATGGATACCATCATAGGACTATAGGAATAAGTTTGATCATAATATCAAAGTCATATACCCCCCATTAGTGGTTTTTAAGTAGTAATGATTTTGATATTATCAATGATGATTTTGGAGATTTTTTTGGTTGAGGTATTTGTAAATATTACGATCAAAATTATATTTTTAAGGGAGGATTTATTTTTCTAGATTCGAAGAAAAAAAGGGACAACTGGAAGGCTTGGTGACAACCCGTCATATCCGGAAAGTCCATGTGGTATGAACCCACAACTGAAGGGTGATGAGGGTGTAATGCCTATCACTAGCCTATATAATGTTATGTATATTATGAAAGTTCTTATAGGTTTTGATTATGTTAATTTCAGAAACATATGGGATTTTATTTTAGGAACAATTGAATATTAACCTTTGAAGAATATATGATCAAATCCTTCTAATCCATGTGTTTCAAACATAGTTCGGAAATGTTTGAATAATTTTAAGGATAGTTATTTGTGGAATAATTTTGTTTAAACATTTGGTATTAATATTTAATTTTGAATATTAGTGTATCATTTTATGGTTCAATCAATTTGGGAACTACCTTACCATGTTCTGTATGTTTGGGTTTTAGTGAATGTATAAAGATAGGTGTAGTGGATTGATTATACTTTTTATGGTTATGATGTCCTTAAAAGTTGATTTTCATGCTTAAAGAATAAAAAATTGATCATCAATAGTAATATTTTCATGAAAAAAATAAGATATTTTGGAGTAAATGTTTTAAAGTATGAAATTTTACTCGTTAAATAATTATATTTTCTTTTTCTTTTTCTCTTAGTATAGATGTTTACGGAATTAGTTAAATCTATGAAAAGGGTATTGAAATAAATTTATTATCCTAGTACCTTCAATTATTATGAACCATGTTTTTGAGGCCCTTTACATTACATTAATGATTCTCTTATTTAAGATCGATGACCATAATCACTCTCCATAATTATTTAGGATTTCCTCCCTTACCACCAAGGTTTCCTCTATATTGAATACTAGTTATCCATGACTTCTAGTGACCATAACGTTTCTAATTATTTTATTTTATGTCAATGTTGTATTATCTCATTTTTTATGTTTTTGGTTTCTATAAATTAATACATAAAATTTTAATCATTTGATTTCAAAGATGAATTTTTAGTGAGAAATTCATTTTAAGGGGCGTGGAATGTAACATCCCATAATTTTATGGAATATATTATTTAAAGTTAATTAAATAATTTAATAAATTGTGTTACAAGAAATAAATATATTAACTTACATCACATGTAACTCTAATTTTATCTTGCATTTCTTGGAACATTAAGTTCCTTTGTTGACTTATGTTACACAAATGCATAGGTCTTAATGGACAATAATATACTATAAATAGTATATATTTTACAAAATAGTTATCACCTAAGAGTTGAAATTGAGAGAATGAATATTAATAACTAAATTATGAAATAATAGATTAAATATGTTTATAAAAATAATTCATTGGTCAGAAATTAAATACAAATGAAAATAAAGACCAATTGAATATAAAGGATCTATTTTTGTGAAAACTATTTTTATGACTAGAAAGAAATTTTATCTTATTAAATTAAATGGATCAATATTTTTGAAAGATATTAATGAAATTTATATTCTATATTTTTAACAAAATTTTTTAAAATTGATCCAATATGTTTGATAGGGTTAATACAATAATAGATTTAATTTTAATCATAAAAAAGATACATAATTTTAAAAGGATGTTTTACAGCCTTATAGTGGTGGCCTTATATTAAATATAAGTTTTGAAACATTCATAACTTATATTTGCAAAAATAATAATTTTTGAAATATTTAGATCAAAATTTATATTGGGTTAATTTTTTATATTTTTTTGAGAACTTTTATATTTGGTGGAATATTGAATGACGCTAAATTTTAATTGAAAAATTATTTTTTGTATAAATAATTTATTGTATAAAATTATATTTCAAATTGATTTTAAAGTATAATTAGATAATTATTATATCTGAAAAAATAATTTAGTTCAGTGGAATCAATTTCACATTTAATATAGATATAAAAGACTTGGAAAACATTGGAACATATTCTCTTTTAACACCTTCTTTGTCATCCCATATATGAGACTAATTTTTAATTAATTTCTACCAACTATTTAATTATAATTTGGAAAAATGGATTCCATATTTGGAATCAAGATAATTTATAATTCATAATGAGGTTAAAATAATTTTTGACAAAAATATTATTTTATGAAATTAAAATTAATTATAGCCATTAATGTAAATATGTGTTTACTTACCGATTAAACAATAATCATAAGTGGACAAATGACCTAAAAACATGTACAACACACATTTTATGGAAATTATTAGACCATATCCCCACTTGTATCTAATTGGGTTTATTATTGGAGTTGTATTATGTAATAGATACCTCTCAATTGTGTTTACATTATTATATTAATATTAATGCCACTCCCCCTCCACTACAAAAAGGAACTCATCCTCTCCCTCTCATCACACATCTGAAAAAAATTTGTCTCGCCCAAACCCATACCAAATAATTTCCCAATATCTATAATATAATCATATAATACTCAAATTGGGAAGAAATAAATCTGAGGTTGTCTTTTGGTGTAAATTAAAAGAAGTTACCTGAAAAACGAGGTAATATTATTCAATGATCAATTTTAATTTATATATTTCTCCCCCCTTCAATTATAATTATTCAATTAATATATTATAAAATTAGTACCCTAAATATAATATTATTTTTTCGTGTTGTGGTTTGATATACATATACAAACAGACTACTATAAAATGATCAACGAAATCACCATTCGTGTGTTCGGTGGACTACCACCTCACAGAACGATATCATCTGTTTTCCTTTACTATCTCTCAGGGTTTGTAATTATGATAGAAATACTATTTTATATAATATATATGATATTTATGATTTATTAATATTTTCTTATTTTTATATAACACATACCTTCATTACTTCCATTTTGGGGGAATATTATAACACCATTTGTGGACATCTGTACAACCGCCTCCTCAAAATGATGTGGTATGTTCACCCTTTAAATGGAATGTATTAATCATGATTTTTAAAAAAAAAATATGATATAGATGAAATATTTATGATATTAATGACATAAATATATATCATTACATATAACATATCATTTTATTCTTTCTATTTCACACATTGAAAATGTGATAACATCGTTCATGGACATGCAAACTACCACCTTTTTGAAGTGAAGTGATTCTTCATTTTTCATCACCACAACAAAAATAATGATATATATATATATATGTATGTATGTAAAACTAATTAAATAATATGTTAGTAATTATATAATGGTAATTATGGATGGATAATTATTACATACCTTCTTTCTATAATGATCATTGAAAAATGGGAATATTACTAATGCGTAAGTACGACCCACTATCTCCATGATAAAAATGTTGGCTAATTTTTAATTACCTTATCGAATATATGATTTTAAAGGTATAATTAATTTAAAAAATTAGTAATTATTTAATTTTTATTATTCTAGTGATATATAAATAACAACCCCATTGGTCATAGTGGACCTATTAAGTTAAGTTTTGACAAATAAGCCGAATATGGTCAAAACAACCAACTTATATATTATTGAATATGTAATTGTATAAAAAAATTTATAAATGAAATAAAAGTTATAATAAACAAATAAAATTTTATTAATAAATTAAATAATTAACATAAATTTATTATATAGTATTATAGAGGACACGCATGAAAAATGAGACTCATGGTAAGAGAATCTTGTCTCACGTTTACATTCATGAGGCATATGCCATAATCACCACTTATTTAAATTTTGTGGTGTTATTAAAGACACATTTGATATATTATATTGTGAATTATCTTATATTTAATATATTTAAATAGTTCATTTAATGATTACTACTTTTGCGTTTTCCAATTCATATGTAACCACAATTGTAAGGGGTTTCTATCTGGATTTCCATTCATTGGGATGAACTTTTACATCATTGGTTATGTTATGAAAAGAATATTTTTTTAAATAAAATATGATTATTTTAATTATATATTTTCACTTTTATTTTGTGTATTTACATTTTTCACAAAAAAATTATTTCATTGATTTATTCTCACTCCAACGATATGATCTTTATAAGTGTTTTTCTCCTCTCACTTTTATTTTTGTGAGATATTTTCCATATTCCACTCTTTTTTGTTTTGTGGTGTATATAATTCCCACAAATGTATTTTAGGATTATTATCCTTATGTTTATTGTTTTTTATAAATCAATTTTATGATCTCCCTTTGAAGGGGTTTACATTTTTCATGTTACAATAGTTGTAATGGACCATTGTCACAGTTTTCCATCTTTGAGACATTTGTTACAATATACAAATATATTCATTTATGAGGCTTATATACTTATAAATTAATATTATATATCATCAATCTCCTTATTATAATGATATTATATGTATTTTAATTTTATTAATTCATGGGGATAATGGTTCAAATGTGTTATTATGGTATAGTTTGATTTGGAATGGTTAAAGATTATTTTCCTTATAGATGTTTTTAATGACATTTAAAGGGAATTTACATTCATGAACATCAAAAAAACATTGTTGTTAATTATTCTACACTAATTTTATTTTTTATTGATTCCATCTTCATTCTTTTTTGGATGGATTAATATTAATTCAACGATATTATTATATAGCCCATTTCATTTCTATGGGTTAATAATGTTTCAATGAGTTTGTTATTGAACCCATTTTATTTATATAGGTTAACCATATATTAATGAGACTATTATTGAATTCATTTCATTTCCATGGGTTAATCATGATTCAAATATATTTTCATTTAACCCTTTTCTTTTCCCTGGGGTAATAATATAACAAATAGATTTTTATTGAACCCACTTCTTTTCCATGGGTTAACCATGTTTGAAAGATATTTTTATCAAAACCATTTTTTTCCCTGTGTTAGTCATGTTTCAAAGAGAATTTCATAGAACCCATTTATTTTCCATGGGTTAATCATGTTTCATTGAGATTGGTGTAGAACTCATTTCGTTTCCATAGGTTAATCAAGTTATAAAGGGGATAATTGTTATTCCTTTGAGTTTTGAGGAAATGGATTATTTTATGTATTATGGTACTTAGATATTTGATGGGTGGTTACCTGATAAACTAATTAAGGTTTGTTCCATGATAGACAAAGGATGGGTGGGTTCATGATATCCCTCTAATTCATTGGGTGTGGAAGTGGGTCATATGGAAATTCTTGTTGTAAGAGTGAAATGTATAGAAATTTATCACGTGGTTATTACGATTATAAGTATGAAAATTATAGTTATGTCCCAAGATAGATTTATGTGCTATATATGATTTTATGGGTTTATAATGTTTTTAATGATAATGATTGATATCACATGGATCTTGATTACTAAATCTAATGACTCTTTGATTTTACATGTTTTCATATTTGATGATCTAGGTTATGAAGGGTATGAGTTTTTTATGATTCACTCATACATATCAATTTTGATATCATACACTTCTACACTATTATGATAATTTAAAAAATTCAATTATTAATTCTTATGTTTACCCTTACTAAGCGTTTGAACTCACCCTTCTTGTATTTATTTTCCCTAGGTTTTAAATAATGATGTTAAATGATTTATGTTTTTAAATTATTTCATAAGGATGATGTTGATGACCGATTTTAAAATAAGAAAAGAATGGTTAAATGGGACAAATGTTATTGTTGAGAATTATGAGTCCAATTTGATATGATTTGTTTATGTAAGATTTTTTCATAGTTCTCTAAAAATATAAACCAAAAATGTTCTCAAGGTTTTACATGATCAATGTTTTCCTCTTTATGTTTCAATGTTTATATGATATATTTGGGTCATAATTATCGTTATCATGACATAAATGAATTATTATGTATTTTGGCACAAGATTTGGGAGTGCGGGTCTTGGGTTTTTATATTCCTCCTTGATGAATTTCTTCACCATTAAAATTATATCACATTCAAGAATAATTCCCATCATGGTTAATGATTTTCTCCCCTCGGTATCCATATTTTATAATTTATACCAATGTTCTACATTATATTAGGATTACTATTAAGTGTTATCTCATGTAACCTTCATCATTCCCTTATCCTTTTTTCTAAAGTAAGTTTTATTAATGTATTTTACGGTTTGGGTTTTGGGGAAAGTTATTTTAAAATATTTACTTTGTTTTCCATTCACGATCATATGTTTTATTTTCTAATACATTCTTCCTTTAAGAAACTTACATATACATTTCAAGGATCAATTTTTGAATATCATTTTCACAATTAAATGTTTTAAAAAGTGTTTTTTACCCTTTTGAAAATGTATTTTGAATATGATTCATGACTTTATCGTATATCAGTATGGAGAAAATATTTTTTTAAATCTATTTAATGGTTAATCTCAACATATAAACACTGATAAATAAAAATAATCATTTACATATTCCTTTTTAAATAATTTTAATGACTGGTGATTTTTGAAATAAAAGGAAATATTCTTATTCTGTTTAATATTAAAGATTTGTTTTTAGAAAATGATTCTTGATTTTATTGGGATTTTAAATGATTTTGTTTATTAAAATGGAATATTTAGTGTTTTTATGTCTTTTCAAAAATATTTTTTAGAATTATGCATTGTCTTATAATATATGTATTTTAAAATGAATGATGTGGGATTAGTCAATGAACCTTATTATTTTAATGACCATAAATCATATTTATAATGTATCAACTGAATGTAATGTTTTATTATACACTACTGGAAATTCGGGCTATAGACACGGTTCTAAACCGTGGCTATAGGCCCTAAAATCGTGGCTATAGGTAATAGCCACGGTTCCTCAAACCATGGCTAAGTTTGGCGTGGCTATAGGCCTAGACCTATAGCCACGGTTCCAAACTGTGGCTTTAACACTATAGCCACAGTTTCAACTATGGCTATACTAAAGGTCGGACAGACTTAATAGCCACGGTTTAAAACCGTGGCATTATGTCTATAGCCATGGTTAATAACCATGGTAATAAACCAATATCCACGGTTTAAACCGTGTCTATAGGGTGTCCAAATCCATAAAAAATACCCCCCCCCCCAACCCCCCCCCCCCCCCCCGACACCCCCTGGACACCCCCTCGACATCCCCTGGACACCCCCTGCCACCCCCTGCCACCCCCTGCCACCCCCTACCAGTCCCCCCTGCCAGTCCCCCACTACCACCCCCCTTCCAGTCCCCCCTGCCCCCTGCCACCCCCTGCTAGTCCCCCCTGCCCCCTGCTAGTCCCCCCCTACCCCCTGCTAGTCCCCCCCCCCCCCCCCGTACCACCCCCCTGCTTGTCCCCCTGCAGCCCCCCCCCCCCCCCCCCCACTGCCCCCTGCTAGTCCCCCCCTTGCTTGTCCCCCTGCCAGTCCCCCCCCACCCCCTGCTTGTCCCCCTACCAGCCCCCCCCCCCTCCCCCTGCCTGGACACCCCTCCCCCCCCCTACTGGACACCCATCCCCCCCTGCCTGGACACCCCTCCCCCCTGCTGGACACCCCTCCCCCCTGCTGTACAGCCCTCCCCCCTGTTGGACAGCCCTCCCCCCCGTGCTGGACAGCCCCTCCCCCCTGCTGGATAGCCCCTCCCCCTACCTGTACACCCCTCCCCCCTGCTGGACAGCCCCTCCCCCTACCTGGACACCCCTCCCCCTTCTTGGACACGCCTCCCCCTACCACCCCCCTGCTTGTCCCCCTGCCCCATGCTAGTCCCCCCTGCCCCCTGCTAGTTCCCCCCCCCCCTGTCACACCCTGCTTTCCCCCCTACCAGCCAGCCCCCCCCTGCCCCCTGCCAGTCCCCCCCTACCACCCCCTGCCAGTCCCCCCCCTGCTAGTCCCCCTGCCAGCCCCCTGCCCCCTGCTAGTCCCCCTGCCCCTTGCTAGGCCCCCTGCCCCCTACTAAGCCCCCTTCTAGGCCCCCTGTCAGTCCCCTGCTAGTCCCCCTGCCCCCTGATCTGATAACCAAGTTTATTTGATCTGATAACCACAACATCTTCATCACTGTCAGATTCAGGTTTAACAGGTACCGATTCACCAATTTTGACATGTTTAGCAGCATGAGATAAGACAGGAACAGACTGAACTACATCATATTTACAGACCATGTTTAGCACCCCTCCACCCTGCTGGACACCCCCATGCCCGGACAGCACCCCCCCTGGGCAGCACACCCCCCTCCCTCCCTCCCTGGACACTGGAATCCCCCTGCATATTTACCCCTACTCGACACTGGACCTCTACTAGACACTGTACCCATACTCCCCCCCACCCCTACCAGCCCCCTTGTACCCCTGCTGGACACAGGACTCCCCCCTGGAAACTAGTTCTTGGGATGCCCAAATCATATTTACCCCTATTGGACACTGGACTCCTCCCTGGACACTGGACTCCCCCTGCATATTTACCCCTACTGGACACTGGACCCCTGCTGGACACTGGCCCCATACTATAGGTTCTTAGTAGGACCACCCCATACTATAGGTTCTTAGTAGGACTTGGGAAACACTTGAAACAAAATTCAGAAGTAGTTATATATGAGTAATCTAGGAAAACATACATATAATCAGTCTGGAAATTAAAATAGAATAAACTATAAAATGTTTATGGAAATAAAATAAAACATATTTGAAATTGGAAAACATTACCAGAAAAACTGTTTATCAACTAAACAAACTGCTTAGTGAAATCATGGTCACACATGCTCATCCTCAGATAAAATATGCTTGCATTTCATGTAGTACTACATTAAACAAAACATTGGAATTATGATTTGAAATAGAGTTACCATATTTTATATCACCGTGCTCACTATCTATAGGTGGTGAAATAGTTATACCTGGTTCCTGTGAAGTATCTGTGGGATGTTTTATGATATTTTTCCAGATCTGGACAGCACTGCATTTTCTCTATAGAGACATTCATAACCTGCATGGGCTTAGGTTCCTGGACATCCCTCTTACACCCCCTTGCAACCCCCTGGATAGCCCCCTTGAACACCCCCCTGCACCCCCCATGCCCCCCTTAGTCCCACATTCCCCCCTTGCACCCCACTGGACAACCCCCATGCCCCAACTGGACAGCCCCACTGGACACCCCCTGCACCCCCTAGATAGCCCTCCCCCCCTGCCGCACACCCCTCTCCCCTGCATGGACAGCCCCTCCCCCTGCTGGACACCCCTCCCCCTGCTGGACACCCCTGCCCCCTACCCCCTCCCCCCTGCACCCCACTGGACAGCCCCATGCCCCAACTGGACAGCCCCACTGGACACACTTCCACCCCTGAAGAACTACCCCTGAATGTTGATTTCCCAAATGAGGCTACCCTCTTAGTGGATCATGTCAAAGAGTATTAGAAAACATATTTTGATGGTGATTTTCAAAGATCGACTGAAATAATGCTTAATAATTCCAATCTTAATTGAGTAGGTCAGGTGGTTGTCTTTATCACACCAACACAAGACGTCCAATCATATTTTTTCTTATTTTTATAAGGTTTCACTAATGATGAGGAAAATTATTAGGCTCTCATTACTGGTCATCAGTTATCAGATGATATTTATTTCCCCCAAATGGATATGAAGGGAGAATCCAAGTTAGCCCTCAAATATATTAATGGTGACCGGAGGAGGGGAGTCTGTCGGGGGAGGCACGTTCGTCCGGGGAGGAGAGGTCGTCGGGAGGAGGGGAGTGCGTCGGGGGAGGAGGGGAGTCTGTCGGTGTCGAGGGAGGCGCTGTCGTCCGGGGAGGGGGGAGGTGCGGTCTTCGGGGGAGGGGAGTGCGTCAGGGGAGGGGAGTGAGTCGGGGAGGGTTCCGTAGGAGGAGCCCGAGAGAATATTGTCCAAATCGCACATATAGCCACGGATGAATTTTCATCTGTTGGTATAACCAAGCTATAGCCACTGAGAAAAAAACAGAACATACATTTCTTGGCACATATTATTTGTGAAATAGGTGGAAGGAATACAAGTCGAAGATGTATAGAAGGTGTGATGAAGGTTGATAGAAACAGAGGACACACATTTTGTTAGGAATAAAATTGAGAGAGGAGAAAAACAAGAAGTTACAATGGTAAATTTATGTATTGAGAGCAAGATGTACAGAGAGAGAGAGAGAGAGTTACAGTTTGGGGGAGAAGAGGAAGAAGTGGAAGAACCATCCGCCGAGTCCTTGCATAATCTGTTGAAGTCCCAAAAAGAATACCAGCAATAGACACCACTACTGGACACCCCTCCCCCTGGACCACCACCCCTGGACACCCCTGGACCACCCCCCCTGGACACCCATCCCCCATGCTGGACACCCCCCCTGCCTAGACAGCCCCTCCCCCTGCTGGACACCCCTCCCCCTGCTGGACACCTCTACCCCCTGCCCCCTGCCCCCTGCCCCCTGACCCTGGACACCCCAGGACAGACCCCACCCCAGGACAGACCCCCCCCCCCCAGAACCTGGATAGCCCCCCAGACCATGGACACCCCCCAAAACCTACCCCCCCCCCCCCAAACCCAGACCCCCCAGGACAGACCCCCCCCCCCCCCCCATACCCTAGACACCCCAGGACAGACCCCCACCCCCCCCCACTAGACCCCCCCCCCACTGGACCCCCTAGACAACGGATGGATGTCATGGGATATTTCTAAAATACCGAATCCGGCTACTGAAATCATAAGTAAGTAAGAAGAGGTAAATGAAGAAAAATGAATAAATTTTCCCAATATACTTTGGGAATTTTATTCATCAGCAGGAAGAAGAACAGAAGAACGGTAGCTGAGAGTTCCTTCCCCGGAGGTGGAGAATGATTTTTTTACATAGGATATGTCTAATATTTAATGGAAGAAAGAGGGATAGGAAATTAAGTACCTCATTACAAGTGGCAGCATCCAACAAATTCTCTTCCAATGGAATAAAATATTACAAAAAAAATCTATAAACCTTCTCTCTCCTCTTGTGGCTTCCAGGTGTCCAGGTGGTTAATAATTTTGTTGAGGTGAGGCTGTGGACTCATGGGGCCAATCATGAAGGAAACTAAGTTGGACTGGATTTTAAGTAGGCTGCTCTTGTTTTTCTGAAGTGGAAGGGCTGATTGGGTCTAAAATAAGTGAGTTGGAACAGGAATTTAGATAAGTGCTTCAAATGTTATGGGGTCTGGTTTAATTGGTTAGAATTTGGTGAGGTTTGGAATGATTTTAAAGTGGGATGCCTGGTGGAAAATGTGGGGTTGTTGGCTTAGAAGTTGAGAGGTGGGTAGGCCTGATTGGTGGTCAAGTTTTGGATGGGTTTCCTAGGTGGATTGAAAAATGGTGGGGGACTGGGAAAGAGTTCATAGTGGCTAAATTGAAGTGGGAGCTTGGAATTTTAGTAGGTCTTGAGTTTGGATTTTTTTAGTGAGAGTGGAAATGGCCCTGGAATAGCTGGTTTGATTTTCGTGGGTTGGCCATGGGATTTTTATAGTGAATCGAAAAATAGTCACTAGCAGGGCTTGGTTTGGTGTGAAATTCAGTCAAACGATTGTGGGAACCATCATGGAAGCAACTACCAAATACAGACCAGAGCTAGTCTCTTCTACAGTGAAGACCCTTCATGGAAACTCTTCAAGAAAAACAGGTATCCAGTTGCATCTTTTTCCATAACAAACAAGCCCTGTTTGCATAGGCCCAAACAGACCTCCCTTTGCCAGCTTGTGGGGGAAATGTGGGAACTCCAGCATGAAATAGGCCCTCAGAATAGAACAGACTCTTTGGAATTGTATCAAACAGATTGTGTGCAGCCTTTAAAACTCAACTTGGCAGTGATCATCCTCCTCCAATGAGTGCTACATGAGATGAGGGAATTATGGAAATAATTTCATCTAAAACAGCCAAAAGCAGACATTGAATTTCCATCACAATAGGCTGATCCGGTTCAGACGACATGTGAAGAGGATGAGGATGATCTAGTTCGGACAACATGTGAAGAGGATGAGGAAAAAATAAGAATTAACAAAAAATTATTATGTGATACATGTACAATAAAATATGCCAGACAATTCAAAACCAATGTTTTCAGTTGAATTGAGCCTTTGTACCACTTGCTATGCAAGTTTTTTGGAAATATGGATAAGAGGTAGCGCTGAGAGGAGATATAGTTTAGGAATGAGGAAATACGAAAAATTATAGAGCTAACCATTCAATGTTTCTCTAAGGAGGTGTAACCGCCGCAGGGTGTCGTCCTGGAGCAGGGCCAAATCACGGCGTGACCGCGGCGTAACCGCGGCGTGACAGCAGCGTGAACGCGGCATGACAGCGGCGTGACCACGGCTTGACCGCTGCAGGGTATCATCCTGGAGGAGTAACCGCCGCAGGGTGTCGTCCTAGAGAAGGGCCAAATCACGGCGTGACCGCGGCGTGACCACGGCGTGACCACCGCAGGGTGTCGTCCTGGAGGAGTAACCGCTGCAGGGTGTCGTCCTGGAGCAGGGCCAAATCACGGCGTGACCGCGGCGTGACCGCGGCGTGACCGCCGCAGGGTGTCGTCCTGGAGGAGTAACTGCCGCAGGGTGTCGTCCTGGAGCAAGGCCAAATCACGGCGTGACCGCGGCATGACCGCGGCGTGACCTCTGCTGGGTGTCGTCCTAGAGGAGTAACCGTCGCAGGGTGTCATCCTGGAGCAGGGCCAAATCACGGCGTGACCACGGCGTGACCGCTATGTGACCGCGGCGTGACCGCGGCGTGACCGCCGCAGGGTGTCATCCTGGAGGAGTAACCGCTGTAGGGTGTCGTCCTGGAGGAGGGCCAAATCACAGCGTGACCGCGGCATGACTGCGGCGTGACCGTGGCGTGACTGCGGTGTGACCACGGCGTGACTGCGGCGTGACCGCAACGTGACCACAACGTGTTGGCCCGGTCCAGCGACATCCGCGGCGAAACATCATCCACTTAGTTTCAAATAGGATGATATGGATGGCATGACAGGATGTTTTCTCAGAAGATTTAGAGAAATGAATGCTAATCTGTGATGACTAGAGGATTGGATGACCCCTGATATACCTAATTCGGTGAGGTTTGGAGATCTATAAATGTGTAGGAATACCTAGAGGAATACCCCATGGGATCAGAAAAATCACAGGATACATAACATGTAATCTGACATTACTGGTACTGTGGGACCCATGGGCTGTGGAACTAGGCTTTTGGTTGGATTTAAATATCACATGCCATGGGACATGGCCACACAACATGGGACCCATCTTAAAAGTCTAACGGCACTTAAAGATTGTCTTGGTTCAAACAACTGTTTTAATAAAAAGAGGGAAACCCCCTACAGGGATATAAAAAGGGTCAAGTACGATGTGTGCTTTATGACTAACAATGACATCAAGTATAGGGAAAACATCAATGCAATAATGTTAATCAACGTATACCACTGTGAGTTTTCGCAGACAGCGCACCTCCATTGGAGGGGTTTTATTACAAAACCAGGACTTATTTATCAAACAAAACAATTATCTGAACTAACACTTATTCAAGAATTGAAATTTAATATAAACATGAAAAATTAAAAAGGAAAATAAATGCAATTTAAAACATTCTCGAATTAAATGGGCTAGGAGAGGGACCCTACCTCAACCTCATAGTAACAAAAATGAAATTCTGTATAGAAACGATTCAATTACATCGAATAAAATAATGAGAATAAAATACAATATTCAAGATATACATTCCCAGGGGATATAGATTCTTGTATAAAGAAACAAACTAGTAAGTTTGTATAGATGCTAGTAGCAGCCATGATTAAAAATAGCAGAAGATAACACATAAAAATCTAAGTGCAGGAAACCCAAATTTGATATATCAAATGAAAAAAGTGTACCACTCTTCGCTTGTATGCGTGGCACTGTTCCACTAAATCAACAATAACTTCCTGCTTGAGACCCTGTAGGAAAACACAAACATTACCAGTAGCTAAGGTAGAGATTACCATTGAAAACTCAAAAAGATTTTACACGTGAATAATTCATCAGTTTCAAATTCCATAACTTTTTATCAGAAATGCAATCACACATGCCCCCCACTATTTTTTCTTGAGGCTGATGGAGTTTCCCTGGACTTGAGATTAGTACTTTTCAAGGAATCCTCTATTCGTTGGAAAATGGTAGAGAAATATCGTTCCCCACCTGTATACATCAACAAGATGAAATGTGTTGACATCTCATCATGGGGATTGTTGATGCACAAGAAAAAAAATAGAATGCATGTTTCCAGAAAAATAGAAATTTAAAAACAACAAAATAACAAAAACAGAATGAAATAGAACAAACAAAAATAATAACTAATCAAAAACAGAATGCAATAGAACAAACAAAATAATGAAAACAGAATGCATGTTTGGACACCCCCCCCCCCCCACCCCTGCAATGAAATATTTTTTCAAGATGATGAAGAATTGAAAACAGTTTATGTGAGAAGTGTTTGAAAATGTTGTTAAAAAAGTGATCCATGCTTTGGAGAAATTGCATAAAGTATCCATTAATGTCAGTGATGCTCAGTTGGAAGTGAAGATTAAGAAAATAAAAGAGTTTAACGACTCTTTATTTGAGAGATGCCAAATGCGAGGATCACCCCCCTTCCCCCCTACCACCCCCCCTGTATAGCTTCCTTGCACCCCCTGCACGTCCCCCCTTCCACCCCCCCTGCACATCCCCCCTTGCACCCCTTGCACATCCCCCCTCCCCCCTAGACAACCCCCCTGGACACCCCTCCCTCCCCCATAGAAAAACCCCCTAGACACCCCTCCCTCCCCCCTAGACACCCCCCATGGACCCCCCCCCCCCCCACCCAGACACCCCTCCCTCCCCCCCTAGACCCCCTGATAAGTGCAGAATTGTACAGAAATTCTGCAGGCCATCCTCTATTAATACTTCATTGAAAGATGCTCTGAAAGGGAAAAATATTAATAACAAACACTATGTTAGAAAAAAATACAAAGAAGGTTAAAAAGATGTCACCTGGGATAACAATTCTGCTACTTGTAAATCCTAGGAAGAATTAGTATAGGAATAAGAATCCCAAGGATGTGTTCATGCTGAAACTGGTAAATCTAATGGTGCGGAAATACTAAGTGATTTTTCTAAAGAATCATTAATTTTCCAAGAGACATCGGATTATATTATCTATTTTTCTTTAAATCTGCAGTCTGAATCCCTCTTTTGGAGTTCATTACCTCAGAATTATTAAAAACAGTTGATATGGATGACAGACTTGCAGCTGGATTTCCTCAGGCTACTCTCTCTATGCAATTGTCAGAGCACACACCTTCTCAACATGTAAACATTAGTATAAAAGACTCATACCCTATAATGAAAGGATTAGAAACCAGGGAAGATTATTTTAGGTTGGGGATCCAACTCACTATAAAGAAAGTTTATTCTACCAACCATTCCAACAAGAGAGAGTGGAGAAGCTCCAATTAAAAAAGTGAAACTGAGAAATAACAGAAAGGGGGACTTTCCCCCACTCAGAAACAATGATGTGTATCCTCTTCTAGAATTTCCAGGGGCTAGCCAACCCTAGAACATTATGTTTCCTTAGGCTTCTTGTGAGTAAACAGAAACCTGATTTCATTGGCATCTCTGAGCTAAAATCTAATAACATCACTTCTGGTTCTTTTTTTCCCAAAATGGTAATTCTTTTCTATGTTCTGTGAAAGATATCACTACTATTGAAATAATTTTCTGGGTTTTCCATCATAATGTTACTAATCCTTCCAGTGTTTGAGTGGACAACCAAATTATCACTTGCACCTTCCTTAACGAGGGTCAGATCTCTTTTTGTTAAATGGTTTATGCTTTCTACTGTTACATCAGTCGAAGAACTCATTGGAAACACATGAATGAGATTTCAAGAGTTATATTAGATCCCTCGGTTATAATGGGAGATTCCAATGCTATTTTACATGCAGAGGACAAGATTGGACATGTTTCCAATGCTACCACAATGAGATATTTCATAGATTGTATTGAGGAATTAAAACTTATTGAAACCAATCTGATTGGTGCCAAATACACTTGGTATAGGAGGAATCTAAATGGAAGTAGGGCCTGTAGGGTTGACCGTGCCTTTGGTAATCACTCTCTTCATGGAAGTTGGAAAATCATCTCTTGTGTCACTCTAGTAATGCACAATTCTGATCACCATCCAATTCTTATAACCTTCATTGCTAAGGGGGACAAGCTAACAATTCCCTATATGTTTAATAATTCTTGGACCATCCAATTCTTACAACCTTCAGATGCTTTCCCTGAAATTTGGAATTCACTCAACCACTCCATGATTACCTCCTTAGATATTATCCACCAAGGAAAAGAGTAAAATTAATGATACACTGCAACCACATACTGAAGTGGTTGAACCCCTTACACATGAGGAAGGATTTTCTAAATAGGTAGAAGATTTGAAATAATTGAGAAGAATCAATGAATAACTTCTCTGAGGTAGCGTTCCTACTGGATATATTCTATAAGCAGATCCTCAAAACGTACTCCCAACTTGATCACCTTATCAAAGAGGGTTCTCTACCGCAACTAGAATTAAGATGAAACATCCTATCAACATGGGGTACCAAAAACCAAAATACATGAATCAAGAAATAGAAAATAGAGGGTTCCCAACTTTTTTTACACAACCAAAACATGTCTAGGAGCATCATTACAGACCTCACCCTATAGGTTACACATGACATATACTAATAGGGCTGCCACATTTTACTCTACCTGCTGTTGCACCTATTCATGCTCCTTCTCAGCTAGACATTCCTCAAGGGCTCATAAAAACTATTGATTCTCTAATGGATTGATTAGAATCCATAGAGATATAGTGGGAATTGGTACAACTATAAAACAAGCCTTACCCTAAAGGGGTGATCTGAATTTTCCCCACTAAATTTGGGAAACACTACATTTCCAATTTTCAATGGTTTAGGGGACCCAAAGATGAATTTGACCCATTTTGTGTCCCACTGTGATTCCATGATGGGGACCCCTAAAAAATAAGTAGTGAAACCCAAGATCTTTATACAGAAATTATAGGGACCAACATTTGTAGGGTACACCGGTTCATTGACTCAATCAATTACATGGTGGGAAGATCTCTATTGGATGTTTCTGTTCCAATTCAGCTTGATTATATAGAAGAAAACCATACTAAATCTCTCAAACTACAAATGATAGGATAATGAGAGGGTTTTATATTTAATTTCGTGGTGAAAGGAGTTGACATGCTCCTTAAGCCAACATTTTCCCCAAGAATATTTTTTGTCCATCTGTATATATAATCATCATGATGATTTTCACATACCACTCACCCCTGTTAAATATATATGAGTGTTTTGGGATCTTGCCACAATTTCATAAATAAGGGAAGAATTCATAGCATGAACCAAGTCTATGTCCTATTTAATTCCCCCTGCTGGACACCCCTCCCCCCCTGCTGGACATCCCCTCCCCGTGCCTGGACACCCCTCCCCCCTGCTAGACAGCCCCTCCCCCTGCCTGGACACCCCCCCCCCCCCCTCATTGACACCCATCCCCCCTACTGGACAACCCTCCCCCCTACTGGACACCCCTCCCCCCCTACTGGACACCCCTCCTCCCTGCTGGACAGCCCCTCCCCCCTGCTGGACAGCCCCTCCCCCTGCCTGGACACCCCTCGCTCCCTAATGGACAGCCCCTCCCCCTGCCTGGACACCCCTCCCCCTGCTGGACAGCCCTCCCCGTGCTGAACAGCCCTCCCCCTGCTAGACAGCCCTCCCCCCTGCTGGACAGTCCTCCCCCCCCCCCCCCTGCGAGACAGTCCTCCCCCTGCCGGACAGCCCTCCCCCCTGCCGGACAACCCCTCCCCCCGGACACCCCTCCCCACTACCCCCTCCCCCCCCCCTCCACCCTCCACCCTGCCCCATGCACCCCTCCACCCTGCCCCCTGCCCCCCTCCACCCAACCCCATATCATAATTCAATACATCCCGAAGATATTATTAAAAACACTTCAAGACATAAAATGACTATTTTCAACAAATATAACAAAAGACCAAAATATATGATGCAAGAACAACAAATCAAAGACCCTTCTCAACATACATGATGTAGTATGGTAAAAAGAAATAAATGAACTTACCAACATGTTACCATCATACAAAATGGTGCCTTAAGAGTACTTTGGGTGCATATTTCTTTTTCACCCTAAGACTATATTTTACCTACAAGAAATAAAGAAAAAAAAATATCAAAATAAATCAGAAGTAATTATGTAGAGAATAAATAATTGATAAGAAATATATTTGTGTTTATGTGCCTGAATAAAAACATGTATCCTGAAAAAATAGTAGATGCAAGAACCACAAATCAAATATTACTTGAGAGGAAAATGTTTTGTTTTGAAAAGATACTATTAGAAATTAGAGCTTCAAAAATTTCATCACCAGTTGCACCCTATCTTCATCAAACTGTAAAAGTTTTATGGAATAAAGAAGGTGATACAATCATATCGAGCACAACAATTGATTACGGAAGAATTCAGCTCATAAAAAATATTTTAGAATTAAAACCATAAAACTATGATTAAATTTTTATTTTATGTTTGTAAAACTACATGTGAACAAAATAATATGTTAATATAACTCTAATCAAAACCAATAACTGAGAAGTGAAGTTCACATAGATGCCCATTACCAAGAATGGATGTTCCCCCTTGCTTGTCGGTTTCATGCCAATGTTCCCGCATTAGAACCAACACCAACCACCTCGTCCTATGGTAGATATGATTAATTAGATATATGCATCAATTTGTAACAAAAATGATATTTTTTATCTGATTACAAACAGAGCATATAACTAATATATTAAAAACAAAAGAAATGAAGAACATAGAGTTCAAACAATCACACAAAATGCATGAAGGATACCTACAAGTTACTATATTAAAAACTTCAACACATATTCATGGGTTTTAAAGTAGATGCATGTTAACATTTGAAGTTCAAAAATGATTTTTAGTAAAACATTAAAATAAGCATACACACCAGAATTTCAGTACACAAAGGTAGTAAAAAAGGAAGCAACAACCAACAGATTTAACAAGATGATTTCAGCATACAAAATTAATTAAAAGGCAACTTCCAACCATTTATTTCAACTAAAAAAAGAAGTGAATTTTCATGTTTAAGTTGAAAAATCACATAATTTAAACTATTACTCCCATGGTGTAGATGCTCTATCCATTTGAGATCATTGGAAATAATTTCCCTTCTTTTATTGATGACTAAATACCTTTGATTTCCAAAATTTCATCTCCTATAAGTGTAAACATATACATTAATTTATAAAATTTAAAGTTCAAAACAGAACAAATTTGGTGCTTTAATTTAGAGATTTGGTAGTGTATGTGGATCATGGTCAGTGCATCCTATAATGGAGATGAAATTGGATTCGATAGATTAGATGATGGAATGGTTTCTACAATAATTAGAACTCATGGAAATGATGATAGATGAAGCGCTTCAGCCATCCGAGTAGTATCTAGTGTAGGAAAAATGCTTGAAGGGGCTATCAAATAGAAGAATCGAAGAATTATTATCAATTAAAAACTCTGACAAATAGAAGAATCGAAGCACCCATCATTAACACACCTGTGCGAGGAGGGCGCGTCGAGGAGGGCACAGCGCGGAGGAGGCGTCGGCGAGGAGGTGTCGGGGAGGAGGGCGTGGCGAAGAGGTGTCGGCGAGGAGGGCGCAGCGAGGTGGAGGGCGTGGCGAGGAGGGCACGGCGAGGAGGGCGCGGCGCGGAGGAGGCGTCAGCGAGGAGGCTTCGGGGAGGAGGAGGGCACGGAGAGGAGGAGGAATCGTGAGGGGGGGGAGAAGTAGCCCGATAGGTTTGGAAAAAAACGGGGATGCTGCGTATAGCCACAGATGAAGATATTAACGTGGCAGTATATAATATATAGCCACATACCTATAGAACCGTGGATATATGTCCGTGTCTATAGGTCAGATTTGTAGTAGTGATAGTAAATGTTTTTCTATTAAATTTTGAAAAAAGGGTTAGTCTTGATCTACCATCTACATCTACCACCAGGTGAAGTGATCCACTATTAAGAAACCACTACAATCAACCATCAGGTCATGATACTACCACTAGATCAACTATGAAACCACTAGGTTCTTCTATCAGGTATTGATACCACCTTGTAGAGCTACTAACCTTTCCATATATATCTTCTACCAAATGAGGGTATCAATGATCAATGTTACCACTAGTTCAACGATGAAACTACCAGATGTTCCTACCACTCTATAGAGGTACTGCCGAATAAAATATGACACTAACACCAAGATAATATACCAATAAGTGATGCAAGAATCTAGTGAATCTACAACTAGTTAACTAATCAGTGCTACAGGAATGATGTGTTACCACTATTAGTTATTTTCAGAAGCTATAGATGTCATCAAGGGACACTACCATCAGTAGATAAATTTACCACGTAAGAGATATCATAGCTATCTAGAATTAATTTCAATATTAATTCTCCAATGGTTTTTTTATTAATTTAATTCCTGATAAAAACATGTGGATTTAATAACTTTTATTCTTAAATAACTCCATGATAGTCTTAATGACAATTTAAACCTATGATATTTGTTTCTTAGTATGCCGATCTTCATTATTATATTATTATACTATAATGGATAACTGTTCCACAATGAATGTTATGAATTCAGAAGAGGCACCTCATTCTTGATATAGAGAATATACATGTGCATGGATATATAAATCCAAACTCTCATACACTGAAATAAAAAGATTCAGTTACACACATGTGTTTGGAAGAATACTAGATAATTATAGAGTGAGAAAAAATAGTTCGTTCTAGAATTCCAAAAACCATTTTTATCATTTATTTGTTATGAACCTTGTTTGAGCTCTTTTATAGTATATATTATAGGTATCTCAAAAGATTGAAGTAGTTTTTATTGGGAGTTACTAAATTTTCTCATATCTTGCATCTTTCTCTCTCTATTTTAGAATTATTCCAAGCACTACTCTTGTTTTGATCTATATATATATATATATAAAGTCTCCTAAACTAAATTGGAGAGTCTTTGACACACACTCTTAATTATATTTATTTTTATTCCAAAATATAATTTTTGAAGAGTTAATGTGTGACTTAGATCCCTTTTATCCCATGAAGAAATGTGAAAGTGGAATTTTCCATTGACACCCTTTTGTGATGTTTTTTGTAAAACCTGACCTAGGTTGTGGATTATTTTATTTTATAATAAACATAATAGATTATGGTTATTACCAAGTAGAGGGATTTAATTCATAATTTTAGATTGAACCCCATGTTTTATTATTTTTTTGTGTGTTTCAATTTTTTTATTTTCTAAGTTTCAAATCAAACTAGTTCTTTTCAAGATTATTTATTAAAACATTACTGTATTAGTTATCTTAAATTAGTATTTTAAATGTGATATTTGATACAAGTATAATAGTTTTAATATTAAATGTATTTTCTAATGTAATTTAATATATTTTTGATTGATATTTTAATAATATTTTTAAAATATAAAATTATACTGTTTTGTTAATTGGGTATTTTTATTAAATCAGTGGATATAAGTTCTAAAAGGTCATTAATAGAAATTTAATTGGAAAAATAAATTCACCCCACACTTTTTCCACTGGGATAAACAATTGTTATTAGAGAAGTATTAAACATACATTCCAATATGATATAGTTTTATTTAATGATCACTAATTTTTATTTTATCTAAATTTATAACTTCATAAATATTAATATTCTTGAAGGAACATACACTAATTGGCCTTGCATTTTTAATGGAATGAAAATTGCTCAATGTATGATTAAAATTAAAATTCATATTAAAATAATGGTTTTTTATATTTGCAATTTTATTTTATATAAATTTAAAATACCTAAATATCATAGAAAATATTGGAGTGGTGCCACAAAGGAAGCCTATGATTGTAACTACAATTAAAAAGATTTTTTATATTGTGCTTTAGGTAAGGATATATTTAATAGAATATATTCTTTTACTAATAAATTTCAAATAAGGGATATACAAGTTATTTATGATTAAAGAACATTAAATTCTAAATAAATGTGTTTAAATATATATACTTTTATATGTTATAATTTTATGATGAATCAGGATGAGTTCATTTATGATATGTACCTTATATTTAATGAAATTTTTAACACCTGGAATGAACATAGAAATAAAATTACTGATAAGGATCAAGTCATGCGACATCTCAGATTCTTATGTGATAGATAGAGGAAAACCTCTGTTTACTTAGGAAAATCCAGTGACATTATAATGATTCATGTACAGGAACAAATTAAAAAACTTTTAATGTATGAATAAGAACATCAAGAAAACGAGGATGAAGATGATGAACCCAAAATGAAGTTAGTAGCCTTCAAGAATTTGAACTAAAAACTAAAAGAGAAGATCAATGTTGAGAGTTCATGTGATGATTATTCACCCTTATATAATGATTATTAATGGATCATCTAGCTATACATTTAATGAAATTCAATATGGAGAAGAAATTATTCAATAAATTTAATTATATATGTAATTACAAAAATAAGGGAAATTACAAAAATTAGTGGAAAAGGATTATTACCCAAATAAAATAACATGATAAGAGTTTAAACAAAAAATGAAAAGTCAATGTAAATAATCCTAAGTTAAAATATAAGAGGAAGTATGAGTTCCAATGAAAAAGGTATAAAAAGGCTATGAGATCCACATAGAATGCCTCTATAAGAACCGAGTTTTAATATAAGTTATCCATTTAAATTTGTTAAAATTATTTATTTTGGACATAATATGGATTATTTATAAGGTTATAATGTTTATGGGGGAGGGGGTGTCTAAGGATTTTTTGTACTCAGAACCCCGACCATTGGAGGAAAACATTGGGCTACATGATTAGTAGAAACTATGGGATCTATCATGCATAGTAACTATTAATCGAACCATGCTAGGAATTTGTGTTTTATAGGTACCACGGTTTGAGGAAACCATGTGGATGGATGTTTTCACCAATGAAAGGGAATTTTTAGTTTTTGATAGTGGGATGAGACATGGTTTTCATAGGGGTTTTTAAACTGTGTGAAATAATCATCCATGGTACCCCTATGATGCAGCAAAGGGTGATTGATTGGCATATAGTATGGGAGTCCATGAGGCCAAACTGTGTGACCTAGTAACTTTGGAAAGAAATGACCATTTCTACCTTAATGAAACATTTAACCCTTTTTCTATTCTTCATTGTTCATTGCAATGTAAAACCATCTCCCTTTGATCCCATTTGAGGTCTTTGCCACCTAAAGTTGTGATTCATGTTGAATCTTGGATCCGGTCACTGATTTATATTTTGTTAGTCTCTTTGGATAGAAACCGATAGGATATTAATTACTTTTTTGTTGTTCATCATTTATCTTTCTCTTGTTAGAGTTTTTTAGATGAAGATTCATATGCCATATTTTTAGGGTTTTGATCTGTTCTTTAAATTTATTAACATATAGGAAAAAATAAAGGCTAATACTAGATAAGGATGGTCTTCCAAGAATGAGTTTGGAAGTCTATGACTCATCAACCCTTGTATTACACCCTTGGGCCTGATAATTTCTTACCTGTTTTACTATGGATAAGATATCTAGAATTGGATAGAATAAGAATTTTTATTCACTTGGGCATCAACACTTGTATTACACTCTTACCCATTATATATAGCCTATAATTTATTACCTAGTAAGCTCATCCCCTGTGGTATATGATTCCTTGATTAATAATTGTGATCCTATTCATTATTATCATAATTTTTGGATGTATTTTTATATCATGGATCCTTCATCATCATTATCACGTGACATGGTCAGTACTGTTATATCTCATGTGACCTATTTGTAAAAACTGGAACATAATTATAAATAAATGGTTACCTATTCAGTCACTAGGTGTGGAAGAAGAAGGTACTTGGGTATTTACATTACTATACTCCATTACATTAATATAGCCATTCTTGAACACTACATTAGTTTATATTAATAGGGTTGTATTTCATAGACGTCGTTGGTGGTGGCCTACTAAGATTTATCTCACACTCTATCTAGGCCACCATTGGTATGCCTACAGATTACACATATAAAGGTGTTGAAAAAGGGAGGTATCCCACATTAGACACCTGATATTGTTCTCATGCATTAGGATGGCACTTGTTACGAGATAACCAAGCCATGTCTTAGGATGATGTAATTTTTTTTGTTTCTTTTTGATAATTTAGTAAACCATGTATTTCTTTCTTCCTTTTATACTTATTTTCTATATTTATAGAGACATTACATATATCATCATTAGTTTTTGAGTACTACTAGAAGTAAGAGTTGTTTTTTATTATTACATTCTTCTTCTACTATGAAATCAATCTAAACTACTTCTATTATTTATCTATTATTAGATTTATATGCTTGGATGCACTCTAGTAATTAGGGAATAATCTCCCCATAGACACGACCCAGGCCCTCACTGAAAGTCGGCATCCATTTGTGTTTTAAGAGTTGTTCTAGAGGCCATATTTCCAAATAGGATCGGGACACCTTTGAGTGGCACCCTGGTTCGAGACATCACAAAGTATTATCAAAGTAGTTTTATTTTCTTTTCTATTTTTATAAAATAGACAGGATATTAGAAACTCTTTCAAACATGGCTATAATCTACGCTTGGGTGTAGCTATCCCATTTTCATGGTAAATGATGAGTTCACT
Organism: Viscum album; assembly: GCA_963277665.1. Lineage (NCBI taxonomy): Eukaryota > Viridiplantae > Streptophyta > Magnoliopsida > Santalales > Viscaceae > Viscum > Viscum album. The sequence goes on along the minus strand of OY728126.1, from coordinate 1,241,729,926 downwards.
GAAATAATGATTGTTGTTATTTATTTTTTCTATTATAGTTGATAACATTTAACCATTGGGTGACACACATGTTATGTGATGCCTATTATTAATATTTTGATTGAATATTTCATTCTATCCTTGACCCAATGATTTCATATCAAGGACCACTATTACATTCATGATCATAGGAACCTATCAAACATTCAATTAATATTCCTCTCCATATAGGTGAATTTCACTACAATCATTTCTTATCATTACTATGATTTTTGAATCATGATATTGTAGTGATTTAATTTCTATAATTCTCTTTGCCTGTGATTGAGTGATTTTTAGTTTCAATTCATAAGATGTATGGGGCATTGTGGATTAGAATGGGTAGTTTAATAAGTCAAGCCATTATATATGACATGTTGCATTTTGAGACCGAATGTAATAGGGTATGTTAAAGAATAAATGGTTTTCACATTTAGGGATAAGATGTATGAGCCTTGATTTATTTGGAATCAAATTCCACATTTAAGATACTTTGATATAAGTGTATAATATAATAGAAAATATAAAAATAAATATTGACTTATTAAATCAAATGGTTTCCAATAAATTAAGAAGAAAATTACTATTGAAATTTCACCTATTGGTACCACAATAAATTAAACAAGAACACATACTAATACATGGACTTCTAAATGAGTAATTGGGGTATTATACCATGGGTAGTGAGTCCTTTCCTTTCATTCAGCTTCAAATATTTCTATTCATTTTCTCCAAATATTGTCCGAAGGATTATACATGGATTTTTAAGAGATATGCCTCCACAACATCCTCATTTCGTGCTCCAGAAGGTGGTGCCGAACATGATCTAGATGTGGTGAGCCCAGAGCTGTCAGTATTAACACCTAGAGTTCCACTTAAGGCAACACCTGTTATACCAGATCAATCTACTAACGCTCAACTTCATGGTAGTTTCCTATATCTAATGTTTTCCATGTGGGATGCTCCATAACCAACACCTATGATGGATGATGTGGCATGTGGGTTACAACAGTAGCAGCATCCCACCTTCTCAGGGGATGGAGGTACACATGCCGCTGATATGTGGCTAGAGGACACTCAATCTATCTTTGAGAATCTAGAGATGCCTCAAAACTAGAGGTCCAAAAAAAACTAACTACATGCTACATGATTTGTACAAACACTGGTGGGATATAATTATCTAGACTGGTCATCCTTAGGGCATGGTATGAGATTATTTCTATACTTCTTTATATGATAAATTCTTTCCTTAGATGATGAGGGATAACTGAGATAGGGAGTTCAAGAATCTAGAGAAGGGTGTTATGTCAGTCATTCAATATTCTATGTGGATTACTGAGTTATAGTAGTTTTCACCACATTTATCCAGTCATGAGATTTTGTGTACTAGACTCTTTGAGAATGGGATTCAGTATTCCATCCATACTTAGGTGAGAATCTTTCGGCTACCTATATTCTCTAAGATTTTCAATTAGGATCTTGTCATTGAGAACAAAATGAGATAAGGAGATAATACTAGATAGTGGGGATAAGTTCTGTGGTAGGATAGTAGTTATTCTAGTAGTAGGAATCATTCCATTGAGGTTTCTAGTCAGGACAGTGGATCCAGAGTACCCATCCTTATAGATATCTAGTATTCAATCAGTGTGGATGACATGGGCATATAAATACTCAATATGATAGAGACCCTCTATATTTCTTGGCCTGAAACCATATGAGGCATCATTAGAGATTCTATAGGAAATTTCCATCAGCTTCTAGTGGAAGAGGTTCCATACCAACTAAACCTTTAAGAGTGGTTATTTCAAGTCATGTAACATGAGGAGTTCAATTATCACTAGAAAAAATGGTGAAGGAGGAATTCATTTCCAAGGTAGCCAAGCTTCATATAATTAGTGCAAATAGATTGGTTCTACACATGATAGTTAAACTATAGAATAAGGTCGTGGATTAGTCCTGTTGCATGCTTTACAATTGATACCCAAGGATCAGAGTGAAAACCCATCTACAATATGGGATACTATTCTAGTATCCACCACTATATGATCATCTTTATTTTATATAGCTTATTCATACTCCATTATCTATTTGTCAATTGTGGAAATTCTGAGGATAGAAGTCCAATATTATTGTAGTGTAATGACACTGGATACACTTTTGGGAGTAGAGTCAGAGGGAATAAGATAATGTAGGGACTAACTATTGAGGAAGGCAGTAATACCTTATTATGGGGCCTATTTTATCTAGAGATGAAATGCTTTGATGTTGTTCTTGGTATTAACTAGTTGGTTCTATATAACTCCTTTTTTATACTACTATACTTTCAGGGTATCATTTACATCACAATAAGGAAGAATCAATCTACAAAAGGGTGAGTGTTGTGTCCAGACCTATATTACTGAACAAGAGAATCATGGTATAGGATGAGTGAACTCTCATATTTCTAGTCTATTTATAGAGAAAAAGGTGTTTCCCTGATTGAATTTACTCTAATAGTAGATGGTTTTAGAGATGTTTTCCAAATTACTCTTTGTATTACATCCTTAAAGAGAGGTAGAGTTTATGATTGAGCTCATCCGAGGAGTAGATCCACTATCCATTCCTCTATAAAGGAGAGAACATATTCAGCTTCAGGTTTCCAAGGGATAGTTAGAGGATCTATATTCTAATGTTTTTATCAGAGCAAATAATTATTCTTAGGGTTCACCCATTGGTTTCTCTAAGAAGGAGGATGATAAACTTCATTTATTCATGAATTATATATGGTTGATTCAAAATAAATTCAAGAACTGTTATCCACTAACCTGTATAGATGATCTCTTTGAATATCTTTTGGGTGTTAAGGTGTTTTCTAAGATTTACATGGGATCGGGTTATGATCAGGTGTGAGTTAGACCATATGGCATAATACGTATACCATTCCATAGCAGGTGTGGCCTATATGAGTTTCTCTTTTCGTTGTTCCATATTATGAATTCACCTTTTGTTTTTAGAGAATTTATAAATAGTAAATTCCACCTCTATTTGAAATAATTTTTCATGGTCTTTTTGAATGACATTTTTATGTATTCTTACAATTTTAGTGGTCGTTATAAGCATTGTAAGAACATTCTGAGTATACTTAGAGATCATTAAATTTATACAAGAATTCTAAGTGACACTTATGGGTTGAAAAATTGTAATTTTTTGGGGCATATTATCTCAAAATTAGAAGTATCAGTTAAACTAGAGAATGTTATTAATGTTGTGCCTTGATAGAATCCCTAGAAAATATTTGATATATGATTTATTTTTTGGGAAATGTTGGATATCACAATAGTTTTATATGGGACTTCTCACACCATTCCCCAACTATTAATGGTCTTACAAAGAAGGTTGTTATTTTCATGTGGTTATAAGAGTGTGATAAATCCTTTTATGATTTGAAAGGAAGCCTTTTTTGGAACCTATTCCAATTCTCCCAAACCCCGAAAGAGGCTATATAATGTTTTTTGATGCATAAAGATTCATCCTAAGAGTATTGATTATGTATGAGGATAGAGCCATTGCATATGGATCTTAGTAGTAAAGGACTCATGAAATAAAATATTAGACACTTGACCTTGAGCTTGTGGTAGTTGTTCATGCCATACACTACTGGAGACACTATATGATGGGTGATCACATTGTGTTGTATATAGACCATGAGTGTAATCCCCCAAAATTCTAAAGTATGAACCTCATATTCGATAGTGTGTATGAGACCTGACACCATGTGTTTAGGCGAATATTATATCAAGATAATATATAATATATTGACTATTTAAAGTAGATTTTTTATATATTTTAATGCACAAAACTATGAGTTATCCTAATTTACATGAAAGAGTGACCTTCCTCAATCGCTTGTGATACATGCAAGAGTAACCTTCCTCGATAGCATGTGTTATATGCAAGAACGAGTTTTACTGGACAATAATATTGTAATAAATAATATAAATAAATATAATATGACATAACCTTGTAGGTACGTTAGCAGTTTTGAATAGTATTAAATAACTTATAAAACATTATCATTTATATAAGTATAAAATTTAGACATTTGTTAACAATTAATGAGAAATAAAAATAAGAACCAATCGGATATAAAAAGAAACATTATTATATTTTTTATTCCAATGGATTTCTTTCTTAATAAAAACAATTTATTACAATTAGTTACTTATTTTAATGAAATATATATGTTCTATTTTAATAAAATACTTTTAATATTTATCTATTAGGTTTGATATGTATAATATTATAACAAACCCTATTTTAGATATAAAAAATAATATTTTATAAAGGAAATTTTACCACCTTTTAATAAAGAACCCATTTTAATTATGAATTTTGGAAGATTAATTGATTTAATATGTCAAAATAAAATCACTCTTTGAAATCGAAATAAGAAAAATTAGGTAAGGGTAATTTTTTTATTTTTACCGAAAACATATCATTTTTAATGATAGCTAAAAATACTGTATTGTAGTTCTAAACTAAATTTTTTTATTTAAAAGGTTAAATTATGTTTTATAATATTTTTAAAGCTTAAATAGATCACATTTTTAAAATATGAAAAATTTATTTGATTGGGATCAATTTCTCTTTGAAATTGAATGTAAAAAACTTATCAAACTATTGGACCTTTTTTAAATAAAAAACTCGCCTTGTCGTCCCCCTGGTGGGATGAAGTTTATATATATTTATTCTAATTATGTGATTAGAATTTTGAAAAACATATTCCATATTTTCAATAATCATAATTTATAATTTCTAATAAGTTTAAATTAGTTTATGAAAATAAATATTTGCGAAAGTGATCAAAATTATTTACAACCATTTAGGCCAAATTAAGCTTAATAAATGAATACTCATTTAACTTAAGGGATCAATTAACCTAGAAACTTTTCCAAAACCCATTCTATGGACATATATGAGCCATTAAATTTCCATTATTTATTTTGGTTGGTTTGTTATGAGTTTTTTTAGGTAAGAACATGTGTACGACTTACTTGTTTCCAAATATTCCAAGTGATTCCTTTTCCTTCCTCATAAAACGCCACGAACTCTCCCCATTCCTAAAACCTCTAAAACCACATATTCTAGGCCAAGATCTTCCCATATATATCCCCAAAAAACCTACTATATACCTTTAATCCTAAATTTAGGCATAAATTATTCCAATTAATCCTTTTGGTATAAACTAAAAGAAGTTACTCGATTGAGAGGAGACTTCTTAACCCAAGATTTTTAGTGTCATTTTCATTATCCACATATTATACTCTTATTATTATATGATTAAATAACAAAAATAGTATCTAAAATATAATAGGATGTTCTTATGCTAATTATTTTATCTACACTTACACACACCTCCATGTAAGGGGTAACGAATATACTATTTCTGTGTATGGAGAACTACTGCGTCATGAAATGATGATTGTTCATTTTTCTATTACCAAAATTAATGGTTGGACATTATGATATAAAATTTATTTTTATATTTTATATATGATATTTATTATGTATTTATGGTTTTAAAAATCTTTTATAATAAATAAATTTAATACTTTCAATTTTATGTTAATACGACAACATCATTTGAGGAAGTGTGGAAAACCGACCCCTCAAAGCGTTGTGATTCGTTCACATGATACATGGAATCTATAAATTATTATTATAATTAAAAATATGAAACATAAAAAATATATATTATATTAACGAAATAATTATATTTCTTAGTATATATATATATATATCATTTTCTTTCTTACCCTTTCACGCAATTAAAAAGTGATAACGTTTTTCATGGATGTGTGGACTACCATCTCCTTGACTGGATGTGATTATTTTTTCATATCAAGAATTATATATATAAGTATGTATGATTAATTAATATTTTTTTATTATATATTGATAATTATGGAAGTACATGGTGTTACATACATTATTTTATAAAAAACATTGAAAAATAGAAATATTACTCATGAGTACGTACAGCCTACCATCTTCATAATGGTAACGTTGATTATTTTTTCATACCCATATTTAATTATTGATTTTAAATGTATAATTTATTTCTAAATTTGATAATAATTTCATGAATATTTTCAAAATAAGTTATATAATTACCCATTTGACCATATTTGACCTAAGAATGTTAGTTTTGACACATAAACCGAATTTGAAAAAAACACATGATGTAATATTTATTTATTAAGTAGGTGTAAAAAACATGGTAATAAGTGAAATAAAAAAATAATAAAAATGAAAAAGGTTATGAATAAATTACAAATGTAACATAATTTTATTACACATGATGTTAAAGTATGTTCACCTGAAAATAAACTCAGTGTAAGGGATTCTTGTCTCATTTTTTCTGTAAGGCATACATAATTGTTATGAACCTAATTTATTATACATGGTGTACATAATTACACATTTACACATAATATCATGAATTATATTATCTCCATAGTTTTTATTTTCTTTATTTATGGATTATTACCTTTTGTTTTTTTAATTCATTTGTCACTACATTAGCAATGAATTCTCATCTCACTTTTTACATATGTGAGATAAATGTAATCTTCACCACTTACAAATTCTGTGTGGTGTATATATTTCCCCTTTTGTTATATTTTATCATAATACATTTACCATCATGGTATTCTAAACATTAATATAATGTTATTCCTGCATGAGTATTATGTTTTAAAATGTTTCGAAGTGGTATGAGACACTTTGGAATGTTTAATGATTATTTTCCTCAATAATGTATTTGATGATCTTTCAATAATACTTATATTAGAGTAAATTATATAACCATTTTAAAATAAACCCTTTCAATATTCTCTGATTATTCATGAAAATTTGCTTGTATTAGTACCAATCTTCAATTATTTGGTACTCAAAATGTTTTAGAAATTGTTTTTCAAAAAACCTGACATTATTTCTATCTTTTGTTGGAGATCCCGTTTTCTTATAAAAACCATATTTTTTAAAATTATTTTAAAAAATGTTTTTAAAATTATTTGTTAAGGAGAGTTTTACCATTTTTTTTATTTACCAATGGTTTTAGAGGAATCTGTTTATCTCTTTCTGATTTAGGCATTTTCTATCCTTTTTTAATCAAAATGAATATTATTTTTACCTATTACGACTTGTATAAATTTATCTGTCATCCTTTTTTTGAAGCCTCCATTTTATGTTTAAAATGATTATTTTTAAAGAAAAGGTTTTAGAAAGATGTTTTAAAAATATATATTCAAAAGGGTTTTCAAAAGCAATAGATATTTTACACAAGAATATTTTGAAAATTTATTTATTGATTTAATCAATGACAAAAAACCCTCTATTGTAACTCCACATGGGATTTTTTGAATTGATACCATCCTTATTAATCATTTGGATGGTTTAGGATTTAATTGACCAATAATAGTATTCACATTCTATTCCTTCATTAATTATTAAAGTATACTAGAAATATCCAATATAATATGATCATTAAGAATTAAATTTATCCTAATTATCTATACCATTTATCATGAATATTACTATTGAATAAACCATATAACCTTTAATATACAGTGCTTAAATGATGAATTATTGATAAATATGTATTTCTCATTCGATACGGTTGTATGAAAAGGAATATTATTTATTTATATTATTCAACTGATGGATGATTTGGATAGAAAATGAAGAGAGGAAAGAAAATTTTATATATCTCCTCAATGCATCAACAAGTTATCATGATACAAATATTTTCACAAATGGGTTTATACTCTATGTTTTAAACGATCTTGTGAAGGGGCCTGATGGTAATAGGTTTCTAGGTGTCGTATACATGACATCCATTAATAATGAATTAACCTCATTTAGTTTCAATTATTATTAATCCGTGATATTTTCCATCGAAATATCTATGGATATAGTTTATTTCAGTTAATTGATTAAATGGAATGTTTTTTAGTTTCTTACAATTTCATATTTATGTTTCCTTATCTCATTATTTTAATGGTATGGGTTTCAAGTTATTACCTTCCATATTTTTTATACACTTCCCTTGAATTTTATTTTTTATATAGAATCAGAGTTTTGTTATTTACCATGTCATAATTATTATTCTCATTAATTAATAATTACTTCCTCTATATTTTTCCCTTACTGAGCATTTGAGATCAACCTTATTATGTTTCATTCCCCAAGAATCTAGGAAGTAAACTATGAAAGATATGCAAGGATTTACGTGATGTATTAGAGTTATCACTGATGCTATTTATTTAGAATGAATTTGTTTATAAGGAATATTTTATTTGTAATTAGTGTATTATTTTGTAATAAAATACTCATTTATGTATTTGGATTCCCAATAATAATAAACTCTCAATCCTTCCGGGCTTGATTCCTTACAATACTTCTTTTGTAATTAATAGTAGAAATTATATTGAGTGCTTATGGGGTTAGGTTAATACAATTGGAATCAAAATAAGATTAGTAGAAACATTGATAATAAGGTTTAAGAGAACATATATTATATAACATAACCCTAAGGTAGAATTTAAAGATAAGTTTAGGTGAAAACCCTATAATTTTGGTAATGTATAGATTATGTGGTTCTTCTTATAAATAAATCCCTCTTTTAATATTATAAGTGGATATTGTTCTAGAATAGATGTACCTAAGATTAATAACTCTGACATGGTGTTCTGGGTTGACTCAGGGTAACTTGGTACATGACAATAGGCCTTACTGTGCACCTAGTTTGAAACACCTGGGAGATATTATTAGGACAATCCATATTTTATTTACAAACCATTTTTCATAATTTTAATGGATAATGAAATTTAATAACCTAGGTTATTCCTAAGGTGTTTTATATTGATGATAAAGTATCATGGTTTAGTAATCCTATAAATGATATTTGGGATAAAAACATGACCAAGGAAGGACCTATGTGGAAGTTAATGGATGAAGTATTTAAGTATTGAGGATGTATTGAAAACCATTGTTAAAATTTTATTTATTGATTAACATTATTTCATAGATTTCCATCCTATTTATTTTGGAAATTATATTAATTTAGTTTTAGAAAAGTACGAGATATAAGCTGAGTGAAAACCAATCGAATCCTACAAGGCCGTGAGTCTTGAACACATGATTGATGGATTGTAAGGGTTTCATTCCAACCACTGACCTACGCATTATCCTAGTTAATCTTTAATTATTTTTATTTATAAAATTTTATGAATAAATGTTAAGGATGAACTAGTAGTGTCACTTTTGATTATTAAGTGTTAATATATTGACCATATTGGTCTTGAAATATAGTTAATGACAAACAGTTACACTTAACCTTCCTTTACATTCCTTGAGATCCTTTAAATTTTTCTTTTAGTTCATCAAGAAGTAAAAAAAATTATAATTTGTAATTAATTTTTTAGATTACAGGGATGAATTATAATTTCATAGAAGCACAAAAAAAATTAGAATTGTTCATATTAGATTGAAACCTATAATGTAAGAATATTTCGTTATAGTATTGGTCAATAAAATAATTACACATCTTTGGGAAAATTAATTAGAAATAAAATGTTTTCTTAATACATAAATTTCTATTGAAATGATGGACTTATAAATAATCACGAATTTATGGATTTGAGGTCTTCAACTTTCCATTGATCATTCACTTGTTTGGGATTTATGACCTACTCAATAGTTCTAAATATTTATTCTTTTCCTCCAAGTACATATCTCTTCATTCCAATAATGTTCCCTGACTTATAAACTGAGTTATATGTTATTCCATGTGACCTTTGTACTTTCCATTATCACTTTTCTAGAGGATATTTTATAAACCTTACTCAAGATGTGGGATTTCAATGTAGGAAATATAAATCAATATATTGCCAAGATCGATTTTAAATTGAAAGGATGCAATTTAATTAATGTGGAGAGAATGTATCACCCTAAAATTCTAAAGTATGAACATTATTTTTGATATTGTGTATGACACACGACACCAAGAACTAATGGAATATAATATCCAGAAACTTTATAATATATTTTCTATTTAAAATATATTCATTAAATATTTAAATTCATGAAACAATGATTTAGTGTGCATTACACGCAAGAATGACCTTCATCGATAGTGTGTGTTATAGGCATGATCACGTTTTACTCAACAATAATATAGTAATAAAAAATTATTTAATATAATATGATATGACATGGTCGTTATGTTAGTAGTAATTAATTTAATTAAATAAATTACGTAAATTTATGGTTTATATAAATATAAAATTATTAATTTTGTTACTAATTAATGAGAAACAAAAAAATGAACCAATTGGATATAAAAAATATTATTATATTTATGCTTCTAAAGGAGTTGTGTATTGATAAAAAATAATTATAATTAGATAATGATTTTAATGAAATATATATATATTATATATTTAATAAAATATTTTTAATATGTATTTATTAGGATTGATATGCGTATGATTAGAAGAAACCCAATTTTACATATAAAAACCTATATGTTTATAAAGGTGATTTTAATAAATTTTAATAGAGAACCCATTTTAAATATGATTTTTGACAATTTAATTGATTTAATAGTTCATAATAAACATCATATTTGAAATAAGTGCATAAAAATTATGTTAGGATAAATTTTTGATATTTTTCAAGAAGCATATAATATTTCAAATAAATAGCTAAAATACCAAATTTTATTTCAAAACTGCTTATTTTTATATTTTATTTATAAGGATAAATTATGTTTAATATTGGTTTAAAATTTAATTTAGATAAACTTTTTATCAATTAATATATTTTAGGTGATTGAGATCAATTTAACTTTGAAATTGAATGTAAAAACTTGTCAATCTTTTGGACCTGTTTACATTAAAAACATGCATTGTCATCCCGCCTACGAGATGAATTTTAAATTAATTTCTAAAAAATAAGTGATTAGAATTTGGAACAATGGATCTTAAATTTGGAATCATAATTATATAAAATATCTAATAATTTAAACATAGTTTTTGTCCAAAAATATTAGTGAATGTTATTAAATTTAATTAAAATTATTACGGAAAAAATAATCTTAATAAACGACTAAACCTTTATCTTAAGTTCCTAATTGACTTCGAAATTTTTCCAAAACCAATTGGATGGCTATATCATAAACATGTACCTTCCAGTTTTGTTTTTGTTTTGTTTTATATGATTTTTTTTGGTAAAAACATGTCTTTTCATAACTTGTTTCAAAACATTCCAAGTGATTCTTGTTTCCTTTATTATAAAAGGCTACCGCCTCTACCCTTTCCTCACTCCTCTCAAAAAACATAGGTTAAGCCAAGATATTCCTATTCATCTCCCCAAAATCTCTCCCCTCAAACATGAATCCTTATTTTTGGTGTAAATCCTTCCATGGAATCCTTTTGGTATAAACCGAAAGAAGATACTTGGTTAAGAGGTAACTTCTTCACTCAAGCTTTTTAGTTTTATTTCCATTATACACTCCCAATACTCATCATATTGTATGATTAAATATCAAAACCAGTATCCTAAATATACAATAATTCTTATAGACTAAGGTCTATACCTATATTTACACACACCTCTATATTATTGGTAACGAATATATTATTTTTGTGTATGCCAAACTACATCATGAAATAATGATTGTTCATTTTTCCATTACCAACATTCATGGTTGGTCCTTTATGATGGACACTATTTATAGATTGTATATATGATATTTATTATATCTCTATAAATCTTTATATCTTTTATAATATATACATTTAATACTTTCCATTTTAAGTTAATACGATAACATCATTTGAGGAAGCATGGACTACCACCTCCTCAAAGAGATGTGATGCATTCAAATGATTCATATATATATATATATATATATATCATTTTATTTATTACCATTTCACACACATAAAAAGTGATAACGTTATTCATGGATGTGTGGAATACCACCTCCTTCACATGATTTGATTCCTTTTTCATCACAAGAATTAAATATATATGTTGGTATGATTAAATAATATATTTGTTTTATAAAATAATGATAATTACTAAAATATATAGTGTTACAAAACTTATTTACATAATGATCATTAATAAATGGGAATTTTACTCATGTGTACGTACAACATACCATCTCCATGATTGTAACATTCATTCATTTTTCAAAATTGTATTCAATGATTTATTTTAAAAGTATAATTGATTAATAAATGTGACAATTATGTAATAATTATTATTTTATATTTGTTATATAATTCCTCCTTTGACCATGGATTACATAAAAAGTTATTTTTGAAAAATAAATGGAATTTGGTTAAAACATCTAATGTAAACTAAATTGATTAAGTAGTTGTACAAAACATTTTATTAATTAAACTAAAAGTAATTATATCCATGAAAAATGTTATAATTAAAGTAGAAAATTATCATATTATTGTTATTTATGAATTTAAAGGATGTTCACCTAAAAGGAAACTCATGGTATGGAATCCAGTCTCATATTCACTAAAAGAGGCAAGCTTAATTTTTGTGCACATAATTTTTTATATATTGTGTAAATAATTCCAAACTGACTTATAATATCATGAATTATATTATATCCATGACGTTTTAATGTTTTATTTGTGTATTATTGCCTTTGGGTTTTTCGATTCATTTTTCACTACATTAAGAAAGAATTCACATCTCAGTTTTTTACATGTGTGGGATTAATTTACTCTTCACCAATTATATATTTTTGTGGTGAATCCACTACCCATTTTATATACTGTATAATTAATACTTTTAATTGCAGGTTTATTTATCCATTAAAATGATGTTTTAACTTCAGGAATAATATGTTTTAAAATGATTCAAAGTTTTATGGGACACATTGGAATGTTTAAAGATTATTTTCATCAATAATAACTTTAATAATATTCCAATGGTATTTCCATTCAATGAAATTATATAACCATTGTACAATAAAACATTTTAATATTCTATAGTTATTGATGGAAATTTTAAAGTATTATTACCAATATTTAATTCTTTATTACCCAAAATGATTTAGAAAATGTTTTTTCAGAAAATATGACATTATTTCTCTCTTTAGTCAGAGAACATATTTTCTTCTTGAAACCATGTTTCATTAAAATGTATTCATAATTGTTCTTAAAATTACTTGATATTGAAATTTTTATCCCTTTATCTTTTACCAATGTTTTTAAAGGGATCTTCTAGTCTCTTTTTGAATGAGTCATTTTCTAACAATTTTAGTTTGAAAAGGGAAATTCTTTTTACCAGGTAAAATGTGTATGAACTTACTGGCCATAATTTCATTGAAGAATCCTTTTAAATTTTAAAGGTGTTATTTTTAAAGAAAATTTTTTAAAAGGGATTTTCATAGAAAAATTTTTTCCGAACAATTTTTAATAGCAATTTATATTTTCCTCATAAATATTTTTAAAAGTTATTATTTTATTTCATCAACGAAAAACCCTCTACTTTTACACAATATAAGATTATTTTTATTGATACCATCCTTATTATTTCTCTAGATGGTTTAATATTGAATTTTCCAAGGATTGTATTCACATTCACTTCCATGATTCATTCATGAAGTCCCTTTGAAATATCCAATTTAATATGAACATTGAGCATAATATTTATCGAAATTTTCCATATCATTTATCATGGTTATTACTATTTCCTAAACATTATATCATTTTACATACGGTGTTTAAATGGGGAATTGTTGATAAATCCATATTTCTCACACCATACAGTTATTTGATTAGGTATATTATTTACATAGATTGTTCAAATGATGACATCTTGGGACATGCAATGATGGGTGGAGCCCAGACATTATATAAATCCTCGATGCATAGACATGTTCTCATGATACAATAGTTGTGAAAATGTGTTTCTACCCTTATATTTATTACAGGTATTGACAATAATAGTTTTTCATGTGACATAGACATGACATCCATCAATAAAGTATTGCCCTCATTTAGTTTTAGTTATTATTCATCCATGGGATTTTTCATTATCATATCTATGAATATAGTTCATTTCATTTCATTGGTTAAATGGAATGTTTTTCTGTTTCTTAACTTCCCATATTTATGTTACTTTATCAACTTATCTAAAAGGAAAGTGTTTCTAGTTTTTACCTTAACATAGTTTTTATGCACTTGCTTCTTAGTTTTTTTGTTTATATGGAAGGAGAGTTTAGATATTTAACATGTCATAATTCATATTTTTTTGATTCATTTTTCTTCCTCTATTTTATACCCTTACTGATAATCTGAGCTCACCCTTATTATGTTTATTTCCCTTTGAATCCAATAATAGTACCTTGAATGATATTAATGGATTTAATATAAGGATTAGAGTTATCCTCAATGTTATTTATTTTAAAAGAAATTATTTTGAAGGTAAAAGTTATGTTGTAATTAGTTTATTTATTTTTAATAAAATACTCATTTCTGAATCTCATTTACCAAGAATACTAATTTCTTGGTCCTTTTGGGAAAGATTCTACGTAATCATGCTAATGTAATTGATATCATACACTAGATCCGGCTATTTTTTGGTTTTGTTTTTACAATGAGAGCCTCAAAAATATATTTTCACGGTGTTAGTTGAATCTCAGACAATGAATATGGGTCAAATATCTTCAATCCTATTACATTGAGCTAGGCCACAGCCATACAAGATACAGTGATGAATGGAAATTTATTCCCCTCTTTTCTGAACAGAATAAGAAGTTTCTTATTTTCACACATAGTATTATCTCCCATATTTGATAGTTATATCTTTAGTTCTAGATAATGTGATGAGTATGATGTTTTGATATCTTGATGGGTTAGTTCCCTGAGAGTGTTTTTCTATCATGGACCCACTTTCAGATTGGTCTGTGGGAATAAATAATATTATTTGTATTCATGGATGTGTTTGGGTCCCTACAAATATGATAGGAGAACTTATGCATGAGTCCAACACCTATTAGAGGGAAGTTGATCCTAGATTCTCCATGATGTACTTAGATATGTGATTCTAGTATTGGTGGTCTGAGATGAATCATCAGCTAATAGGTTATTTTACTAGGTGTTCAACCAGTTAGTATGTGATGGAAGAGCACTAGTGGCTTATAGGATTGTTACAGTAGGTTATAGTCATGGATTGAAAATTGGAATATCTTTCTATAGAAATTATTCTTGGATTATTAATGTATCCTTGAGGTAGTAAAACAGTTTGGGTTTTCATTTCCAGACAGATGAAATTAGCTCACTTACTTCCTATTAATGAGACATTCCCAATTATTGTGTTGGGAAGACTGTATTTTTCTGATATCATGTACCTATATAAGGTACCTCATACTATCATTTTAGATATGGATTCTCCTTTCACATAACTTTTCTTTAGTTGGTTTTATTGAAGGAAATGAGTACACAGGTGAAACTGAGCACAACATTCACCCACAGACCGATGGCCAGTTAGAACAGATGATATAGGTTTTATAGGATATCTTCAAAGCATGTTTGATTTGTTTTAGATGTTATTAAGAGAATCATATACCTACCATTTAGTCATCCTATAATAAAATATTTCAAGTGACATTTCAAATGGATCCTTTTGAGACCTATTATGTTAGGTCATGCTGTTTT
This sequence comes from Viscum album, assembly GCA_963277665.1. Lineage (NCBI taxonomy): Eukaryota > Viridiplantae > Streptophyta > Magnoliopsida > Santalales > Viscaceae > Viscum > Viscum album. The sequence continues at coordinate 1,241,714,171 of OY728126.1, read as the reverse complement.
ACCCTCTTCTAGATAGAAGAAGGAGAGGTAGCCTTATTAGGTCCCCATCTCATGTATGAGACATTGGAGCAAGCTAAACAAACTAGAAAGTTCATGTATACTACTAATTCTAGATAGAAATTTTTTTCAATTTTCCCATATTACCATAAGAGTTCAAGGTCGAGGATCTTGTTTTCTTATGGGTATCACCCATGTTTGGGAATATATGGATACATATGCTAGGGAAAATGTCAACAAGATTTTTCGGGCAATTTAATGTTATCGAGAGAGTTGGGATGGTATTATATCTATTTCTATTTCCTCAAAGGTACCTTTCCATGGATTATGTCTTCCAAACTTCATAGATTTTATGATATCATGCTAACCAAAATCATACTTTTGATCTCATGGTGGTTGAGTTAGATACTAATGATTCATTTGAGGAGTATCCTATACGCATGGTTGACCCGAAAATGAAGGCTCTCTGAGGGTATTATATCCCTTTAGAACATGTGTTATGGTAGAATGACCATGTATAATATGAGAAATGAGAGTGGGAGGGAAATGTATATGCCCAGTGGAAAAAACATTTCTCAGGCTGTGTTTCACCACCCTTCTAAAGTGAATTAGGGGATATGTTCCTTTAATGCGGAAATGTTGTATATACCCTGTGTTTATCTTAGGTATAGACCCTTTTAAGTTTGGAATAATTAATTATTCTAGAACTAATAAAGATCCACTCTGATTTAATAAATGTTTCAGGGGTTTCCAAGACTTATTCATAACTCATAACCCTGTCCGGTGGATAAAAACAATAGGTCGCATAGTTGGTAGAATCTATGAGACCCTTACCACATGGTTACATATAAGTATGAGGGGTTAGACAATGGGGTTCTAAAGGATGCACTATTTGATAGAACCATACAGATGGAGGTGCATGCCCATGTGATGGCCTATGTAGTTTTTAATAGTGGGCTGAGACATGGTTGGACATGGTTTGTAAAACCATGCACACTAACTATAGGGGTTTCCCTTTTGTAGAAGCAAAGGGTGCATGGTTGGTGCATGATTTGGACAACCATACACACAGACCATACAACCCAGTAATTTTGGGTAAAATGAACATTTCACCCTTAATTAAATGTTTAACCTTTCTCCTTTCTCCTTTTCTCATTCCAGTGGACAACACCATCCCTTTTCTCCTATTTTAGATATCTTTCACCTAAAGAAAAGATTAATGATAAGTCTCTGATTTGGTGTCTGATTAGGCTTCCATGAGTCTTTTTGGATAGCCACTTGGAATTTTGGGTAAAATGACCATTACACCCATAATGAAATGTTTTACCTTTCTCCTCCTCCTTTCTCTTTCTAGTTTACAACCCCATCCCTTTTCTCTTATTTGATCTCTCGTATACCTAAAGCTTAGATTCCTGATAAGATTCTGATATGGTGTCTGATTCAGCTTCCATCAGTCTCTTTGGATAGCCCCTAGACAGATCTTAATTCATTTTAGCCATTCTTCGTTAATTTTTCTCTCAACAAAATTTACAAGATAATAGATCATATGCCCTATTTTTGAGGCACTGAACTTTTCATCATATTATTCTGATCCAATACAAACTAAAGGATGATATTGGATGAGGAGAGTCATACAAGTATGAGGTAGGTTGTCGTTGACTCATCCCCCAAGATTCATTTTTATATAAATTTCTTTCATTGTACACACATTGATTTCATTGGGTGTTACCTAATTAATTAATGTTCCTTTTTTATAGTCATTAGAATCAAGATCCAAGACTCTTGTTATATGTTTTCATCATCATTAAAGGTTATTTCCTCAACACTAATCACCCCATGTGGGTTTTTTTTCTTAAATAATAATTTAGTGGTTCGTTATACTATCTGTGGAACTGTTTGAGTGTGTTTTGAAATGGAATTGATGAAGGTAAGTGTTAATTGATTAAATGAAATGCAATCTTCTATCACATGTATGCTTAACAATTGACCCTATTAAGGTATGTACATAAACATGATAAAAATATATTAAATGGAAATTAAATTTATATTATATAAATATGACTTGGTCTAATTAAATATAAATAAATGAATTAGTTTCACATCCATAGGAAAACGTTTTGGGATTAAAGGAAGGAAACAGAGTGAATCTAATGAATTGAATGAGATTTATATGAATTAATAATTGGTTTTATGTACTTTATCCTTACCCCAATAATGAAAGGCATAGAATAATATAAATGGATTAATAATAGGCATGAGTAAAACATGTTTCAATTATATATAATCAATCAGGTATAATGTTACTATTGCATATAGACATTGATATCTTCATAAGAGTGGTAAGACTTGAGCTTTCCTTAGAGTCCTGATAGAATTCCTTGATCACTCTTGGTGCCATTATGATTCAGGGTTACATGATGATAAGGGTGAGACCCACCTTGAAACCTGATCTCTATCTACTAGTGGATGCAAGATATGAAACTATAAGATTACTCGATTATCAATATAAGATTACTTGGATACACTCCTTGGATACAAAAGGATGTCAAAATATATGATACTCCTCGGATACTTCCTTGGGCCAAGTCATTTCTTATTTGTTTTATCTTGGATGAGATCCTTGGACTCATATAGAATTTTTTTGTGGAATTCATTAGGCATTTCCCCATGGATTTCACTATTAGCCCTTATAACCAGGATATATTTTATTAATTAGTTCAGTCAACCCTTGTGGTCTAGGATTCCATGGTTAATATCATGGATCCTCTTCACTATTATCATCATTCCTAGATGGATTTTATATCATTTATCCATTATCATCATTATCACGTGACACGATCAGTTCTTTTAAATATCACATGACATATTTAAATAAACTATAACCTAATTAAAAAATGAAAGGGTTACATGTAAAAAAATATCATAGGGTGAATACGATAAATGGGAATATTTTTGCACACAATTTCAGTTTGTATTACATGGATGGGAGGTCAAAGATTTCATTGGTGGTGCACTATTTGGGTTTATCATACACCCTTTTCAGGCCAATATTTTTATCCAAGGAAAACTCAGGTATGAAGGTGTTGAAAATCAAATTTTTCAGTTGTATTGATATAGAGATTGTTAGTATATGATTGGGCCATGGCTCAGGATGATGGATGGTTTTGGGGTTCATTTTCTACTATTATATAGAATGTATTACCTATTGACTTGTATACTTATTTTTTCAATTTTATAGGGACATGACATATATCATCATTATAACCTTTTGAGAATTACTATTAGTTGATCATGTTAGTTATTATTCATGTATTCTTATTATATGTCACCTATTTAAATGTTTCTTCTACCTACCTGTTAACACTTTTATTTGTTATTCTGCACTCTGGAAATGAGGGAACAGTCTCCCCATAAACACACCATAGTCCATCGGTACTCTTTAGAAATCTATAGCATCTGAGAAGATTCGGTTGAGATCATAGAAAAAACATGGCTCAAGGAACCGTTAGGTGGTACCTGGGTCCATGACATAAAGACTTTTGAGGACAGATCAAGTGATTTTGAATCTAAAATAGAATAAAAACATGAAAAAGAAAATATGTAATTCATGAAAAAGATATAGTAGGTATTAAATATTTTTTTATCTCATATTCATATTTTTAACCTTTTTGAGAATAAAAACAATGAAAAAGGTATTTTTAGTAATGATGTATTTGAATCCTATAACATGTTTGTAGAAAAATTATTGAATTAAAGGATAAGTAATTTTTATTAGAGGAGTAGCTTACTTTATCTACTTGCTTAAAATATGAATTTTCTATAGAAAATGACAATAATTAACAACTCATGAAGGACAATATGTTATTGAAATTTCTAAATGATTAATTAAAAAAGATATAGAAAGGTATAATAATGAAAGAAAATATCTAAAATAGATTCTTGGTAAAGAAATCGCTCAATATATACTATATGTATCGGTTACCAACACGGACAGAAACATTATATTAATAAATTTGAACCTAGTTCCAGTTATGTTGTAACACCCCTATATTTTAAAAGATTAAAATATATTTAATTTCATAAATAACACACAACTTGAGTTTATCTTGCACTACATGTAACACTATGTTTAGATTATTTTACCCACAACACTCAATTTAGAATGAGTTACATGTAACCTGAATATTTTTATGTTCAAGAGCGTAGTCAACCTACAGGACCAAACATAAACAACCCAGGATATATACTACCATTATAACCTAAATGATAAATTGGATGGTATGAATTTTGTTAATGAAATTATAATATATATATATATATATATATATATATATATATTTCTAACTCAATTTAAATATCGATATATTTTTAATAAATAATCAATCAATTTTTTATTCTAATAATTTTATTCTTCAATAATATTTTTTCCTTAGAAATGATTTTTATTATATTTCATGAAAAAAATATTATCATAAATTTTTGGAACATTAATAAAATTTATTTGTTATAAATAACATCATTTTTGAAATCAGAAAATCAAGTTTTACTTTAGAAAATGTTTTGGGTTTTTTTAGAAAAAATATATTTTTTTATAGATATTTAAAAATACTGATTTTTGGAAAAAGACTTCTATTTTAAATAAATTAAGTAATTTAAAAGTCCCAATATATTTTTAATATATTCTCATGTATCCTATGTTATATTTAATCCACTTAAATAATTTTAAACAACATTATATTTTAATTTTGTATATGTTTTATTATTAGACAAAAAATGGGTTTTTTCTAAAACCTGTTTTATAACGCATAATGTATCTCTATTTTAATTCACTAAAATTAACCATAATGCTGAATATTTTCAATGAAATTTATAAATTATATACTATAAATATTTATTTATATTTATAAAATGATTATTATTATTCATATAGTTAATATAGAATCATCTTTTTTTGAAATACTCTTCCTTAAAAACCAGATTTCTCATCGCATATGTAGGATAAATTTTATATTAAAATATAAAAATTCATTTAATTGAATTTGGAAAAACATATTCTATATTTGGAATCATCAAAATTTATAATTTAAAATATGGTCATCTTAATTTTTTACCGAAATTAATTTTGATTGTAGTAAAAATTAATTACCAAAGTTAAGGTAAAAATGATATAGAGGGGGTTAACTAGAATGGTAAGAGTGAAAATAAATTAATATATAATATTAATTTTTTTAATGATTTTATTTCATCCTTTTCCAAAACATTATCTGAAATATATAAATTCCTTCCACTTTACATTGAATATAACCCATATAATATGTTTTGTAAATAAAGAGACAATAAGATACATTTCATCCTTTTTAATTTTTATAATAATTTGAGAGAGGGACATAAATAAAAGAGGTACAGTTTTATATATTATTTTGAATTATAAATTATTTTTTTCATCATATTAATTTTACTTTAATGTTTATATATGAAATATTTTCCTAAAATTCATAGTAAATACCGACATAATAATTATTTAGTTAAGAATTAAATGGAACAAATGATACGAATTTTTTTTTTAAAGTGAAGTAAATTGATTGAATTATTTTGTTCCATTAACTTTCTTGATAAATATATTATGTTAAAAATTTGTGATCATGAAATATTCTAATTCCATATGTTTACCTTTTTAAATCAATTTGAATGAATAATTTCAAAATTGATATTATTGTTATTTTTTTTTGAAAAATTATATTTTAATAAATTATTAAAAATTAATAAAATAATATCTTCATCCAAGTGATATTTAAATGTTGATAAATATCATATATGGTTTATTCATGGAAATGTTATCTTTTATTATAAATATATGGACCCTTAAAAAGTAAAAACATATTTAGCATAGTTATGGTTAATGCAATGCTTTTTCACATTATAAATGTTTTTGTTATAGTTAATTTGAAATAGACATAAGGTTTTTAATGGATAAATTATATTTGATTTTTAGAATAAGTGGATCTAAAGTTTATAATAATTATCATATTTATTTAATCTCAAATGATATATAAAGTTTTTTTGAAAACTGGTTACCATAATGAAAAACTAAAATGAAAAATATATAGAAACATAGATGTTCTGGAAGAAAGTGTTTAAAAGATATATTTTGTAAAGATTATGAATTTTATAAATAAAAATCCACCTTTTTAATTAATTAGATTTCATATTATGTATAGAAAAAAAATGCAGTTCATTGGTTTAATTATATCCCATTGTATTTAAAATACTGTTAAGAATCATTACCATTTATAAAATTTCCATTGAACATTGATTTCATGATTCGTATAAATATAGGGTTTTAACAAATCAAATTGGATCAAACAAAGGAAGTGATGACCTCAACCAGTAGGATTATACCATATGAATCCCATTCATCAGAGATTCCAAGTGAGATATCATTAATGGAATATTCCCTTTTCCAATTCCAAACTGAGATCCAACAACAAAATTAAGATAAAATCTGTTTATGAGAGAAGTACAGTCTTATCGAGATCACAAACCAAACCATGTACTTCCAACACCCCCAAGAAAATATCACTACCACACACTTTAACCTTAGTGTATTTTATTTTTTTTCAAAGGGATATGTATCAGTATTATAATAAAATGAATATTTATATTTTATTTTCAATAGAATAATGATAATAATTACTTCTTATTGTTTCTATATAAACGATTTTTATTTTTGATAAAATATAATAGAAATTTTATTTTTAGGTAATATTCAAATTGATTTAAGGAATTTATTTTGATGAATTAATGTAATTTTTCAAATATATAATATTTTAATGAAATATTTATTTTAAATAATAATTATCAAATATAAATGATCATATAATTTTTATAATGTCAAATGTAAATTTAATATTGTTTGGAATGTGTTATTATTAAAAAACTGAACATTTATAAAAAAATATAAATTACAATTTTAAAAGTGAAAATTCAAATATTTATAAAAAACATTAGATAAATTAAATATTATTTTTGTAATCATAACATCAAAATTATCCAATTGTTATTTTTTCATAATTTTATGAGACAATGAATGTTTTTGGGAAAAAATAAATACCATATTAATATATTGTGTGTATTATGACTTCATAATTACCATATGGTGATATAAAAATAGTTTAAAGGGAACAAAATAAAATATATGTTTTAACCTTAAAATAATTTTATTTTATGTTTATTTTATTAATTTTATAATACCTTTTTCAATCCTCCAAAAACCTATAATATATTTTAAGGTTTTAAAATAATTTATTTAAGGACATGACTCACATCCGCATTAGTATGTGTATTAATTTTATATTATCGGCCCTTATCCATATAAAATATTGAAAATAACCTCTTTATTATAAACTATGGGCAGAAACCATGGTAAAGTGTGTGGTTGTGATTATTTTATTATATAGTGTCTGAAATCCTTTTTTTGAAATAATAATGAACTCCCCAAACTTTTTCTATATAAACCCACCCAAGCACACATTTATCTACACTCAAAAACCATGGATCATGTTCTTAATATGACCTACCCAATTTATATTCCTATTATGGTTCCCCCAAGCTTTCAATAAGCTTCTCCGAAGCATTTTTAATCACACTATCAAGGTAAGAGTTCTTTTCTTTGTCCTCTTTATTCAGGTATCTTGATTGTCTTATACCCCTTTTCTCCAATTCCTAATGATCGTGTATTTTCTTCTATATCCCCCATATTTCCCATATTATTCATAAATTAGGATACACCCTTTCAAATACCATTAATCTCTACCATGAAAATTTATATGCCCTCGTTATGATGTATGAATTTCACCATGATTTTCCATGCCAAACAAATGTATAGTGAATACCCATAACCAATTCCTATCAAGGGTGTACATATTTATGTACTTATACTTATTTGATTTGTTACATATGTGTATTAGTTCCATGCTCATAGATATTTGAAGACAATGTGATGATAAATAATTCCATGTTTTATGATCTAAGTGGAAAACATATGTATGAGAATAAAATGAAAGTGACATGTGAACCCTGAATTATATTGTTCTCCAATTCATTGGATAATGTTATAGTCTCATGAGAATTCATAAATGGGATTGGAGAGTGAACCTATTCTATAATGGGACGTTTTACAGGTGGATTTCTTGGTAGTTATCTTTGATCTTTGTTTATGATGCAGAATTTTAAGTTGTTTCCACATTCCTTTTTTTTCTTTTATGTTATCATGTTATATCGTGCCTCATTTTTCATGTTTTTTAATTATCACCCCCTTTATATATCATTTATAAGCCTATTTACTAACATGTATTACTTTTTCATATTATTCCTTATTAATTAACTTACTATGCCTTATATCACATCCCTTTATTATGTATATCCTCATGATATCCTGTGTAGTTTTAAATATGAAGGATCATTATGAGCATGTTTATGAAGTTATCAATAATGGAGATGTGTTACCTGTTTTAATTCATTATGAAATGTACCTAATTCCCAAATAAACTAGACTTTTCTATCTTCCATGTTATATTTTGTTAAAGCTTATACAATAAATCATAAATTTATGTGTAATAAAGGGAATGATTATCATAGTTGGTATTAAAGGAAAGTGTACTTATTTTTAGGATTTGGATTAGAAAACACTAGAAAATTCCTTATAGATAAATCAATGTTTAATAAAAACATACATAAATTTTTGAAAAGTATAGGGTATGTGGTTATTAGGAAAATATATCCCTGTTTTGATTCTACAAGTGGATGTGGCTCTATCATAGATGTAAATATGGGTAAAAACTGAAAACACCACATTGAGCTAGACTCAAATGGGAACTGGTGCCAGACAATGGGACTTAACACACAACTGGTTTGAAACTTCTTAGGGATATGATTTTCTAATTTCCCAATTTCATTATAAACTAATATAAAGTGACAAAAAATCACATAAGAATATATGTTACCAAATAGATCACGAATAACATAGATTCTAGTTTATAATTTCATAAGTTTCAAAATGAATTTCATTTATAAGTTTTTCATTTAATGTAATTTCATTCCTATTTATGTTTTTAATATTTTAAAAGTAAACATCCCATATTTTACCTTAATTCTATCCATGTATGAAAATAATAGGAATTGGATAAACAACCAATTTTAATGTCAATGTGATGATAGACCAAAAGAGATAACGAACCAGATGGGAGGAGGAATAAATAACATTATAATGACACACCCTCAGCTGACTCACATTATAAATAGAAACTTATATTTGGATGAGAACCCAAATAAGTAATAAGTTATAGATGATACCATTATATGAAAAATGCCTCGGAATTTCAATGGATCATCTGATCCCTTAATTGTGGAACTATGTATCAACTCTATTAACAAGATCTTATCCATACTTCAATGTGTAGAAAAATTGAAGGTATTATTGGCTATTTATCATATGGAGGGATAAAATTATCAGTGGTGGAAATTATTTAGGATTACAAATCATGTGTAAGAGATCGAAGGATTTTGGTGGATGTAATTTTGGAAAATATTTTTGGATAAATATTTTCCTCACACTCTCTAATATAATATGAAATGGGATTTATTTTCCCTTAACAAAAATGATTACGAATCTATCATAGTGCATGATTAAAACATAACAAGAATTGCATGATATGCCACTAGCTTTGTCATTAACTATGAATGAAAGTTTGGCCACTTCTTTCGGTGTGATGAAACATAGTCTAAAAAATCCATGGCGATCAGAGAATTTGATAGCTATGAGGATATTCTCTGATGTACCCTAAAATTCAAAATGATGGTTAGGGAATCTCAAGGGTATCATGGGGATAAGAAGAAGAAAGTGGAGTTTAATTCTGGTGGTATGACGGAGAAATAAAATGGTGCTATGAAATTTGAATGTCTTACTTTCAAAAGTGTGGAAGGATACCCCCATGAAATTACCCCCAATAAATTTCTTCTGGGGAATGAAGAAATTATTTGAGTTCGGGAAGGAAGGAAACCTAGCTAGAAATTACCAACAGGATAGTCCCATGAAAATCATGAAGGAATGGAATTATCCAGTCAACCCTAATGACATCATTCATTATTTCAACAGAAAGTAACTAGGCCCTCTTAAAACCAATGCACTATGCCAAGTGTTTCTAGAGATATCCAACAACCTCAATGGAAACAAGGGAGAGCCTATGCCATTACAAATGAAAAGGTGGATTCAGAAAAAAAATTGGTTAAATTAATTATAGTTACTCATTCAGTAATATTGAATGTACGTTTGAATTCTATTTTTACATATTTTTTTCAAATCACACAAGTTTATTTTAACTATTCAGATCCCACCAAAAATCATAGAAAATAATTTTGTCAGTGATAAAATAAAATATGTATATTATTTCATCCTATGTATATAAATTTATCCCTATAAAAATTTAAGGATGAACTTCCCAGTGAACATTTTGATACTCTCTTTGGTGGAATTTGATACAATTCTAGGTATATATTTCTTTTCCCTATATATATCCTACATAAATTACCGTGAGAAGGAAAACACTCTCAGTATCATGAATCATCCCCTAATTCTGAAAAAATGTAAAGAGATGTATTAATCATCTATAGAAACATAATCTCAATAATGGATATTATTTACTATGATAAATTATATCTAGTTCAAATTTTTGAGTGTAATTAAAGGATCATCCCTGAATACATTCCCATTCTGAGGGAATACATTAATGTGTTTTCTGAATAATTCCATGGTCTTCGACCTAGTTGAGAGGTTGAATTTTTAATTTATATTATACATGTGGCATTATCATTATGTAAGACTATATATATAATGACCATTTTGGAACTTTAAGAGCTAAATAAACAACTATAGGAGAATCTTGAAAAAGGGTCCATACACCAATGTGCTTCACCATAGGGTGAACCAATAGTTTTCATCAAGAAAAATGATGGGTCAATGTGACTTTTCATTGTTTATCATGATATCAATAAAATCACAATAAAAAACATGTATCCTTTATTATAGATTGATGAATTTTTCAATAAGATACATGGAAAATAATACTTTACAATGAGGATATTTAGTTGTAATGTTATTAATTAAGGATGAAAAAGTTGGATATCAAAAAGAATACCTTTAATAGAAGTTATGATCACTATGAGTTCGTATTAATGCCATTCAGACTCACTAATGATCCAATAATCTATATGTAATTAATGAATAGAGTCATTATATATTAAATCAAAAAAAAATTTGGTAGTCTTTATAGATGATATTATAATACACACTAAAATTAAGAAGTTGTATGTGGAGTATCTGATCACTATTCTAATGAACTTAAAAAAGGAGAAGCCTTATTTAATGTAAAAAAACTGTGAGTTCTAAGTGAAAAAAGTATCTTTTTTGGGAAATATTATATATTTTAATAAAATATTCTTGGAACCTCCAAATATAGAATAAATTGAAGGATAACCTCGGAAAAAATTTTTGATAGATATCCATAGTTTCCCTAGATTAAATGGGTATTATCATCGATTTGGGAGAAATTTGTAATGATATTCAAACCATCTAAACCAGCTAACATGGATGATAGTCAAGATTTTTTGGAATAATGAATGTGATGAAATATTACAAGATTTTAAGAATAGGCTTATGAAATACCATATACTCAAACTACCCATTAGTGGATAACATTTCATGTTATTCCTCAATGCTTCATAGAAGGGATTGGGTTTTGTGTTAATGAAGAATGAAAAACCGATAGAATATTCCTCTAAGAAATTGAAGGTTTATTAAAATAACTACCAAATAAGTGATATAAAGATGGTTATATTGATATTCACATTAAAAAAATTTCAGAATTATTTTTTGGGGAGAAGAGTGAAATAAATACAAACCACAATAGGTTGAAGCCTATATTCATATAGAAAGTGCTGAAATATCACCAATGGTGATGGTTAGAGATGATCAATGGCTATAAATGCTCTATAAAATACCATCACAGGAAAGAAAATAATGGGGAAGACACTCTATGTTATAATTATCTAGAAATTTTATCATTGATATGAATTTTTGTGGATCCATTATTCTTAGACTTGAAGAGATTTAAAATAGGAAACATAAAGGAAGGAACATCATCAATAATTTCACAAATTATTTCTAAACCATATCCTTTTGAAAAGATAAAGGATGCTCAAGGAGATAATGTATTAATTTAAAAGAATGTGAAAAGTATAAGAAAGTGAAAATCATCAGAGTTTAATGTTACTGATTGATTTGTAAAATTTGGGTATTTACTATCTATATCATCAAATCCTGAGTTAAATAAGGGGTTTTTGGATGATATATATATAGCTCGGCCTTACTTATCAATCCAGGAATCAAAAATATTTATCGAGATCTCTAATAGAACTATTTTTGGGATAATAATAAGAAGGATATCACGAATTATAGATTAGGTTTCCTTATAAGTTATCAATTTAAAGCATAAAGATAAAAATTAAGGGGATGATACATCCATTACCCATACCTACATGGAAATGAGAAAAAAACCCATAGCCTTTTCCAGTGGACTTTTGAAGACATAAAAAAGAAATAATGATATCTAGATTGTGGTGGATTATCTTACAAATACTACATAGTTCATTATGATTTTATAGGGCTTCTCACTCGATCAAATTTCAAGGATATACATTAGAGATGTTGTGAGACTTCATGGAATAACACTATCAATTATACCTTAATGAGATCCATGATTTACCTCCACATTTTCTAGGAGTCTTAAAAAACTACAAATACATAGTTTAACTTCTTCATGTATTATCACCCTAAAACTGAGGTCCAATCTGAGCACAAAATCTAGACCCTCTAAGAAATGTTAAGAGCATTCTCAATCGACTAAAAAGGAGAATAGGAACAATAATTTTCATTGGTGAAGTTATCATACAATAATAGTTTCCACTCAAGAATCCAAACATATCCCTATTAATCCCTTAATATGAAAAGTGGTGCATGACACCTGCATGTTGAGATATATCTAGGGAACATAAATTTTAAAGTCATAAAATGGTTGAGGAAATGGTGGAAGATGTAAAGATCATTAAGCATCACATCAAGGCTGTTCATAGTCAACAGAAGAGGTATGTTGATAATAATTAATGGGACCTAGATTTTTATGTTGGAGAAATGAAATTCCATCACATATCACAATATAATAATTTCATGAGTTTTGTTAAGAATGAAATTCTTAGTACAAGATACATCAGTCACTCTGAGATCCTTGATCACATCAGAGATGTGGCGTATGAACTAGTTGTCTCACCTAACGTATCTAAAGTACATTACGTATTTCATGTATACCTTTTCAGGAATTACACACTATACCATCACTTATTCTCAATCTGTAGGTTATACCATTGGAGAGTGGTCATTCATACGAGGATAATATGGTGAAGATCTTAGAGCTTAGAGAAAATGTTCTATGGAATAAGAAAATAAACCTTGTTAAAGTGAATTGGAAAGACCAAAAGTTTTAAGATGGTAAGTGGAAAACATAGGAGGTGATGAAATAAAGTTTCCGTCAACTGTTTTAGTGTGTGAAATGAAAATTTCTAGGGTGAAATTTCTGATGGGGGAAGATTGTAATGACCAGAACTTTTATAAAAAATTCCCCTTGTTATTTAATTAAATGTTTTATTATGTATAGAAAACACACGAGATTAATTAGTTTTATTATATTTTTTCATATTTATAATTTGATTAAGAATATTTACCATTGATAATATATATGTTGAAAACTTGTTGCATAATTAGTATAAATATAGGGTTTTAATAAATCCAATTCGCACAAATGAAAGTAGTGATGGAATCATCCATCATGATCATACTCTCTAAAAACCATTTATTGGAGATTTCAAGGGATATAACCTTAATGTTATTTTCACTTTACCAAACCAAATCTGGGATCTGACAACTTATGCTCGAGCGATACCATTTACGAGAGAGTTCCAAGCTAAATTAGATCAAGACCCAAACTATGTAAGACAAACCACCGCAAGAAAATTTCATCATCACATACCTTAACCATTGGGTGTTTTCTAGGGAATTAAATTGATATGTATTAAGACCACAATAATAATTATACATATATTTTATTTTCAATAGAATAATTGTTATATTTACTACTTATTGATATTATACTAACGATTTTTATTTCTGATTCAATAAAACAAAAATTGTATTTTAGGGTAAAATTAAAATTCAGTTTTGAAATTTTTTTTGATGAATTAATAGATGTTTGAAATAAATAATAATTTAATCAAATATTATAATTAAATAATTTATATCAAATATAAATTATTAAATAATTTCAAATATAAAATTTTTAAAGGTGTGAAAACATTTATTGTAAAAAACATCATTTCATAATAAATGTAAATTATTAAATAAAAATTGAAAATTATTATATTTAAAATATTATTTGGGTAAAATAAATATTATTTTTGGAATCAGAGCATTGAAATTATCCAATGGTGAAAAATATTTAATTTTTTGAGATAAGTGAATGTTTAGGTAAAAATTAAATACCTTATAAATATACTGTGTATTATGACATCATAATTATCGCAATGTGATGAAATAGATACTGTAAAGGGAATAGATGACCAAATATATGTTTACACATTAAAATAAAGTAATTTTAGGTTTATATTATTAATTTTATAAGGCCTTTATATTCTATCCAAAAACCTATAATATATTTCAAGGTTTTAAAATCATTTCTTTGAGGACATGACTAACATCCACATCATCATTGGTATTACTCTAATTTTATTTCCCTTACACTGATAATATAATTAACACCAAACCTATTTTTTAGAATCTATTGGTGAATGCCATGGGATGGTTTTGGGTTTTGGTTATTTTATTATATGTAGTCAAAAACCTATGTTTGGGAAACACCAAAGAACTTGCCTCACGTTTCTTATATAAACCAACCCAAGATAAACCTTATATTCACTAAAAAACCTTGGATCACATAATCAATCTTCCAAACCCTATTTAGATTCTCTCCAAGGTGTCCCCAAGCTCTCAATATGCTTCTACCAAGCATTTGGAATCACACTCTCAAGGAAAGTGTTGTTTTATTTCTCCTCTTTATTCAAGTTTCTTCATTATCATATGACCTTTTATCAAATTACTAATGTTTTCATATTTTATTCCTCATCCACATTACTTCCATTTTGATGCCGAAATTATGAGATACCCCATACAATCATTAATCCTTTCTATGAATATTTATATTCCCTTATTATATTTCCATAATTTCACCACAATTTTCCATGCCAAACAATTGTGTAGTGAATACCCATACAAAAATACTATCAAGGGTGTTCGCCTTTATGAACATATACACATTTTATTATGGAAATAAATTTATTTATTCAACACTCATTTATCCTTGAATAAAATGGGATGACAAATTATTCCATGTTTTATGATATATGTGGCATAATTATGCGTGAGAATGAAATGAAAGCTAATGGTGTGCCTGGAATTATATAGGGATCCAATACATTGGTTAATGTTTTAGTATAATGAGACATCATTCAAGATATTATGGAGTAAACCTAATCATTCATGGTATTTTTTTAGTTATAAATTTGTGGTATTTAGCCTTGACCTATGTTTATGATGTAATTTTTTATGTTGTTTCAACATTTCCCATGTTGTCTTTTTGTTATCATGCTACATCATGCCCCATTTTTCATGTTTTTGATTCTAAACCTTTTTATTTCTCATTTATATTCATATTCCCTACATTAATTACTTTATTAATGTTATTCCTTATTAATTACATTACTGTGATTTATAGCTCACACCCTTTTTATATATGTCTACAGGTTATCCCATGCAATCTTAAGAATGTTGGAATATTATGATCATGTTAAGGAAATTTCTAATTATTTATATGTATTCAAGGTTTTATTTTTTTATAATTTTCTTAATTCCCAATGACACTATACTTTTTTATCTTTTGGGTTGTATTATGTGTAATATTATATATTAAATCATGAATTTTTATGTAAAAAATAGAATGTATATCATATGTTTCATTGTGGTTTAGAGTTTTTTCATGAAAATATCACTCTTAAATAGCTTTAATTATAACTTTTTGAGCCACATTAGATTATATTTACATCCCAATAGTGAATACTATATAATATTTACAAGAATATCGCTCTTTCTCAATTGTAAAAGTCCACCCAATTCCCTCACTTCTTCACACATTTCAAGGAATTTTTATCATAAAAAACTAGATCAAATCACTTCCAATATTCCCTCACCTCATCCTATAAGAATTATTTTTAACATAAATCCATCCTTCCAAGGATTTAGAAAAAACTGAAGGG
Organism: Viscum album; assembly: GCA_963277665.1. Classification (NCBI taxonomy): domain Eukaryota; kingdom Viridiplantae; phylum Streptophyta; class Magnoliopsida; order Santalales; family Viscaceae; genus Viscum; species Viscum album. The sequence continues at coordinate 1,241,697,704 of OY728126.1, read as the reverse complement.
GTATACCTGAAGAATAGGCAATGCTTTCAACGATCGTCTTTATTTTACTTATCCACCCCATCAATTTTTTTTATAACATGATGATATAATAAAATCAGGATATTACATACACTAATATTTTTTAGGCTAATTTTATGAACTTTATCCGCACAAAAATCCATCAAATGGGTTAGAAAATCATCATTCATGTGTACAGTGGACTACCACATCACAAAATGATGTCATTTGTTTTCCCATTACAACCTATCATGGTTGGTTATGATAATGGATATAAAGTTTATATATGATATTTGTAACTTAATTATACCTCTACACTCATTATATCATGTATACCCTTTTATGTTCCATCCCAAGGGATCTTATAATATCCCTCGTGTGTACAGAAGACTATCACCTCACGAAGTGATGTGATTCATTTTTTCCCTAACGTGTTACATGGAAGGTAATAAGGTTAAATATAACAAATATAATTGATATACATGGTATATTTATGATTTAATTAAATATTTATCATCATACATATATAATATATCACATTATATTTATCTTTTCACTCATTGGATAAAAGTGATAAAGTCATTCGTGGACGTTTGTACTTCCACATCCTCAAAGTGATGTGATTCCATTTTCCACCACCACATAGTGAGAATGATATATATTAGTATATGAATTAAAATAATATGGTATTTATTAAATTATTATCATTCTATATAGATAAAATATTACTTATATTGTTTTTTAGTGATCATTAAATAGAATGGAAGCATTGCTCATGCGTACGTACAACCTACCATCACCATGATCGTAATGTTTGTTAATTTTTTATTACCATAATTAATTATGGTTTTAAAAATTATAATTGATCTATAAATATGATAATTATTTAATGATTACTATTTTTTATATTTTTAAATAATAATATATTTGACCATATCCAACCTACCAAATTCATTTTTGACACATAAGTCGAATTTGGTCAAAACATAGAAAGTAAACTAAATCAATTAAATAACATGTTAATAAGTGAAATAAATGTAATATAAAACTTTAAATAAGTTATCAATAAATTAAATAATTTAAATTTTATTATTATTTAGGAAGATAATGACACAAATGGTATGTCAGACTCAAGGTAATGGTTTTCTTGTCTTAGTTTTATTTCAAAGAGATATATTACAAATTCGCCAATTATTTTTTGATGGAGTGTATAATTATAATCAATATTTTTTATTATTCTTAAACATAAATTCTTGGATATTTACATATCCATTTTATGATATCTTTTTCATGGGGTTTATAGTTTCAAAGATACAAAAGTGGTAAAGGATTTTTTTCATAAATTTATTTCTTTGAGAAATTTGTTATATTATAAAACTACCTTCTTTTATGAGGTTTATATATATCCAATTTTATATTTTTTATCATGAATGTAATTATTTTTCATGATAATATATTTTAATTTTAATTTTATTCTTTCATGTGGATTATGATTCAAAGTTACAATACTGGTCAGAGTCATTTATTATAATCTCATTATTTTTTGGATTGTGTATGATCAAGTCTCAAATGATAAAATAATATAATTTTTATTAATTATATTATAATCTAGTTATTAAATATATTTTCAAAGTAATTGTAACATTTTTTCACTATTTGTAACTTATAATGTTTTAGAATGTGTCTTTTAGAAAATCCAACTTCATTTCTCTCTTCAGTCGAATATCTATTTTCTGTTAAAACCTTGTTTTGTAAAAATATTTTCAAAAGAGTCTTTAACATTTTTAAAATTATTTATTAAATAAAATTATATAAAATTTTAATAAATTAAAAAGTCTTTTGATGTTATATTTTTGACCTTTTCTTGCCAAGTAACTCTTATAAACTTTTAACAGTGCAAAAGGAATGTTCGTTTTGCATGTAAAACCTGTTGAGATTTAACCACTATCATGACAGTCATTTCATTAAATCCAACTATTTATTTCATCAAGGATATTTTTGAAGAAAAATATTTTTATTTTAGTCTATACATTCATTGTTCTTAAAAGTTTTTTCGATGAAAAATATTTTCAAAATATTTAATGTCTAAAAATTGGATTTCAAATTTAAAATCAAATTTTCCTCAAGAATGGTTTTAATAATATTTTAATGGTTTTTATATTCATAAATGATAAAAACAGAGTTATTTTTAATCCAATGGGTATATTTTTTATTGTAAACATTATTATTATTTATATAGATGGATTATTATCTTTTCAAAGAGATTTTTATAGAACCAATTTCTTTTACACAGGTTAACCATGTTTCAAATAGATTTTTATGGAACCTATTTATTTTCCACAGGTTAAAAATGATTAAAAGATTTTGGTATAGAAGAAATTTTTCCCACATGTTAAAAATGATTAAAATAGATTATTATGGAACATATTTATTTTCTATAGGTGAATCATGTCATAATGATATTGACATGAAAACAATTTATTTTTCAATTATTGATCGTGTTATATAAGAATAATTATTATTTCCCTGATTTTTATGATGAAAGAGTTATATACTTTATTCATAGTGTGGTTCTTGGACATTATAAATAATGGTTATTCCAAAAAATATTTATGTGATACCATTATACCATATATTATGGGTGCACCTAGATTGTGGTCCAATGTATTGGGTAAGGATTATGTTCACTAGATAATTATATATGATGTTCGCCGCAAGGTTATTTCAATTTGTAAGGGTTATATAGAGTTTTGTTAAGGGTTCTATGAGATGATATCCCAAGATACAAATATGATTTATCAATGATTTTTATGGGTTATTAATGTTTCATTTCATCCTCTTTTGTAACTGATGGGTCGTGAAAAAGGATTCATAGCACTATTTTCTTTTTAATTACCCTTTCTAGGTTTTCATGTTTGATGGTCTAGGTATTTATTGTTAATAATATTCATATGTTATAATCATGCACTTTTATTGTGTCATCATATTGTTATGATCTAATTATTCTAATATAAGACATTCAATTGTTAATGTGTACATTTTTCTTCAATTGTCATTTCAGATCACCCTTCTTTTTTTTCTTCTCCCCAGGTTATAATGAACGAGTTTTAACAAGTAATGTATAGAAGTGAATTCATATAGATGATGATAATGTATAAATTGGAAAAAGGAAATCTATGTTAAGTTTGTGGAATGCTCATTCAAAGTCATGTAAATCGTTTATGTAAGAGTTTATCTTAATTATATATAACTCAAAACATAAAAGGTCCTCAATGATTTACGTGATCAAAATTTTTATTTTAATGTTTTATGTTTTTAATTGAAAGAAATTGTGTCACAATTATCAGTCCCAAATATGGAAATGTAATGTTTATGATCTTAGTACCAAATCTTGGTGTGCAGGTTCTGGGCTATTAAATTTGGAATCAAAGGAAATTTTTAGATAATTTTAGAGAGTATAATTTTTTCATGTGAGGTAATCTTATGTATTATAGTTACAAATATATGTCTATAATATTAAGGATGATAAATCATTAAAATTACTAGACACCTCATTTGTGAGATTTAATTTGTAAAAATATTATGGTTTTTAATGACATTTTTTGGAGATGTCTAATTGGGTAGGTGTAATTGTAACCCCTAGGATCAAAATTAAGTGTTATTTAGGGAGGAATTATTTTTTCATGTTTAAAGAAAAAAAGGACAACCTGAAGGATGGGTGAAATCCCATCACATCTAGTAAGGGTGCAGATATTGAACACACAACTTATCCATGAAAAGTATATTATACATAACAATAGGCTATATAATGTCCTGATTTGTATGAAATTTTTATAGGTAAAGATTATGTTTATTTTAGATACATATGAAATTTTTTTGAGAAATAAAAACAGATTTATCTTAGAATAATATATAAAAAATCCTCTCATTCCTTGGGTGTTGAAATTAGTAGTGATATTTTTGAAAAAAATTATGGATAATTATATATGGAATGATTTGGATTGAAAATTGGGTAGTATAATTTAATTTTGAATATTAATTAATTATATGATGGTTTAATAATATTGGTAATTATAATAACATGTTATAAACATTTTAGTTTTGGTTATTTATAATTATAAGATAAATACCTTTTCATGTGTTTGGGGATCATGTGCTCCTTTAAAAGTTTATTTTAGTTTTTGAAACATTTAAAATTCACACTGAATCCATATAATTTGGAGAAAAATATGATATTTTGGTGGAAATTTATTAAAGGATGATATTTTACTCATCAAGTAAGTATATTTCCCTATTCTCTTAGTCTATAAGGTAAGATAATTCCTCAACTCTTGGAAAAGGATGATGAAACCAAAATGTCATCCTATTACCATAATGTTTAATGATATTAGTGAACTCTTTCACACTACATTGGTTCATATTATTGTAATTTTTAACCTTCCATTCCACCATTCACTTTATAGTGATTTGTGATCTCTCACACACTATATCCTTTTTTGGGGTTTAAATTTTTCTTCCATGTCTAAATATTTACTTCCCACCTATGTTCTCATATTTAGAAACCTAATTATCAATTATTCATATAAACTTTTCTACATCCCTTTCTCTATTATTAAGAGGATGTTTTATTAAGAGTATGTATGATGTGGATTTAAGAAATAATTATTTTAAAATGTCTAACCTTTTATTAAATATATAAATTTCAAATTTTTAGGACACAATTTATGAAAGGGGTAGTGATGTAACACCTCAAGATTCAAAAAGAATAAAATTAAATTTAAAAATGTAAAGGAAAAGTAAGAAAAAGTTTATATTAAATTAAATGTAACACAATGTTCATATTTCATTACATTAAATAATAATTTTAGTTTTCATTTCAAGTATCCACATGTTTTTTATTTTTGATAGTTTATTCAACACACAACACCAAAGTTAAATGCCCATGATATATATTGACTTTTTAACTTAGATATTAAATTGGTGGGTAGAAATAGTGTTATATACTTTATGATATATATATATATATATATATATATATGTTTTTATGTATTACTCAATATAAACTATTGATAAATTTTGAGTAAATAATCAATCAAATCTTTTGTAATGTGATTTTATTATTCAAAAATATGTTTTTCAAAAAATAATTTTATTTATTTTCTTGAAGAAATATTATAATAAAAATTTGGACCATTTATGAAATTAATTTTAAAAAATTAAATTTATTTTTGTAATTTGAATACCTAAATTTACTTTGGGTGAAATGTTTTTATTTTTCAAAAAATATTAATTTTTCTGTGAATAGTGAACATAACAATTTTTGTAAAAAAATTATTTTAAATACATTATTTAATTTAAAATTTAAAATATGTTTATAATATGTTTTTGGGAAAAATAATATATATTTAAACCACTTAATTACTTTTAATCAACTTTATATTTGTTTTTTATATGTTTGTTTTTTTTGTTTTAAAATGGATTTTAAACCGTTTTCAAATGAATAATCTTTTCCTATTTGAATAAGTCAAAATAATACTTAATTGAGAATATTTTAAATGAAATTTATTGAAAATATATAATTAAATATTAATTTATTTTCATAAAATGATTATTATTTTTATAGATCTAATATAAAATCATATTTTTTTTAAAATACTCATCTTTAAAAATTTTATTTCTCATTGCGCCTGTACAATTAATTTTACAATTAAAATGTTAATATTTTTTAGATAAATTTGGAAGAATGTATTCTATATTTGGAATAATAATAAATTATAATATTTTACAATGTCAACTTATTTTTTTATCGAAAATAATTGTCAATGATGTAAATTTTAATTACTGTGGTTAAGGTAAAAATTGATTACCTAGGGGGTTAAACTAGAATGATAAGAGTAAAATAAGGTAAAATATTAATTTAATTTTATAGACTGATTATAGTTATAAATTTATAGAAAATTATTTAAAATATGAAAAATTCATTGCCACTTTCCTTTTAATATGACCCAAATAATAAGTTATGCAAAAAATACAAAAAGATATTTTTCTCCCTTTTAATTTCAAAAAATATTTGAGATAGGGACATGAAAAACATATGTTTTTTATAGTTATTATTTATAATGATTAATTAGTTTTTTATCATAATTAATTATCTTTAATTTTTATATATGAAGTAATTACATAGAATACTTAAGAAATTCTGACACATAATTATTTAAATAGTAATTAAATTAAATAAATGATCCTAAAAAATTAGCAACTATGTAAATTGAGTGAATTAATACGTGAAATTATCTTTTAGAAGAATATTTCATGTTAAAAAGGTTTTAAAATAATATATTATAATTCCATTTTTGTCTCTATATTTTTTTTAAAATTTAATTTAAATTCATAAAGTCCAAATTTTCATTAATGTTATGTTATGATAAATTATATTTTAATAAAGGATCAACAAAATGTAGTAATCATGTATTCATCCAGATGTTTTTTTAATTTTATTAAGTATCATCTATATCCCATTCATGGATCAATTTATTTTTTATAATGATAATATTTACCCATAAAAAGTATAAACTCTATTAGTAAAATTAATGATAAAAGTAGTGTTTTTATACGTTACATGTGTTTGTGATAAAGTTAATTTCCAAAACACATTATATTTTTAATTAATAAATTGGTTTTAATTTTTAGAATAACTGGATATAAGTTTTCTTATATTCCTCATGTAAATTTATTTTTATGTGATAAATTACTTAGGTTAGAAATCTAGTTACCATAATGAAAAATCAAAGTTAAAAAATAAGGAAACTAATAAGTTAAGAGAAAAATGTTTAAAACATGTGTTTAATTGTGCGGTGGAGGATTTTATCGACCATATCACACCTAATAAACTTTAATTATCAATTTCGGGCAACTTTAGTTAAAATTGACCTCCCAATTGTGAACATGTTTGATTATGTACATGAACACAACTCCTCCTTAACTATAAATGGTCACTCTCTCCCCTCACTTATTCAAACATATAAATACTTTATTCTCTTATAAAAATGACCCAAATAACTATATAAATTACTTACCATAATATTTTAAGCCTTATTTTTGGTATAATGACAACTCTTTGAAGCATTATTGTAAACTTAAGGAGGATATCAGAAAAAGAGGTAATGTTCCTTAATGAGCGTATTTATTTTAATTCCTTCTCCACCTCATTCAAATATACATAGTACATGATGATAAAATAACGTAATTATATTCCATATAATGAGATTTATTTATTATAATGGTATGAACTACAACTACCCAAAATTATATAATATGGTTTATGAGATCATTATTCATGTGTACGGTGGACTACCGCCTCACGGAATGATGTCATTCATTTTTTCCATTACCACATATCATGGTTTGGTATGATGGTTTATCTAATTTTTTATATGATAGTTATGACAATATTATACCTATATAGTAATTATATCATATATACCCTCTTATGTTCCCTTTTTTAATGGATATGATAACGTCGCTCCTGTATACGATAAACTACCGCCTCAAAAAGTGATGTGATTCATTTTTTACTAACCCGTTACATGGATGTTTATAAATGTAAATATAATAAATATATATGATATAAACTAAATACTATTTATATTAATGACATATTTATCTTTTTTAAATTCTAATATATCATTTTTTTACCTTTTCATTCGTTGGAAAAAAGTGATGGCTTCGTTCGTGGATATGTGGACTACTACCACCACAAAGTGATGTGATCCCTTTTTTTACCACTGAGTCATGAGAAGGAAATATTTTAGTTTATATAATGAAATTATATTGATTTTATGATATTATTATAAATATATATAGATAAAATTTTACTTACCGTCTTTCTATAATGATCATTGAAAAAAAATAAAATGCTACTCATGCATACATACAACCTACTATCTCCATGATCACAAGGTTAGATAATTTTTTATAATTGTCATTAATTATGAGTTTAAAAATTAAAATTGACGTATAAATATAAAAATTATATAATAATTAGTATTTTTTATAATTTTACATAATGATCTCTTTAACCATAGTCATACTACCAAATCATTTTTGACATAGAAGCTGAATATGTTCTAAATGTACGACGTAAAATTAATCAATTAAGTAATTATATATGACATGTTAAAAAGTAAAGTAAAATTAATAATAGTCATTTAAATTAATATCAAAAAATAAAATAATTAACATAACCTTATTATTTAGTAATATAAATACACACGTGGAATGTCAGACTCAAGGTAGAGGTTTTCTCATATCAATTTTACTTACATTAGATATATGTCATATTTTCCACTAATTTGTTATGGTTTATATATTATAGTATAAAGTATTATATGATTATTATACTTACATTTAAGGAGATTTAAATATCCATATGATGATCACTTTTTCACAGTGTTTATGGTTTCCAATTTAAAAATCCAGTAAGGGATTTTTTCAATAATTTTCCTTCTTTGAGATGTTTTTTATATTGTACACCTATTTATTTTATTAAGTGTATATAAATTCCTTTTAACTTTTTATTTACTGAATATTCATATTTTTTAACACACAATATGTTTCATTTAATGATATTCATTCACGAGGATTATTATTCAAATTTACAAATGTTGTAAGGGTTTTCTATTAAAATCTTATCATTTGTATAGATTATGTAAGATTAAGTATCTAATAATGAAATATAAAAATTATAATGAATAATTTTGTAACACCCCGACCCCAGTTACCCAGAGTCGATGCATTATTACATAACATTGTCATGATCGCAAGAAAGATCAAATCTTGAAAGACCGATTGGTTTAGTATCCTTGGAAGCACTATATATATTCATAAAGTCTTACATTACATCATAAAAATGAAAACTACAACAACATATTTTCTTCATAGTCCACACTCATATCCCCACAAACTATCCCTGCAGGTCATTCATAAATTACTTCTTCACATCCTGGGAAAAATAAAACATAGAAAATGGGTGAGCTCAAATGCCCAGTAAGGATAACAATATAGCAGAAACTTTCATAATTAAGAATAAACATTTAAGGAAATGTATAACTAAAACAAAATCCTTTTAAACATGAACTTCAACATAGCATGGAAAAATTAAAATGAAATAATTTCATTTAATTATTCACATGGATATTCTACTAATTTAATAATTACATGTAATATCAATAACCACTTTCATAATGATATAATGCATAATACCAGACTATCATAACCACATAGCCAAGGCCTCGTGCCAAGACTACAAATAAGATTTTGTCAAGGCCTTGTGCCAAGACACTAGTTTGTCTCATGAGACCTACCGATGCATCGAGGAGCTATACTGGGCTCCACCCATCACATATTAAGTCCAATGCATTCCCATATGAAAAGGTTTAAACATAACATAAATATTCGTTATAAAACTAGCATACAAAATGTCTATACTTTCACCATAAACCATGAATGGTATAAAAATACGACATCCACAGTCAAACATATCAAAAAACCTTCAATACAATATAGAAGTTTTGTATCATATTAAATCAACTTCAAATAAGCATAAAATCCATCAAAGGATGTTGACATAGATGAAATCAAAACTATTTGAGAGAAATATCTCATTTCTCAAAATCATTGAAAAGCCACACATTTATAAAGGAAGTAATTTAAAAGAGATTTTTGAATCAAAGTGTCCCATACCACTTTGAAACTTTTGAAAATAAATATCATTTAAAAACCTTCATGTACAAATAAATAATTCCTTAAAATCATTTTGAAAACATGGACCTTAATTAAAAATATTTATAAAGATAAATCTTTAAAACATTTAAAATTTTGATCTTGATAAAGAGTACCTTTCAAAAATTCTTCAAATATTCATTTTGAAAACATTTAAAAGTCACATAATTATAAAATAAAACATTTACTTTGAAAATATTCTTATAATCTTCTAATGGAAGCTTTGACGATTTTATAATGGCGGTAAATAGTCGCACCCTCCATATAAGTTAAAAAAACATTCTTACCTTAAATTTGTCGAAAGGTAAAAAGTGTCTTGTTTAGAAAACGACGGAAAGATTCCTTTAAAAAACCATAAGGGTATAAATTACTTTAACCCATATTCTTTTTAAATAGTAAAAATGTTTTGAAATACATTTCGAAGAAACATGGATGTGGATGATAAAGAAATCCCAGTAGATTATTACATATAAACAACCTCGGATAATTAAGAGATTGCGAAATAAACCCTTACCTTGTACTTTTCCCTAGTTGGGGTAGGTTAACCACCTGTATAATGGTGAAATAGTTTTTATTAAATTATTCAATAATCATATACAATAATATGATATCATATATTATCTTTTAACATTGCTTTGTTAATAATATCTTTGAATTATCGTCGTTTCAGGTGTTAACTTACTAGTTTTATTTTATATGTTTTGTTACATAAGACATGTTTGTAATGGATAGGTTGTATCTCAATCATATCCAGAATGATATCAATTCCTTAGATACTATTATTAATCATCAAATGGGAATTATACTTGAATGGATACGATGGAGAATGAATCTCATCGTGGTCGTGGAGACGAGAGTCTGTATGTACGCACGAGCGATAATATCATTCTTTTGATATTAAAATAAAATATAATTGGATGTTATATCATATATACAGAATAATTATCATGTTATATTTATTATTTACATGAGTTACACATCATTATTATATTCATCCAAATAATAATTTATTGAATAACAATTACACCACGACGTGGAGACTGTAAGTCGTACGTACGCACGTATGGTGACATGTTATTCAAAGGATAGATAGAATAGTGAATATGGTTGTACCATATTTATAATAACATCACAGTATATATATGATACTGGAGTTATTATTTTATAATGGTAACAACAAAGGAAGAAGAAGTGGAAGAAGAAAGGAACTTGAAAAAGGGTGGTGAAATCATTACCTCTTCTTTGGGTTCTTCCTTTTGATTTGATCAAAAGGGATCTTAGGTTGGATTTCTGATCAAACTAAGGCCTCTAGGTTGTAGTGAGGGAAGTTGGGAGAGTATTTGGGCAGAGTTTGGCCGAACCAAAAGGCTTTGAAGGTGTGAATAAATGAGAAGTGGGAGTGCCCTTTTATAAGAGGGGTGAGGGGCACCTTTGGAAAATCTAGAAATATTAGTTTATAATAAATTCATATTCGGTTTCTAGTGGCTCAAAAGTTGATTATTTATAGGTTAAGGTTGTTATAGGTCGAAAATATCTCAACCAATAGAATTTAGACAGTTTTGGGTACTTATATTAACCTTATCTTTAAGTATTAACTCTAAGTTAATTAGTTTCACTTTTACAATGTCTCTTTGTATTTTTATATTATATGGTTAATAAACATACTATATACATACAAGAGACCCCCAAGTGGTCCATTAATGATATAAATATCATGATATAAGTCTCTTGGCCGATCCTTAGATTTTTAGGAATTTAATATCAATTAATAATATAATATTTGTTTTAAAAACTCTTTTATGTCAATTTTGACACTATTCAATAGTTGATTTTTTTGAAACTATTAAAAGAATTATAAATTAAAATAAAGTCAATTAAATCAATTATAATATGTCATATTATCCTAAAAAATTAGTTTAATGCATTAAAAGTCTCAAATTATATTTATTTAGGTATTTATAATGTCAATTATTTTAATTTTTCACTATTATGGTAATTACTGCATCATCATTGTGTCATAAATAAATTAAATTATTTAATCTCTAAAAATTATAAATAAAATATCAATATGTAAAAAATATTTTTATCTTTCTAATGAATATTTATAGTTTAAAATACAACATATATAACCCTATTTAAATATTGTTTTTCTAAAAGATATATGATTGTGTCATTTTTGTATTCATTTTAACTTAATTAAAATAAAGTGTTCCTATCACCTAAAAGTGACTCCATGGGGTCCCAAAATCGACCCAAAGATGACCATTGTCGGAAATGTATCAAAAAATAAGGTTAGGACACGTTTTAGGGTAATTTTTTGATATTATAATATTATTTTTTAACCCTTATTTACCGGATTTACCCTTTAACCATGGTAAATAAAATATTTACCGAAGTAATTATTCAAAATGCCTAAAAATAAAAGTTACCTATTTACACAATTTTAACATACTTATTCCAAATATGGAATCCATTTTTCAAAATTCAAAACATAGAAGTGGCAGAAATTAATTTAAAATTAATTCTCGTTGTTAAAACAAAAAAACGTGTTTTTAAGATATAATAACTATCAAAAGAATGATACTTGTTTATGTTCGGTTTAATTGTGAAATTATGTCTAATGACCAACATTGTATTAAATGGTAAAAATATATTCTAAATATACTTTAAAACCACCCAAATTCATAATTTATCACTATTAATTATTTTTATTAAAAAAAATTTAATTAAAATTTAGTAATTTTCACTATTAATCAAAATATGAAAGTTATCCGAAAAGTACCAAAAATTCACCTTAGGCTAGATTCGATACTACGAATCCAAAAATAAGGTCCATTTTGAAATATAAAATATATATAATTTCAAAAAGTAGGTATCACTATTCATAACGGCTAGTTTGATTGGTTGTGGTGTGTGTTAGAACTCAAAGTTGCGTAAAACACACGCTACTGTATTATTCAAAGGAAAGCGTACCGTGGAAGCTTGGGATGTTTCATTTTAAATTTTTGATGTCCCCATTTATTCAAAAAGTTTAAAATATTGTATTTAAAAAGGGTTCACTATTAAAAGTTGGTAAAAGTGCAATACTAAAAATGAATTTGTTCTTACATTATGTCTAAGAAACTCATAATCTGGATTCTAAAATTATAGGGATTATATAAAGTTTAAAATTTAGTTAATACTATTAATAAACTCTTTTGAACGGCTTGTTTTGTAATTCATGGTGTGCTTGAACTCGGTGTTGCGTGTAGTGCAAGTTATTGAATTATTTTAAAGAAATAACACACTATGAAATATTGGGGTGTTACATTCTCCCCTCCTTCAATAAATTGCGTCCTCGCAATTTGAAATTGTTCATCGAAAATAAAAAGTTGAATATAGAAAATATCTTTGTGGGAAAACCCACATCGAAAATTGGGTTGATAAAATTTAGTCTTAATAAGAGGAAAAGAGAAATGAAAGGGTCACCACCAAATTATGATCTCTATTCGGAGAACATTGGAGAAAATTAGAGACATATAATTGGAGGAAAAACGTAAATATTTATAGGTAGTGATTTAGGTCATCAATCACAAATAAGTATAAAATTGAGGGCCTTAAATTCATCAATCTATGATGATTTAAAATACCATCGGTTCAGCAAAACATATGGTATTAGGATAACACATTTTTTTTTGTTTTAAGATCCCTTCACTAAAGAATAAGAATTAATTTCTTCATTGAATAAGAGGAGAAGAAAAATATATACTTGACAAGTAGAGTCTCAACCTGTAACTATGTTCTACCACAAACTCATCTTTCAATCTAAAAGATAATAGAACTTAAAAATAATATTCTATTTATCCTATTCGTATAGGGTTAAAAATGAATTTATAATTCATCTAGAAGAACCATTAAAAAAATGACATTATTCAAACCAGGACATCACGTGGGTCAGTGGTAGGTGATACACCCTTGTCGCCCTTCGGTTGTGGGTTCAAGTCTCGCGGCCTTGCCAGATGCGACGGGTTGCCGCCCGACCTCCGGGTTGTCCTTTTATGGCAATCAAAATAATCCAAACTAGAACTATCCAAAATACTTCAGTCCAAAATTTATAAGGAAGGTAAACACAATGAAGATCCTTTTTTTCCGCGTAAAAACATGTGATCACTTTCATCGTGTATTCTTTTAAAACACTACAACATCCTGAATTACCATAAAACCTTAATGATTACATTCATGATCCCTTATTCCTTATAGAATAATAGATATACTCCTTCAATCCAAAAATATTGTAAACCCCAACAATGATGGAATATACATATCATTAATCAGTTTCAAGGTAGTCAAGCATATCCAATATAATTTATCCAAAACAGTCATATATTATTCTAAAATCACTACCTCATTATCAGAACCATATTATGGTTTAACTTTCTCCCAACCATATATTTTCCAAAAATTTAACCTGCTATTGAGTCACTTTTCTTTGTTCCACAAAATCTCAAGTCCAATATAAAATAGTACTACAGTATAATCCTTATATACTCCATAATTATTATATTAAGTACATTGTTGATACAACACTCAAATAACATAATCAACATAAGAACTCTAATCATTCCTCTTCATCTGTGGTAGAATCATAACTTGATTATTATCCAATAGCATCATTTGCGGCATAGTCTGATGACTGAGACATAGGTTCGCGTAGTGTCAAAACTCCTTACAAATGAAGTATTGTACATTTGAAACCATTTTCTTACCCTTGCAGTCACGTACTTTGTTCCCTTTTCCTCCACACTTATAAAAAACTCCCATTCCTTTTAGGAAAGTTACAAGGCGTTTCTTCCCACAATTATCACATATGGGAAAATTCTTCTTTTCCCTCTTCCCTTTATCCATCTTGCCCTCTTCCATCCTTTTCTTCTCTTGCTTCCCTTCAAAGCCATAGGACTTAGTAAACTCTTTACTTATCTTATCAACACATGATATTATTTCTTCATATGATTATAATACATGGGAGACTATTTCTCTTATAAATTATAGCTTAAGACCATGAAAGATATGATCCTTCCTTCTCTTTGGATCATGTGCATTGCTGGAGTTCTCATTCCTTCTACTGAGCTCCATTTCTAAACAATGTCATGCACTAGATTAGTTTATGAATAACAATACCTAATCCCAAACTTGTAAAACACATAACATAAATTAAATATTTTATGGATATAATCCATAATCATAAAAATGTCTTCTTTGAGGAAGTATATACTCATAAACCCTTCATAATGGTTTGTAAAGAAAATGATAATTATCCTAAACATATCCCCCGGGAGTGTCGTAACCAAGAGTGCAGCAAGGCTCATTGTTGTGCACCAGTTCCCGTTCGAGTCTAGCTCAAAGCGGTGTTTTCGGGTTTTACCCCTAGGTACATCTGTGCTAGAGCCACCTCTACCTGCTCGTATCCAGACAGGGATGTATTGGTCGGAAAAATCACAAAATCTCTACAATACCAAAATTCTAGGAAGTTCTTCTATACAAATCCTCAAAATCCATCTTAGGTCTATGTGCTCTTATCAGATTTTACCTAAATCTAGCTTCCAAGGATTGTACTAAACTTTCTCTGATACCAACTGTAACGCCCCGACCCCAGTTACCCAGAGTCAGTGCATTATTATATAACATTGGCATGATTGAAAGAAAGATCAAATCTCAAAAGACTGATTGGTTTAGTATCCTTGGAAGCACTAGATATATTCATAAAGTCTTACATTACATCATAAAAATGAAAACTACAACAACATATTTTCTTCATAGTCCACACTCATATCCCCACATACCATCCCTACAGGTCATTCATAAATTACTTCTTCACATCTTGGGAAAATTAAAACATAGAAAAGGGGTGAGCTCAAATGCCCAGTAAGGATAACAATATAGCGGAAACTTTCATAATTAAGAATAAACATTTAAGGCAATGTATTACTAAAACAAAATCCTTTTAAACATGAACTTCAACATAGAATGGAAAAAATAAAATGAAATAATTTCATTTACTTATTCACATGGATATTCTACTAATCGAATAATCACATGAAATATCAATAACCACTTTCATAATGATGGAATGCATAATTCCAGACTATCATAACCACATAGCCAAGGCCTCGTGCCAAGACTACATATAATATTTTGTCAAGGCCTTGTTCCAAGACACTAGTTTGTCTCATAAGACCTACCGATGCATCGAGGAGCTATACTTTCACCATAAACCATGAAGTCCAATGCATTCCCATATGAAAAGGTTTAAACATAACATAAACATTCGTAATAAAACTAGCATACAAAATTTATATACTTTCACCATAAACCATGAATGGTATAAAAATAGCACATCCACAGTCAAACATATCACAAAACCTTCAATACAATATAGAAGTTTTGTATCATAATAAATCAACTTCAAATAATCATTAAATCCATCAAAGTATGTTGACATAGATGAAATCAAAACTATTTGAGAGAAATATCTCATTTCTCAAAATCATTGAAAAGTCACACATTTATAAAGGAAGTAATTTAAAAGATATTTTTGAATCAAAGTGTCCCATACCACTTTGAATATTTTGAAAATAAATATCATTTAAAAACCTTCATGTCCATATAAATAAGTCCTTAAAATCATTTTGAAAACATGGACATTAATTAAAAATATTTAGAAAGAAAAATCTTTAAAATATTTAAAATTATGATCTTGATAAAGAGTACCTTTCAAAAATTCTTAAAATAATCATTTTTAAAACATTTAAAATCCACATAATTATAAAATAAAACATTTACTTTGAAAATATTCTTATAATATTCTAAGGGAAACTTTGACGATTTTATAATGGTGGTAAATAGCCACACCTGCCGTATAAGTTAAAAAAACATTCTTACCTTAAATTTGTCGAAAGGTAAAAAGTGCCTTGTTTGGAAAACGACGGAAAGATTCCTTTAAAAACACATAAGGGTATAAATTACTTTAACCCATATTCTTTGTAAATAGTAAAAAAAATTTGGAATACATTTCGAAGGAACATGGTTGTGGATGATAAAGAAATCCCAGTAGATTATTACGTATAAACAACCTCAGATAATTAAGAGATTGCGAAATAAACCCTTAACTTGTACTTTTCCTTGGTTGGGGTAGGTTAACCTCCGGTATAATAGTGAAATAATTGTTATTAAATTATTCAATAATCATATACATTAATATGATATCATATATGATCTTTTAACATTGCTTTGTTAATAATATCTTAGAATTATCGTCGTTTCGGGTGTTAAATTACTCATTTTCTTTTATATGTTTTGTTAAGTAGGCCATGTTTTTAATGGATAGGTTGTATCTTAATAAAATCCAGAATTATATAAATTCTTTAGATACTATTATTAATCATCAAATGTGAATTATACTTGAATGGATATGATGGAGAATGAATCTCATTGCATTCGTGGAGACAGTAGTCCGTACGTACGCATGAGCGATAATATCATTCTTTTGATATTAAAATAAAATATAATTGGATGGTATAATATATATAAAGAATCATTATCATGTTATATTTATTATTTACATTAGTTGCACATCATTATTATACCCATCCAAAAAATAATTTATTGAATAACAATTACACCACGACGTGGAGACGGTAAGTCGTACGTACGCACGTATGGTGACATGTTATTCAAAGGATGGATAGAATAGTGAATATGGTTGTACCATATTTATAATAACATCACAGTATATATATGATACTGGATTTATTATTTTATAATTGTAACAACAAAGGAAGAATAAGTGGAAGAAGAAAAGAACTTGAAAAAGGGTGGTGAAATCATTACCTCTTCTTTGGGTTCTTCCTTTTGATTTGATCAAAAGGGATCCTTAGGTTGGATTTCTGATCAAACTAAGGCCTCTAGGTTGTAGTGATAGAAGTTGATAGAGTATTTGGGTAGAGTTTGTCCGAACCAAAAGGCTTCAAATGTGTGAAGAAATGAGAATGAGGAGTGCCCTTTTATAAGAGGGGTGAGGGGCACCTTTGGAAAAGCTAGAAATATTTGTTTATAATAAATTCATATTCGGTTTCTAATGGCTCCAAAGTTTATTATTTATAGGTTAAGGTGGGTATAGGTCTAAAAACTCTCAACCAATAGAATTTAGACAGGTTTTGGTACTTATATTAACCTTATCTTTAAGTATTAACTCTAAGTTAATTAGTTTCACTTTTACAATGTCTCTTTGTATTTTTATATTATATGGTTAATAAACATACTATATACATACAAGCGACCACCAAGTGGTCCATTAATGATATAAATATCATGATATAAGTCTCTTGGCCTATCCTTATATTTTTATGAATTTAATATCAATTAATAATATAATATTTGTTATAAAAACTCTTTTATCTCAATTTTGACACTATTCAATAGTTGATTTTTGTGAAACTCATAACAGAATTATTACTTCAAAAAACCTCAATTAAATAAATCATAATATGTCATATTATCTTATAAAATTAGTGTAATGATTTAAAATTCTCAAATTATATTTATTTAGGTATTTATAATATCAATTATTTTAATTTTTCACTATTATCGTAATTACTGCATCATCATTGTGTCATAAATTAATTAAATTATTTAAACTCTAAAATTATAAATAAAATATTAATATGTAGGAAATCGTTTTATCTTTCTAATGAATATTTATAGTCAAAAATCCAACATATATAACCCTATGTAAAAATTGTTTTTCTAAAAGATATATGCTTGTTTCATTTTTGTATTCATTTTAACTTAATTAAAATAAAGTGTCCCTATCACCTACAAGTGGCTCCATGGGGTCCCGAAATTGGCCCAAATATTCCCATTGTCGTCCATGTATCAAAAAATAAGGTTAGAACACCTTTTAGGGTAATTTTTGGATATTATAATATTATTTTTTAACCCTTATTTACCGGATTTACACTTTAACCATGGTAAATAAAATATTTACCTAAGTAATTATTCAAAATGTCTAAAAATAAAAGTTACCTATTTACACAATTTTAAAATCCTGATTCCAAATATGGAATCCATTTTTCCAAATTCAAAACACAGAAGTGGCAGAAATTAATTTAAAATTAATTCATGTTGTTAAAACAAAAAAGCGTGTTTTTAAGATATAATAACTATCAAAAGATTGATACTTGTTTATGTTCGTTTTAATTGTGAAATTATGTCCAATGACCAACATTGTATTAAATGGTAAAAATATATTCTAAATATACTTTAAAACCACTCAAATTCATAATTTATCACTATTAATTATTTTGATTAAAAAAGTTGTTTTTAATTAAAATTTATTAATTTTCACTATTAATCAAAATATGAGTTATCCGAAAAGTACCAAAATTTCACCTAAGGCTAAATTCGATACTCCAAATCCAAAAATACAGTCCATTTTGAAATATAAAATATATATAATTTCAAAAATTATGTATCACTATTCATAACGGCTAGTTTGATTGGTTGTGGTGGGTGTTAGAACTCAAAGTTTCGTACAACACACGCTACTGTATTATTCAAAGGAAAGCGTACCGTGGAATCTTGGTATGTTTCATTTTAAATTTTTTATGTCCCCATTTAGTCAAAAAGTTTAAAATATTGTATTTAAAAAGGGTTCACTATTAAAAGTTGGTAAAAGTGCAATACTGAAAATGAATTTGTTCTTACATTGTGTTTAAGAAACTCATAATCTGGATTCTAAAATTATAAGTATTATATAAAGTTTAAAATTTAGTTAATACTATTAATAACCTTTTCTGAACGGCTTTTTTGGTAAGTCATGGTGCGCTTGAACTCGGTGTTGCGTGTAGTGTATGTTATTGAATTATTTTGAAGAAATAACACACTATGAAATCTTGGGGTGTTACAAATTTTATCCAATAGTTATTCATGATATTTTAATGTAATTATATCTTTTTGCCACACTTTTTTACATAAATGGTTTGATAAATTATTTTGTAAGAAAATCATATTTTTTTCTCTTTGGTCAAAGATATGTTTTCTTAAAAATCACATTTTCTAAAAAAAATCATTGTTTTTTTTACCATTTAAAAATTATTTATTAATGACATTTTTACCATTTTTTATAAAAAAAATATAAATTAAAATTATTGTTTTTTTATAATCATGACACATTTCTAAAAAATTTACAGTACAAAAGAAATATTAATTTAACATGTACGACATGTACAGATTTACCCACCATGATGAAAATAATTTAAATGAATATTCCTTTGAAATATTAAAAATATTTTTTACATAAAATGTTTTTATTAATATTATCTAAATTAATTTATTTAAAATGGGTTTTCAATGAAAAGTAATTTCAAAATATTTTATGTTTTCAAAAGTGAATTTCAAAATGAAAATGATATTTTCCTCAAGAATGTTTTTAATGATATTTTAATAGTATTTATAATCATCAATGATGAAAAACCTTTTATACTTAATCCAAGGGGTATATTTTTTCTTGGTATCATCCTTCTTATTTCTCTAGATGGATTAATATTTTTTCAAATATATTATTATAGAACTCATTTCTTATCCACGTGATAACAATTTTCCAAAGAGATTATTGTAGAACCTGTTTCTTTTCCATGTGTTAGACATATTTGAAAAAGGGTTTTATGGAACACATTTATTTTCCATGGGTTAAAAATGTTTCAAATATATTATTATGGAACCCATTTCATTTCCATGGGTTAATCATGTTTCAATGATATTGACCTATGTTTTATTATGAAATCACTGTTTACTTTAACTTATTGATTTAAATTTGTTATTTTATCAAAAAAATTATTGTTTAAGTGACCTTCAAAAATATTCTTGTATTTTTCATAAGTGACTTAGACATTACAGTATACACTCAATGAGGAAGATAAATAAGAATGGAATAGTCAAGGATTACACTAGACTATACTTTATAATAAGAAATTTATGTAACCCTATCTAAAAGGTAAGCAATACAATATCTCTTCAAAACATAAGAAAGAAGTGTAATCTGATATACTTTTAGAGATGGTTTATAAAGAATTTTTTTTGACCTTCGTGAGTTTCTAATAACTGATCATTATCATGAGTTTGAAAGTCATGATTTTGAATCATTATTCTAACCACATTGATATTGTAAAAACAATTCTTCTCTTGGGACCCCAAAACTGAATGGAGTAGTAAAAATTAGAAATTTAACACTTTAAAAAATTTCTTAGACCATGCTCAATAAGTATGACTTAGCTATTTACTTGTGTGCATATTTTATGAATATATATTTCTATATAATTAAAATAGTTTTTTATAAAAAAAATTAATGAAAACATTTTATGAGTTTGTAATTATATAAAACCAAAAGTTTATTACATTATACTTTTTGGTTTTAATGTCATTATACACAATATTGAAGATAATTTGGAGACTTTTTTTCAAATGTGATGAAGAAATTTTCCTTTGATATTCTATATTTGGTATGCCTTATTGTGTGTTTAATAAAAGTACTAAGATTATGGAAGATTATATACATATCATGATTGGTATGACATAACAATATGAAGATAAGACCAATTTATAAAACAAGTATAATGATCATTCCAATATAGTTATCAATTATATATATAGTGATAATTCTTATAGACTATCAGTAGAAAAATATCCCAATTTTGAGGAACATATTTAACCCAAACCTATTGAGGAAAATTATGTGTAAAACTCATTTATTAATAAAATTATTAAGAATCATATTTATCAAAAACTTGATGAATTTTTAGGAGACATAGATAAAGGAACACATAGAAGTGCCTCTCCTATAACCTATTTTAACATCATGTTTTTTGACACAAGTTGAATGTAAAATCATCACTACCAAAATCGATGATGAATTTTGTGAAATGTAAATATAATAAGAGAAAAATAATTTTGAATTAAATAGATTTTGGGAACTAGTAGAAAGATCCATGGATTACGTAACAATTAGCACTAAATGGGTGTTTCAAAATAAGTTTAATGAATTAGGGGAAATTTTGATAAATAAGAATAGGTAGGTTGTACATGGGTATAGTAAATATAAAGGTATTGAATATGAGAAAATATCTTCTCTATTATCTAAACATAAAAGTATCGTAATTTTGATTGCCTATACAACACATTGGGATTCTATATTATATCAAATGGATCTTAAGAGGGAATTATTAAAAGGTTTTATAGTTGAGGGAATTTTTTAGAACACCCCAAAACATTTCAAAACAAAAACATTAAAAATCATTTTTTAAATAAAAAAGACAGTTTATATTTTAAAATATTATCCATTAGATTGGATTGATATGATAAGCTCATTTTTTTTAAAAGTTTTTAATTAAGGAGTTGATGACCCAAATTTATTTATTAAATAAATTCATAAAAAAATGTATCTCTAATATATGTTGATGATATTTTTTGGATCTATTAGAAAATATTTATTTTTATTCTTAAAAAATTAGATAAATGAATTTGAAATGATTTCAATGGGTGCGTTAAATTTCAATCTTTTTCATATTTTTTCAAAAATAAGAATTTAATAATTTTAAATGAAAGTAACAACACAAATTATCTTCTAAAACATTTTGTTATGAATAGTATTACATGTTGTGATAGTACTATGAGTACAACATATAAAATAGACTTTGATGAAACTAGAAATCAAGTTGATTAAATAGCTAATAGACATATGGTTAGAATTATATTATTGTTAACAACTAGAGAACATGATATAATGTTTAGTGCTTTTAAAGGTGCTTGTTTTATACAATTCCAAAAGTGTCATATTTAACTGATATAAAAAATAATTTTTAAATACCCCAAAAGTACAACTAGGGTAGGCTTTTTTTATTCAAAAAGAAAATAATTTGATTTAGTTAGTTATTCAGATATTGATTTTGGATTTTTTAAGAAGATAGGAAAAACACCTCTAAAACATGTCTATTTTTTGGCATGCCTTTATTTTCATGGTGTAGTAAGAAGAATTTTTTTCATTATCTATTGTTGATGGTGAGTATATAATTGTAGGTTATTATTGTGTACAAATTAAATGGATGAAATATTTTGTACTAGAATATGGATTCCAATTTTTACATGAACATTTAAATTTTGATAATATAAGTGCTATAAAAATTCCAAAAATTCTTGTGTCTCACTCTAGGGAAAAAATATTTATATAAGAACCACTTTTTTAGTGAACATTTTCAATTGGGTGACATAACTCTTGAATTCATTAGAACTGAACATCATCTTTCTTAAATATTCATAATGCATTTCTAATGTTAATAGAATGAACTATATCTGACATAAACTTTGTATGATATATTTTGGATAAGTCCTTTATTCTTATATTTAAATTGGTTTTAGTAGATAAAAATCATCTGACTGGTGCTACCATGATGATGGACCATTATTCACGAAACAGTGATGATCGAACAACTTCCATGCTACCATGCTGATTGATCAACTATTATAAAATTGTTCTGATCAACCGTCGTATTCTACCTTTTCAATGCAGCAGCGAATATATATAATTTTGTTAGTATCATGAATTGATACCATGAAATAATACATTTCCTTTCTATCATCCAAATTCTACCCTCTCATGTTTTCATTTAATGCAATCCTCAGAATATATAGGTGGAAATACCAGTTCTAGAGCTACTACTTCGTTTTTTTATAATTAAAATGTATTATTGGTTATAAATCATTTTTTATTATTGATATTGAAATTATTTAATTTATAATTTCTCATTCCCCCTATGATAAAATTACAATACATTTGATTATCAGGATCCATTTCCCATGTGCACCTCCTTTGAACCAATTCATCTACTTTGAATTCATTGTTTTTCTTTCTCTCTTCCTCCCATAACTCTTTTCCTAAAACATTTTGAATCATTATGGAAATGGTGAGAGTGAATAATCATGCTACGTGTCACATCCTTTGAAAAAATCAAGATGAAAATCGATTCTTAATGAAGACCCAATCAACCCCCTTCTTAAATAGCATGTTGTCTTCACTAAGAAAGAAATCAGTGTTGCATGGTCATATTCAAGAAAATTCCTCCTTGGGAATGTGATTTAGGACTAGGGATAAGTCAAATTGTTCTTACGGAATTATCAACCATTCTATACAAGTTGGTTCATGGGTTTTATCTATTAGAAGAGTATCACATAAGAGATGAGAAATATGTTATCAAAATCATGATAGATAGAAACATATCATTTTCCCTTCAAAATCATAGGATAATTGTATTGGAGTTCTAAAAAAGGCATTTTTATGGATTATCATGTCTCTTTTCCCATCAATAATGAGAACTTTCTGTTTGAGGATTCTTTTTCCTGAGTTGAGTGGGAATAAAATTTTTCGATGATTTACTATAGTATATCGTGATGGGGAATTGTTATTGATTTTTAAATTTATCTAGCACATTTTTCTTCCTATGAAGGAGTATTTTAGCATCATGAGGAATTATGTAATTTTCATTGTTTTAATGGAAAGTAGAGACATGATTAATATTTTTAGATATTTTATAATGAATATGATGGAAGCTTTTAAGCCTTACTCAAGTTATAATTCCCATACCTATCCAAAAATTAATTTAATCATGTTGAATGAATTATACCATGTTCCTATTAGAGAAAATGTGGAAGTCAAATGTAATGTTTTCTGCCTATTTAATGTTACCTATAAAAGGTTGAGAGTAAAATAGAACCAATGGTTGAAATTTTGGGTGGTGGATAATGGTAAAAAATATAAAAATAATAATCTAATAAATAATATTACTAGAATAAGAGATATGTATGACCCTAGTTTGGATGAAGGTGAAGTTTCATAATATTCCTCTAATGGAAAAGGGGATAATTGTTCTTGTGATGTAGTTGAAATTGAGGATGATTAAAAAAATTTAGATGTGTGTGTACCTCTTTTAGGGGATTAAGGGAGTGATCCAAACATTTATAAGAGTCCTAATGTTTATTATAGTTCTGGTAGACCTCCTTTTTCCCTTCCTAGCTACCATATATATCTTATTAAAATAAAATGTAAAAACAAAATATATTGAGGTCTCTAATGGTGGTCATTTTGAGAGGTATTATTCAGAGAGTCTATAGTATTTGGTTGTGCTTTCTTATGGTTCAATGTATTATGCTGATGTTCAGGATGGGGATGAGTAGTCTAAACAATTTTAGACTATTACAGACTATATAAAATCTGTAAGTATATAGTTACAGGTAATATCTCTATTAGCCCTAGATATTCCATAATTTTCTAATAGAGATAAACCAGATACATCATAATGTCAGTCTTCTAGAATACATGTTAATCTAGTTTCCTCATAAAGATATGAGGATAGATCACCATCAGGGGTGGGCGAGGGGTGCGGTTCACTAGGATCGTCTAGAATTGGGTTAGAAAATTTAAAATTAGATTATTTTTATGATCAGGATAGTCCACCAGATCGTGGTGGATCTTTCATCTCAGATAAAAAAAGAGATCCTAGCTGACCCATAAAAAAAGAATTGATCAGATATAGCTTTTAGAAGATTTTTATTCTGATATATTTATTTTAGATACTTGACTTGAGGATATTACATTACTTATTCAGGAGTGGACATCACCTTCTCCTCCTTTGTCTCCTCGACATTCCATATGTCTAAAAAAATTGACCTTAATGTCTTCTGAAATGATACTCTACTAGATTATAGTGGGATTCTTCCTTACACTTTAGGTCAAGAAAACAATATCAGTGATGCTGACACCAGGATGACTATTACATTAGTCATTTATCATGTCTAGCCTAAAAGATCATAAATATAGGAAATATAGAAATAGGGAATAAGACGCTAGTAGAAAATATAGATTCCATTAAGTCTTATATTATGGATTCACGTTTTAGTTTCACAAGTATAGAGATATATATTTTGGTGTGTCTTGAGACTTTTTTAATTCATGGAGATTCATCATCAAGATACGTATATATTTCTACTCGTGTTTCAGGTGATTCTTAGTAGTTCCAATCCATATTAAGAGAAGAGATACATGTTTTGATGGTTAATATATGTACATCTCATTTTGATGAGATTCACCAAAATAAATATTATGGGGAAGATATTTATAAGTTAGATAGATAATACTTAAATGATTTTTGATATTATATAGAAAAAATAAATAAATTTATCAAGTATTATCTCTCAAGAATTTATAATAAGAAAGAAAAAACTTTTCCCATTATGTTCTTGGATTAATATTTGAGAGTGCTTCCTTTGACCAGGGCCATAAGGGGCTTTTACAACCAAAATATATTGTTAGAGAATTCTACTAAAAGAAAGTTAATGTAGATATCATTAATTAATTTCAAAATTCATTCTACAATGGAATGTTTATACATTTAATGAAATACAGAACTAGGTTAATTTTAGAATGATTATTCTAAAACAACTCCATGGACGTATTAAAGAAAAATACATACCCCTAGATTGTTTTCTCAGTATGTGTATTCAGATTAGTAAATTATTATCTTTCAATGGATAAATGGACCACATTAAACACTATAATTTTTCATAGAGCTCCCTCATGAATTATATAGTGATAATACTTGTGTATGTATATAGGAATATATACTATCATATACGAGAGTAAAAATAATTAATGATTCAAATTTTTGTGGAAGAACACTAGAAAATTGATGAATGAGAATAGATGATTATTTAAAGACATCAAGGAAACTCTTCTTCCATTAATTTTCTATAAAACCAATTCATGATGCTTTCTATGATTGATTCAAGGAGTCCTAAAATAATAAATTAATTATGATTAGGAATCACTGCATTCTTTACTCTCTAACATCTATCAATTTTTTTAGCATTCATTAAAGTTTTGTTCTTATTTTGTTTCTTCTATTTGTAAACTAAATCCTCTTATACTAAATTGGAGAGTATTTTTCACTCTCTCTTAATTTATTTAATTTTTATTCCCATATAAAAATATATAAGAGTTCATATGTGACCTAGAACCATTTTATCCCATGATAAACTATCAAAGAGGCTTTTTGGATGGATAACCTTATGTTATGTTGCTTTTAAAACCCTATCCAAGTTGTAGATTAGTCTTTTTTAGAATAAAATACCTTCTAGTGAATGATTTACATGTGTAAGTGATTATGTCTTGACTTGATACTAAACCCCTGGTTTAAATTCAAATATGTTTTATTTTTTGTGATTTTGTTTCTTTGTTTTCATTATTTTACGTCAAGGTAGTATCTATTTTCAATAATATTAGTCATAAATATACCCTGATAGTTTACATAAATTATTTTTTTATATATTATTTTTGATATTAGTAAAATAGTTTCAAAAGATAGATTTTTTAAAATAAGTTTTACTAAAATATAATCAATATGTTGAGATGTTTTTCTAAATATAATATAATATAATTCTACCATTTTTTAATAACAATTTTTTATAAAATTGTAGGATATGTGTTTTAAAAGTTTTAATATATTTTTTATTGGAAAATCAATTTATTAGCCTCCCCTATTGAGCTTTTCACTTGATAAAACACTTATTATTTAGTATTGAGGGATAGTTTTAAAATTTATTATCAAACTCATTTTTTAATTTGAAAGAAAATATTTTCAGCTGTTTTGAAGCCTTTAAAAAGGGGTATATACTATTAATTATCAAGTGATTTATACAATGATCTTAAAAATATATTTTTCAAATATGAAAAAATCTTTGATGAGTCTTATATTATGATATTTTAATGTTTATCATACCATATACCATATTTATCTTTCTCTTTTATGTAACGTTTTGGGAATGTTTTTCATGACTCATATCTTTTCCACAGGTTAATTATTTTATTTGTTACATATAATTGTTTTAATATATTTATTGAATTTATATTTAAAAAAATTATTATAATGAAGTTTGGTGATTTTATATTTCCCTTAATATTATTGGTTATATATTTTTTTCTCAGTAGATAACTATGAGAAGTAGGAAGTAATGGATGCTCCAATATATTATGAAAATCATGTAATGATTCCAACTTAATATGTTTATTATAATCAAGTAGTGATTACATCCCCACTATATTTATGGGAATTTGGTATTGATTATTTCTCCATTATAGTAATTAAATAGTTATTCCTTCTTAACCATGTTATGGTAAACAAACAGTTATCTCTACTCCAAATATTATGATTGTTATGCCTATTTTAGTGACATAGTGTACTATTAAGCTCTACTTATATGAAATTCCATATCATTATGTATATTATTATTCTACATGGATAATTTTTATTATCTAATGTTTCTACACTCTCATTCCATAGTATATGTTTTCTATTTTGATATTACATGTCTTGCATTTTTAACTTAGGGAAAAATATTATTATTCCATATTACTTTTATTAGAATATTTCTCCTATGGTCATTTTTTCACTCATTGTTATGATTTATCCATTGAAAACATATTGATGAGTTTTCCCCTACTAAGAATTTTATCTTACCATGTTCATATGATTCCATTACCTGGGATACGAGGATTAATATAAATTATCAGATATCTAGAAGAGAGTATATTATTGCTAAATTATGAAGAAAAATTTAAATGTTTTGTAAAATTAGATTATTATATATCTAATCCTAAAATATACTAAAAATATATTTATTGGATTATGCTACTATTTTGATATGTAATCTAATAATTATTTAATTATATGTACATTTTTCTTGGGTCATCTCACCTTATATCAAGGTCATAATTTAGAGGAAGTGTATTTAGAACCAGACCTAGAAGTATGGGTTTAGGTAACTTCATTTTTTAATAGAGAAGGGTTTAATTATTTTTTAGGAGTAGTTTAGTTATTTTTGTGTATTATGGTGAGAGAATGTCAGTGAAATCCTTGGGATATTCCTAAAGCATTTGTCTAAGTATATGATGACATTATTTTTTTGGTGAAGTATTTTGTATATGGTTTTCTATAAAAATACTTCCCTATATTAATATTTTAAATTTTATGTGTTTATGGAATAGATTCACATAGGTTTAATCACCCTTAAAAATTATAGTCATGTATTAACTACATCATCACTCTATGCGTGATGAGGGGGTTTAATACTTCAGAATAAGACAAAAAAGCCACTATTTTTGCCTTTATTAAATAAAAGTTTTATTACAATATATTATGAAAGATCCCTGATGTCATAGAATTTGTAAATGATTATGATAAAACCTACCATAAAGAAACCTACGTTTAACCAAGATTGATTTATTTTTTAATATAAGATAACATTATGAATCTGAAGAGTAATACATCTCTAGGTTCTATTTTTTATGAGATTATTTATGATAATTTCAATGTGAATTTAATGTTAACCACTCATGACTCATCCCTTTGATTTTATAAATGGATGTATCTTGTAATAAATAATTTAGAAATATATGTGATGTAAAATTAGTAATTAAGCTAATAAGAAACCCTGTGGGATATAATTTGTTAATTAAAATATTATGGTCTTTCTCACCTAGTTATCCTGAGTTATGATGAATAATATGAATCATTCTAAACATAAAAACATATGAAAGGAGATATTGATGTAATTTCATAGAATATTAGAATACTAAGAAGTTAAATTAATTAAAATTAGACTTTCCATTGGTTAAGAATGTTGGATGAATCACCCATGTTAATTTTTTGAAGGTACAACAAAATTATTCAGGTGTGCAAGTATAATTCACCGAGCTTGTGACTATTGAGGTGGGGTAAAAAGTCAATCAATACAAAGAATGGGAAGAGTGTCTAATTGTTAAAATTTTAGGAGTTTAGGAATTATAAAAACTGATGTCGTAATCCAAGGGATGATGAGGGGAATAATCCATAGTAAAATTCTACTATAAGGTAACAAGGAAAATACTATATTATCACAATCATTGAAGCAGATCATGATAATTAAAGTATAATTATAATCTACTCCAGAGTTTTTAATTTCTTACTATCTATTTATTATAATTGCCCTACTACATATTGAATATTTTAAAATAGCATTAGATCAAGAAATTGATGATTTTAATATCGAAGAAAAAATTTAGTGGTATGAATATTTTAATCCAATTTCATGTTCATGTAAGTTTTCCTTGTAATGTTTTATTATCCTTCATTTAAATAAATGATATTCATTTTAGAAATGGATTGGTTACCTCCAATTAGATAAAAAAATATTATTTTAAATTATTATATATCATTTATTATAATCCAATAGTTTTTTCTAATGCAAGGATGATTATGAAAAACCTTAAAAATAATTACATAATGTGGTCTTGATACTGAATAATGATAGACACTTGGATCAAGTAGTAAGTGAAAAACTCAATACTAGGAATGACTTATTCTGAGGTGAAAATATGTTTCTTATATTATAATGTCGATACCTCACTAAAAGTTAAATCTAGAGTAATGTTTATATTAAAGAAACACATAATTATTTCATAATGCAGTATAAATCATGACGGATCGATTTATTTTTTGGTTGATAGAATCTATCACTTCCAGATTTAGTGATATATTTTTTATTTAAATACACATTGTTTTGATAGATTTTTCCACATGTAACACCAAAATAAAATGATCCATAAAATATTATATGAATATTAACAAGGACATTTAAGAATAATAAAATATTTATTAGGTACCAATATTTTATTGAATTATAAATTCTTGAAAAATAGGATTAAGAACACTTATGGTTTTAAAATGGAATTTTTCAGAAACTAGTATTCCATAATATATTTTTTTCTACTTTAAAGTGGAATTTACAAATTAAATAATTTTTATGTGATAATATTATTTTCATTTTTTTATTTTTATTTTTAATATTATATTAGGGTGAATTTTTCGGATTTTTCTATATTAATTGATAATGTTTTAACAAAATTTATAATATTTATAATATTATCATTGTATAATATGAGAATATAAATTTATTTAAAATATTAATTTGAAAATTGTATTTAAGGTGTAATATTATTTATTTTAAATATTATTTTTAAGTTAGATAAAATATACTTTTAATTTTTAGAACATAAGAAACATTTTATTAAAATTTAAAAACAGTTTTTGGTATTTTCATTTTGAATTTTTCATTTTTATTATATAATTTTGTTTTTGTTATTTATAAATTCCAACAAACAATTTTTTTTTAAAAAAAAATTTATTCATACAATTTAATAAAGATAATAATTTCAATCTACACATAAATTTAAAGCATTTAAATGAACGTTTTCAAACAATAGTTTTTATGAATCATATATATTAGTATTGAAATTAAAATTTTCAAACCAAACAGATTTTATTTTATAATATTATTTTCAAATTTAATGTAAGAATATTCTAATTATGTAATGATTTTATTTTTAATTTCATTCATTAAAATTAATTATTGGGGTTAAAAGCTATAGATAACGCTATAAAAAGAATGGATAAAAATAGTATTACAAAGTGTAAAATACCAATGATATTTTAGAAAACATGGATCCACATGTTTGGATTACTGGTGGACTGTAAAACCATCATCTTCTACTGTAATTTAAATTTTTTATCCTTTTACCTTTAAATATTTTCATAAAATTATTGAAATGTAATTATACTTTCCAAATCACCCTTCTATTAAATAATGGAGGGGGGACATGTCCGTCACTTCATGTAACAGATATACTATACAAATTTATCCTCAAACATTGAAAATTTTCTCATCCTACATACCTATATAATTTTTATTTTTCTTATGTCTCAATTGGTTATACTAAGTCATATATTTCCAAGGATATTTCTAAGAGAAATTTTATGTTCGAAACATTAGTACTTCCTTTTCCCATAAGTTTTTTATTTTCTATCATTACGTTTATTTTTTTCAAAATATTATATGATGAATACAATATTTATTTTTTACTTGATATTTATATATTTTTTTAATAACCATTAAAAACCATTCCCATTTTCCATTATGAAAAAATGAAAACATCATTCATGTGTTTGGGCGGACTACCCTATCAATAAAGTGACTTGTCACATTTTAAATCTAATTTCATATATATTATCCAATTAAGAAATATGAACCAACTTTTAAATAATATATAAATAAAAATAATAAATTTATTAATTAATTATATTATTCTAAAACAAACTACATTCATATCCATACTCATACATTAATCAGGGTATGTTCATATTTGGGTTGGTCAATACCACTACCTAAAAAAGTCTATGAAATAATGTCATGGATAACTATGAGAACATAATTTATTATAATATATGATATAAATAAGTAAATAAATATTTAATTATCTTTTTTTGGAATGATAACATTAAAATTAGACACATTAATTAAGATATCAACTCTTGTTGGTTAAAAATCATTGAAATATATTCATCATTAATTTCATCATTAAGGTTCATAACAAAAACTCCTTTATAATGAAATTATAAATTTATTAATAATTATAAATATTAAATTATATTACATTAAATGATTTGGGAATTTAAAACTTTTTGAGATGAACAAATGGTATTACAGCTATTATTAGACTTGTTCGAAACAATCTAGATTACTCACACCTAATATTGAAAATAGATAACAACTAACAAATACTCATGTAATGAATAATTATAAATGATGTTTGTATAAGGTTATAAATATGAATAAGGTTCTTAAATAGGTGATTAATATATTTATTTCTTTAATACATGAGATTCAATCACTTTAGTCTATGTTTGGAATTAAGGAAAGGGGTTCTGTGTCTTAAATTTTATTTCATGAGGCGTATTTCTTATTAGGCATCGTGATATCATTAATATGGATTAGTTACACAATAATGGATTTATTTTTCCATATTCATTTAATTTATGGGGTTCAAAGATATATATCATGTTCTATAATTAAATATATTTCTTTTCAAGTGATATCAATGTTATTTGATTATTTGGAAACTCAGTAACCTTTGTTGAGTTATAGTGCTTATTTTAATCATCTTCTTTCCAAGTAGGGTTGATACCACTCTAATATATTATTTAATATATGTTTATCATTTTATCAAAATAATATCACAATTTTGATTCAAATATTCCCCATTTATAACTTTATTCCCTATAAAAATGATATTATTACTGAGAATAATTTATATAATCATTAATGATGGGTTTCCCTATTTGTTGATTTTCCCATTTCTGCCAGTGATCCCCTTTTATTTTGAAAACTGAATTATGTGTTATCTCATGTGACCATTATCTTTATATAATAATATTTTTAAAAATATTATTTATTAGTAATTTTAATCATATGGTTTTTAAAGAAATAAATTTTAAAATATTTAAAAAAAATTCTATTCATGATTGTATATTTTATCTTCCACTCCACATTTCCTCTGAAAAAACATTCCATTTTTTCAAGGAACTGTTATCAAATTAAAATTTTATTGGTAATTTTTTTTATAATTATTTATTTTATATTTGTGAAAAAATGTTTTTAATGTGACCCATAACATCATTTTTACCAGTTTGGTGTATTTTCTTTTATAAAATATCATTCATGTTTTTTAATTCCATATAATAATTCTTATTTATAATGCTTTATTTACATGTTTTAATTTTTTTACCAATTTATTTTAACTATTTATGTTTTTAAATGGAAATAAAATTTTATTAAATTTTTGAATTGAAAATTCTTTATTTTAAAAATTTATTTTTTTTATTTTAATAGGATTTTAGAGGATTGTTTATTTTTAAAAAAAATTAATACTTAGAATTATATGTCTTCTCAAAAAAAATTATAAATAATATATATATTATAGAATTTTTTATCTAAAACCTATATTATTTTTTGTTAATGTGTAATTTTTCATGTTTTATAACGTTAAAGTATTTAATTTTAAATAAAACATTTTGGAGGAGTCTTTAAGTCATTCAAAAAGGGGTATTACATATTATTTATCTGTTTATTTATCCTAATATATTAAGATATATATTTATTCAATAAAAATATCCATAATTATTCTTATGTTATAGAGTGGATATTCTTAAGCTACCATCCAACTTCATTCTCTATGATATATGGAATGTTCTAGGAATTTTATTAATGAAACTCATATTTCTTACATGGTTTAATTAAGAGATGTCTAAATGATGAATTTTTCCATTTTCTAATGGCACATGTGTGTATGAATGGTTATTATTATATAGTTGGGGTTACATATTTCCCACCAATGCATTAGTTATGGTTTTCTATACCATTAAATGACTATTGTAATTTTTATGTGATGGTTACTCTACTATGTTATAATAATTGTTTAGTGATTCCTAATCCACTACATTTATGGTAGTTAGTGATTCTTGATTTACTATGTTCATGAAAATTTGGTAGTGGTACTAGATCCACTATGTTTATGGGAGTCTAATAGTGATTCCAACATCACCATGGGGATCAAGTAGAGTTTTCTACTTTAATATTTTATGAGAAATTACTAGTGATCCCCGATCCACAATTTTATTATTTATACACCTATCTTAGTGCCATATTTTACTATTATTATTCATTTCCATAAAACATCATATCTTTATGCTTTCAATTATGCTCTATGGTTCATTGTTATTTCCCCATATTTATTAATTCTTATATAAAGATATATGTTTTATATTTAGATATTTCATTTCTTGATGTCAGTGATTATAGATGACTATTATTTTTAAAGGTTAATTTCAATAATATTTTTCTACCCTTCTCATATTTTATCTAATGTTTATGATATATCCCTATAATACAGGTTGATGAGTTTCCTCTTACTGAGTATTTAACCTCACCCATTTCATATTATTCTATTCCCTTAAATATAAATATTAGTATAACTTAAGGGAATTCTATATTGGAGACTATTATGGCTCAACTATGTGAAAATATTCACAAGTGTTATAAATTTTTTTGATTAAGTATATAGTAATAAAAGACACTAAACCATTATGATTCTATGAATGTATAACTATTGAGATATGGAATTATTAATTTATTGAAATATATATGTTTATCTTAGTTAATATCAACTTTAATGAAGCATAATATTTAATGAAATTGTTTTAAGAACTGGACACACGATTTTGGGTATGGTCCAGTTCATGTAAACCTCTATCAATTTTTATAATAGTGAAAATTAAGTGATGAAAAAAAATATAAAAAAAAAGTTATTTATTCAATATTTCTATAATCTAGAGGAATGATGAAAAACCTAAATTGAAAAAATATGGGAATTATCAATAAACAATGATTTATTGG
Organism: Viscum album; assembly: GCA_963277665.1. Lineage (NCBI taxonomy): Eukaryota > Viridiplantae > Streptophyta > Magnoliopsida > Santalales > Viscaceae > Viscum > Viscum album. The sequence goes on along the minus strand of OY728126.1, from coordinate 1,241,662,523 downwards.
AGGAAATATCAATTCTTATAGTGTCCAAAATTATCATCAATTTCATTCTGTATGTTCTAAGACAATATTAATAAACAAAATTTTACCCATTTATATATTTTTTAAAATCAATTGCTGAGAATAAACTTCAATGGATAAAAGGAATATATTTTGGTTTATTATCACATTATTAGAATAATTTACAACTCCATCCATGTTTATAACATACAGTAGCTAACCATAAAAAATGAATATATGAAATGTAAATAAATTAACTCCATGTGACTAAAACAATAATGAAGGAAAAATTGAAAATACATATCAAACTACATATTTCATGAAACTTACATTTCAGTATCATTAGATTTTCATACCCAATATTGAATGATAAAATAAGTACAACTTGGATATTATAACATCCCATTAGAGATTTGGGAAGAAATTTTTTACAGGATTTATTGTATATAATAGAGTAAAAAAATACTATTAATTACCCATTCAAACCTATCATGATACAGAAATATTAATTGTATCATTGGATGTACATTAAATTAAATTGAATTAACTAAATAATTTTACTCATTGAATATTAAATAAATATAAAATTATATATTAAATGAATTTTAAAAAATATTAATTGAAATTTTGATAAAAATATATTTCATTAATACTTAATATTTACCTTTCGAATTATAACCCAATAAATAACGAGCATAGATTCATCATAGATATAGGACAACCATAAATATTATAAAATCACATTAGGAGAAATATTTTTTAAATGAAAGAAAGATTAAAAAAGATTTTTGAAATAATTATCAAAGATTGGGAATCCAAGAGAATGTCTACAGATTAAAAAAAACATCTAAAAAATATAATTATAGATTATCTTATTTTAACTCTTATGAAGAATAACGATAGATAGAAATAATATATAGAAAAAAATACAATGGGATCCATATTCTTCAAAATCTAGAATAATTACTTTTAAGAAGGCTACGAATAGTGAAAATGTTTAAAAATATTAAATTTTTATGAGAAATGTTTATAATTAATAATAATATATTTCTTTAAATAAAATTTAATATGAAATTTCTCAACATACAAAAATTATGAATAATATATTTAGAAATAAATATTATTTTTATATATAGATATGTATTTAGAAGGACAAAAGTTAGATGAAAGATAAATCATGGTGGATTAGTTTTGAGTTCTAAAAACCAATCCATCTTAGACCTAATTTTACCAGGTTGAAAATAAAGATAAAAATTAAATGATATATCATGAATAAAAATTTATTAATAATTTTAAGGTCGTATACACATAGATTTTATGTTTTGGAGATACATCTTCTTAAATTTTATGAGATGGGAGTAGGGATAGTTATAAGGTTGTTGGATTCTATACTGATATTATGAAAACTAATAAATGATGTATGCATATGGTATATTTTGAATCTCTTATAAATTTTATATTAATTAAAAATCACCCTGATAATTGGGATGATTAATTTTTATCAACATCTATATAAGAAGAAAAAGTTGATACATCAAAATACAAGGATATTTTATCTTCTTCTAATGAAATGAAAAGGTATGAAAATTAGTTAAGAAAATAAATACTAAAGTATTAAGAGACAATGATTATGATAAGTTAAATTTTTGTAGATCAAATAATATAATTTCAAAACATAACTCCACAAATTTTGAACATATATTATAGTTATATAATAATTATAATTATATATTGACTCTTGAAGATAATAATATATTTGTAAAACATAATTACAAAATTCATAGACTGAGAAAATATCTATAAAATTTTACTTATAGGAATGAAAATGATTATAATATTTATAGAAATTTATGACTACCCAAAATAACATACTGAATAGGTTATATCTTATGATGGTCTCATTTGTAGTCAAAATATTGTATCCCTGTCAATACACCTTTTTTTGGTGAATTTCATAGACGTTGAAACTGGAAAAATAAATACTCATTAAATTGTGTTTAAAACATCACTTTTCTTAATTTCTTTCTTTATATAGAATTATCAGTTGTGCAATATAATAATGTCCGATAGATATGGTTTCCAAATGTTTTATTTGATAATAATTTTGTTCCAAAGAACAATTGGGTATCAAAAACATATTTCTTTTATTTGAGGAATAAATTCTTACTACTATTAGATGAATGATATAGTACATTTGTTGGGTGTGTTCTAGAAATATATATATATAATTTAAAAATAAAATCTATAGATATTAATTCTTTATTATAAAAACCAAAACTTTATTCAATAAAAATTTATACATCAAATAAAATTATGTTTTAATATTTAGAATTTGATAGTTATTGGTTAAGTGTTATCCATTAAAAAAATTTAAATCCAATATAAAAAAAATAGACACAGATAAAAATAGTTGATTAAAAATCTTTTCCCAGCCCCAAATCAGCTGATGTAGTTCTGAATTTCCATGAAAATCTGTTTATTTCCATGATTTGGAACCTAGTGTTGGTAGGCATAGAAACATGAGATGATATAATTAATTATTATAAAATAGTATTTAAGAGAAAAACCCAAAATAATAATTTAACCATGAATTAATTCAATTTATAAAATAAATCATATGTTGGGTTAATTATTGACCCTACATGGAAATATCTATTACTCCATTAATATTTACAACTGTAGTGTTCAATTTTTAATATTTATTTATTCCAAGAACTTTCATAATATCCCTTTCCAAATCAGTCAAAAAAATATTTCCTCATTTTGGATATATATAGTGGCTGTGAAGAATTACGATTCCTTTAAAAAATTGAATCCTAGTCTTCGATAATTAATTTTTTACAAGAGAAACTAGTTACTGGGGTGTTTTCTATTGATGAGATATCATTTTACCAATGCGATCTTTTTCAAGTTACAATGTTTAAGAACTCTAAATCCATCATATTATCCTTTCCTTTCATACAATTTAATAATAAATAATACTTAGTTTGAATGTACACATTTCTTTATAAAGACTATGAATATGTATCCTAATACCCCAACATTAATGACATTGATTTGGTGGTTATCTTAATGATGTAACACAAATATAATACATTTTATCCTCAATGATAAAAATGTTTATTATGTTTTTGAGACTATATACATACATGAATCTTACACTATATTTGAAATCTTAAAATAAAACATAAAATTATATAAATAACCTTATTATCTCTTATAATATATCTATAAAATAATTCTAAATTATTTCTTGTAATCATTGGGAATGTAAAACATAATAAAATGTTGAGCTCGGGTGATCAGTAATGTACAACATAAAATAGAATCTGTCATTGAATAACTAATACATGAATAATATGATAGAGATAATTAATAATCAAGTATATCATTCGAGTAATATCAAAAAAGGTGAATATATCGAGAGATGAAATATAAATAAAAAAATCTCATAGATATTAATAATTTACTTTCATAATGATACAATGCATAATTTTAGACCTTATAATCTTATGATCAAGGCTTCATTCTAAAACATCATACATGAATTCATAAGGAATATTCCAAATAACCAAACTAGTTTGTCTCATGAGACCCATTTTTTCTTCGATGGTCTATAATGGGCCCAACACATTGCTTAATATTTTCAATACATTCATCGTATGAAATAAATTAATATCATTTCAATAAATAATCATTATTAATACTCATAATGAATTAACTAGAATACAAAATCGTAATATTTTCGATAGAAAATAATTAAAACAACCTTATTATAATCAATATAGAGTAACATGGTGGATTATATCATTATATAATATTCTTGGTAATGTATAATATTTTTTCAATGATATTGAAATAGATGATAATACTATTAAATGATTATTAAAACCATTATTTGAAAACAAGAGAAAAATATCCTTTTCTTATGATAACATTATAAACATCTATTGTTAATATTATGTAAATACAATTAATTTAAAATAGCCATGGAATAATATAATCGAATCATCTAATAAATTATATATTAGTACAAAAGGAAAATCAATTCATGTGATAAACATTAAAAATGGATTTCTTTAACACTTCCAGTAAAAAGTAAAAAAATGCAACATTTAGAAGATTACTGGAATATTAATTTTAATCATTAAAAATAAATTCAAACACATTTCAATATGTCTGAAAATAATCATTAATTATAAGAATTACTTTATTTGAAATATTTTAAGAATCATTTACCTTGAAAACAAATTCATTGAGTAAAGTAGACATAAGGTATGTTTTTCATAAAAACATTTTATCAAATTTATTAACAGTGGAAAATGGATGAAAACATATAACATTTAAAAATAACCATAAAATTTGAAAATATATATTATTTGAAATAGTATTAGATTATAATTTCCTTTAATGGACATTTTAGCTAAAAAATCTCAAATAAGAAGGATAATATAGAATAACCCCTTATATTTACTTTCATCTTAGTCAAACACATTCCATACTCCTTTATAATAATCATATATCAATTATTTACATATATAAGAACATTTTTTTAGATTATTACCTTATTATAATACCATTATTAATTCATTACCTTGCATTATACAATAACATAATCAGTTATATTTATGTTAGATGTTTTTATGATGTTCAGTTAATAATCTGAGACAACATTAGGAGATTGACCATATCCAATGAGATAATTTGTGAAGACTATAATACTAGTATCCCAAAGATAGTGTTTAATTTACTACATTGGTATAATAAATAAGTGATCACATCCCAAAAGACACAATATTTTAATAGTCTCAGTAAAATAGATATATACATGATTTTCATTATACACTTAAAAAACATATGAATTTCTTTGTGAATTTAATTATCCCTTATAGAGATTCCTTCTATATAATTATTAGTAAACATCCTTGAATCTTGTGGGTGGAAAAAAGGGTGATCATAGATAACCTGTAAGGATAATATAAATTTGAAGCTATCATGGGAAAATAAAACATCCTCAATAAGGAATGATAAATAATTGAGAAAAAAATCCATTTAATCAATAACTTTAGAATTAAATAATACAAAATAAAGTTAGAAAAGTAAATAACTAATATACATTCCATTTAATCAATAACTTTATTATCATCTTCAAATAAAGAATAATCAATATAGTAAGGTAAATAACTAAAACCAAATTCCATTTAATAATTAAGCTGAGAATTAAATATATCCAGAGATAATATCATTGTGAAAATATCATAGATAATAATAACTAGATTATTAATGAAGTAAATAATTAATTATTTTATTACATGATCTCAATAATCATGATCCCTTTACTGTAAACAACTTTCACAATACAGTTTATATATTATGGGTAAACCCCCATTTAATGCTAGCTTAAAAAATCACCTCATGAGACCACTTATGCATCGACGAGATATATAACTATAGGTCCCACCCATCATGTAAGGTCCAAATAATTCCTCATATATTAGGTGATCTATTTAAATCATGAATCAATATGCCTTATCAACAAGTTTCTATATTGAGTAAAGAACACATGTTAATAAAAAAAGGTTACCAAAAATCGAATAAGATTAATAATAATACACTACATGTAAAAATGTTATATGGATTAAGAAATAATAGTATCCATGATATTATAAATATAGATATTTATGGGAAATAAAATGTACAAGGATTACAATAAGGTGAATGTTTCAACGGAACGTTAATGATTACAAAAAACGAATCATGGAATTAAATTTAAAAACATTCCTTGGTAAAAATGATCATAACTAATCAATATAATGAATAAGGATAGAATAAATAAAATATATCCCAACTATAATATATTTAAATTAATATTTTATTGTCTTTCACAAATATAAATACCACACAAATATATTTGAAAACATTGTTTGGGAATATAACCTTTTTAATTTGAAAATACTTGTAAAACATAAAGTTAAAAAAATATTTTCAAAATCTATTTCATTAAATATAAAATTTTAATCATATATAGGATGTTTTAAAACATTAATTTATTAAGAAGATGGTAAATTCCCGACATACCAACTACATTAAAACAAAGACTCCTTTAAAAATTTTATTCAATGTCAAACGCAAATTATTTTAAAAATGGCATGATTATTCCATTCAGAACATTTTATAAAAATAATAAATGGGTAGAAATGAATTTAGTTGATCATTTTAAAATTGTAAAAAACATTTTTGGAAACATTTTTAGAAAACATGGTTTTGATTTAGACATCTTTCATGCCGAAGATGGAAATGATGTGGGGTTTTATTAAAAATATATATATAATTATTTTATGTACCAAAGAGTGGGAAAATAGTACTGTTACTTGAAAATATCATGATTAAACAGAGGAGGGGAAATTATATAAGTTTATTATAAAATGATAAAATAACTTCTTACAACATAAATTCAAGAATAAATCATCTCAATTTGAATGTGATTGTGAAATAAACCCTCACATCGATCATAAAGATAAATTGATAATTAATTAATAAATAATTTATGTTTATCAACTATAAATAGACATAAATCAAGGTTAAATAAAACATATGAAAACCAATGTAATTAAACACATAAAATCAGAATAAAAATTACAATGAAGAAGTAATATAACTCAATGAAAATAAATTGTGTTATGAAATTCTGTACAACTTGGTAACTTTTAAGCCAAATTTACGTGGATGAAAAAAAATTAATTGAAATTTAATTTACCTTGAATTATTTATTAATAATTATATCATATTTAAATGGGTTATTATATACACCACATAAAATAAATTTGGTTGAAAACATTTCAATATGCCAAAATAGAAGGAAATTGGGAGATGTCCCTTACCTCATTCTTCCCTTTAGTTGAAGGTTGGATTATATCGTGCATAGCGGTTTAAAAAATGTTAACAAGTTATTAAAGAACTATATTAATATTCATAATATCATATATATGATCCTTTTATGAGATCTTATAACATATTCATTAACAATATTTCATTATCACTATATTTTTTGTTTTAATTTCCCAGTTTTTTCATACCTGTTTTTCATGAATGTTTCAGTTCTTAAACCTAGGATATAGTTCCATTATCTCCAGATTTATTTTAATGTTATAAATATAATTTTTTTGTATATAAATTTTTTAATCATTATTAAAAATTTGACATAAATAATGGATCACATAACTTCATGGAGAAGGTAAAAAATATGTATGCATGAGTGACAATAAAATTTCCTAACAGTTGAAAGTGTAAGAAAGTGGATGATATATTAATTTTATAGGATCATTATCATGTCTCATATATAATGAGTATTTATTAAATTTATAATTTATTAATTTTATGTAAACCATATGTGAAAAATGAATCTTATCACATTGCAAGGTTGCAGTCCACCATACACACGAGTGGCGTTATCATATCCCATATGGAATGGAAATTAAAAGGGTATATAAGATATTATAAAGACTTGACCTTATACATTAAATAATATAGTTAATTAATATATATTAAAACTATTACATTGAAAATATCTTTTTCATTTATATTTTTAGATAATTAAATCATAAAACTTACATGAAATCCCACAAACATAAAAGGTGGATACTAAAAAAAAGTATCCATTTCTTCTATAATATAAATAGTTTTAAATAAAACAGACATGGTTCACAACATTCAGTTTTTCTTCTTATTCTCTCATAACCATACATAAACCATGTGAAAAACAATTTAAACATTGGGATTAGAACAAAAGAATCAGTAAAGGACATAAAAAAAATAGAAACCATTGGTCTATGCATAATTATAAATATATAAAATCATTTTCACAAAGACATAATTCTCCCCCATAAAGTATCATATACTTTGTGAAAACATGATATTTCTATAAAACATAGAAAAAATAAATAAACCTTTAGAAAAAATTGGGAATGATATACATAATATTGTAACCCCCGTAGCTACCAAATGATTTTTAACCCTTACAAATACCTTATAATTTAACCCTTGTTTCTACCTTAAAATGTAACCATCGTGGCTACCTTATTGTGTAACCATTAAAGTTACACTTGGAGTAACCAAATAGTTGATATCAAATATACACATACCCAATGAAATGGAGATAGATATAGGTACCACCATTCATCATAAAAAATTACAAAGAACCAGAACATAATTATAAAACAAGAATTATCTCATAAAAATATTAGATTTGAATTTTTAAAAAATTGAAATTCAAAAGGGGATTTTTATAGAAAATTCCCTTACCTCAGGTTCATCTTACTAAAACCATGATCAAAACTCTTATATAATTGTTTAAATAGTTTTATTAATATATTTAATAACCATATACATATTTATAATTCCTTGTATGACACTATTATAACAAATTTTCATCCATTTATTAATAATATTTTGTTATTTTCATCATTTTAGGAGCGTTCTTTTCATGGATTCCATGATCGACTCATAATGGATTTTATTTGAAAATTAAATCTGAACTCAAGAATTAGAAATAAATGGTGTTAATATTTTTAAATAATTTTAAATGAATCTTAACATTATTTTTTTTATATGTGGATGAATCATTAGATAAAACATTAATTAAAATGATTTAGTTAATTGTTGCGGTTTTTATGATGATCATGAACTTATACGATTTAATTTAATATTATGTGTATATAATTATTAAACAAAATTATATAACTAATAATATGTATAATAAACTCTTATTTTATAATTATTAAGTTTTAATGGCCACTATTAGAGGTGGTAATGAAAAATGAAATTGTATTATACTTAATGGCAGTAAATAGACACATCTCATATAATGTTTTTGTTTTTTGAATAATCGGGAGAAGAGAAAAAGTTTAACTACGAAGTTTTCCAAAAACAGGATAAAATCAAAATATATATAATATAATTTTTTTTTATTTCACATGGATTAGGGGAGGTGAATATATCAAAATAAAATAATGTAAATTAAAAGGAAAATAAAATAAAATAAAAGAGGATTTCAAACATATAATTATTCTACTTGAAAACCTCTTTAATGAACATAGTTATGGATATTTTATAAGAATATAAAGTCTTTGAAATGGGGAAGATTCTTGTAAAGTTAATTGGGTAGAAATTAAATAGGTTACAAGGATTTTAGGTGTGGTTAGAAGAGATGGCGAGGTGTGCTTTTTATAGTGGAGGAGAGTGGCGTGTTCTCATTATTTTATTTGTTAGTTTATTATTTTGGATCAAGAATATGAATAGTTTGAGTATTATCACAAAATATTTATAATAATTAGGGGTATTTTATGATTATGGGATTACATCAGCTAGTACATCATCTATGACTCAATAATTCTAGTATTTAGCTTATATAGTAAATTATTGTATTTCACCATTCAGCAAAGATTCAAGTATTTCAAAAAAAACGCAAAAATTCACCTTAACAATTTTTTTACATGTATAATTGGAAAAGGAAGTCCATTTTTTATTATAATTTCAAAAAGATGAGAAATATAATTTTTAATTAAAATCTTCATTTATTCAAAAAATAGAAATTTGAAAATCATAATTGATTTTATAGCTCATTGAAAAATTAATTAAGGTCTCATAAAATTATATTTTAATTATAAGAAAACAAAATATTAATTTATGAATCTATATTATGAAAATAAATTTTCTAATTAATAAATAAATTAAATATAAAATTATCAATAAACATTTTTTTTAAAAAAAATATGAACACTTAATTTATCATTTTAAAACATTTTGTTACTTATACCATGATATAATTATATCATATTTTCACACATAATATGGATAAATTTTAGTTATAATTTATTAGGTGAGGATGCTATTCTATTTTCCAGATTACTATTCCTAATGGTCAAGTTACTATTCCCTAATTTTTAGTTTCTATAAATACCACTTATTTAATCATACAATTATAATGAATATTGCTATTTAATTTCAGAATGAAAATAATATTTTATTAGTACTTATGTTGTTAAATTCTCCCCACCTTATGGAAATTATTTCCTCACAATTCTCATTAACTTATTAACTAAGTGAGGATAACTTTCCCTCATAAAATTTTTTGATACCCATGTTGCTTCTTCCACTGTGTGTTTCCTCCACAAAATCCTAACATGGTGAATTAACTTATTCTACAATACATACTCTTTATGATTATGAATCAGATCAAGTTTCTCTTTATAAGAAAGGTTCTCTTCCAGTAGAACTACTTCTAGGTTAAAAACATGAGATGAATCTAGAAATTTCATTCTCAACATCAAAACATAAAAATAATTATGTACGTGAGATAAACTCGGAGGCAAAGCTACTAATAAGGAATCAGGTCCAACTTTATCATGGAATTCAAAAGGTCGAATGAACCATGGACTTAGCATACCATTATTACCAAAATTCATAACACTTTTCCGAGGAGGTATTATAAGTAAAACATGATCACCTACCCTAAAGAATGATATTTCATACTTCCATATGGATAAATTTTATACCTTCACTGACCATTCCTTATGTGTTTCTGGTTAATATTTACTTTCTCAACTACTTCCTTTACAAATTCTCATCCCATCAACTTCCTTTCCCGGAATTCATTCCAAAATGTAGTTTTTTAACTATTCTTCCCATATTATTCCTCCAAAGTTTCCATATGTATTTTTGAATAAAAACTATTATTTTAAGTAAACTCAAAAAAAGAAATAGGTTGATCACAACATCTTTTCTAATCCATTAAACTAGCACGTAGCATATATTCTACAGTCTAAATTGTTTTCAAGGTCTTTCAATCATATTGGGGATTAAATGCTGTGATGAAATTTAAACCAGTTCTAAATGACTTGACGACATTTTCAATTGATACATGTGAATCTGAGATCATGGTCAAATACAATGTAAAGAGGAACTCTATGTAACCCGAAAATCTCTTTGAGGTATAGTCAAAAAAGCTGATATAAAGATATAATATCTCAAATATGAATTAAATGTGTATATTTATTTAGTCTATAAATAATAACCTAAATCATTTTATTACGTAGAGAAGTCTTTGGTAGTCCCACCAACAATTCCATTGATATATTTTCCCATTTCCACTATGGTACTGAGAAGCCTAAAGGATCTCCTTTTTTCTTCTCTGATTTAAACTATTGAAATGTAAAACATTTCATGAAAAAATCTATTTTCATTCCGTCCCACCAAGAATACTATTGAAAGAATTTTTACATCTTAGTGCTTCTAGGATTAACTGAAAAAGGAGAACTATGATATTTAATTAACAATTCATTCTTCATCTATGAATCATAAGGAACACATGATCTCTTTTATAATTTCAAAACATTATATTTATCCATGTTAAATATTGTAAACTTACCCTTTAAACGAATTCAACATTTTTTGCAACTCATGGTTATTATTTGTTTCTTGATTAATTATATCTCGTAGAGATGACAACACAAAATCCTAAAACAAAACAGAGTAATTTCCTTCACCAAAAATTGGAAATCCAAAATTCCTCAAATAATAAACCAAGGGGTCATGTTCCAAATATAACATGGTTAACATATCATGTTGTTTTAGACTCAAGTCATATTCCACTTTGTTTCATTATTCTATTATTTTAATTGATTGAGAAGTCATGATATTTTATTAGTTCAAAAAATCTTCCCTTCCCTATGTTCAATTCAATCTGGGTAAATATATACGTTAAAATTTTATGGTCATTAAATATTTCACATTTGGATCCATAATGAAAAACACACAACTACTAATTCCAAATCATTTGTGGGATAATTTAACTCACAAGGATTCAGTTTTGTGAAGAATTAACAAATAATGGATCATTATACATTAGGAAAAAACCAAGTCCTTTCAATTAAATATCACTATATATTATAAAATCTCAATTTATGGAAGGCAGGGTAAAAAATTTGATCATTCACCAATCTCTTCATATATTTCTAAAAATAAATAGCATATTTTTCTATCCAAATAAATTTAACCCCTTTTGTGTTAATTTAGATAGAGACCTAGATAATATTGTAATGTTTTTAAAACATTGTTGATAGCATCTTGCTAATCCATGAAAATTTTTAATCTCTAAAACATTCGAATGTATTGTCCATTCATCAACCACTTTGGTTTGGGTGGCATCAACTATTATGAAATCCTTATTTACAATGTGCCTGAGAAAAGAAATATGTTGCAACCAAAAATCAAATTCACAAAATTTTCAGTATAACTTATATTATTTTAGTTATTGAAGAAAAATATATAGATAGTTTTCTTGATCCTCATAGGTTTTTGAAAATAAAAAAATTTCATTAATAAAAAAAATAGAAAATTTATCCAAATATTCATTTATTATTCTAATCCTATGGTCCATTAATACAATAGAAGAATTTTTTAAATCAAAGGGAATAAAACTCATAATGCCCATATCTTGTATGGAATACTGTTATTAGAAGTATAATCCTCCTTCACCTTTAGTATATGGTACCTAAATCTCAAGTCATTCTTGGAAAAAAACTAAGCTCTTCGGAGCTAATCAAACAAGTCATTAATAAAAGGAAATGAATACTTATTCTTAACTATAATGTAATTAAAAGCTTTATAATCAATGCAACTTCCCATGTAAATATATTTATTTTTTAAAAAAAATAGGATCAGCCCATGGTGAAGTGCTAGAATAAATGGAACCTTTATATACGAAACTCCTACAATAGATTTTTTAATTAAATAAGTTCCAATTGAGCTGTATGTTAAGGGGTTTAGAAACTTGCTTAACATTGAGAACTATGTCAACAAGAAATTCAACTTCCTGAATAAGTAGTAAACATGTAAACTCATACAAAAAATATTCAGCTAATCACTTTCCACTTACACATCAGTAATATTCATAGTTCCCATATTCTCAAAAATATGTTCAATATAATTTTCATTTCCATATTTTAAAAAAAAATTAGCTTCTTGATAAGTCAAAAATGGTATAGATTTATTCTTGTATACAAACTAAAAAACATTATAAAAACAACTTTATCTCTAAAATCAATCTTATATTGGTAAAAATATAGCCAATATATACCCATAATAACATAAAATTCTACTTGGGGTACAATAATGAGGTTTGAAGGTAATGTATTTCCATAGAGAACAACATGAAGATTATTATAATTCAATTTTTTTCATAATATTTCCCCTGTTTTTTTCAATATATTTTTTTATTTCATTTCGTGAGGTAGAATTTCCAATTTATCAGAAATAAAGAAATGTGTGGATCCCATATCAAACAATACATTAGAAAAATCAGAGTAAATAAACAAAGTACCTGAAAACACTTATTTGGATGTCCCAACTTCAACCTAAGTAGTCACAACATATTTCATTGCACTTTCATGATTATAATCTAGCTACTTCCCATCCTTCGGATATTTCATTGGGTAAGTATTTTCATAATGATTCATCTTACCACATTTGAAACACTTTAAATTTTTATAATAAAATTAAACATACCGTCACTGTGATATTTTTCATTTCAATCTCGGGCCATATCTAAAACATACCCCATAAGAAAAACATCCCATATTTTTTAAGTCATTCTCGGGGTTCTTCTTACCACATGACCCACAAACTAGAAACTGAATTTTCGTACCTTTAGATTTATTTGATTAGTTGTTACCCATTTCATTCAATATGTACATCTTTGTATGCTTGTTTTCAAAGTTAAAAATATCATCATAAAAATACATTTATACCCTCTCATCACATCAAACAAGTTTCTCATAACTTTGTAATTCAGGGACGGAAAATTCCCTTTGATATCATGGATTCAATCTTGAGTAAATATGATTTATTTCACTATTGAGATATAAGATAAGATTTAGAGAATATATTTACAATATGGTGAATTTTTCTTTATACATGGCCACTAAATCATCCCCTTTTTTCAATTCAATTAATTTTGTTTCCATCCTAATTCAAATCACCTTATGAAAATATGATTCATGTAAATTATTCTTAAATTTATCCAATTCCAAGAATCAGTCACTTCGCTATATATGACATTCTTGACCATTGACCACCATTGGTCAGAATTACCTTTAAAATAGTAAAACAAATACTATCCTATTGATTATATGAACACCCCATAAGATAAAATATATTTTCAAGGTCTTTAGTACACCCTTTAGTTGTCATTGGGTCATAAGTTCCACTGAAAGAAGAAGTATGTTGCCACATAAAATGTTCTAATAACATCAAGTTCCTCTGTGGTAGCTATGGGTGTTCTCTTGAATATATTACACCGCCATTTAGGGATTGAGTCAGCTGTGACATTACTATCACAATCTCTTGGTTCCAATTCCCACCATTCTAGGTCATAAATTCAGAAAGATATCATCCTATAGGTGCCTTATTACTTCAGATTCCATATTTCTTCTGTGGAAAACCATTCTAAATAGATATATCATAGAAGAAGAAACATTTTAATCATTAAATTCCATATCATTTAAAATTAACCATTATTTAAAAAATCATTTATGGTATTATATTAATATCATCATAACCCCTAAATGTATATAAATTGTGATCAAATAGAAATTATAAGGACCCGACTATAAACATTACATAATCTAGTTAATTAAACTAGAATACATGTACAACATTCTCAAATATCTTTTTAGGTTAGAGTTTTAGAAAATTAGGTCAAAAATAATACATGAAAACTCACAAACATACAAATTGGATACTAATAATATAGTATCCACTATTCCATAATACAATTTTTTTTTAATAAAACATGAATTTTTCAAAACTGTCAACTTTGCTTCTTATTTTCTTATATCCATCCTTAAACCCAAAAAAATAAATCTTGGTATAAAAAATAAATTATCTGTAAAGGATATAAAAAAGGAGAAAAATGTTTAGTCCATAAATACTTACTATCATATAAAATAATCTTCACAAATACATACTTGTCACATGTATGTATCATATACTTAGTTTGCAAAAGAATTAGATTTTCATAAAAATAGAGAAAATAAATAAAAATTTAGGTAACATAGGGAATTAGATACATAATATTTCAACCCTTATAGATACATTTTTATTTTTAACCCCCATGGATTACTTTCAATGTTACTCTCATAGATACATTTCAATGTAACCCTTTCAACTACCTTATGGTGTAACAATCAGAGTTACACATAGACTAACTATACAGTTGAACTCTGACATAAATATACCCAATGCATTGGTGAGAGATATAGGTCCCAAACTTCATCGTAAACAGTTTCTGAGAACCATAAAAAATCATAAAATAAGAGTAATTTCAAAAACACATTCCTTTTTAATTTTGAAAAAAATTGAAATATAAAAGATGATTTTATAAAAAAATTACATACCGCAGGTTCACCTTAAATACAATGTGCTCAAACCTCATATATAATGTCATAAGAGTGTTATTAATATATAATATAACCATATAAATATTTATAATTCTTATATAAATTTTTTATAACATCTTTCCACCCATTTATTAATAATATTTTGTTATTTTCATCAATTTGGGTGCGCTATTTTCATGGTTTCCATGATCAGTTAATAATGTAATTTCTTGTCGAATGGAAGAAAAACTATAGTAGTGGAATTAAATTATATTAATCTGATTGAATAATTTTGAATGATTCAAAATATCATTTAGTTCTATAATATTAGGATGAGTCATTGTATAAAACATTAATGAAAATGATTTAGTTTATTTTGGAATTTTTTACAACCATCACAAACTTATACTATTTAATTTAATATAATGTTAATATAATTGTTCAAGAACATTATATAACTCGTAATATGTATATTAAAATCCTATTTTACCATAATAATTGTTTTATTAACAATCATGGAGGTGGTAATTTATAATGAATGTGTTTTATCAATAATGGTGATAAATCAACACATCAAATATGATGTTTTCATTTTTAGAATAAAAGGGAAAGGAGAAGTAGTTTGATAATGAATTTTTACATGAACATGATAAAATTCTTGTATATATAGGATATTTGAATGGTCATTCCAATTTTTTAATGAAAGGTGATTATAGTATAAGAAATGAAATGAAATTAAAAAGGAAAATTAAAGTTAATGAAAGAAGATTTTACCTCTTAAATTCTTCTCCTTGAGAACCTCCTTAAGGGACATGATTTTGAAATATTGTAAAGACAATAAGGTATTGGAAGTGGGGAATAGGGTTAGAAATAGAACTGGGTTAAAATTAATCATGCTACAGGGATTTGAGGTGTGAGGAGATGAGGTGGTATTTATAGTGGAGGAGATGGGAGTTTTCCCAACATTTTATTAACTAGATTTTTATTTTATATGAACACTATGAATAGTTTTAGAATTATCATTAAATATATTAAAATAAGGAAGGATTGTTCTATATTATAGTCTTATATTGGCCATACATCATCAATGACTTAATAATTCATGTATTTGGATTATAAATTAAATTACATTATTTCACTACTCACCAAAAAAAGTATTTAATAGAAATACAAAAAACTCGCCCATAACTTTTTTTGATGTGTAAAATTCAAAAATGAACTCTATTTTTTGAAAATAATTATATAAATTTGATAAACATATTTAAAATGATCATTTATTCAAACAATATTAATTTTAAAATCATATCTAATTTTATAGGATTTTCAAAAATTAATTAAGGTCTCATAAAATTATCTTATAATCACAAGAAAAAAAAATATTAATTTATATATCTATGTTATGTAAATAAAATTTATATTAAATAAATAAATATATTATTAAATAATAAATAAAAAATTACATTTTATAAAAAAAAAGCAACACTTAATTTCTCATTTTTGAATTATTTATTTATATATACTTCTATATAATTATATAATATTATCAATTATAAGTTGTATAAATTTTATGTATAATTTATTAGGTGAGGTTATTTTATATTGGCCAAATTACTATTCCAAATTTCCATGTTACTATTCCAAGTGATTTAATTCCTATAAATACCACTTATTTCATTATAAATTTATAAATAATTTTACTATTTTATTGTAGAATGATAATAAATTATTTTATAAGGACCTGGGTTGGTATATAAAATATATTTCTAGAATATAATTTTTTTACAAGTATATATATATATTTATACATTTTATTCATCATCAAACCCAACTGTGAGAGGTATTGATCGAAAATTAGTAACATCAGTTCGTCAGGTGGTGGCCCTCTATACATACGATTGAATATTTACATTCTCATTTGATGGAATAGAATATGGAAAAATATTATTCCATAAACATCATAACATATTACTATATATGAGATACTGGTTTTATTATTTTGAAGGTATTTTTTATCTATAAAACAAAAAAAAACTTATTCTAAACATAAAAAAACTGGGAAACTATTTCCTGATCATGGGTTATTTTCTTGTAGAAGGGTGGGTGATTTATTATAAAGATTGATCTTCATAGTTTATTGAAGGAATGTTATTCTCTATAAACAACCCTCTAATAAAAATCATGAAATGTTCTATTAATGTCCCAACAACTTATAGGAGTTTCTCTCTTTGAGTTTTTTCATTGAACATCATTCATTGGGTTTTCCTCTTTCTTTAAGACTTGGTGGATGAATCTTTCTCAAATACGGAGAGAATATTTTGGGAAAATGACATATATTTTAGGGATGTATGTATCTTTGAATTAATGGAATCTGGGTAAAAACATTATAATTTTCTATGAGGATTTTCCATGGTTTAGAATGGTTGGTGGGGTTTTTTATATTTTTTATGATAAACTAGTAAGAGAAATACCCACTGGAAATTTACACAACATGGACCTATTAAATGATGTGTAAATACATAGTAATATGTCATAAACCTGTGTAGGTAATGGAGTAGTTACACATTGTGTAAACTGCTCACATTGTCTAAAACTTGTTCAGGTTTAAATATTAAATGGTGGAATTGTGTTTTTATATGTGTCTCATTAAATAGGAAATACATAACATGAAACTTCTACATTCCAAATAAATCATCGAATCAATGGTTTTAAGTAGGGGATAACAAATTATATTCATTATTAATTTGATGCAACCTCTCCCTATCATACCTAGGATGCTTTCCTGGTGATTTGGGAGCCTCTTCCTCCATTCCGAATGGCCCAATTTTACATCCTATCTCCAGCGAGTTTCTTTTATTATTATCCCCCTGTCTTTCTATGTCGTCCATCATTATGGTAGAAATATTTATACAACATTTGGATCTTGTTCAACCTGTATGTTGTGTGATCTAGTTTTTCTTCATTGACCCCCATCTACTTCATTTTCATTCAGTTTACATATTTGTTTCATTTTCTAAATCTTCAGATAAATGTATGGAGTCTAAACCTGGCCCTATGGTCAGTTTAATTACCAAGTCTATATAATATTATGAAGGCACTAACATAACATGTTCTCATACTAATTTATTCATTGATAAATGGTAAATAATTGATTAGAATATATGTTGGATTCATTTTGATTCAATTGAAGGAGAAGTGGTTTATGAATACCCTTGGGTGAGAGAAACCTATGAATATAAAATTTTGAATTGCCTAATGGATTAAAGTGTGTTTATCCTGATATGAGATTCAAGTGATTATTTGATATATAATCACAATGAAATATGGATCTATTTGTTGATATGGTTTTGATCATTTGAGATATAAATAAGTGTAAATGAAAGAAAAATGTTAATTTTAAAAATTAAGCACCAATACTTATGATGTGATATTGTGATATCGTTACAGTTATGACTTATTGAGTTATCATGTTGTAATTCTTATATTTAGCAGGCCCAACCTAATCCCTTGTTTTAACTGTTATATTGAGAAAGATATGCCCAATCCAACGTTCTAATGATTATATTGAGTTGGATCTACCCAATCCAAAGATGTAATGCTTATATTGATAAGGATCTACTTAGTACCATGATGTAATGTTTATATTGAGTGGGCTCAGCCTTATTCCATTCTAAATTGATTATATAAAAGGCACTGGATATATTTTTTTGATGTTTCTATAGATATAAGGTTATTGGTTGTCATGGTTGTGATACATACTCAAAGAAATACTAAAATAGTTTTATATTAGGTTGATTTATTTATTATACTAATTGATTAATTTATACAGCTATTTATTGATTTAATTCATAGGATTTTTATCAAACTCGTTTTTTAGACATCGTTGTGTTGACCTATTTAGTTCTACAAACAAACTATTCAAGCCACCTTTTGGCACCTGAGTGGATTACATTGATAGATTTTTTGACAAGGGTAAGATAACTTGTTGTGGATTCTATTATTTTTTGTTGGATGGGTTGGATTTTGGAGAAATGATCGACCAGAGTTTTGATGCTGAGGTATTCTGAGTATTATTATGTCAGCTAATTCTTTTATTTTTATGTTTCTAGTTATACATTTAGTTAAATTTCATCGTATAATTACTTGATTCATGTTTATTGGATTATTAGTTACTATTTATATCTCTATATTGTATTACATAGTTTCATATATTCTTATTATTAAAATCATATTTATATATATATATATATATCTTTTCGACCTCTATTTAACTTCATACTCAGGGTAATGTCTCCCAACTATATTTATCACACCCCTACTACATGTCATTACCCTTTGGAATACGGGGATGCATTCTTGAGGTCTTATAACTAACCAAATCTGTCTACATGAGAGAGTACCAAATTGGTTGATGTTGCCAAGTTGTATCAGAAGAGTGTGATTTTATTTTTTCTTTTTTTACTATTTGGGAATGGTATAAATAATACTATAATTTTTTAGGACATGGTAATGACTTTTTTCATGGGAGTAGATAACCCACATACAAGGGAGAATCTAGGTTCCTAGGGATGTGATTTTTCAATATATTGATTCCTTAATGCAGTTGATGTTATTTCACCTTGGGTGATTCACATGTTTTGTGATGTAATTGTTTCATAATGTTATTATATCTTTAGATTTATACTCATAGACCAATATGGAATGAGATTAGTATGCATCCATCATGATAGACACATAGGGTTATATAATGACATGCATTGTTCATGATATGGTCATATTTATTATATGTGTTATATACTTACCTATATGAAATGTGATATCAGATACCTATTATATCTGATAAATCAAATGAAATGAATTATTATTCCATGCTAAAACACTTCAAATCCATGATTTGAGAGATTTGGAGCAGTGGTTCTCTATTGTTGTCACCAATTTAGGTTTTCCTTATTATTATAGCCATTTTTCTATAGAGTATATTTTTTATATAGAAAATGCATCCCCATAATCTTTGAGTTGAACATTAGGAGATTGGATATCAGAACACTCCTGAAATAGCTCATCCAGAGCTTCCTAAATCTCCCAATGATTAGATGGTTGTTTAGCTTCATTATATCCTCTTGAGGTCCATGCAATCCATGGAAAGGGAGACAGTTCACATCACTCCTTCGATGTTTGGGCTGATAGGAGTCTTTCAGATGAAACATTCTCCAGCATTAACTATGTTTGGAGCCCCCCTAGTTATCCATGTTCTTGATTAATTCAGTCAAAATTATCTTAAAACATCTTTAGACACCTCCAAATAAATGAGTGAAGCATGCCATGTATATGATTTGTGGACCTGCCAAGAGTTGGTGGGATATTCAAGACCAGGCTGGGTAGTAAGAGGATTTATCTTTTAAGGACTTAAAGGAATATTTCTTGATCCAATTCTAACAATAGATGTTTCTGGTTGATAAGGATTTCAATTTCATGTATCTGACACAAGAGGGAATCAAAGTGATGGACTACACTGGACATTTTACTGACCTACATTGCATTACACCATATTTAGATGCAGATGAGATCTCCATGGTGAAGCGTTTTTAAGAAAAATATTCTCTATCTGAACATTCCATATGTTAATGTTTTTATTCTTAGTAGATTTAAAAAAGTGATGAATTAGGCACTCATCAAGGAAGCTAATCTTAGAGAGGCCCCGATTAGTAGCTAGGTTATTTTAGCAGTGTAAATTAGGAGAACTTATTTTGGTAGAGATAAGTGACACTATAATAGTTTCACAAAGAAAATAGCAGAAATAGAAGTTAGGGTAATGGGAACCATCTTAGGACCTTGTTGTATTCTAATTTTTTAGTGTGGAATGTTTTTCCATATGCAGTCGTAGTGTGTGTACCCCAATTATAAGTGTCATTATTTTGGAATAATGGGCCACCTGTAGTGATTTTTTAGGGAAATATAGTAGCGCAGTAGTGGTAAGGGATTGGGATAGGTTCCAGAGTCCATGAATGACTTATCTTCTCCTCATTAAATTGGTATCAGGATTTCAATAGCCTATTCCGGATGTGGTAGGGGATGTGGTACCCAATTGTAACATCCTAGACCCAAATGCCACCAGAAATGGTGCCCCATGCCTTGTGGGTTATAAGGCCTCAAGAACACCTCCCCAAATTCCATAGGGTTTTGAATAGAAGAGATGGCCTAAGTGGGTAAGCAGGGAGACTATGCCCTTATTACCATATTATCGTAGTGGAAGTCAAATACATACAATAGCAGAAGCGAATAAATAAGCAGTCAGAAGAATATAAGGAAGCAAATAAATCCATACACATAACCCATAATTACACATATAAAATGATGCGGATGAAACATGCATCTAGAAAATAGCCAAAACATGTACATGTCAATACAATATAGTATAAGTGTCCAAAAAGAACAAAATACCAAATAGTGCTCAATGAATCACAAGCATCAGCTTGGTAATTTTTTCCCTGACTCCAAAGAAACTATCAACAAACTATATCATGAATGTTTCCCCTATCATCACCTATAATCATATAATCTGCTTGGGTCCCCAAGGAGGCCCAAATAGTGTGTGAGATAAAATTCCTAGTAGGAAACCACACAGGTCTATACAGTTCAAACAATAGTATACAAAGTGATAGAAAGTTTAGAAAACTTGTAAATAAAGTTCATATTCCCATGAAATATTTCTACAATAGCAAGTGATACAAAAAACCCTCAGGGATACCTATAAAAGGGTCATCTCCTAACAAGGAAACTATAAAAAAGTAAACAAGTCACACAACCACCCCATAAATCCATTTGTATTAGGTATCCCACAACCACATTGTACAAGGAAGTAATGTTTCATGGCCACTCCATACATCCATCTCTATAATTTAACCTACAACCCCACTGTCTAAAGAAGTTAGGAATATCCCGGCCACACTATATAGTGAAGTGTAGACCACAAGGGTTGGATACAAGGTGTCAAGTACCACATCATCCAAGTAAGATGTTCAGACCATGATGGTCCATATCCATGTTGTCATGTATGAAGGAATCCACATCGATTCCCATTTGTGTCTTAGTGGAAACTTGGTTTAGGTAGTGTTTGGAGTCCTAGGAGAATTTATATAGCTTTTCCTACGTGATCCCAAGAAAGCTAGATCCATAGGGTAGAAAGGCACAAGGAATCTGATAGAATCAATACCCAAGGGGAAGAATCAACCCAAGGCATCAACTATTTCATTCCAGATCTATAGATATAAGTCTGTGAGTTTTATCAAACCATTCATTCAAGAATTCAATTATTCAGTTCAAATAATTCAAAACATATGAGTATTCCACCTCACATAAAAAATAATAATCCATGAGTATACCAATCCTGCATTACTTTTATCATTTGCAATTTATATTGGATTAACCTCCCATATTAACCATTTAACATGACATTAACCCATTTACATAGGTATACACACCTATATCATCCATTTCATTCAAGAAAAATTATCATCATGTGTTTGGAATCAAAATATATCACTATGAAAGGAGGTAGTTCCTCTCCTAAACAAACTATTCAATCTATCAAAGAATTAAAATGATTCCTCTATATAGGAATGCATAAGAACACACCCCTTGGGTGGTTTAAACAGACATAAACAAATTAAATCTAAAATATACACCCCATGGGTGGCCTTGAAAAGATAAATGAGTGGGAAAACACCTAAACAAAACCTATGAGCATCCTCATTAGGTTTGATTAAGCCTACTTCAAGTAGCTCACTCAAAATGGGGTCGTTCCAGAAAGTACGATGGGCATCATATCGGCTGAATGTCCAAAAAATACTATAAAAGCTGAAATAAAGTATAGACTGCCTACATTGGCTTGATATTATACATATCATCTAGTATCAAGTCTTGATTAATCTAGTATTGGAATAAATTTGAAGAACAAATAAATAATGGGAAATTATGTCATATGAGCCAAAATCCAAATAGTGAAGTTGTTGTTCCAAATAAAAAAGAATGGATAAAAATTAATTGATTACATTACGATTTGGTTTTAATGATACAAACCATTCTTGAATCGGAGTCTTGATGACTTGATGATCTGAAGAAGAAAAATTAGATTCTTTTAGGTTCTCAAAAAGGTAGAAAACAGGGTTGTAAGTAAGAAAATACGAGTCTATTGCCTCTATTTTTAAAAAAATTTGTGGGCCAGTACATGATGTGTCCCCTAGTACATGATTATTACTTCAATGTTTTATTTATCTATATAAAAACCCATACACATCATGAACTTCCACTACACATGGTGAATATGAAGTACATGGTGTGTATTTATAGTACATGATGTGCACCTGTCCTACATCTGTTCTTCAACCTCTTTTCCCCTTCTTTCCCAATCACAACCCAACCAGACCATATCCCAACTTAAGTTCTATGCTAAAGAGGAATGTAAAATAAATTTAACCTGAATGAAAATATCTCTACCACTCAAAATCCTAGGATCTTATAATCCTCCCCCTTATAGAAATTTGTCCCTAAATTTCTCTCTTAATGTGGTCAAGATTTTTCTAAAAACAACTCTATCCATGAAGAATATACATCGTGATCATGCTCCCATGTCAAGTCCTATAAATGGCCATGCTTCCATAACACACATACTAGAGGAACTGACCATCTTTAAATAACCTTCATGCTCCTATCAATGATACGAATCAGATTCTCCTCAAAGGATGCATCAACCTAATGCTCAACCTCCTCAGGCTGAAAACATGAGATGGATCTGAGTGATAGCGGTGAAGCTAAGATACATGGAAGACTCCTTGCATGGCTTGATACATCAAAGGTAACTTCAAATGATAGGCAACCAACCTTACTCTCTTCGGAATCTCAAACGGCCTTCCATATCTCAGTGGATGCTTACCCTGTCTCCTTCTTTTCCTCTCTCCCAACCTTTGTGAAGCACATAAGAAAACCTGATCCCCAACCTCAAACTATAGATTTCATCTATTTTGATCGGCTTATGATTTATGATGAGACTATGCGATATCTTCCTAATTCTCTATCAACTAGACTTGCTCAGAAGTCTCCTTCATAAGACGTGGTTCAAGTAAAGATACCTCACATTCCTTTAACCAGCACATGGGAGAATGGAATGACCTATTGTGTATTTCCTTGTAAGGTTCCATCTATATTGTTTCCTAATAATTATTATTATATTTTAATTCAACTAGGGGAATGTGCCTCTCCTAAGAGCACCCAAAATCTAGGATGCATGCTGGAAGCATGTTCTCAGTAACTTATATCGTATGCATTGACTACACATCAATCTAAGAGTGGTATGTTGTGCTTGGAAGAACTTGTGTATCCAGTTCCCTCTAAAAAATCTCCTAAAAATGAGATGTAAATAAGGTTTCCCTATATAAAATGATAGTACATGGGACCCCATGATGTTGTACCACCTCTAGGATATACAAACTTCCCAGATCATCAACACTGAAGGTCTGCATGATCGGAAAAAAAAGGGTGACCATCGCCAGCCTATAAAATATAACCCACATTGCATTATTTCCTTGAGGTGACCTCATTAATCCCATCAGGAAATCCATTGTCACATCATCACATTCCCACTCTCGGATAGGTAACTATTATAAAATCCCAGTTGGTCGTTGATGTTTCTATAACGACCCATACTTTACATACATTTTTAATACTTCAAAAATTGAAGCACACTTATTACAACATATGACAAAACCACAAAGGACCGTATAGGTATAGTGTCTTTAGAAACTGGGAAACATAAACAACTGGTTCATAAATCTTCTACAGTGTCTCCCATTTATTTCATCATATCTAGGGTCCCTTTTAGCATATTCTACTTAATATCCATCTTCCTGACCTGGGGAAAAGAAAACATAAAAGGGTGAGCTCAAATGCTCAGCAAGGGCAAATAAAGGAAATAAAAATCATATCATATCTTTTTGAAAATCAAAACCTGCAAAAGAGATCATAATATCCTAACATGGAATAAATCATAGAAGTGAAAATGAGATCCCCATAATCATAACATAAAACTTGAAACTTTGTTGCATGCATACATAATCATGGAAAATCATTTCTTGTTAGTCATGACTCATTGCCAAGACTATCTTAGTGGACAAAGTCCCTTTCTGAACCGAGTTCACTCCTCGTTTCAGTCCTGGATCACTGAACCGAAATAACCTTCCGTTCCAGCCATGTCTATCTCATGAGATATAAAATCTTTACCCAATGCATTGGAGGGAGATATAGGTCCCACCCATCTTATAATGAATCCTTTCTTATGTGTGCCACATAATCATAAAACATACATCATCGCATAACACATGTAACAAAAATGGGATTCTTGAAACATCATGACATCATAAAATCATATAAGGCAAATGACTTCATAAAAATAATTCCCTCACAACATAATCAAATCAATGTAATTAAAGGGATAAAAACATAACCCTTTATTATCTTATATGGAAAATAATTTTGATAAAACACTTGAACTCCATTCTTGAGGAAAATATCCTTTCTTTTTCAAAAACACTTTTCTTTTCTTAACATGTCATACAATTATAAACTAAAAGAAGTTGATTAAAAATAAACTTGAAAAATTTTAAAGGAAGCTTCTTGGAAATAATGTTTTAAAAATCCATTCATGCCGTATAAGTTAAAAAAAACATTCTTCGTACTTTTTTCGGAAAAGTCAAAAAGTACCTCGTACGGAAAAACGACAAATGATTCCTTTCATATTCTTTACTAAAAACTCACCTAAGGGTAAAATTGGATTTAAACTATTGCAAGTGGATGGAAACAATATTTCATATTGAGGGAACATGGATGTGGATGATAAAATACACCCCAGTAAATACTTACGAATAAACAATCTCGGATAAAAATGAGATTGTGATATTTCCCTTACCTTAGGTCCGATTAGCTTTGTACGTGTCCGAAGCTCCTGTATAATGGTTTAAATAATGTTATTGACTTATTCCAGAATCATACATATTTATATGATATCATATATGGTCATATTATTAGCTTCTTGTTAGTAATATTTCATTGTTACTTGTTACTCGGGTCTTTATAACTTTTTGTTCTTATGCGTGTTTTGTCGAATAAATTCTTATTCTTATCTTTAGGTTATAGATAATTCATTTCTAGAATGGTATTAGTGTATTATATACCATATTCATTCATTCAATTCATTTATATAATCATTACGAAATGAAGATCATGTAGAACGAGTCGCATCACATCGTGGAGACGGTATTCCGTACGTACGCACGAGTGATGATATCATTCCTATGATCGTGGAATTGTATTGGAGTATATATATATTATTTCAGTATCAATATTACTTCATAATAATCATATTTAGTTACTCATTACACCATTATACCCATCCTTGTAAGGTGATGGTGGAAAATAGATTACACCACGGCGTGGAGACGGTATTCCGTACGTACGCACGCGCGGTGATTTCATTTTTCCGTAGGATGGATAGAAGGTGAATTAGGGTTGTTTCATATTTATAATAACATATCAGTATGTAAGTAATACTTATTTTATTACTTTATCATGAAACAACTAAAGAAGAAGAAGTTGAAGAAGAAAGAAATTGAAAAGATCGGTAATGGATATTACCTCTTCTTTGGAACGCTTCTTTGAATCCTCCACTTAAGGAACTAAGATTGGTCTTTGGAGAAGACCAGGACCTGTAGGATTATTTTAGGGAAGTGTAGAGGAGAAAATGGCAGGGTTTGGCCGAGCTTGAGTGCTCAATTTGGTGTGAGGAGGAGGGGGAGGAGGTGCCCTTTTATAAGGGAGGAGAGGGGCACCTTAGGAATATCTCAAAATATTATTTTATATTAAAGTCAAAATCGGTTTATAATGGTTACAAAGGGTCTTATTTCGAAGCTAAAGTGGGGATGGGTCTAAATCCTATCAACCAATAGGATTTAGACAAGTTTAGGGTATTATTTTAACCTTATCAATTAGATTTAACTCTAAGTTAATTATTTTAACTTTTACCGTGTCTTTTTGTTTTCTTTCACTATATGGTTAATACACTTACTATAACATGCCAAACGAACCCCAAATTGTTTATTATTAATATATATATCCTTATCTAAGTCATTTGGCCGAACCTTAGATTTTTAGGAATAAAATAACAATTAATAATATAATATTTAATTTAAAAACTATTTTGTGTCAATTTTGACACTATTTGATATATGATTTGTTTGAAAGTCATAACAGAATTATATGTTCAAACCTAGTTGCTTAAATCAACACTAATATATCATAGTAACCTATAAAATTAGTGGAATTCATAAAAAGTCTTAAATTACATTTATTTTGGTGTTTATAACATCAATTATGTCAATATTTCATTAATAAGATAATTACTGCATCATCTTTGTGTCATAAATAAATTACCTTAGTTGATGTCTAAAAATTACAAATAAAATATCATCATGTATGAAATCTTTTTAGCTTTCTAATGAATATTTACAATTGAATTTATCTTATGTATAACCCCATATTAAAAATGATTTACTTATTAAACTTTGATTTTAACTATTTTAACCCTTCTTTAAATAAATTAATAATAAATGTCCTAATCTAATCCAAGTGGGCCTAAATGGTCATATTTTATTCCTAAGTTTGTTTTTGGTCGAATTACACTTGTCCAATAGAATTAGGACATGTGTTAGGGTAATATTAATATCATATTTACCCTTAGTTACCCTATTTACTATTAACCGCGGTAAAAAAAGTAAAAAGTTACTATTCACCAAAAAATTATTTTCATCTCATTGAACCACATTTTAGTCCTTGATATTAACCGTGTCTCTCGGATTTTCGAAATTCCAATCACAGAAGCGGTAAAATTAAGTTTTATGCAAAATTCAGTTTTTAACCTACCACTTAGTGGTTTCACTATTCATCAAAAATTGAAAGTTTTCAGAAAAATACCAAAATTTCACCCTAGGCTAATTTCGATATTCTGAGTCCAAAAATGAAGTCCATTTTGAAAAATAAAATTTATAAAATTCCAAAAAGTGGTTATTACTATTCATAACGGCTAGTTTTAATAGCATAATGTTGTTTAGTGAAACTCGGTATTGCGTACGACGCAAGCTATCGAGGAAGGTCGTGATTGCGTGTAAAGCAAGCCAAGCAAGTGTTGTATAGAAAAAGATTCCTTTGATGATTTATATAACATAAAAGTCTCGGGTGTTACATTCTACCCCCCTTAAAAAGAATTTCGCCCTCGAAATTTGTCACTTTGCAACAAACAGATGAGGATACTTCTCCCTCATCATATCCTCAAGCTCCCATGTAGCTTCTTCAAGTTGGTGGTTTCTCCATAAAACTTTCACCAAGCGAGTGGTCTTGTTTCGTAGGACTTTTTCGCTACGATCCAGAATCTCTATCGGCTGTTCTTCATAAGAAAGATCTTGCTCCAGCGGTACAACTTCTGAGCTGAGTACATGTGAAGGATCTGGTATGTACTTTCTCAGGAGAGATACATGGAACACATCGTGAACTTGAGAGAGATTCGGTGGAAGCGCCAATCGGTAAGCTACCTTCCCAACACGATCCAATATTTCGAAAGGACCGATATATCTAGGGCTCAACTTCCCCTTCTTTCCAAATCTCATAACCCTCTTCCAGGGAGATATTCGTAAGAACACTTTATCACCCACTTCAAACTCTAGGTCTTTTCTTCGGTTGTCGGCATAGCTTTTCTGTCGACTCTGAGCTGCTCTTATGTGTTGTTGAATAGATCTGACCTTTTCTGCCATTTCATCAACGAGATCAGGTCCTAATAGCTTTCTTTCCCCAACTTCATCCCCGCAAGTTGGAGTCCTGCATTTCTTTCCATAGAGAGCTTCATAAGGAGCCATTTGAATACTGGAGTGAAAGCTATTATTATAAGAAAATTCCACCAAAGGTAGGTGTTGATCCCAACCTCCTTTGAAATCCATAGAGCAAGCTCTCAACATATCTTCTAGGGTTTGAATTGTTCTCTCAGACTGACCGTCTGTCTGGGGATGATAAGCAGTGCTGAAACTCAACTCTGTATCCAGAGTATGCTGAAGACTTCGCCAGAACTTCGAGGTAAATCTCGGATCCCGATCAGATATAATAGAAAGTGGTACTCCATGTAATCTTACCACTTCCTTTACATATATCCTGGCAAGCTGATCTAGAGAGAAATCCTCTCTAATAGGAATGAAGTGTGCAGACTTTGTAAGACGATCAACTATGACCCAAATAGCATTATTGCCTTTGGATGTTTTAGGAAGTCCTGTGACAAAGTCCATAGTGATGTTTTCCCATTTCCATTCGGGTATGGGTAATGGTTGTAACATCCCCTTAGACTTCTGTCTCTCAGCTTTAACTTGTTGACAAACCAAGCATCGAGAGACAAATTCAGCAACATCTCTTTTCATGTCATCCCACCAGAAGTACTCTTTCAGGTCCCTATACATCTTCGTGCTTCCAGGATGAATAGAGAATGAAGAACTATGAGCCTCATCCAGCAGATCCTTCTTTAATTCGGGGATGGGAGGAACACAAACCCGATTCCTGAACTTTATTATCCCATCACAATCAAGGTTGAATTCAGGAACATTTCTCACCTTCTTTTGTAACTCGACATCTTCTTTCTGTGCCTCTTTAATCTTCACATGTATAGATGGTTGAACATTCATTTGAGAAAGATAAGATTTTTCCCCTTCCATTATAATTCCAAGATCCATCCTTTGTAAATCCATAAATATTGGATCTTTTGTGATCCTCATCATGGATAAACTAGCATGGTCTTGTCGACTTAATGCATCTGCCACCTTGTTTGCTTTCCCAGGGTGGTAATGGATTGAGCAGTCATAATCCTTAATCAGCTCCAACCATCTTCTTTGACGCATATTCAACTCCTTTTGTGTGAAAATATACTTTAAACTTTTATGATCAGTATAAATATCACACCATTCACCATAAAGGTAATGCCTCCAAATCTTTAATGCAAAGATTACCGCAGCCAACTCCAAATCATGTGTTGGGTAATTTTGCTCATGGATTTTCAACTGTCGTGAGGCATAAGCTATCACCATATCATTTTGCATAAGAACACACCCCAATCCCTTCTTGGATGCATCACTGTAGATCACAAACCTTTCTCCACTACAAGGCAGTGTGAGCACAGGTGCACTGGATAACCTTCTTTTCAACTCCTTGAAATTCTCTTCACATTCCTCTCTCCAGACAAACTTAACTCCTTTTCGAGTCAACTTGGTGAGTGGATTAGATAATCGTAAAAAATCTTTTACAAAACGTCGATAATATCCAGCCAAACCAAGAAAACATCGGATCTCAGTTACTGTTGTTGGTCTCGACCATCTTTCGATAACCTCTGTTTTTGCTGGATCCACAGATATCCCCTCTTTTGAGATTATGTGACCCAAAAATGAAACTTTTTGAAGCCAAAATTCACACTTGGTAAATTTGGCATAAAGCTTCTCCTTTCTCAGGGTCTTCAATATAATTCTCAAGTGATCTTCATGTTCTTCCTTGCTCTTTGAATAGACAAGAATATCGTCTATAAAGACTACCACAAATTGATCAAGACAGTCTCTAAAGACTCTATTCATTAGATCCATGAAGATAGCAGGGGCATTAGTAAGACCAAATGGCATCACTATAAATTCATAGTGTCCATACCTTGTACGGAAAGCCGTCTTTGGTATATCCTCCCTTTTGACCCTTAATTGATGATACCCTGAACGAAGATCAATCTTGGAAAAGTATTGAGCTCCGCGTAGTTGGTCAAATAAGTCATCAATGCGTGGGAGAGGATATTTGTTCTTGATAGTGATCTTGTTAAGTTCTCGATAATCAATGCAGAGTCTCATTGATCCATCTTTCTTCTTAACAAATAGAACAGGTGCTCCCCAAGGTGACGCACTAGGGCGTATGAATCCCTTATCAAGATTCTCTTGGAGTTGCTTCTTCAATTCCTGCAACTCAATTGGGGCCATTCTATAAGGTGTCTTTGAAATAGGCAAAGCACCCGGTACGAGTTCTATTGAAAACTCAACTTCACGATTTGGTGGAAGACCCGGCAATTCCTCCGGAAAGACATCATCAAACTCCCGTACAATGGGCATATTCTTAATCGTGAGTTTCTCACCAACCATTTGAGATAAATAACCTTCATTTAGTGGAATCAATACCCATAATATGGAAGAAATTTCCACTGGAAGGTTATGTTCATCCTTGCATTGGTATACGATCGTAGATTGATCTGGAATATGAAATGTGACTTCCCTTCTTTGGCAATTGATATGAGCTCCATGTAGAGAAAGCCAATCCATGCCAAGAATCACATCAAATTCCACTAAAGGAAGGATCACAAGATTTTCAGGAAGCACTTTCCCACAAACTTCGATTGGAGAAGAATTATAAACTTTTGATGCGATTGATGTGCCATTAGGTGTTGTCACGGCTAACTCAACATCTAATTGTTGAGGTAATACGGTGATACCCTTAGAAAAGTCTTCAGAAATAAAAGAGTGGGTGGATCCAGAATCAAATAAAACATTTGCTACTTTAGAGTGGAAGGTAAGTGTACCTTTCACCACATCGTTATCGTACTCCACATCGCTGATAGAAATTACATGTGACTTTCCTTTGTCTTTAGCCTTAAGATTTTGTTGACGTCGACCATCATCATCAACCCTTGGATTTGGGCATTGATTGGAATAATGCCCCATCTCCTTGCACTTGAAACATTGAAGTGTAGTAGGTTCATTCTGTGTATCCCTTCCTTTGTTTGCATCATTAGACATCTTCTTCCCATTATCACGGCATTCAAATGCCCGATGACCTTCCTTTCCACATTTAAAACATTTACTTGTCCCTTTAAGACAACTCCCTCCATGTTTCTTTCCACACTTTGAGCATAATGGAAAGTTCATCTTCTTTTCAGTGTGCTCTTTAGAGTTTCCTTTGAATTCCATCTTCCTCTTCTTATCAAACCCATGTGACTGATGGGTTACTCCAATCTCCATCTCGACTTTGAGAGCACATCGAACGATTTCCTCATAGCTATTGAAGTCCCTTATGGCTAACGCCCTTCGAAGACTTGGTTTTAAGCCACTAAAGAATCGATCGATCTTACTCTCAGGTTGGATAATAATACCAGAAGCGTACCTTGCAAGTCTTGTAAAATTTGCTTCATAGGTACCAACAGATTCATCATCCCTTTGCTTCAGTTCAAGAAACTCTTTCTCCATCTTTGTTCGGAGAATACGAGGGAAGTACTTATTGAAAAATAAGTTCTTGAACTCGTCCCATTCCATAGACTCAATTTCATCCCTTTGCCTCGTATTCTTAACAAGATTCCACCATTGATCAGCATCTCCTTCCAAACGGTACACTGCTAGGATGACTTTATCATGTTCAGAACATTGAAGAACTGAAAATATCTTTTCAGTAGTACTAATCCATTGTTCAGCAACTAATGGATCAGTAGACCCGCTGAAAGAAGGTGGACGCTGCCTCATGAAGGATTCAACAGAATGTTGCTCCCTCCTTTGCTCGTTTGGAAATCCTGCATGATTCATAGCTTGAGAAAGTTGTGTGAGCATGGCTACAAGATTTTTCATTCCAGCTCCCATATCGTTTGGTTGCTCAGGGGGACAATCATTGCATTTCCCATCGCATTCCGCATTAACACGGTTCCTTCGGGTTCCAGCCATTGACTAAAACCAAGAAGAATAGTGTGAGCAACACTAATTATAATAGGAAACCACATAATTCAAGAATAAAATTTTCATGCTTATGGTCTTATCCTAGGTTATTCAAGGCCATTTCTAAAACACTAAGATTGTGTACTATGCTTAGACTTATCCTTAGGGTTCTTACTAAGGCTTTCACATCCTAGTTTCCAAAGGTTGACTATACCTTTCCTTTGATACCAACTATAACGACCCATACTTTACATACATTTTTAATACTTCAAAAATTGAAGCACACTTATTACAACATATGACAAAACCACAAAGGACCGTATAGGTATAGTGTCTTTAGAAACTGGGAAACATAAACAACTGGTTCATAAATCTTCTACAGTGTCTCCCATTTATTTCATCATATCTAGGGTCCCTTTTAGCATATTCTACTTAATATCCATCTTCCTGACCTGGGGAAAAGAAAACATAAAAGGGTGAGCTCAAATGCTCAGCAAGTGCAAATAAAGGAAATAAAAATCATATCATATCTTTTTGAAAATCAAAACCTGCAAAAGAGATCATAATATCTTAACATGGAATAAATCATAGAAGTGAAAATGAGATCCCCATAATCATAACATAAAACTTGAAACTTTGTGGCATGCATACATAATCATGGAAAATCATTTCTTGTTAGTCATGACTCATTGCCAAGACTATCTTAGTGGACAAAGTCCCTTTCTGAACCGAGTTCACTCCTCGTTTCAGTCCTGTATCACTGAACCGAAATAACCTTCCGTTCCAGCCATGTCTATCTCATGAGATATAAAATCTTTACCCAATGCATTGGAGGGAGATATAGGTCCCACCCATCTTATAATGAATCCTTTCTTATGTGTGCCACATAATCATAAAACATACATCATCGCATAACACATGTAACAAAAATGGGATTCTTGAAACATCATGACATCATAAAATCATATAAGGCAAATGACTTCATAAAAATAATTCCCTCACAACATAATCAAATCAATGTAATTAAAGGGATAAAAACAGAACCCTTTATTATCTTAGATGGAAAATAATTTTGATAAAACACTTGAACTCCATTCTTGAGGAAAATATCCTTTCTTTTTCAAAAACACTTTTCTTTTCTTAACATGTCATACAATTATAAACTAAAAGAAGTTGATTAAAAATAAACTTGAAAACTTTTAAAGGAAGCTTCTTGGAAATAATGTTTTAAAAATCCATTCATGCCGTATAAGTTAAAAAAACATTCTTCGTACTTTTGTCGGAAAAGTCAAAAAGTACCTCGTACGGAAAAACGACAAAAGATTCCTTTAATATTCTTTACTAAAAACTCACCTAAGGGTAAAATTGGATTTAAACTATTGCAAGTGGATGGAAACAATATTTCATATTGAGGTAACATGGATGTGGATGATAAAATACACCCCAGTAAATACTTACGAATAAACAATCTCGGATAAAAATGAGATTGTGATATTTCCCTTACCTTAGGTCCGATTAGCTTTGTACGTGTCTGAAGCTCCTGTATAATGGTTTAAATAATGTTATTGACTTATTCCAGAATCATACATATTTATATGATATCATATATGGTCATATTATTAGCTTCTTGTTAGTAATATTTCATTGTTACTTGTTACTCGGGTCTTTATAACTTTTTGTTCTTATGCGTGTTTTGTCGAATAAATTCTTATTCTTATCTTTAGGTTATAGATAATTCATTTCCAGAATGGTATTAGTGTATTATATACCATATTCATTCATTCAATTCATTTATATAATCATTACGAAATGAAGATCATGTAGAACGAGTCGCATCACATCGTGGAGACGGTATTCCGTACGTACGCACGAGTGATGATATCATTCCTATGATCGTGGAATTGTATTGGAGTATATATATATTATTTCAGTATCAATATTACTTCATAATAATCATATTTAGTTACTCATTACACCATTATACCCATCCTTGTAAGGTGATGGTGGAAAATAGATTACACCACGGCGTGGAGACGGTATTCCGTACGTACGCACGCGCGGTGATTTCATTTTTCCGTAGGATGTATAGAAGGTGAATTAGGGTTGTTTCATATTTATAATAACATATCAGTATGTAAGTAATACTTATGTTATTACTTTATCATGAAACAACTAAAGAAGAAGAAGTTGAAGAAGAAAGAAATTGAAAAGATCGGTAATGGATATTACCTCTTCTTTGGAACGCTTCTTTGAATCCTCCACTTAAGGAACTAAGATTGGTCTTTGGAGAAGACCAGGACCTCTAGGATTATTCTAGGGAAGTGTAGAGGAGAAAATGTCAGGGGTTGGCCGAGCTTGAGTGCTCAATTTCGTGTGAGGAGGAGGGGGAGGAGGTTCCCTTTTATAAGGGAGGAGAGGGGCACCTTAGGAATATCTCAAAATATTATTTTATATTAAAGTCAAAATCGGTTTATAATGGTTACAAAGGGTCTTATTTCGAAGATAAAGTGGGGATGGGTCGAAATCATATCAACCAATAGGATTTAGACAAGTTTAGGGTATTATTTTAACCTTATCAATTAGATTTAACTCTATGTTAATTATTTTAACTTTTACCGTGTCTTTTTGTTTTCTTTCACTATATGGTTAATACACTTACTATAACATGCCAAACGAACCCCAAATTGTTTATTATTAATATATATATCCTTATCTAAGTCATTTGGCCGAACCTTAGATTTTTAGGAATAAAATAACAATTAATAATATAATATTTAATTTAAAAACTATTTTGTGTCAATTTTGACACTATTTGATATATGATTTGTTTGAAAGTCATAACAGAATTATATGTTCAAACCAAGTTGCTTAAATCAACACTAATATATCATAGTAACCTAGAAAATTAGTGGAATTCATAAAAAGTCTTAAATTACATTTATTTTGGTGTTTATAACATCAATTATGTCAATATTTCATTAATAAGATAATTACTGCATCATCTTTGTGTCATAAATAAATTACATTAGTTGATGTCTAAAAATTACAAATAAAATATCATCATGTAGTAAATCGTTTTATCTTTCTAATGAATATTTACAATTGAATTTATCTTATGTATAACCCCATATTAAAAATGATTTACTTATTAAACTTTGATTTTAACTATTTTAACCCTTCTTTAAATAAATTAATAATAAATGTCCTAATCTAATCCAAGTGGGCCTAAATGGTCATATTTTATTCCTAAGTTTGTTTTTGGTCGAATTACACTTGTCCAATAGAATTAGGACATGTGTTAGGGTAATATTAATATCATATTTACCCTTAGTTACCCTATTTACTATTAACCGCGGTAAAAAAAGTAAAAAGTTACTATTCACCAAAAAATTATTTTCATCTCATTGAACCACATTTTAGTCCTTGATATTAACCGTGTCTCTCGGATTTTTGAAATTCCAATCACAGAAGCGGTAAAATTAAGTTTTATGCAAAATTCAGTTTTTAACCTACCACTTAGTGGTTTCACTATTCATCAAAAATTGAAAGTTTTCAGAAAAATACCAAAATTTCACCCTAGGCTAATTTCGATATTCTGAGTCCAAAAATGAAGTCCATTTTGAAAAATAAAATTTATAAAATTCCAAAAAGTGGTTATTACTATTCATAACGGCTAGTTTTAATAGCATAATGTTGTTTAGTGAAACTCGGTATTGCGTACGACGCAAGCTATCGAGGAAGGTCGCGATTGCGTGTAAAGCAAGCCAAGCAAGTGTTGTATAGAAAAAGATTCCTTTGATGATTTATATAACATAAAAGTCTCGGGTGTTACAGTTTCAGCTTCACTTGCTGACAAGTGGAACACCTCGTAACAAAACCAGGTACCTCTCTCTTCAGACCCAGCCCCCAGTGCTGATGTCACATGTCATGTTACATATTGGTCACCCCAGGATGCACTTCACAAGATGAATCATGAAACTCCCACATCATCTCCTCTCATATATCCCCTAGAACCCAAACATGTCTTTTGATACATAGGATCTCATATTCTCTTATCATCCTAGAAGGAGGAGGGTCCTATCCTACCACAGACTCCCATAGAACTAGGCCCTTGAAATCCAATGTCCATTCCATCCTAACTATGACTAGAAGAAAAGAGGTCACAAATAAGGATGATGGAAAAGTCTTCCTTTATCTGTATGGAACTCTGAGATTCATCTTAGAAAATGATTTCATAAGCTACCACACACTACTGGAGTGTTTCACCTCTTATATTTGAGTCCTCCAACTTAGTTCATCGTCCACTAAATTTCCCATACCAAGAATATAGGAAAGCTAGAAGTTGAAGGTCTTGGGGTACTCAACCCACCCTCTATTCCTCATAATCATATCACAATGCATAAAGATATAGTTGAGGATTTTGTTTTCTATGTACACAATAAAAATATCTCCCAATAATTAGTGTCTCCAACAGTGTAATGAAGGAACAACAACAGCTAAACTCGAGATTATACATTGGGTAATTCCTATAATGAGGCCTTAGATACCGATACTTGTACTCTACGAATTGGGAACCCTACATCTGCACTACCCCTACCACAATAATTGAAGAGTCACAATACACCATTTAACACATGACCTACTCTGGAAGTATCAGGACTGGTGTTGATGTAAACCTCCCTTTCAGATCTTAAAAGGTTTTCTCACAAGAATATAACCACACAAATATCAAACCTTTCTCAGTCAAGCCCGTCAACAATGCTTATAAGCATGAAAATTCATGTATAAAATCCTTTTATTAACCATTTATCCCAAAGAAGCTCCATTTATCAAAAACATTCTTTGGTTGTTCCTAGGAATCTACATCTCTCACCTTCTCTAGGTCCACTGATACTCTTGTATCCAAGATGATTTGACCTAAGAAGTGAATTTGATCAATCTAGAAGTGAAAAATTGTGAGCATAGTGAATAAATAGAGCTATCTTAGTGTATTTACAAAATTCACAATTTTTTGCATGGTTGTGTCAATTTTCAGAATACACCAAGATATCATCCAAGAAAACTACT
The DNA here is from genome assembly GCA_963277665.1 of Viscum album. Taxonomy (NCBI): domain Eukaryota; kingdom Viridiplantae; phylum Streptophyta; class Magnoliopsida; order Santalales; family Viscaceae; genus Viscum; species Viscum album. Next base: position 1,241,624,227 of record OY728126.1, on the reverse strand, counting down.
ATAGAAGTGTCATAGACATGATGGAACACCATGTTTATCAGCATCCTGAAAACCACTGTCATTTTTATGAGACTGAACGACATAACCAAATACTCCTACAGATCATACAAACAATGAATATTTCTATGAGGTATGTCTGCAGGTCAATCATGCACCTGGTGATAACCTGACCTAAATTCAATCTTTTAGAAAACACATCCTCCTTAAAGATGATAAAACTGATCATCTATCCCTGAAAATGGATATCAATTTCTAACAGTCAGATAGATCAGTTTCTTATCATCCATGCATACCCTATGATTCAAGCCCACCTTTTTCTCAAAAGAACCAGTGAACCCAATGGAGAAGTATTGGATCTGACAAACCCCTTCACCCCCAAATCCTCTAGCTTCTTCTTGAGCCCTAAAAACTCTTTGGTAGCCACCAAATAAAGAGTAATGGATAGTGTTGTAGATCCTAGCACTAGATTGATGGATAACTCCACCTATCTCTCAGGAGGTAACCCAAAAAACACGTCTAAAAAGACATCACATAAGCATTCAACCCCTGGAAGATTTTCCGCTTGACTCACTCCAAGATCATCCAGAAAAAAAACTAGAAATTTGGTATTTTATCCCACCTATCCCATAATGATCGGGTAAAACTCTTATTTCTTGAACATCTCATTCACCATTGTTAATAAACACTACACCCTCTGGTGATATGAAAGTCACCCTCTAGTGAAAGTAGTACATGTACGCTCGATAAGCTACTAGCCAGTAACTTACAAGAATTAAGTCAAACCCTATCATCTCAGGGAAATTTTAACTCTATATGAAGTGGAACCCACCAACCTCATAGGGATAATTCATACACTGATTTACATTAACCGTTCTGACTTCCAATGTTCTGTTTAGTGTAAAAACACCCACATAAAGTGACACCACAAGACCAAGGCTTTTAACCACTCTTGTAGAGATAAAACTGTGAGTAGCACCTATATCGAAATGAGAATATGAGATAATAGAAGCTACTAATATCATACCTCTCATTGTAGATAGTCTGTGATCTTGATCATGTCGGGTATATTTCAATCCATATGTCTTGCATGTACTGCAACCTTGTGACACTGCATGGATACCCTGAGTCGATCCACCATGTTGTCTCTGAGAACCTAGTGTATGGAAACCTTGGCCATGATAACCACTTCCTTTGCCCAATCGTCATGAAATAATCTAGATCACATCCTGACATAGAGCTGATGGAACTTCTCCTGATCCTGATGTCAGAGCTGACCTATACCACTCGTAGTTGTAGGGATGGTCCTGCAAAACTGCTACATGTGCCCCATCCTCGCACAAGACTAACACTCAACTGGGTCCCAATCACATTGATTCTTCTTGTGGCCTCACCTACCATACTAATGGAAACACACCAGACTGCCAGAACCCATATCTAGACTAGCACTCACATCACAGGAAGACTCAAAACAGTGCTTCCTGCCTGAAGATGTAGATCCACTGGGTCTATAAACAACGCTCCCCTTTTCTATACCCCTAACATCCCTGATTTCATTCTCTGTAATCATTTTTTGATTCCTAATATCATTGATAGAAGTAAACCTGAACACATTGACATAATATTTGATAGGATGTATGAGACCTTCCTATAAGTGTATCACCCTCAACAACTCATTAGTAAGATACATAGGTGAAAAATGCAGCAACTCTATAAACAATGTCAAGTATTCCACTACTATCATTGTGCCCTTATGTAGATGCATAAACTCAATCACCCACTATTCTCACAAAATTTCAGGGTAAAAATAGTCATATACATGGGTTTGTAAATCATCCCAACACATATATCACATACCATCATACTAGTTCAAAATGTCACACCAACACTTAACTACTCCATGTAGCATATAAGTTGTGAGCTTGACCCTCTATTCAAGAGGCATCTCTAGGTTCTCAATAATTGTTAACGTGGTCTCTATCCATAGATTTTCATCATTTGTTCTTATTTCCCTTCAAAACATGAGAGGATGATGCTACTGGAACACCAGTGTAAGATCATCCATAGTTAAGGATGGATGTGATGCTCTCTATAACATCAAAAGATAATGAAATAACTCCTTACAAAACATTGCATCAGCACCAGTGTCTAGATCGTCCTCTAGTGTCGATGTTGGCACTATAAGAGGATCAACAATAGCCCATGGTCCACCATCTCTGAACTATGGTCATCGCCTCCCTCACAGTGTACCATTAGAAGTCGTCATGGTGGAATTACTATATAATGAAAAACACAAACCTCATTAGGGAATGATATCAAAGTTGTAGGTCAAAAGAATAGGACAAGTCAAAACCCTCCAAATAACCAAGTCAACCAACAACCTACTCCTAAATCTAGGATTGTATAAAGAACATCCAATAAACCAATTAAAAATATTCATCATTCCCACTCAATGTATGGGTCTATGTCACATCATTATTCATCATATCAAATTTAAATTTAAATTCCAAATTTAGTTATCTAGAAATATATACCATGGGTTTACCAATTTTGAATCCATGAGGGCCCACAATACCGCATGAACCCAAAACATGGCCCCCATTTAATCCATGCATTATACAAGTTAATTTATGAATTTTAATTTCAATTGGTACTTAATTATTCAATTAATAAGGTCTCATACTCCCCATGTATTGAATGCTGACGTCACACCATTATCCACTACACCCGACTAACACAAAAACATTCACAACTATCACATCAACTATCACAATAGCACTAAATAACTAATAAATCCAAAACAGAATGGAATAATGAATGAAATGAGATTATAAAAAGTGTTTATATGATTTATGAGATGTCACAACCTCATATCATCAGGTTTAAACTAAAATAGAACACATAATTGCATCAATAATAATAGAAAAAATCAAGTGTGTCACCCAATGTGGAAATTAAATCAACTGTACCTATCCAAATCCATAAAATCAAAACTCAATTTGAGGAAATTTGTATTTTCCATGTACATGAGGTAGCTACTCCCAAGAACTAATTTTTAAAAAATTCCATTTCCTTTCTACCCTTGTCTATTGTTTCCAAATAGTAAGGAAAACCCAAAAATACTTCATGGATACCACTTTGTAACATCTCAGACCAGGATACTGCCCTAAATGGTGCCCTAAGCTTAGTGGGTTAGAAGGACTCAAGTGCATCTCCCCAAATTCTAGAGGCTACTTCCGAGAAATGAGGGCCTAGGTAAATCAGTGGGCAGACTATGCCCTCATTACAAGAGTATCACAATGGAAGTCAAAATACATACAGTAGTGGAAACGAATAAATAAGTAGTCAATTGAAGTTTAGTAAATACATGAATCCATACATATAATCCATAATGTCACATACAAAATGATGTAGATGATATATGTATCTAGACTAAACCCAAAACAAGTACATGTAAATACTATATAGTATAAGTGTCCAAAAAAGCAAAAGACCAAAATGTGCTTGTATCATCACAAGCCTCAGCTTGGTCCTATTCTCCCATACTCCAAAATAGCTATCAACAACTTGTAAAAGTGTGATTTCCCCTATCATCACATGTAGACATATAATCTACATTGGTCCCTAAGGAGGCCCAAATAGGGTGTGAGATAAACATCACAGCTGTCAACTACCCAGGTCTATACAGTTATAACAATAATAAATGAAGTGCTTTCAATTTTAAACAACCAGTAAAGCAAGTTTGTATGCCCATGACATATGTCTACATCAGTAAGTAAAACCAAAAATATCTTAAGGAACCCTGAAAAAGAGTCATATCCAAATAAGTTTTCTAAAACAAAGTATATATGTCACACATCCATGTCCTACATCTATATATATTATATATCTAACAACCATGAAATACAAAGAATTCAAGAGCCATGGCCACATCGTACATCCATTTGTATCATCTAACCCACAACCACACTGTATAAAGAAGTAAAGTAACACATAATCATTCTGTATTGTTAAGTGTAGACCACAAGGGCGAGATACATGGTGTTATATACCAGGGAATCCATGTAAGAAGTCTATACCATGAAGGGTGAGATCAAAAGTGTCATGTAATAAGGAATCCACATCGAGTCACATTCATGTCCTAGTGGAAAATCGGTTTATACACTATTTAGGGTCCTAGAAGAATGTAAATAGCATGTCCTACAGAAGCCCAAGAAAGCTGGATCCATGGGGTAGCTAGGCCCGAGGCATCCCACTAAATCATGTTCTAAGGGGAAGAATCAACCCAAGGTATCCACTACAATGTGCCAAATCCCTGGAGGGTATTCCATGGAATCTATCAGGCCATTCATAAAATCATTCAATTATTCAGTTCAAACAATTCAAAACATGTGAGTATAACCGCTCACATAAGCAATCATAGGCCATGAGTATACCCAATCATGCTTTCCATTCATCATTTGCAATTCATAAGGGCCTACCATCCTATATTAACCATTTTACATGCCATTAACACCTTAAATAGGTATACCAACCTATATCATCCTTTTCATTCAATCCAATTTATCCAAATTGGCAAGGAATCACAAGATATCACTAGTAAATGAGGTATTGCATCTCATAAAAAATCAATTGAATCTATCAAAGAATTAATGAGATTCCTCTATATAGGAAAGCACAAGAACACACCCCTTGGGTGGTTTAATCAAGAATAATCATGTTAACTCAAAAACTCAAACCCCATGGGTGACCATGAAATGAGTAATAAGTGCCAAATAACCTAAACAAAACCTAGGGGATTCCTCACTAGTTCCAAATAATCTTATTACAGGTAGATATCTTAAAAATATGGTCGTTTTAGAAAGTTGAATGGGTGGCATACTAGCTGAATTCTTAAAAAGCACCGTAAAAAATAAAAGAAATTATAGAACACCAAACTCATCTCGGTAGTAGATAGCTCAACCAGTATAAATTCTTGATTCTTCCTTGTTTGGAAGAAATCTAAAGAATGAATAAAGAATCAGAAATCAGGGAATATGATCCAAAATCCAAATAGCATAGTTTTTGTTCCAAAGAAGAAAGAATTTATAAAAAGGAATCATGTACTCACCGATGCAGTTAAAATGAGACAGACCATGATTAAGTCATATTCTAGATTACTTCAGGGTCTAAAAACCATTTCTGATGGTTTTAGGTTCTCAAAATTGGAGAAAAGGGGTTGCGTGTATAAAAATAAGATGTGACAGCCTCTACTTTTAAAAAAAAACATGGTGGAATAGTACACGATGTGTAACCCCTGTATACGATGTTTACTTCCTTATTTTATTTTTCTTCAAAAAATCTCATACACTTCGTGAACTACCACAACACATGGTGAAATAGAAGTACACAATGTGTATCTGGCTTGCATCTATCCCTCAACCTCTTTTCCCCTTATTTCCCAAAAACATCCCAACCAAACCAAAGAATGGATTAGGGTATAAGCCAAAAAATTAATGTAAACCATATTTAACCTGAAATAAAAGATCTATACCTCAAAAAACATGGGATATTACACTAGTATAGGAATGATAGTACCTGGAATAGGGAATAACTTAGAAGAGTTGTGCTAGAACATAGGATAGAGGGGATAGTAAGCCTCATGTTATGTAGACTACTCCGACTATTTTTAATCCATGACCTTTTACTATCAAGGGTATGATTCTTGTATAATCTAGCATTTTTTGTGTTTTGTTTGATATTAGAGGATCAAATTCTTTTTTATCTTATCTTTCTAAAAAAATATTTGGTATTGGCTATAGAAACCATGGATGGTGGTTCTTCTATCGACACACCATTGGAATGAAGCTATATAATATCAAATAATGTAAGGAAGGTTCTCTTGAGATTGGTGGTTACATTTTTCTATGGGAACTGTTTTTACTAGAAATGATAGGTTTCAATTTGATCTGTCCTATTTATTGTCTTGATCTACACAAGGATCATATTGGCAATTACTGGAGGAGAGTTAATTATCTATCTCTAGAAGGAAGAATCTATTCTCACAAGGGTGAGTGGGACCTTTTGGATATTCATGAAGGACAAATACAGTACAGATTGGATTGTCTCATGGTTCAGATGGATTTTCATGTTCTGTATGATTGAGTAATATAACATGATTATTTTTCTCTAATGTTAGACCATTATCAAGATGTTATTGTTTATGATTTCTATAGATTACCACCTGAGTGGTTGATCGATTTCATGATTATGTTACTACTAGGAGTATATCCTTTTTATATCTCACCAAATAGAATGGAACTGGAAGAGCTTTGGGAGTTGATATTTTAGTTAAAATATCTGAAAGATAATGGTTTTATATGGACTAGTACACCTCTATAGGGTTCTTCAGTTATTTTCACCAATAAGGATAATTTTACCTTACCCTTATGTGTAGATTATCATAGATTGAACCAGATGACTATAAAGAACTAGTATCCTTATACCTTTATAAATTATTTCATAGATCAGATGATAGGTGTATAGATATTCTCCATGATCGATTTGAAAATAGGATATCACTAGTAGAGGGTGTGACCATCAAAAATACCTCTTATTTCTTTTCGGAGATGGTATGGATTGTAATAGTTTATAGGGATGTTGATTGGTTTGACCAATGCACCAACAATATTTTTGGCCTTGATAAATAGGATCTTTCAATTCTTTTAGACATTTTTATAGTCTATTTTGTTGATGAAATATTAGTTCACTCACATTCATCATATTATCATTCCACACACCATGACATTGTTTCGAATGCATTGGGAGAGGATTAAATTTACACCATTCTAACCAAATAGAGTTTCTATATGGATAATATTCAATTCATATTCCATTTTATCATAGAGACACGAGTTTCAGTGGACACATAGAATATTTCAGCCATGGTATCTTAGGAGAGACCCCAAAATATCATTAGAATTTTGAGTTTTCTATATTTAATAGGTTCTTATCAGTGATTTATGTAGGTCTTCTCCCATATATAAGTACCAATATCAGGGAAGGCCAATATAAGAGTGATGTTTGTTCAGTCAAACGCTTACAAAGTATATTTTCAGGAGGTGAAATGTAGTATGACCTATCCTCAATTTACCAGATCTAGGTAATGAATATTTCATATATTATGGTGAATCTAGAGTTAGACTTGTTGTAGTTGTAATAAAGAAGTATGAAATGGTTACTTATGGATTTAGAAAATTGAGACCGCGTGAGAATAATTCCCTTGCTCATGATATAGATTTTTCTATGATAGTACATGCCTTGAGATGCTGAAGACACTATGTTATGGTTTAGGGGTTTTTAAATTACACAGACCAAAACACCCTCATGTATGTATTTTCCCATTGGGGAACTATACCTTAAGTTGAGGAGTTTAGTTGAGTATCTATAGAACTTAGGATTAGAGTTAGATTATACACCGTGTAAAGGAAACATAATTAATTATTTTTTAATCTATAAGAAGTAGAAAACGGTGGTTTGTGAGTCTTGAATTGAGTAGAATATGATAAAACCTTTTGAAGAAATGTATGTAGATATTTATGAGTCTGAGGGATAAGTAGATATGAAGTAAACTTCAGTTATACCCATGATATTGGACCCCATCTTGAGAGATTATTTATTTGACATGGATGGAATAGTTTTGAGAGAAATATTATATGGTGGGGAGACACCATCAAGATGGACTTTTGGAAATAAAAATTCTCTAAATTTTTATGGACAATTATGGGTTCCCATTAGCTTGCATACAGAGATAATGATAGAGTTTTATGATTTTAGATGGGTGGTATAACCTAGTTTGAAAAATATGTATCATGATATCTATAGATAGTAGTGGTGGTCAGGAATAAAGAAGGTGGTAGTGTGATTTTTTGAGAGACATTTCAATTTTCAAAAGGTGAAATCCAAGCATTAGTGGCTAACTTGGTTGTCGTAGCCATTTCCCATTACTAAGTCAAAATGGGAACATGTCACTATTGTTTTTGTGAAATTATTATCCAGTAAAACATATAAGAATAATGTAATATGGGTGGTAACGAATTTATTGAAGAATGTATCCCACTAATTACATTTCAGGGAGACCTTCACTAATGATAATATAGGTGGTCTCTACTTGTCTGAGATAGTTCAGTTTCATGGTTTTCTAAGGAGTATAATTTTAGACTATGATCCTCATTTCACAATGCAGTTCTGGAAGAGTCTTATGAAGTGTATGCGATCCCATGTTCTTTTGAGAAGAAACATTCTACCTCATATTGATGGTTAATATGAGTGGACTATTCTGGTTATGGAGGATGTGTTGCGATACTGTGTTTTGGATTTTGTTAGTTAATGGTATCATCATATAGAACTTTTGATGTTTTCATATAATAAAAAATTCTAGTCATGGATTCAGATGACACCATTCAAGGCCTTGTATGGAAGGCTATACTAGTCACATCATTATTATTTGGAGGTAGGTGAGTTCGTTCTTGTTGGGAATAGACTCATGTAGGAAAAATATTTGAATTTTTAGTTGATTAGGAGGTGGTTGGTGAAAACATAGAGAAAGAAAAAATCATATGATGACTGTCAGATATGACATATGGAGTTTGAGGGTTTTCATCATGTTTTCCTTTATGTGTATCCACAATTGGGTAAATTCTATATCAGTAAATATGTAATGCTATCTCCATGGATTGTTCGTCCATTTGAGAATCTGGATCGGGTTGGTCTAATGTAAAAAACGATTAAACATTCCACATTTTTATAGTTCCAATTATGATGTGTTTTATATGTCACAACTTTAGAGATATTTTCCTAACCCATCACATGTGTTTGATGTGGAAGAAATTTATATTTCTATTGATGTGTCCTTTAAGAAGAATCTTGTATGGATTGTGGTTCATAGTGATAAGTATCTATGGGGTATGATTATATGACTAGTTGGACTGCATTGGAATCATGGGCATGTTTAGGAGGAGACAAAGGAGGGGAGTCTGTTATGTGAGAACAGTGGCCTACCTTGTTCTCTGAGACCCCAATTTGATTATTAGAATAGCTCATGTATGAGTTTTTATATAGTGGGGAGGTTGTAAAAGCCCATTATTTTCCAAGTACATTCCTCTTTGAGTTTTTTCATTGAACATGTTTCTTTGGGTTTTATTTTTTCCTTTAAGCCATGGTGGGGGAGTATTTTTTAGATATGGAGATCATTTTCATGGAAAATTACCTATTGTTCCGGGATGTATAATTGATTGAAATAATTGAGTCTGAGTATAAACATATGAATTTTTTTTAGGGTTTTCCATATTTTGGAATGGTTTGGGGGTTTTGGGGATTCTTTTCATAAATTGGTTAAATAACTGCCCACTGGAAATTTGCACCCTATGAACATGATACACAACATGTAAATTCACAGGAAGTAGTCATGAGCATGTACAGGGCATGAAGTGGTCACACGTCGTGTAATCTATTCTCACCATCTAAAGTAATGTAGGGTTAAATATTTCACTAAGGTGAATCATTTTTCAGTGTATGTCATTAATCAAGATATACATGATGTGATAGGATTATACACTATGTAAGTCTCAGAACCAGATATTTTATGTAGGGAATAACGTATGAGTTAGGTTGATTAGGTTTTTCCCTCTCTTTTGTTGTTCTCTATTGTAAAGCTGGAAATCATTGGATCGCAATTGGATCTAGTTTAACCGAAATGTTTTGTGATCATGGGTTTTTCTATTGATCCCCATCACCTTCATTTACATTATCATCACTCATTTTTTGCGTTTCAAAATTTCTAGATAATGGTTGGGAGCTTAAACCTAACCCTATAGTATATTAAATTTCCTTGTCCATGTAATATTTGGAATGTGCCAATTCCACATGAGTTATATTTAATTGATTCATTAATAAATGGTAAATCATTGATTGGAATATGGATTAGATCCCTTTTGACTCAATTTATAGATATATGGATTGTGGATACTCTTGGGTAAGAGAAACCCATGAATATATATATATATATATATGTGTGTGAATTGGATAATGAGTTAAAGTTTCTTTAAAGTGAAAAGTGATTTAGGATATTATTTTAAATAGAACCTCTATGGAAGATGTATTTATATATTGATATGACTGTTTATCAATTGAGATGTAAATGAAAGAATAAATGAAATAAAAATGGTAATATTTATATTTAACCATTGAGAGTTATGATATGATATTGATATAACATTACAGTTATAACCTATTCATTTATCATGTTTTAATGATTATATAAAGTGGGATCCACCTAGTCCTATGTTCTAATTCATATATTGAGCATTCTCAGCCTAGTCTCACACGGTAATTCCTATATTGAGTGGGCTCTACCTAGTCCCTTTCTATAATGCTTATATTGAGCGGCCTCTACCTTTTACAATGTTGTAATGCTTATATTGAGTAGGCCCTACCCATTTCCTTGCTTAAATGAATATATAGTGCGATCAATGTATATTTTTTCATTTTCCATGAATATATGGCTATTAGTTTGCATGGTCGTGCTATAATCTCATAGATATTCTATCATGGGGTCAAATCAGGATGATTTGATGTATTATATTTATTTATTAATTTATATAGAAGTTTATTGCATTATTAAATAAACTTATTATTGGTTAGGTATTATTTAGAGATGGTGGTGTTGAGCAACTGGGTTTTACTCACACACTATTCAGGTCACTGTTTTTTACCTGAAATGAATATATGGATGTAGGTTGTGACATGGAAAGGTGATCCTATTTATAATTCTTTTATTTCTTGCTAGATGGGTAGGATTTTGGTAGTAGGGCCAATAGGTTCTTCATGAACTATGTCCATTGAGTTTTATTATGATAGTTGACTCTTTTATGCTTTGTTTTTAGTTTGAACATTAGATACAATTCAACCTGTAATTACATGGTTCATGGTTATTAGTTTATTGGTTCTTCAATTTATTTTCCAATTGTATTATGTGGTTTTTTCTATGTTTATTTCCCATATTATTTTTATTTAAATTTATTTTCTCCTATTAAGTAACTCCATACAAGGGGGTCTCTCTACTATATTTATCACACCCCCACTGCTAGTCGACAACCCCTAGCATATGAGGAGGTGCACGTGAGGTCCAGTAACTAACTTGATTAGGCTAAATGATAGAGTTCCTGAGTGGTGGCTGTTAAAGTGCTTTTCTGGAAAGCACCCTTCATTCTATTATTTTTTTTTTATATATGTGTATTTAAAAAGTAATAAATTAAACCATATTTAATTTTTTTTATTTCAATATAACTCTTATTTAATGAATTCAAAAAATATGAAACAAAATTACCCCCAAGAATTCCTTTTAAAAGGCTATGGATTTTCACATATTTTCCAGATTTTTGGTGTGGGATAAAAAATCTATTTTTTAGTAATAAATGAATAATATAATTTCTATAATAACACATTAATGATAAAAAATTATTAATTACAACACATTATAAATGATTAATTATTATTTAATGATTTAATTATTAGTAATTAATAATATAAATAATTTAATATTTTTAAATAAATAAGAAAAATTAATAATCTAATTAATTATAATAATAATAATTAAAATAATGATATTGATTATTTTAATAATAAGTTTTTAATTTAAAAATATTAATAAAGTAATTATAATAATATTATAATAATCAATAATAATAACTAATACTATTAATACTATTGTTATTAAAAATAATTTTTTGCATTATGTAAATTATTTTTTGTTTTTTATATTTAAGAAAAATAAAAACAACAAAAAAACCAATACAATTACAATAGAAACTACAAAAATAATTAAAAATTATTATTATTTATTAAATACGGTAACATATTCACTCAGATTAAAAGAAAATACACACATTCAAGGATTTCCCATGAATATAATAAATTTAGGATAATAATAAGTTCATGATAATAAAGTAATTATCAAAAATTCATGATAATAAAGTCTTGATGATAATTTAATGACAACAATGTCATGATAATAAAATTATTAATAATAATTTCCCAAACCACAAGACCAAGGATCCAAAAAATTAACGATAACAAAGTTATGATTATTATTAAAAGGTAATAAAGTCATGATAATTATGTAATGATAATAATGTCATGATTATTATTATTAATTATTTAAATAATTATATTATTATTAAATATTTTTAGTTTTGAATATAATATTAATACATATGATTTTAAAAATAATTATTATTATTATTATTTTATCATTAATAGTTTAAAAATAGTAATTATTTTTTGATTATTTAGTTATTTATTTTTAGTAGTATTATTTGGACATATATTGTTATGATTTCTACTTAATATTTTATATTTAAAAATTTTCTAAAATTATTTTTATTGTAAATTAATTAATATCTTCTATGTGTATGTCTTAAATTATTTTATAATATAATTAAAATTTATATTTGTTAATATTTTGAATTGAAAAACCTCTTTTAATGTTTAGGATAATATTTTTGACACAAAAATGTTCTATATCTTAAATATTATTATATTTAAATTATTTTGATGATTTTTTAATTATTTTTATGTGTTAATTTTGTGTTTTAAATGTCAATTTGATTATACTTAAAGTTTATATTTAATAAGCTTTGAAAGTTGCTCAGTAGAAACAAAAAATAATAATTATGTTTAAAGTAGGTACGTTTAGACGCCTATGAAATATGAACAATATATACAATCTAAATGAAACATAAAACATAGAATAAAATTTTTAAAAAATAGTTGAAAATAACAAAATCATAAATATTATTGAGAAAAATTAATTTATATGACAAAACTTTTTTGATAAAAACATAACATTAACATATTAGAATTGTTTTTCATAAAATATAGTTTCAATAACATATAAATGAAATTTATAATATTATTCATAGAAATAAAAATTAATTTGGGTAGGGCATGACCTTCCATTCCGACATGTATTTGTGTGTTTGAATTTAATTATACTTCCAAGCCCATAATATATATATATATATATATATATATATATATATATTCATGAAAGGTAACCCACTTGAAACATTTTATGAAAATAATTTCATAAATAACAAAAACATTAATTATGAATAAAAATATCAATATTTTACTTGGAAAAAAATAATCATAAAAAATACATAGAAGGAATGAAGATATTATCCTTACAATATATCCCCAGTGTATTATAAGTAAAATAAACTTTTTAGTCATTGATGAATCAAAATACCATAGATATATTTCTAACTTTCTCGAGGAAAATAACCTTTTCACTTTTAATATATATTTTTTAAAGAAATTCCCAAAAACTATTTTGAAAATAAATATCCTTGAAAATAACCTTTTTACCTTATTAATTATTTTTTAAAAAAGTTATTGGTCCTTTTTGTTAGAAATTTTTTTCAATCTGAGTCTGTTAAAATAACTATTCCATCCGCATTTTGAGTAAAATTCAAAGAAGCCTTATTTTGAAAATGACAAGAACATTCCCTTCATTTTAAAAAAAATAGAAAATATTTAAAATTTATTTAATAATTAATTTATAAAATGATAAAAACAAATTTGAAAACATTATTAGAATTAATAGTTTTTAAAGAAAACAGATTTCTATCAGAAGAGAGAAATGATGCCATATTTTTTAAAAAACATTTTTTTAATTATTTTACATACCAATGAGTAATAAAATGGAAATATTATTTGAAACTATTATGAATGACCAGAGTATAATAAAATAACGTTAATATATTATAAAATCATCAAATAATATCCTTCAACTAAAAATATAGAATAAACAATCTCACTTAGAATGGGTTTTTGAATTAAACCCTTACAATTATAATAAAGTTTAAGTGAGAACTCGTCAATAAATAAATTATGTGGGTCAAATATAAATCCATATAAAATAAGTGGAAAAAAATAATAAATCAAAATTTATTACATATATAATCATATAATATCAAAGACAATGAATAAATAATACTACTCAATGAAAAAAATGTTGATCTATGAAATTATTAACCACTGGGTGACTTTCATGTAAAATATCTATGGATGAAATAATTTAAATTAAAACATCAAATTACATTAATTTTTAATGAATCATGATATTAAATGCCAAATGGGGTATTATGTACACCACATAATATAAATGTGGTGAATAAAATTACAATATGCCTCAATAAAAGAATATTGAGATGGTGTCCCTTTCTCAACCTAACACTATAGTGGAGTTATTAAAAAACTCATGTATAGTGATTTAAAACATGTGAATAAATTATTTTAGAATAATGATTATAATTTTAATATCATATATGATCCTTTTATAACATCTTTTAACCCGTTTGTTAACAATCATTCATTATGACTATTGTTTCGGGTATTAATTTCCTTCTTTTCTCATTCATGTTTTGTCAGGAAAATTCTATATCATGAACATATAATATAGTTATTTTTCCCAACAATTATAATTGTTTTATAATCATAATTTTTTACTTAGATAAATTTTTATAATCATTATTTAAAATTCAAAATTAAAAATAAATCACATCGCCTTATAGAGATGGTAAGGCGTAAATACACACGACTAATGATATCATTTCTTAATTGATGAAAGGGTAATAAAGTTAGTGATACATTAATTTTATAAGATAAATATTATGTCATATATATTACCTATATTCATTAAATTTATTATTCCTACCTTCCATGTAAAGTGTAATACCCTGAGTTTTTTTGTGTATTATTATTTTTTAATAAGTTAAAATTATTTTATGGTTTGAATTAAAGGATACCAAATGTTAATATTACAATATTTAAAATACTAAGATTATTGTATAGATTTTTTAACATGAAATACCATGTTTTACCGAACTGTAATTTAATAATACAAATTTATTCAAATATTATTATAGTTATAAACTAACTATTGGAATTGTGGGTATGAAGGGATTAACTAAATTATGAAAAATTTTATTTATTAATTTTTAAAAAAATAATTATTTGGATACCAATTATTTACAAATGAAGGAAAGAAAATTTTCAAAATAAATAAATTTCTTTTCTGGAAAACTATTTTTCTATCCATAAACATTATTTATCTCAATAAATTAAACAAACAAAATTTTATGAATGATATTAATGAACTGTAAATATTATATATTCAATCAACTATTTATAATTCAACATAGGTTTTTCCAAACAATATTTAAGAATAAATAATATTTTATTCATTAAAAGATGTACTTTTTTATGGATAGTTTTACAACCTTTTAGAGGGACACTCATTTTAATACTAAATTTTTACAATTTTATATATTCTATTTTAAAAAATAAATCATTTTTTTGAAATAGGTATGCCAAAATTATGTTCGATTGAATTTTTTGTTTTTATGTGAAGTTTCATTTTTTTATGAATACTGAAAAATATTGAATTTTAATTGAAAAATAAATTTTCAAGTAAATAATTTATTATAGTAAAATATATTTTGAATTGGTTTTGATGTATTATTAGATAAATTAAAAATATATTCATCCAATTTATGTAATTTTAATCTTTTATTATTAAATTTACATATAAAAATGAATTTAGATTTTGAACATTTAAACATAAAAAAACATGCATTCTCCACTGGTTTGTGGAATTAATTTTAAATTGAATTATACCACTTTTGTGAATTGAATTGTGAAAAATGATTTCTACATTTGGAATCATTTTAATTTATATTATATTATTATATAAATTTTAATTTTTACCATAATGATTCTTTAAAACAATTAAAATTAATTAATGCAATTGAGGATATAATGTAAGACCTCCTAATAGTGAATACTTTTGGGTGTTTACAAGAATAACATTCATTCCCAATTTTAAAAGGGCATATACCCTCCCCAATTACTCACACCACTCATGAAATTTTCCTAAAACAAACTATACCAAAACCACTTCCTAAATTCTCTCATATCATCCTATAATATTTACTTTGGGTATAAGCCTAGCTAAGGATGACCATATGGGAAAACCAAAAAGGGATACCTGAAGAAGAGGTAATGTTCATCAGTGATCGTTTTTGTTTAATTTATTCCTCAAACCCCTCCAACTATTTTTGTATCATGTTTATATAATAACAGCAGTATATTAAATATATATAGATTTTGTTATATTATGGGTATGGCCTAGATTTATACACACATTCATCAAATGGGAAACAAATCCATTATTTGTGTGATGGCGGACTACTGCCTCATGAACCGATGTCTTTCATTTTTCCATTACCACCCTTCAAAGAAGGTAATGATGATAAAAATAATGTTTATATGTGAAACATATGATATTTATTATTTATTTATTCTTATATAATTATTATATAACACATAACTTCATTATTTCTATTTTTTTGGGAATATGATAAAGTCGTTCTTGTGTACAGTGAACTACCGCCTCATGAAGCGATGTGAATCGTTCATTATTTAGAATTATTTCATTTAGGATGGGTTTAATAGACATATATGATATATATAAAATAATAATTATAATTAAATGATATTATATATATATATATATCATTCAATTTTCATTATTTCAATACAACATGAAAATCGAAATAGCATTCATGCATACATAGGGCCTACCATATCCATGAACAGTGTATTTTATTTCCCCTTACTTATTTTTATTAGTTAATAAAAATATGTATATAATTAATATATAATATATTTATATTATTTTTATAAATCTATAGATGATGAAATTTTTATCAATGTAAGAGGAACAAGAATAACAAGTCAAAACATATATGAAACACAAAGAGGTTATTACAGAAAACATAACATAAACATGGATTTGTTAAAAAATATATAATATAATATCAAAAGTAAATATTATATGGTATTATATATTAGAATATGTATCTATAGTATATTTATAATAAACATAAATTTATTATACATGAGGTTTGAACAAGTATGATGGGAGTCAAGGCTTTTGGCAGGGGATGTTCGTCTTACATTTTACTTTCTGTAAGACACATGTTATATTCACCCCTGATATCTTATTTGTGGTATATACACATCAAAAGAATGTATTTTATGATAATTATACTAATATTTTCTTTCTATTTATATATCTATTTTTGGATCTCTATTTCATGGGGTTTACAGTTCAACAGTTACTAAATCGATAAAGGATTTTTATCTCGATTTTCTTTCTTTGAGAGGTATGTTATGATATATACACAAATTCATTCATGAGGTGTATATAAAAAACCCTTGACATGATATATCATTAATATATCTATACTAATGATATTTTATGTTTTACTTTATGTTTTTCCTTCATAGGGTTTATTATTTTAGGTTAGCAAAGTTTTAAGAATATTATGTTACAATCTCATCTTTTATCATGATTGTTAATGATTATGCTACGAATGATAAAATATTATATTATATCACTCAAAATTTATCATTAATTTTATTATACTCTAGGTGTTAATTATATTTTAAATTAATGTTACCATTATCCAACTCTTTGGATCTTCAGACAATTATGAAAATATTTTTCAGAAAATCTGACTTTATATATAATATCATTCAAAAATATATTCTCTTTCAAAACTATATTTTCTAAATTTGTTTAAAAAAATTGTCAACTATTATCCTATTATTTTCAAAAATAAATGTATCACATGTTTTACAAGTTTTACATTTTTACAAATTAGTTTATAAAGGAATATTCTTATCATGTTCTAATCAAGTATCATTTAACATCTGTATGAAATATAAAAGGAATATTTGTTTTTATGTATATGTCATGTTAAAAATTTTCTAACATCATGAACAACAAATTCATTGAATCTTCCATTAAATTGTTGAAAAAATATTTTCAAAATAAAAGGATTTATTAAATATTTTATAAATATTTTAATTTTAATTTTTTTCCAAAAAAATAATTTTGAAAATTTTGTATGTTTTTGAAAAATTTAATTAAATTATTTTAAAAGATTCCTTTATAATTTTAAAATTTTATTTTTTAAAAATGATTCTAAAATCGTTTTATGTTTCAAAAAGTGTTCAAAATGGTTTTAAAAGCATCCTCTACAAGTTTCAATAGTTATTTTCAAAGGATTTTTTTCAAAAGCATTTACATTTTAAAAATATTTTTTCAAAGCTGAAAGTATATTTTCCTAAGGAAATATTTTTAATGATTTTAAACGATTACCTAAAATGCATGAAAATTGTTTTTCAAAGAAATGGTTTTTAAAAAATTTTTATTTCTTAAAAAATTAATTAAAAATAAATGTTATTTTTTATACTAAAGGCTCCAAGGTATCATTCAAAATACTTCTCCATATAAGATGATATCCTTTTATATAGTTTTTTATTTATTGGGGATATTATAAAAGGACACAATTATTATTCTTTATTTGAATGGTTTATGTTTATGATGACCAGTTTTTTATGAATCTTGATTCTCTTCCATGGGTTACACCATGATAAAATAAAAATGAATCTCATGTCCTTTATTGGGTTATTCTATGGTGAAATGATTATGAATCCTCTATCTCTCCCTTTTATAGGTTATGATATGATGAAATGTGTATGATACCCATTTCATTTCATGGGTTATGATATGATGTTTTTGATACTTGTCACAACCCGTCCTAGTGGGGCCTGTGCTGCGACTCCCCAAGCCAGTCTCAAATAGACCAGGGGCTAATGAATAGTACCAAGTAGGCATATCAATTATATGGTAAGAATTTCCTAAGTACCTGTAAACACACACATCTCCAAGCCCAAAAATGATGAAATGTAAAAAACCTCGAAAGGACAAAATGAATGCATAAAAATAAACCCAACCAATAGAGTATGATGGAAAGTAAAATACAGAATGTAAAATAGGGCCAAAATACAGGCCCACAAAAACAGGAGTATACAAGCTACAAAGTCCAACTTGTAAGCACAAAGTGGTAATGTGACTGATTCCCATAGTCGTAGGAACAAATCATCCTATAGGGAACTCAGAAAGCTCGATATGGTCCTGGTCCGCCCTGGAATCTTTCAAAAGTACACTCGTCTACACAAGGAACGACACATGTAGGAAATGCCTATGAAGGGGTGGGTATAATAATACTCAGTAGAGGATCTCAAAAACCACAAATCATTACACAAAGTAAAGGTACCTTCATCTCTATACATTATATGTCTACTGAACATATAACAAGAGATACACAATCCAGATATACTCAAAACTCATACCCATAGACTATAGACAAGTCACACAACTGCATACAGCCACTAGGGATTCAGTTAGAATGTTCAATGATGCATTCATATGGGATAACTCACTCCATGAGTAATATGGTATTAATGACGTTCGTCTGATAAGTATCATTCGTCGGGAAAGGTCATGAGAGGTAGATACACTCATTCAAATAGAACACACTCCTGAGTAGGGAAATATCATGATACACAAAAGTGTATCACTTCTAGGGCCTTGGAAGATACCACAACTCATCCAGATTCACCTGTTAAGTAGAGGATCGGCGTCCTGTATGAGTAGTCACGTTGATACCTAACTCTACCTAGGTCCAATAAGGGATATAAGATCTCACTTTAGGCCACTCGGGGGGATACCTGACTCTATCTCAAGAAGTCCAGCTAAAGGAATCATACTCATGTGGATGGAAACAATACCTGGCCTTTAGGGTAGTAAGAAAAGGGGCACTAACCCCAAACGAAACATATCCAAGATACGATGTACAAGAGGTTAAATCCATGTTCTAGAATATACATGGTGTGTATAAGGGTCACACACCGTGTCTCTCGACTCTGGGTACTACCCATGTAAAATGGACTGAGTAAGATGAACATGTTGTGTAGAAAATTATATACATGATGTGTAGTATGAACCACATGTCGGGTGTTTTAGAAATTTCTAGAAATGAGAACATGCTTTGTCACGAATCAGTGATGCTCTGATCTTCGATCTGATGATCCATTTTCCATGGAAGTCAAAATTTAAGGTCTCTCCAATGTCCTGAAGTCGTCTCCATTGTTTTGGACCTCCGATCATCCCTAAAATGTGTATCGATCCACCCATGTGAAGAACGCTCGAAGAACAGTCCCTCTCAATCCAAGCTGATTCGTCATCCACCTTCATCATCGCACCTCCGCTAGGTCATCGTGATGTTAGATCATCCAAATGGGATCCTTTCATTTTGAAATTTATGCACAATGATCCATTTTTCATCTCCTCATGAAGGACGTGAAGAAAGAAAGGTGGATGAATAAGAAAACGTTAACAAGATGGAACTAACCCCCATCATCGTTCGTTGTGATGTTAATCCACTACCATTAGAAGGATTAAACAGGGAAATTTAAAATATTCAAAACGTGACAATCAAACTCCCAAGAATGAACCTAATAAACCCCACTCGCATAAACAGTGATGTGTGGGTCAACCGCATCATGGGTTGATCCATGTTTGTTGTTAAATTCAATGAACAGGGAAGAAGACAATATTAAAACATAACCCCTGCCTCGATAAGGGATTGATTTCTGATGAATGAATCATGCTGATGTCTCAATTAAGATCCTTCAACTCTATTGGAATAGTAATTTGTGACTTTTATTCGTCATCGTTGATTGTTGGGAGTTCTCTGAAAGGCTCCAAGAATTACCTAGAGTTTCTCTCAACTTTTTTTCAATGAAAAAACTTCATTTATCATATTAAATGGAGGGAACTTGTTTTGGTGCTCTATTATGCTGTGTCATTAAGAATTCAAAATTTCTATTTCAGAGTCATTATATTGTTTCATTAATTATCGAAACAAATTCCCAATCGATGTTCTACAGCGAATGTTTCCAAATAAAATAAAATAAAATTTTCAAATTTTTATTTTTATTTTATTTTACATAATGGTTTGAAAATTAACTTTTTCCCTCGACTTTCCCCGGTCGAGGTTAGGCCTGTTCTTAGGTAAAGACATCATCCTAGACATAATAGTGCCCTTGGATTTTTAATCTAGGAATTTGTTTGTAAACTTCCACAACCTTGTACACATGCCAACTCTCTTTACTTAAAAAGATCAAACCACCATTCCGGACTCACCAGGACTCGTAATGATGTTTTTTCTCTATTCTTGGACTCATAAAAATTCCATAAAATATTTTAAAATAATACATGAAAAATAAAATACTTTACATTCTTCCCACCTTGGGGCTTTTCATCCCGAAAATCAAAAACAAGGGCTACTCAAAAAGATGTGGGTAATGGGCATGGATCTGAGCACCCCACTCTCATGTACTCTTCTAAAGATTCATGTGTTGCCACTAGACTCACACCAAGGGAATAAATCTCCCATGAAAGATCCTCTATGACTGATCCTTGATCTCCACCGGGTACTCTATGAAGGTTTCACCATCCTCGATGACCATCTCGCCCTAGTTGATGACGTGAAATGGGTCATGCACGTACCTCATCATCTATGATAGGTGGAAGACGTCATGTACTCGGTGAAACTATGGTGGTAGAGAATAGGAAATATGCCACCTCGCTAACTATGCGCATTATCTGGAATAGTATGATGAACCTCCGAGATAGCATGTCGTCACTTCCAAATCTCAGCAATCCTCATCGAGGTGAGACCCGAAGGAAGACATGGTTTCCCTCCTTGAAATCCAAGGGTATTCTTCTCTTATAATAATAGAACTTATTCAAGCTCTATGCATTATTCATCCTCTCTAGGATGATTTTCACCTTATCGATGGTATCTTGCACCATCTCTGGACCCATGAGTGCTGACTCTCTGGGGTCGGTCCAGCAAAGTGGTGACCAACTTGGTGTCTAATATAAATCCATGAAAGTTTCCATGCCAATGGTGTAGTGGTAGTTGTTATTTTATAAAGACTCCACCAATGGTAGGTGGTCCTCCCAAATGCGACCAATGTCCAATATACAGGCCCACAACATATCCTTTAAAACACAAATGGTCTTCTCCATTTGACCATCTGTCTAGAGATGGAACGATGTGATTAAGCATAGTAGAGTCCATAAATCCTCCTGTAATCCCTTCCAAAACTGGGATGTGAAGTGGGTGTCTTGATAAGAGATTATTGTTGATGAGATTCCATGAAGACGATCCATCTCTTGTTCATAGAGACGTCACAAGCTCTCTACTGAACTCTGATCCATGATAGCTAGAAAGTGAGCCAACATGGTGAGTCAGTCAATGATCACCCAGATGGAATCATTCCCCTTGGATGTATGTTGTAAGCTCATCATGAAGTCCATTGGTTTTTCATCACACTTATACTCTGGATCTTACAGGGGGTGAGATAACCCCACTGGAACCTGGTGCTTAGCCTTCACCTGTTGGCACGTATGGCATCAGGAAACGGACTCTACTACTGCATTCTTCATACCTAACCACCAAAACTACCATCATATATTCTAGCACAAATTCACCACTCCAAGGTTTACCACTAAGGGGAATGCATGAAAATCCATCAGGAACTCCTCCCCCAACACCACTAGTACAACAGTGTGTACTATGAAAAGAACAACGTGCTCCCCACCTTGTGAATATCTATCTGGAGCAGGTCATGTGGATAATTGAGCACATAATGTCTCACTGTTGACATCCCCATGTTGTTCCCCCCTAACTCACTATAATAAAATAGGGGTGAAAACCATCTTTTGATGGTAAATTGCATCCTCTCTTTCCATGAAGGATAACTTTAACTATGTCAACTACTCCATAAGATCAGTTACAGCTGCGAGCTCAACCTTCTGATAAGAGAATCTTCCACCTTGTTTTCATTCACAGGAGTATAGATGATATTGAAATCTTAGTGTTGGAGGATCTTTAGATATTTCTTCTATCTTAGATTCAAATCCTTTTACGAGAAGATATATTTTAAGCTCTTGTGGATAGAGTAGATGATAAACTGCTCACCCATATGGTAGTGTCGCCACTTCTTCAACGTGAATACTAGTGCTGAAAACTCAATATCATGAGTCACATAGATCTACTAATGCGGTCTTAGAGGGAATGAACCATAAGAAATCACTGATTATCCCTGCATCATTAAACAACCAAGATCGGTCCCTGATACGTCGCTAAAAACTATGTACTCGACGCCCTCCTTCGACAATCTCAAGATCAGGGCACTCGTCATACTCTATCTCAACTACTCGAAAGACTACTGGAACATCTCTGTACACTTCAAGGGTTTCCCCTTCCTGGTTAATTCCATCATCAGTCCTAATATCCAAGAGAAATCCTGAATGAATCTACAGTAATATCTTACCAACCAAAGGAAGCTTTGTATCTTCATCTCGCTCTAAGGGGGGTCCCATGCAAACACTTCCTCCATTTTGGCTAGGTCTATAGCTACTCCATCGGTTAAGATGGAATGAACCATAAATTGGACACCCTGAATCTCTAACTATCTCTTCGAGAGCTTCCCATAATGTGGGTGCTCTCGGAGTACGTCTAGAACCATCCACAAGTGTCTCGCATGATCCTCCTGTGACGTTGAGTACACAATGATATCTTCAATGAATACCACTATGAAACGGTCCATGTACGACTTGAAGATCCATTTAAAAAGTTCCATGAACACTGTGGGGGAATTCTTCATGCCAAAAACCATCACCAAGTACTCATAGTGACCGTACCGGAATTTGAAATCCATCTTTGGTATATCCTCATCCCGTACTCATTACTTGTGGTAACCAAACCAAAGGTCAACCAGAAAGAAACATTATTCATTTTCTACCTGATCGAAGTGGTTTTAGATCCTCGGTAGTAGATACATATTCTTTACCATTTCCTGATTCAGGCACCGGTAATCCACGCACAACCTCAAACTTCCATCTCCCTTCTTGTAAAACAAAGTAGGGGCTGCCTAGGGTGAAACAATGGGTCTTAAAAAGCCCTTGCTCTTCAAATCCTCCAACATCACCCTTATCTCTCTTATCACTACGAGAGACATCTGATATGCTAGTGAAAATATCAGTGTCATTCCATTGGGTAAGTTGATTTAGAAGACGATCTCAAAATGGGGAGGTAGTCCTGGAACACATTTGAGAAATACGTCCTCATACTCTTCTACATCTTCTGGGAACTGGAAGCTCACAACATCTGCTGCTCTGAGGGTAAGTGTAGAAAAATCTTGAGTGATCGACTGCACCCTTCTATGCACGAACCCATCCTATGCTTCTTGGGTCTCCTTTCACCGAAAAAGGAAAACCTCTTCCCATCACTACGGACACACTGCACTCTTTTCCTAAAGCGTTAAATCTAGGCATCGACTAAAGATATCCAATCTATACAAAGAAATACATCATAAGGCTTTGACGCTTCCACCCAGATGTTACAATAGAAACTCTCACATCTGAGGGACAGATCACAATGTCTGCCAAGATGTGTGATCATTGAGTCTCCTCCCGTGGTTGTATCCAAGCTTAAGGGTCGAGTCAACATCTCTACTGAAATGTCAAGGATTATCCCAAGTCATGAGGTGAGGAAGGATTGACTGGAACCTATGTTTATTATTATATAATCTAATCTAGAAAACACACAGATCGTACATTGGATCATCCCTGGAGTCCCTGGGTCGTATGCCTCAACTGCATGCAGTTGTCCCCACCCCTATGCCCCAAATCCATGATCATGGTACAGACCACCTAGGGGTGGTGGTGGGATTAGATCAAAGCATCTACCACTACCTGTATCTCTCCATGCACCTCTTCCACATCCTATGCCAAGCGGTTCTGTCTTCTCCACTCTCTGCCTCTACCTTGGAGGTCCATCCAACACCTCCCTGTCAGCAGCTCGATGGGTCAGTCAGTCTCTAGAAAGATATCCACTATCAATGTATGAGTAGAATCACTTATCCCTAGGTTTATTGGATCCATCCTGAGATCCATGGATTATCAATCCCATATCATGGGGTCCTCTAGTGACACCTCCCATGTCCTAATCCCTATGCCTAACGTTGGCTCCCTGCTACCAAGGTCTCCGCACATTTTTTCCTGCTGGTGATTTTCATCGGTTTTTTATGCTATTACAAGAATCTCTTGATCACCAAGGCCTTCTAGAGTACTCGAGCATAAGTTGATATGCATATATGCATGAAACTATCTTAGATGTCCCATCGTAGACCTCACTCGAAGGTCTGAGCTCTGAAGTACTTATCTCTGAACATATCCATCGAGTACCTAGAGAGGTTGGTGAACCTCTATATGAATAATCAGAAACCATTAAACAATCCTGATGGAGCATAATAACCTCATATATATGCACTGCTATCAGTATAACTAGAGAGAAATCCTCCCTAAAGAGTCTCTCAAACTCCGTCCATGAAGGAGTCTCTTCATCGTGAGTCAGTGTGGTCAAAATCCACCATTGTCCCATTGAACCCTAAAGAAGGCTCACTCCAAGGATCACTATCTGTTCCGTTGGTATCCCCACTAGATGAAAAACTCTCATCACCACATCAATCTAGTCATCAGCCACCTGGGGAACAGGCTCTCCTTGAAACCTAAGGGGTTTCTGTCTCTGGAACCTATGGAGCGTGCTTAGCCTGTGACATTTGTCTGTCGGTACCACAGGTAACATGAGTTTCTCCAATGGTGTTGGTATATCAGGTGCACCACCTAGAGGTAATGACTGGGGAAATGGTCCTTGTATTGAAGCCTCGTCGCTGAGGGGGTCATCTTCATGATCAACCTACTGAATCATAGTAGGTATGTTTCATGGATGCATACTATAAGGATACAAGATGTGTCGTGGTGAATGAGTGTATCTGGATAGCTGACACAAAGGACATGGAAAACACAACCCATTCCTATATGATGCATGTATCATTATTTTACTACACTGAAAATGGTTTTTTCATGTACCGATTCAAAAATCATGTTATCTAAGTCCTGGTGGATGGATACGTCAGCCTCCCGCACCAACATTGGAGTCTCTAGCCTGAACTCCAAGCTCAAAACACTTAACACTATTTCTCCAAAACAAACTCACAGACTCTTGGTCCTATGGCAGAACTGACCACCTCTAATTACACTCTATCACAACCTATCCAAGTGGGGCGCGTACTGTGACTCCCCAATCCCACCTCCAATAGGCTAGGGGCTGGTGACTAGCACCAAGTAGGCATATCACTAACAAGGGGGTCATTTTCTATGTACCTATACACACACACACATATATAAGCCAAAAAATTCTAAAATGTAAAAAACCCACTAAAGAAAAACATGAATGCAAACAACTAAACCCAACCAACAGAGTACGACGACAAGTAAAGTGATGAAATTAAAACTAATATAGAATACAATCCCCAAAAAACAAGAGTCTGAAAACTATAATGTCCAACCATTATGTACAAAGATTTATTGTGATAGTTGCTCATAGTCATAGGAACACCTTGGCCTATAGGTAACTCAGAAAGCATGATCTGGTTCGGGGTCTTCCTTGGACTACGTCAAAAGTTCGCTCATCTGCACAAGACATGACACATGCGGGCAAAGCCCATGGAGGGGTGAGTATAACAATACTCTGTAGAGGACCCCGAAAACCACAAATAAATACACAAAGTAAAGGTACAGTGAGCTCTACAAAGTATATGTCTACTAAAAATATAACAAGAGATACACAATCCAGATATACTCAAATATTAGATCTGTAGTCTAGAGACATGTCACACAACTGCATACCTCCATTAAGGATTCAGTTCTAAGGTTCCTTGAAGCACTCATCTGGGAGAACTCACTCCATGAGTCTGATGGTTCTGAGGACATCTGTCTGAGAACTATCATTCGTTGGGAATGTTCATGAGAGATAGATACACTAATTATAGGATAACACACTTATATGTGGGTAAATATCATGATACACAGATGAGGATCACTTCTAGGGCCTTTCCAGTATTGATTCAATAAGGTTTTCCTTATGAATTTTATATTCCTTCTTATTTTGAAAATCACATACACCTTATACTTAAGAAAATTGATATTTTACTTCTCTAAGAAAAAGTTCATTCCTTATGGAAATTTTTCCTAATATAGATTTCCTTATACATGTCAATATTTTTCATAAGTATAAAAATCAGATTCATACCTAAAACCTCGTAATCATATAAATGCTTAGATATGAAGCATTTTGTTTCTAGGATCCAAATTCTGGATATGAACTGTAATGAGGTTCCACTCCGAATTTTGGATATGAACTGTAATGAAGTTCCATTTAAAATTCTGAATATAAACTGTAATGAAGTTCCACTCCGAAATCTGGATACAAACTATAATAAAGTTCCATTCCAAATTATGGATACGAATTCTCATAAAGTTCTATTCCGAATTATGGATACGAACTCTCATAAGGTTCCACTCTGAATTATGGACATCGAACTTTTATAAGTTCGACTCTGAACTTTTATAAGTTCGACTCTGAACTTTTATGAGTTCGACTCTGAACTTATATGAGTTTGACTCTGAACTTTTACCAGTTCGACTCCGAATGTTTACTAAGTTTGACTCCAAACTTTTAACTAGTTAGACTCCGAACTTTTACTAAGTTTGACTCCAACTTTTATAAGTTCGACTCTGAACTTTTATGAGTTCGACTCTGAACTTTTATGAGTTCGACTCTGAACTTTTATGAGTTCAACTCCAAACTTTTATAAGTTCGACTCCAAACTTTGTAAGTTCAGATTCTAAATTCTAGTGAAACTAGACTCCGAATTTCCTTAGAAATTCAGACTCCGGTTTTCTACAGAATCCAGGTTCGAAATTCCTATAAAACAGAATCCAAATATATTTTTATTATAGACTCCTAATTCCATTTTGGTTAGACTCCAAACTTCTATTTTCTTACATTCTGAACTTTATTTTTTCTTATGCTTACACTTGTTTCATTATAAAATGATGGCGTGCATTCAGTTACATATTTTTTGTTATAAAACGATGTTGTCCATTCTGTTTCTAACTAACCGATGGTTTAGTGACACGTGTACAGGTCCCTCCGAAATTTATGGAAAATATGACTGTTGGAGGAGGGAGCTGACCATTGGAAATTTGCCTATAAATAGGAGCTCATTTGAACGAGCTCAATACAGATCTTTGACACAAGTGCTTACTTGCTGTTGAAGTGATTTCTAGAGAGTTATTCTCTTATCAACTCTCAAGATACGTTCAGAAAGTTTGAACTACTTGTTCAAACTTTTCCTTGTGCATACTTTCTTCGTGCGACTCCGAATGTTGGTGATTAAATTCAAGGACTTTTGGGGATAGGAAGACAGATGTGCCGACTACCTTAAAGTTTGGGGGCTTCCTTGTTGAGGAAGATAGAGGTTCTAACTACCTTGAAGTTGATGGGTTGCGCGGATAGCAAGATAGAGAGTCTGATCTTTGTATCGAGGGCTTACCCTGGTGTGGATAAGACAGACTTGCTTGAAAGTATAAATCAAGGGACCTTTATCCAAGGTTGTTGGATACCCTTCTATATGGGTTACAAGATTCATATCTTGTTACTTTTTTTTTTGATTACATGTTTTTCCGCTGTATTTTTGTATTGTAAGGAAAGTATAACCATTCTTATATTTCCTTACACATGTACTCTAATAAATTTTGATTCTATATGCTTTAAGGTATAATCTCACTTTGTAAACTTTGGTTAAGTTTCTATTTCTAGATACATATTTCTGAAACCTATTTTCGGAATCTCTTTCCAGATTCAAGCAAGTCCATAGAACTAGAAGTTTGTAACTTCACACTTTTTCCCAATCTTTCATTCGTGATTAGAGGTGTTGTGAATTTTCTTAGTTTAACTTTGTTAAACTTATATCTTTCCTTGTCTAAAGAAATTTTTAAAGTGTACAATTCACCCCCCCCCCTCTTGTATATTGACAATCTATATCATTATTTTGATCCTACAATTGGTATCAGAGGTTGGAAACCTCATACTCTATACCAATCTAACATTTGGTATCAGAGCCAAGGTTCTGAAATACTTATACTCACATATAAGTTTTTCTTTTTTATTTTTTCCCTTGTTCTATTTTCTTTCCATTCTTAGGAATATTGTTTCCTTGAATCCAAACTTTTGTGTTTAACAAGTTTTTGTGTAGAAGATTTTCTTAAAGATAACAGGAATGAACGTTGGATCCATAGAAAATCTTAATCCTATATGACCACCAATTTTTTATGGTTATTATTATGAGTATTGGAGAGATAGAATGAAGACTTTTGTTATCAATACTGGAGTAGACAACTTTTTTATGCTTATTGGAGGTTATAAAATTCCTGATAATGAAGTTAGTGCTTTGATCAACCAAGAGAAGCATGATTATCAATTAAACTATAAGGTACGCAATACTCTACTGTGTTCAATGACTAGGAACATATATAGCCAAATTTCTTCTTTTGAAACAGCTAATTGCATATGGAAGAAACTCAAAGTTACACATTTTGGTACATCCAAAGTACTTGAGACTAGAAGAGCTATGTTGAGAGTTGAGTATCATTGTTTCAATTTTCCTTATGGGGAACCCATATGAAAAGTACAGCATAGGTTTATGACTATCGTAAATAGCCTACAATATATGGGAGAGAAAGGTTTGGATGATGAAGCTCTTGTAGATAAGATCATTGATATTATGCCCAATGAGTGGGAATCGAAGAGAATAGCCATTGATGAGAATAGGAAGGTCAATCAAATTTCCCTTGATGAATTATTTGGAACTCTTCTCCAACATGAGACAAGGATGAAGAGAGATGCTAACAACATCAAAAAGAAGAATGGTAATGGTACTATTTCTTTTACTATAACATCAAATCGTATGAAAGCAAAGACTCCTGTGAGAGTAACAAGATCCAAGTCTAAGAAGGTTACTATCTAATCTGAATCTAGTGAGAGTGAAGTCTCAAAGAATGAGTTAGCTAATCTTGATCGAAGGATGAATAAGATAGCCAGTCAGAGAAATTTCCAATTCAAGTATAAGAAGAAGTATAGAAAAGATAAGAAAGATAGAGATGTCACATTATATGTATGCAAGAGAAGTGGAAACATATGACCTGATTCCCCTATTCTTAAGAAGAAAGAAAGAAAAGAGAGGCATACTGAAAGAAATAGAAAGAAGTATTACAAGTCCAAAGCTAAGAACGTTTTTAAAGCTAATGATACTTGGATTGCAAGTGGTGGTGACTCTTTAGATGAATCTTCTGATTATGAATCTTCTGGATAGAATAATCTTGGTCTTATAGCCAGATTACCTATTAACAATCATTGTTTTATGGCTAAGGTACACAATGTTGAATCAATGACCAACGTTTCTTTGAATTCTAATGATAGTAAATATTATAACTCTTTAGATAAAGAATCTTCTTCTGATGAAGAAAATACTTTACCTACCTATGAAGAAGTATCTAGTTTTTTTGAACTTCTTGAAATTGAGAATTTAAAACTCAACAAAAAACATGATAAAGAAAACTCTAGGAATACTATTCTTACTAAAGAGATATCAGAGATTTCTAAAGATCTTGATAAGAAAAATGCTGATTTTAAAATTATTTCAAAATGTATTGAGGAATTAAATTCTGAGAAGAATAAACTTTTTAAAGAACTAGAAAAAGTAATTTCTAAGAAAAGTGTTTTTGAGCCTAGCTCTAGTTCCAAATCTAATGATTTTGAAGATAAAAAACTTGGTTATAAAATTCATTTCTGAAATATTTTCCTTAATGAAGTGTTTTTCTAACATTACCTTAGGTAAAGAAAATTTTTATAAGATGTATTCACAGATACGACCTTTAAGAAATAAATCAAGATTTGGTTATACCCATGAAAAACGAACTTTTAGTAACAATTATTGTGTTCCTCAAAGTGCCCCATTTATTACCAAGTGTCAATGTGGTGGTCACTGGGCAAAGAATTGTTCTTTAAAAAAAACCAATCTTTAGGTTTTCATAAGGCTTATTTCAGTAAGAAGATGTGGGTACCTGAAATTTTTTTATCTGAAAATCTCGGGTCCAAGCAAGTTTGGATTCTAAAAGTCTAATTCTTTTCTTATTTTCAGGAAGATAAAGGAAGTACCAACAACAATACTTGGTACATGGATAGTGGATGTTCCCAGCACATGACTGGTAACAAAATCTATTTCGAAAAGATTATCAAGACGAGAGGAGGAAAATTTACTTTTGGAGATAATGCTCAGGGAGAAATTGTTGGTATAGGTAATATTGTTCTTCTTGGTAAAACTTTGATCTCAAATGTTTTGTTTGTTAAGGTTCTTAATCACAACCTCATTAGCATAAGTCAATTATGTGATCAAGGATACCTTGTGAATTTTAGGAATGATAATTTCTTAGTACACAATTCCAAGGAGGAGTTTATTCTTCCTTCCCATAGGTAAGACAATGTTTACACTTTGAACATAGAAGACCTTAGGAGCCAAGACATACCTTGACTTAGTGCAATGGAAGATCATTCTTGGTTATGGCATAGAAGACTAGGTCATTGTAACCTAAGAAACTTATGTAAACTCTCTAAGAAGAAATTAGTTAAGGATCTATCGGAGCTTAGATTTGATTCTTCTACAGTTTGTGATCCTTGTAAATATGGAAAGAAACATAAATATAGTTTTAAATCAATCGGTGAATTCTCAACAACTGATGCATTACAGTTGGTACGCATGGATCCTTTTTGGCCCAACACAAACTGGAAGCATCAGAGGCAAATACTATGTGTTTTTTCTAGTTGATTATTACACTAGATTTTCATGGTTATATTTTCTAGCAAAGAAGTCTAAAGTTTTTTCTTATTTTAAAAGTTTTAGAGCCCATGTTAAAAATGATAAAAACCTTCCACTGAAAACTATTCATTGTGATCATGGAGGAGAATTTCATAATTCTGATTTTGAAACTTTTTGTAGTAGAAAAGGTATTTCTCACAACTTTTCAGCACCAAGAACCCCTCAACAAAATGGTGAAGTTGAAAGAAGAAATAGAATTCTTCAAGAGATAACTAGAACCATGTTGAGTGAATATTCTATATCTAGACATTTTTGGGTTGAAGCTGTAAGTACTTCTTGTTATACTATAAATCAAGTTTTGATTAGGCCTTTTCTTAATAAAAATCCTTATGAGTTATGGAATGGTAGAAAACCAAGACTTTACTACTTCAAGGTTTTTGGTTGTAAGGTATTCATCCTGAATATTAATGATAATCTATACAAATTCACACCAAAATATGATGAAGGAATTTTCTTAGGCTACTCCACAACTTCTAAGTCTTATAGAGTTTTCAATAAAAACACTTGTACTATTGAGGAAACAGTACATGTAAAATTTGATGAAACTGATCCTTTTGTTTTTAAACCATCCCAACCTACAACCTTAGATATATTTTCAAAAACTGATTATCAACCTTTGATAGAAGATCCTTCTGATAAGGAAAATGTTCAAGAAGATACTTCTGAAACATTTACCCCGGAAGATTTTCTACCCTATGTTGATGAACAAGTTTTAAAAAACCCAAGTCAAGTGTTTCTTTAGAACCATCCCAGTGATAGTATCATTGGTGATGTAAATCAACCTGTAAGGACTAGAAGTTCCTTTAGAAATGAAGTATAACATCTAGAATTTATTTCCCAATTAGAACCAAAAAGAACTGATGAAGCTTTAGGTGATGATGATTGGATTAAAGCCATGCAAGATGAACTAAATGAATTCGAAAGGAATAAAGTCGGTACCTTGATTAAAAGACCTAAGGAAACCTCTATTATTGGAGTAAAATGGGTCTTCAGAAACAAGTGTGATAAAAATGGAGTCATTGTAAGAAATAAAGCTAGAATAGTTGCTAAAGGCTATAATCAAAAAGAGGGAATAGACTATGAAGAAACTTATGCTCCAGTAGCTAAACTTGAATCTATTCATATTTTACATGCCTTTGCAGCATTCTTCAATTTTAAACTTTTTCAAATGGATGTGAAATGTGCTTTCCTTAATGGTTATGTTCAAAAGGAAGTTTTTGGTGAACAACCTCCTAGCTTTGAAGATACAAAACATCCTGATCATGTTTTTAGACTTCCCAAAGCTTTGCATGGCCTTAAACAAGCCCCATGAGCTTGGTATGACAGACTTACAAGATTTTTGATTCAAAATAACTTTGTTAAGGTAAATGCAGATCCAACTCTTTTTATAAAGAAAGATAAGAAAAATGTTTTCATTACATAAATGGAACCATGGACCTAGGATTATTTTATACTTCTAGAAATGATTTTGTTTTAAAAAGCTTTTCGGATGATGACTTTGGTGGATATAGAATGGATATAAAGAGAACATCCGAAACTTTTCATTTCTTAGGAGATTCATTAGTTTCTTGGTCATGCAAGAAGCAACATTCTGTATCACTCTCCACTGCTGAAGCTGAATATATAGCAGCTGGAAGTTTTTGCACTAATGTGTTGTGGATGTAACACACACTCACAGATTATGGATTTAATTTCACTAAGACTCAAATTTTGTGTGATAACATAAGTGTCATTGGCCTTAGTAAAAACCCGGCACATCACTCTCATGAAAAACACATAGATATTAGGCATCACTTTCTTAGGAATCACACACTTAAATGAGATATCATTATTTAGTTTATCAGAACTCATGACCAACTTGCTGACATTTTCACAAAATCTTTACCTTCTGATAGATTTTTATACATTAAAAAGAAGTTAGGAATGATAACTGTGAGGTAATCCTTCTTATTTAACTTCTTGTTAAACAATTTTCCTTACAGTAATAAACTCCTTTTCATAGAGGGAGTACATTTTCTTGGTAGTATAATCAAAAAATTTCACAAAAAGTTTTTTTTCAAAATTTTCATAGCTAGTTTTCTTTTCAAACTTTCGTAACCAAAATTTTTCGTAATGGGAATTTTCGTAATGAACTTTCTGTAATGAGAATTTTCATAATGAATTTTCCGTAATGATAATTTTCGTAATGAAATTTTCATAATGATAATTTTCGTAATGAATTCACCGTAATGATAATTTTCATAATGAACTTTCCATAATGAGAATTTTCATAATGAACTTTCATAATGAGGATTTTTCGTAATGAGTTTTTTGTTTTTTTTTAAAAAAAATTGAAGAAGAATATTACCAATTACGAACAATCATTCCTGCCAATCCGAAAGGTATGATTTCCTTACTTAAATTTTCATAGTCATATTTTTCTTACTGGTGTTTTCTTATGAATTTTTAAAATTATTTGGATTCTAGTTTCCCTTAAATCCAAATTTTTTTTTCTTAAAAACCTCAAAAGATCAGAGTTAAATTTTCCTTGCGGGAATATTCTCAACCGTTAGATCCAATCAAAAGGATTTTCAACTTTAAGATGGTTTTTGGAAGACCAAATGTTACCTTCATCGCCTATATAAAGGGGACCTTAAGAGTCATCCCACATTGGTTTTTCAAAGCTTTTGCATCTCGAAGCCCTGATTCTCTTCTTAAGGACCATTCCGATCTTTGTCAAAGCCCGTATAAATCTTCTAGAACTCTCCACTCTGAATGTCTGTTGAAGCTACTTCTCAAGATATGTCAACTATAAATCCAATCTCAAAGTGGTTAGTCTTCAGTGAAAGGTTAGTGAATTTGGATTTCTACAAGTTTGATTCTCTTATATCCAAGAATATCAGATTGAATGGCTGGGAAGATGTTTTCTTGTCTAAGTCAGAAAAACAGGATCCGGTTTATACAGATTTACTGGTTGAGTTCTATGAGTCTATTTCCTTCCAACAGGAAGAGGGAAGAGAGTTATTTTCCTTCAAGTCTTATGGTAGGACTTAAAAATTATCTTACACCAAGGCTGCAAGCTTGGTGGGTTTATCCTACGAAGGGGAAGCTGAGTTTTCTTACATAAGCTTCTGGATGAGAAAGGAAGTTTCGACAAGGTGAAGGCATTGAAATTTCATGGACTCAAGGATTCCAAGACTGCTATGATTTCTCATCTCACTCCGAATAATCAGATTCTACAGCTATGGGTACAAGGATTTCTCATACCTAGAAGAGGTGACAAGGATAATCTAAAGAAGAGTGACATCTACATCCTAGATTTCCTAGTAAATCTAAGGAAGATAAATTTGATGAGGCATGTTTTGATTACTGTTATGAATATAAAAGAAGGGAACTTGAGATCTTAAATCATTATGTACCATGCCTTACTATCAAAGCTGATAGTTCAGTGCTTAGATTCTTTCAAAGTTTCTTGTAAGTCTAAAGTTTGGAATTGTAAGCTTATGCTCATTAGTGATGATACTTTGAAAAGAATGAATATGGGTTTTTCTTTTGAATCCGAAGAATTCTACCCTTTACTAGAGGGAGAGGCTGAGTCCATTCCGGAAAATGTGGAGAAGGGTGAACCAGCAATGAAAGTCACTAAGAAGAGGAAGATTAAGGAAGTGGTTGATGATGAAAAAACCCCCAAATCTAAGGAAACTCAATCCGCACCTCTCAAGCCAAAGAAACAAAAAGCTTATATAGATGAAGTGGAAGCCAAGTAGAGGGAAGACAAAGAGAAGAGAATAGAAGGGGAGCCACAGTTTGGATTGGACCCAGCTTAGGCTAAGTCCTTAAGGGAAAAAGGTACTGATGTGTTAGAAAAAGAATCCAAAGAAAAGAAGTTAAAGAAAAAGAAGTCTGAAGCTGAGGTTGTACAATCTCTGTTAAGAGATACTGAAATAGCCTCTAAGAAGATTCCTTTTCCGGAAACCTTTTATATCAAACCATCTTTACCAGAGACTCCAGGTAAGAACTATGTCACTCTGGAAAAATCTAAGGGTAAATAAGTAGTTGAAGAAGGAGAAAAAGAAGCTGTTGAAAAAAAAGAGGAAGAGGTTGTTCAAGAAGAAGAAGAAGAAGAAGAAGTAAGTGATGATCTTCATGATCTGATCAAACAAGTACAAGAGTATCAAGAAAAAGCTGAATCTACAAAAATACCCAATCTATAAAACTTAGTTGAGAAAGAAAGTGGTAAGGATAATGATAATCAAGAGGAAGAGAAGGAAACTGTTCTATATGATGAGGAAGAATCATATGAAATGAATTTCCTTGAAGAATGGATAGAAAAGGAGAAACCAGATGAAGATATGATTTTTCAATTATCAGAAAGTGAGGAAGAATCTCAAGATGAACAACCTCTCCTGAAAGCTGACAAGGGGAAGCAAGTTTTGATGGATACTCAAACAAAAGAAATTTTCAGGAAGAATGGAGGTTGGTGGTTCTTCTAAAAGGAAACTGGTGCAAATTGAAGAAAAACAATATCCAAGCAAATTATCGGATTCAGAGTCATCAGCACATCGTCGCTATTTTGTGGTTGAATATCTGAAGAAGTTGGTGGAAACTATTATGATTTTTCCAACTATAGATTCCAGATGCCAGATGCTGCAACAGAGTATGAATCAGAAATTCGAATCGTTATCCATGGTCATGGATAAGTGTGTGAAGATTAAATTTGACCATAGAAGTTTTCTTATCAATTATGATGTACATAGAAAGTCCTGCAGCAAAATAACTTTGTGGTCTAAGAAAGTTGAAGAAGACATGGCTGACTATGATAATTTTCAGAATGAGGTGAAAGATACGTTTTGACACCGAGGATGCAAAGATTAAGAATCTTAAGGATGATCTGATCATTGAGAAAAGTTCTAAAAGTAACTAAGTGAAGTAGCTTAATGATAAGACTAACTCTCTTACTCAAAATTTTATAAGGGATGGAGATCTTTGGATTGAGTTTGAGAAAATACTTGTAAAGCAAGATGAGCTAATGAAGATACAGTAAGAGAACATGAAGACTTAGGCAGAAGCTTTGAAAGCTCAAGATTAAAGGATAAAATCCATGGAGATGTAAGCTGAGGAGGATTAAAGAGATTTGAAGAAACTGAAAATCTTGTTGAAGAAACTGATATCGAGGGAAAAGGAAGACAAATAAACCCACTCCTATCTTTTGTTGTATTTGTCTTTCCTTGTAAAAATTTCTCAATGTCTAATGAAATTTTTGGGTGGTTGTATCTTTTCTTGTTATGTACTAATTTTTCAGGTACTTTATTCTTTTCCATTCCCTTCAATTCTTTTTTAAAATCACAAAGAGGGAGAAGTAAAAAAGAACCACTTAAAAGAGGAGAAGGAAAAATTTAAAATGAAGAGGAAAATTTTCTAAGTGAAATATCCTTGAAGTAAGGGGGAGTTCCTCATTTTGAAATATTTCATTTTCATGACAATGAAAACTCCATTCCGGATATTCAGAATACAATCCTTATAGTTTCAATGCCTAAGGGGGGGTTAGGTGTATTCATCATTATCCATGAACAAAGGGAGATAAGTTTTAATTTCAAAGTCTAATGAAATTTTTCAAAGTCCTAAAACTCTTTTTCATAAGGTTTTTTGTGCTTTCCAAAAAGGGGGAGATTGTTGAGTCAATAAGGTTTTCCTTATGAATTTTCCATTCCTTCTTGTTTTGAAAATCACAAAAACCTTATACTTAAGAAAATTGATATTTTAATTCTCTTAGAAAAATTTCCTTAAGGAAATTTACCCTAACATATATTTCCTTATGCATGTCAATATTTTTCATAAGTATAGAAATCGGATTCATACCTAAAACCTCGGAATCATATAAATTCTTAGATATGAAGCATTCTATTTCTAGGATCTGAATTCTGGATATGAATTGTAATGAAGTTCCACTCCGAATTCTGGATAAGAATTGTAATGAAGTTCCATTCTGAATTCTGGATATGAACTGTAATGAAGTTCCACTCCAAATTCTAGATATGAACTGTAATGAAGTTCCATTCTGAATTCTGAATATGAGTTGTAATGATGTTCCACACCAAATTTAGGATACGAACTCTAATAAAGTTCCATTCTGAATTATGGATACAAATTCTCATAAAGTTCCATTCTGAATTATGGATACGAACTCTCATAAGGTTCCACTCTAAATTATGGACTCCAAACTTTTATAAGTTTGACTCCGAAATTTTATAAGTTTGACTCCGAACTTTTATGAGTTTGACTCCGAACTTCTATGATTCTGACTCCGAACTTTTACTATTTCGACTCTGAACTTTTACTAAGTTCAACTTCGAACTTTTAACTAGTTAAACTCTAAAATTTTACTAAGTTCAACTCTGAACTTTTATAAGTTCGATTCAAAACTTTTATGAGTTCGACTCTGAACTTTTATGAGTTCGACTTCAAACTTTTATGAGTTCAACTATAAAATTTTATAAGTTCGACTCATAACTGTTATAAGTTCGACTCCAGACTTTGTAAGTTCAGATTTTGAATTCTAGTGAAACCAGACTCCGAATTTCCTTAGAAATTCAGACTCCAATTTTCTACAGAATCCAGGTTCCGAATTCCTATAAAACTGAATCTGAATATCTTTTTATTATAGACACTGAATTCCATTTTGGTTAGACTCAGAACTTTTATTTTCTTTCATTTAGAACATTATTTTTGCTTATGCTTACACTTCTTTCATTATAAAACGATGTAGTGCATTCAGTTAGATAAGTTTTGTTATAAAATGATGTCGTCCATTATGTTTCCAACTAACCGTTGGTTTAGTGACACGTGTATAGGTCCCTCCGAAATTTAAGAAAAATATGACCATTGGAGGAGGGAGTCGACTGTTGTAAATTTACCTATAAATAGGATCTCATTTGAACGAGCTCAATACTGATCTTTGACACTAGTGCTTACTTACTATTGAAGTGATTTATAGAGAGAGAGGCTCTTATTAACTCTCAAGCTACGTGCAGAAAGTTTGAACTACTTGTTCAAACTTTGCCTTGTGCAGACTTTCTTCGTGTGACTCCGAATGTTGGTGGTTACATTCGAGGGATTCCAGAGATAGGAAGACAGAGGTGCCGACTACCTTAAAGTTCAAGGTCTTCCTTGCTGAGGAAGATAGAGGTTCTAACTACATTGAAGTTGAAGGATTGCGAGGATACCAAGACAGAGACTCTGATATTCGTATCGAGGGCTTACCCTGGTGTGGGTAATATATAATTTCTTGAAAGTATAAATCAAGGGACCTTTATCAAAGGTTGTTGGACACCCTTCTCTTTGGGTTAAAAGATTCATATCTTGTTACTTGTTTTTGATTACAAGTTTTTCCACTGCATTTTTGTATTTTAAGGAAAGTATAACCATTATTATATTTCCTTACACTTGTACTCTGATACATTTTGATTCTATACACTTTAAGGTAGAATCTCACTTTGTAAACTTTGGTTAAGTTTTTATTTCTAGATCCATATTTTAGGAACCTGTTTTCAGAATCTCTTTCCATATTCAAGCAAGTGCATAGAACTAGAAGTTTGTAACTTCAAAATTTGTCCCAATCTTTCATTGGTGATTAGAGGTGTTATAATTTTTCTTAGTTTAACTTTGTTAAACCTATATATTTCTTTATCTAAAGAAATTTTTAAAGTGTACAATTCACCCCCCCCCCTCTCTTGTATATTGAGCATCTATATCATTATTTCGATCCTACAAGCGGATAATGTGACTAATTCGGATTTATATTCTTAGTAGAGGATCGACATCCTATAATAGTAGTCATGTCGATAGATGATTATTCATTGGGTCAAAAATGGATAGAGGATCTCGGTCTGAGCCTCTCAGAGGGATACCATGACTCTATCTCGAGAAGTCCTACTGAAAGAATCGTACTCTTTTGGATGGAAAAGATACTTGAATTTATTGGGAATGATAAAAGGGGAACTAAACCAAATGAAACATGTTTAAGATACACCGAACAAGAGGTTCAAGCGATGCTCCAGGATATACACCGAATTTATAAGGGTCACACATTGTGTCTCTCGACTATGGGTACAACCCATGTAAAATAGAACTTGTTAGAATAAAATGTCATGTAGGAAAGTAATTAAATGGTATTTAGTATAGACCACACACTGTGTCTAATTAATCGGTGTTCCCTATGTGTATGCAGTCATGTACCCATACATGCTTTCAACACATGTGTGCCATCCCATATAACCGGTACATGGGTTTCTCGTGCATCTGACCCGATCTAGCCATGTGGTGGAGTGCATGACCGTGTACCCCACCCTGTGTCCATGTATCTTCTGAGATACATGCCAAGTCTGTGTAAGGACCCACATTCCATGTGACAATGGTCACATGCTGTGTTAGTGCTTCCCATCACCCAGAACTCCAGCCACCACTGGATGGGTCCCACACGCCATGTCTCCCAGGAGGCATGCCATGTTCTTAATCATGTGAAACACACAAACCCAAGCTAACACCACCTGTACTATAGAGCGTGTTCTTTAGGATACATGTCGTGTGTTCTAGAAATTTCTAGAAACAAGAACATGATCTACCACACCTCAGTGGTTCTCAGATCCTCAATCCAACGATCTGTTTTCAATGAAAGTCGAATGTTAAGGTCGCCCCAATGTTCTGATGTCATCTATGTTGTTTTTGGGCCTCTAATCGGCCTTGAAACATGTATTGATCCACCTGCGTGAAGAACACTTGAAGAATGGTTTCTCTCGATCCAATCTGATTCTTCTCCCTCCATCATTGATGCACCTCTACTAGGTCATCACGATGTCAGATCTCCAAAATGGGATCATTGCATTGAGAAATGAATTTGAAATATATTTTGTTCATCACCCCAGGATGGACGCAAAGAATTCAGGGTGGAGGAAGAAGAAAGCGTACACAAGAAGAAATGATCCCCCATTTTCATTCCTCAAGAAGTTAAATCACTACCATTAAAATGTTTAAATGAGTAAATTTAAAAACAACAAAATGTGAGAATCAAACTCCTAGAAATGAACCTTATAAACCCCTCTTGCAAGAATGGTGATGTGAAACCAGTTCATGGGTTGATCTGTATTCATCGTGAAATACAAAGAATGGAGAAGAAGACATCTTTAATACATAACCCCTACCTCAAGAAGGGATCGATTGCTGACAAAAGAATCACATTGTCATCACTGCCAAGATCTTTCAACTCTATTTCCACAATTATCCATGCCTTTTATTTTTCGTCATTCATTGTCCAGAGTTCTCTCCAAGTCTCCAAGAATTCCCCATAGATTCTCTCAACTTTTTTCCAAAGATCCACATTTTTTAACCTATTGAAAGGAGGGAACACATTTCAGTGTTATGTTACATTGTGACATTAATGATTCAGCATTTCTATTTCAGATTCATTATGTTGTGTCATTAATTATCAAAATAGATTCCCTGTCATTGTGTTATAGTGAAAATTTCCAAGTAAAATAAAATAAATGTTTCAAATTATTTTATTTTATTTTATTTTATTTTTCTTAAAAGGTCTGAAAATTAACTTTTTCCCTCAACCCGCGCTGTTTGAGGTTAGGCTCATTCATAGGTAAAGTTTTCATCCCGGACGCAACGGTGTGCTCATATTTTTAATTTTGGAATCTATTTGGATATTGACACAATCATGAACACACACCGACTCTCTTAACTTAAAAGGATCAAACAACCATTCTGTGTTTATCGAGCCTCAAAATGACATGTCATCTCCGTTCTTGGTCTCATAATAATTCTATATAATATTTAAAAATAATGCATGGAAAATCCAAGACATTACAATACCCTTCTATTTTTATTGTGTCATGATATGATTAATGCTTTACTATCTTGTAGAACATGTATATATGATTTCATTATTTGATTGGTGGGACATATATCTACCAATAATTAATTGGTTAATGATTTATAACTCATTTGATAGACATGGATCGAATGTTTTAGTGAACTTGGAACAATAATGGGATTTTTCTACAAATATGTTTTTGGGAGTGAACCTTGACTACTATGATTATATTGGGAGTGATCCTTGACTACTAAGATGGTTTTGTGAGTGAACCCATTATACCAATATAGCCTTGGAAATGATAATTTACTACTATGGAAATCATTCTCTATGTTAATGTGTCTATCATAATTACATATCTTTTTCCTATGTTATATAAAAACATATTATTCTCTTTATTCCCTTATGATTAATGTCTAATTATGTTCTAATTTTTATTCCAAAAATCATATGTATGATCATTGATATGAAGTATATGATATTAAAATTGTATTCTCATGTTCTCATGCACTAATGTTCATGTTATGATTTGGTATCTCCTTTATTTAACATTGTTGATCAAATGAGCTCACCCTTTCTTATGTTTCCTTTCCCCATGATATAAATATTGTTTTTAAGTAGGATTACCACATGGTAAGACCATTCTCAGAAGAATTTTAAATATTTCACAATGTTATAATATTGTCTTCCTGGATTCTAATAACACTAAACTATTATGGTCCTCAAGAATGTACTTTGGTAATGTGTTGAATATTTATCTAAAATGATGTTATATCCATGTATGATAATCCTAGGTTGCTATAGTTGGTATCAAATGAAACATATATTGAATTATTATAAACTAGGATGAGAAAACATTAGTGAAATATCTAGGGTTATTTATAAGGTTATGCCTATGGTTGTCTTTAAGGATAAGTCTAAGGATGAGTTAATGTATAGGAAAGAGTCCTAAAATCATGTTAAACTATAGAGATATGGTTTTCATAGAAACACATCCATATCTAGATACAACATGTATATATAGCTATGGATGATATGTTCATCGGGGTAACAACCCTGGAAGAACTTTATTGTGCTAGACTCGGTCTGGATCTGGTGCATTAAAATGGGCCTTGATGTACACCTGGTTAGATTATCCTAGAGGGTATGCTATTAAAATTTACAAAATATTTGTGAAAAATAATGAAGGATTTAAAAATAATATGGATATTAATAACCTAGTATTAATTAATATGAGATAGATAAATTAATATTATGTCATGATTAAGATATCCTATAAGTAACATTTCATGATTACATAGATTTCCAATATGTTTAGTTTTTCTCACACTATTTTTTTTTTGTTTTATAAAATGGATGTAACTAGAAGTAAATGGGTTAATGTTAACTATAAGATATAATTTTCCAATGATAATTCAAAGGGGATAGTGACTGGAGTGATGGATGTTGTGATTATTCCATACCAATTTTCACGGAACATGATTAACAATGTATAATTTAATCAACTCTTAGACTCATAGAAGAAGTAAATGAAAGAGTTCATTGAGATTTTGAGTAGTATAAATAATGGAGGAAAAAATATTATGTTTTCTATGTGTTGAGAATGTGGTATGAAACATAAAGTGATTGTATCAAAGAAAAATGAAGATGCATTGACTTAGGAAAATAAAGACCCAATAAAATAACTAAAAGTGGAAAATGAAATTTTAATTAATGTAATGGATGGGAATATTGGAATCCATAAGATATAATTTACAATTGTATGTTTTAAATGTGAATATTATGGGCATTATAAAAATAATTGTCCTAAAATGAAAAACTGTTAAGAGAATCACTAAGAAGGTATGAGTAATTTTTATATTTCTGATGATTAAGAGACTAAAAATGGTATACAAAAGGAAAGAATAATTAAAGAATAAAATGAGGAACCCTAGTTAATGGCTTAAGGATGATGTGGAATAGTTTAAGTGTTTTTGTATTTTAATTTAAGAATTATGAAAAATAAGGATTTTTGGGGATGCATAGAATTTGGGATTTTCAAGAATATGTTGAATGGAACTAATGGACAAGAAAAGTGATATTTTAAAAAAGGGAATATAAACCTTAATATTGTGTTATGATGAAATAATTCTGTTAGGATATAGAGATATTGGATGGGAATAAATTAAATTGGATAGTACTAATTATCTTGGTACCAATTAATGAATTTTTTTAAAAGGTTGTTCATGTTATCATGGATAGAGTCTATAAAATTTTGTATTTAAGGAATATGTCCAATAAAAAATATTTTATATAAGTAATGGGAAAATTTGTACATTTTCCCTAAGGATTTAGGGAAATTTGGGTTATCACCATATTTTAAGAGAATACCTAATTAATCTATTCAAAATATTTAATATGTGACATTTAAGATATAAATTATGATATATGGGGGATTAATGATAAATGGAAATTGAGAAATTTAACAACTTTATTTATAATTTTTTTATTTTTCATTATTCATAAGGGTAAAATTTAAACTATTTATAAAATTTTTTATGCTGGACTTTGAATTTGGTTTTAGATATTAAATTTTTATTTTTTGATATAACGAGTTATGAATATTAGGTAACATGTGTTAACCATTTATCTTTGATGATAACTAAAGAAAAATAGAATAAATTATCCTTCTATATATGAAATTATGATCTATTAGAGCTTTAGGGAAAAAATATTCACCTTCATTTCAAGTAGTAAGAGATGAAGTGGAATTTGATCAAGGCACAATAAAAGTAT
Source organism: Viscum album (assembly GCA_963277665.1). Taxonomy (NCBI): domain Eukaryota; kingdom Viridiplantae; phylum Streptophyta; class Magnoliopsida; order Santalales; family Viscaceae; genus Viscum; species Viscum album. Next base: position 1,241,579,730 of record OY728126.1, on the reverse strand, counting down.
TATATTGTGAATATAAAATGGAATGAAATTAAGTAAGTATATATCCCTATAAAATTTATTAAACATTAGGAAAAAGATAATAAGATAGAAGTTTTCACTCATTATATAAATTTCTAATGAATCAAATAGTCAATTATATCAACACTGATTTATGGTTTTATGATCATTAACATTCTATGGGTCACCCACTTTTATTGATAACTGATTTATGGCTTCTGCCATTTCCAAATGATCACTTCCCACCTATGTTCTCCTATGTGGAAACCTTTTTATGAGGTAATTTGGTTTACAATTATATTTCCAAGATTTCTTATTTATGAAAGTTTTAGTATTAATTTATATGTTTTGGGTTTATATGAATGAAAATTTCAATTAGTTAATCATTATTGACCAAGATGAATTTTGTGGGAAAAATTCATTTTAATATTAGTATAATATAACACAAAAAGGTTTTTATGATTTTTTTTTGTGAATAAATTAAAAATTTTTGATGGAATTAATTTAATGTAACAACACTTTATGTTTTTGTTACATGCAATAAATATTTTTTATGATATTTTTAATTGCGTGAAAGACCGGGTTTTACTGAACAGAAATATACTATAAATAATATTATTAAATTTTATTATAGTTATCACCTAGCCATTGGAATGATAGTATTGAAATATATTAATTAAATTATGAAATTTGGTTTATTCATGTTTATAAAATGGATTCTTTGTAAAATATTTAATTATAAATTAATATAAGAACTATTTGAAAATAATGAAATTCTCTTTCTGAACAACTATTTTAACATGTTTTATCTCAATAAATTAAAAAACACAATTTTGATGAATGATTTTAAAAAATATATATATTAAATATGAAATCAAGTATTTTACATTCATCTAAGGTTTTTTATATAAATAGATAAGAATAAATCCAATTTTACGTATAAAAAATGTATTTTACTAAAAAAATGATTCACCTCCTCTTCATGGTGAAATTATTTTAAAACGAAATTCTTTATCTTTTATACATTATATATGACAAAATAAACTTTATTTTTTAAATTTTAATAAAAAAAAATTAACATATGATGAATTTTTTGTTTTCTTTTTGAGAATTTTAGTCTTTTGATGAATAGTGAAAAATACAGAATTTAATTGAAGGCTGATTTTTTATCTAAATAATTTGAAATGATAAATTATTTTTGAATTGGTTTTAATTTTAAAATTTTATAGTTTTAAATATAATAATTCTATTTAGGCAATTTTATGATTTCTTTATTAAATTTAGATTTAAAAACTTAGAAAACTTTTGAACATTTTCACACTAAAAAACTGATTTCTCCTCCCGTTTGTGGGAATAAATTTCAATTTCATTATTCCATGAATTGAATTAAAAAAATGGATTCTGTATTTGGAATAAGAATAATTTATATTATAAAATGATTTAATCTTATATTTTTACAATAACGATTACTGAAACAAGTTAAAATTAATTAATGCAAATAAGGTTAAAAGATGTTTGTGCACAATACACAATTTTGTATTAAATTATTTTACACCCAAATAGAATATTTATTTAATGAATTTTAAATAAAATTTAGAATAATTTTGTATAAATTTTATAATAAATATACTTTTTTCTTATAATATTACTGGATATTTTAACAAGGTAAATAAAAAGAGACATTTCACCTTGGTAAAAACCAGAAAGTTAAAAAAAATCATCATAAAGACTAAGGAATAACATGAAAATTATTGTATGTATTTTTTGTTGAGGAATTTATCTTCCATATAATTCATCCCCTCCATTACTATTATATTTTTTTCACATTAGGTAAGGGAGACCACCCAATAGTGAATAATTTTGGGTATTTACATGTAATCCACTCTCGTTTATTATAAAATAGCATTATCTCTCCCCACTTATTCCAACCACTGAAGATATTTGGATTAAAAAAACAAAAAAATAACATCCCAAATTCTCTAAACTCATTTTATAACCCTTAAATATGGCATAAATCCATCCATGTAAATCCTATGGTGCATATAAAAAGTAGATACATGAAGAAGAGGTAGCATTCATCAACAAACATTTTTGTTTTATTTCTTCCAAAAACCCCTTAAATTATTTCTATATCACTATTATATAGTATCTTAAGTGTATTAAATATATTTTTAAACTGTAATTTTATTGTTATGAACTAAAATCACACAAACATCTATCAAACGAGCTATAAAAACATCATTCATGTGTTTTTCGGACTACCTTATCACGAACTTATGTCCTTCATTTTTACATTAACACCTTTCATGGATGGAAATAATGGTGTAAATACTATTTATAAATGATACATATGATATAAATGATTTATTAATGCTTCAGGAGTTATTATATAACACATAAATTCATGCCTTTCATATTTTCTGAATGTAATAACATTATTTGTGTGTATGGAGGACTACCGCCTCACGAAGTGATGTTATTTTCTCAGGATTTACAAGGAATATATTAAGGATGGGTTTCATATATATATATATATGATATATATATATAACCAAAACATTATATAGGAAAGATAATATATATATATATATATATATATTACTTTCCATTCTTTCAATATGACAAGAAAATGGAAAGAACGTTATGCGTACATATGGCCTACTGTCTCTATGAGCAGAGTATTTTATTTCATATCACTAGATTTTATTGGTTACTATATATATTTATATCCTCAATATATATGATATTTATATTATGTCTTCAATTATGGATTTGATGAAATCATAATCTTTATAAGATGTTTGATAATAACAAATAAAAACATATTTGACAAACAAAGCAATTTTTACCTGAAACATATGTTTGAAATGGAATTTTTAATAAATGGGTAATATAAAGAAAAAAATTAAATAATAAATTTTGTTATATAAGTATGGATCTATAATATATTTATATTAATATTATATTTATAATATATTATTATTGAACATGTTTGATGAGAGTCAAGACTTATGATAAGTGAAATCCATCTAAATTTTTTCTTTTTTGAGACACATGCTATATTGACCACTTATTTCTTCTATGTGGTGTATATACTAAAAAATAATATATTCTATGATTATTATACCAATATTTATTTTTATTTACAAATATAATTAGGATCTCTCTTTCATGGGGTTTATAGTTTAAATATTACCAAATCAGTAAAGGATTTTTGTCTCAAATTTACTTCTTTTTTATGAATGTTATGAGATGAACCTATGTTATTTCATGAGATGTATATATAGACCTTTTGACATGAAATATCATGAATTTAACTATACTAATTATATTTAATTTCCATTTTATTTTATTCCTTCAAAGGGATTATGACTCACGGTTTCAAAATGGTAATAATTTTATGTTACAATCTCATTGTTTATCAGCAATGTTTATGATTATGCTTACAATGATGAAATTTTATTACATATACCTCAATAATTATCATTAATTTTATTCTACTCTTTTTATTAATTATATATTCAACTAATGGTACCAATTTACCACTCTTTGGTAATTAAGATAATTTTGGTAATGTCTTTACAAAAATATGGCTTTATTTATATATTCAGTCATAAATCTATTTTCATTAAAAATAATGTTTTATGAAAGTATTTTAAAAAATTTCTAATAATATCCTATTATTTTTAAAATAAAATTTTTACCCTTGCTTTACCATTTTATAACATTGTTTTAAAATGAATTTTCTTGTCATTGTACAATAAAGGCTATTTTGACATCTATTGTCAATATTAAAGGAATCATTTTTTAATTATAATTCATGCACAAAATAATCCAAGTTATGGACACTCCATTAATTTAATATTCCTTTTTTACATTTTAAATAATATTATCAATAAAAAATTTTTCATTAATATTTTGGAAATATTTTTATTTTTATTTCTATTTTCAATGAAATTAGTTTATTAAAATGGATTATGTTTTAAAAAAATGTTTTAAATGATTTTTAAAGATTAATTTATAAGTTTTAAAGGTTATTTTTTATAAAAAAATATTATTAAAATGTTTTATGTTTATTAAAATTATTTAAAATTGTTTCCAAATATTCCTTTATTAGTTTACCAAGTTATTTTCAAAGAATATTGTTTTCAAAAGGTTTTATGTTTTAAAAATAAAATTTCAAAGTTGAAATTAGATTTTCATCAAGAAATAATTTAAATTATTTTTAAATAATTATTCATAAGTTTTAAAAGTGGTTCTAAAAGAATAGGATTTTGAAAATCTGTTATGTTATAAAAATTATATTCCAAGGAAGTTTATTTTCCTTAAGAAAGGCTCCAGGTGATATTTCAAAATCCTTCTCCAACTAAGATTAAATCCTTCGATAAATTTTCTGTTTTACTTGGGATATGATCTAAGGAAACCATTATTATTCTTTATTTTAATGTTTTATGTTTAATATGAAACATTTTTTTTAATCCCACTTCTCTTCCATGGGATATACCATGATAAAACACTTATTAAACCTACTTCCTTTCACAAGTTATTCTATGATGAAATGACTGGGAATCGTATCTATTTTCCATAGGTTATGGTATGATATTTCTGAAACCCATATATTTTTATGGTTCATGATATGATGAATGTTTTATTATCACGCGGCACACACATGTATGATTTCAATAATAGGCGGTACATATATGTTCTTCCAATGCATCATGTAATGATTTATATCTCATTGGATGGATATGGGTGGAATGGGAAGTGAACAAGGTTTTGTAAGGGAATTTTTCTACTAATATGTTCTTGGTAGTGAGCCATGAAAAATAATTTGGTCTTGGGAGTGAACCTTGAAAACTAATATGGTTTGGCTAGTAAACTTATTCCACTAAGATAGCTTTTGTAGTGAGCCTTGAATACTATATAAATAATTTAATATGTTTTTGTCTCTACCATAATTCAATGTCTTTTACATATTTTATGATATTATGGATTATAATCTTTATTAAATTAAGATTCATTTTTTATGATCTTTTGATATTTATTCCATGAATAGTTTTTATCAGATTTTATGTGTAGGGTAAGATCTTAAAATTTTATTCTCTTGTTATCATACCATTATGTTCAATTAATGTTTACGCTTCTCCTTTATTTACCCTTAATGTGATTCTGATCTCATCCTTTCATATGTTTACTTTCCCTAGGTTATGATGAAAGAATTTATGTTGGAATACTAAATGGAATTATATTTGATGGAAACATTGAAGATCCTACACAATGATATATGATTGTTTTCATGTTTTCAAATAATCTAATCTATTATGGTCCTTGAGTATGTACTTTTTTATTGGGATGAATATTCATTTTAAAATATATAATATCCATGTATGAAAAACTTGGGTTTATATATATATATATATATCGTATGAAAAAATTAATGATATCTCTTTATAAGGAGGTATTCTACCATACATATGATCCAAATTTTTGTATCCTATATGGAATAGAATATAAAATGTTATATGTGATATTATATTTCCAAAAATATAATTATGTCACAAGTATATATATATATATATACCTCAATCATCTAACCCAACCATGAGAGGTATTGATTGAAAAGGAGTTACATCAGTTCATGAGGTGGTAGTCCCCCATACACATTATTGATAGTTTCCTTTACCTTTTTAAGGAAGAGGATGTGAAAAAATATTATTCCATAAACATAATAAAATATTAAACTATTTTATATACTTGTGTGGTTATAGTGTAAGTGTTATATTTAGGATCGTAAGAGTAATGGGATTGATGGAGGAGGGTGGATGGATTTTAGTTTGTAAAAATAATATGTACAATTAATTTTTGCATCTCTTATTATTTATCAGACAATAAATGTGTTTGATAATCACAAAAACATAATCAAACAAACTTAATTTAACAACATTTTATAAAATCATATATATTAGAATAATTTATTACAAAATCAATATTTTTTGTATTATAGAATAAAAATTTTAAAAATTTTAAAAATAAGTAATGTAAATCATCGTAAAGTTATAAATAAACAATTTGAAAAAATTATAGAAGAATGATATATACTATAACCTTTAAAATTTATAAATTTCATCATCCAAAACAATGGTATCCACATTTTTAACCAATGTGGAATGGATTTCTTCCTTAAACATAGAATCCCTCGATAATGTAAAGACCCGTAAAATTCAAGGGAAATTTTTTCTTAATTTTCTTTGGAATTTTACAAGAGCGCGGTTTCTGACGGCACCTGATTCCGAGGCCCGGAGTGCCCGGAATCAATTTCCGAAGTTTGGCTCGGGTACATTCAGTGAACGAACGAGCGGGAATTCCTAACTTTTGATCTGGTGCTCGGAATTGAAATCTGAGGGCACCGATGAACTCGCAGCGCCGATATTCTCTTAAGGAGACCTTTTCTGAAGTTGCGTTTGCCTAGGAGGAGATGTTTATTTTTCTGGATGAAATGAAGAGTAAAATAAATTTGTTATACAATATTTATTTTATATCTTAAAGGTGGTTATAATCTTTTGTTGGAAGTTGGGTGGTTTAACCACCTAAGAGAGGATTAAGGTGAGGAGGGGCCCACCCGAGCCCCACCTTTTCAAATTCCCTAACTCCCCTCTCTCCCTCTTAAAGGCTTGACAACATAACATTTAATTAATTATACAACTCATGTATAATTAATAAGTGAGTTTAATTTTGAGTTTTTGAAATTCAAACTCCTGAATTTCAAAGTTTGGGTTGTGATAATAAATTAAGTGTAAGCTTAATTTATTTTTGGGTTAGTTCCTTTGTTACTTGAGAGGATTGGGAGAATCGTTGAGAGACTTGAAGATCTTCTTCGTCTTCGACGAAGAACGTGGAGAACGGTTCTTCTCCGACAAGGAACATCGATCCCACGACCTTCGAGACTCGGCGTCCCGGATTCTTCCGTCTTCATCTTCCTCCTCGACAAGGGAGAAGTCGCCGACCGTGGTGATCATCGCCAACGACAACGTACCTCTATTCTTCGTCCTAGTGACAAGTGAAGAGACGTATTTTCCTCCTCGGACGCACCCCGACGTCCACGGAATCTACGTCCGACGTCGCGACGCCATTCTCCCCGATAACCGACGTGCGACGTCATTTTTTTCAAGGTAGGGGTTGTTGTTAATGATTTATTTAATTATCCTTGTTCGTGGTTCTAGCATGACTAACGTGAGGATTTTATTATGTGTTATTGTTTAACGTGAGGGGGCCGGACCGCATGAACACGGCCGAACCCCCTCCATCGTTCTTGTTGATTTATCTTGCGGGTGGAAACAAGGTGGCGTAGTGCCGTCGCACCACGCGGATAATCGTACGATTAAATTGCGCGGCGCCATCGCGCCGCGCCATGGAAAAATCATCAAGAACGCGACGCCGTCGCGCCGCGTCGGAGGTAATCAAAGGCGCGGCGAAGGGGCGCGGTGCCGTCACACCGTGCCGGACGACGAACACCACGGCCGGTTCCGGGCCGCGGCGGGACGAGAAGACCGGCAGCCGGGCCGCCGGCGTCGGAAGCCGGAAAAAGGGGACCGGTTTACCGGTCCCGTTGGAGAAAAACCGGCCGGCCAGGTGGCCCGCCGGATGGTCAAAATCCGGGAGAAATTAATCCCCCGGCCAGCACTAAAGCCCCCCCCCCATTTAATTGGGGGGCGGTTTCCTTGAGGGGGGGCAGGCGGCCCCCCGGTTTCTTCAAGCAGGCCCCCACGAGGGGGGGGCGGATTCCAAAAGGGCGCGGCACTTATGTCGCGCCGCCATTCCAATCAAGCGGGGGCTTAGCACCCTGCGCGCTGCCTCTGTGCGGCGCCAGGCCGCCGCGCCGCCGCGCCGCCGGCCGGACGGCCAGGCCGGGTCGGGTCGACCCGGTTCGGGCCGACCCAGGGGGGGTCGGGCCGGGTCGGCCCGGACCCGGACCCCCCGTTTCGAATCGGTTTCGGTCTTTTGGCCATAACTTGAGCCACGAACCTCCGATTGACGAACCGTCTGTGGCAACGTGATCCTTGGATCGAGACGGTAGTTTCGGTATATCGCACTCAAGGTTTCGGAACACTTTGAGTTCGGCCGGGTTGGTTCGTTCACGAAACCAACCGAGCCTTCGGAGCGGAAACGCTCATATCTTGAGCTAAGGACGTCCGATTGACGTGCCGTCAGCTTTGTTGTGTTCCTCTTAGTGAGACGGTTCTTTTGGAATACTCCGCCCGAGGTTTGGACGCAGGTGGAGTACGGTCGGGTTGGTTTTGCCTTAAAAACCAACCGGGCCCCGGGGACGAAAATGCCAATAACTCTCAGACCGGGCGTCCGATCGATGCGCCGTCTGTTGCGTTGAGTTCCTGTTGACGATATGGAACTTTTGGATACATCAACTCTGGACTTTGTGACAGTTGATGTATCAGCCTCTCGGCTCGTGGAGCGGACCCTCCTGTACGAGCTTGCTGTGTGCGGGAACCCTAGTGCTGGTTGCGACTGTTACTGTGACTGTTACTGCTACTGTGACTGCGACGACGACAGTACAGAGATCCTGTGTGGATTCGACGACGACGACTTCAACACTCAGCGATCCTACGTGGATCAGTGCTACAGGTCTTGTGTGGGCCCGATCCTATGTGGGTCTGATCCTGTGTGGGTCTTTGCGCTCAACGGTCCTGTGTAAACCAGCGCCTACAGGTCCTACGTGGCCCCGATCCTGTGTGGGTCTTTTGCGGGGGTTAGTTACCTATCGATCCTTCGTGGATCCGCCGACTTAGATGGATCAGAGATCATCTTTATCGTCTTTCGAAGATGTATACCTATGTGAGCTGAATCCTATTGCTTTCCTGTGTGGATTGTGTTGTGCTATCCTGTGTGGATTACGTTTTGCTTTCCTGTGTGGAATACGTTTACTTTCCTGTGTGGACTGAGTTGTACTTGGGCTCGGAGGTTAGAGCGTATTTAAATTTGATGACTTAGGTATATGTATGGGCATATACCTAAGCAGTGTCGATTGTTACTTCGTGATTGTACCTTTCTTCGTGGTTTATCCTTTGTGGATTTGAGAGACCTTCAGGGGTCTCGGGGTCCCTACTGAGTAGCTTATACTCACCCCTGCACGGGCTTTGCCCGCACTACGTTGTGTTGATTGCAGACGACGGATAGCGTTGATCTTAGCTGAGGCTTGCAGAGCAGGACGGTACCTGGAGGTGGACCACTGGATGAGACGTGCTCGGAGCGGACGGCGGGACCCGTAGAGCAGTGGAGCTATCTGTACCCACCCTTCAGGTGGGATTTCCAGTGGACAGCCCGGTGTAGCGGCTTTTACTTTTCAGTTGCTGTTTTCCCTTTCGAGTTGTAATTTACTTTTAGTTTGGGTTTGTATACTGGCCCATTTACTTTTCCGCACTTTCAGTTGTACTCTGCTTTTGCTTAGTGTTTACTTTCCGCTTGCTTACTCTGTGGTGTTTGTTTACCTTACAAAGCCAATGCCTTCCCTTTTTACTGGGATTTACGCCTTGGTGCTAGTCGCCAGCCCCTGGCCTATGGAAGGCGGGCTTGGGGTAGTCACGGCACGGACCCCGAGGGCGGGTCGTGACAAATTGGTATCATAGGAGTTCGGTTCTACCGTGAACTCTGATCTTTTCTATGTGAAGCAATAATGTTTAGCGTATTAAGTGTGGTTATCAGTCCAGGGAGTCCATTGTTGGTGCAGCGGCCGACGTATCCGTACACCAGGACCTTGACTTCTGATTTCCGACTTAATGCACGAAAACATTGATTGCGTGTGTGTTTCAAAGTTTTCTTTGTGATTACTTATATCAGCTCACCAGGTATACTGTTCTGACCGTGGCGCACCTGTTTCCTTTTCAGGATGGCCCCACGACGGCAGCCAGCTAGGGTTCTGAGAGTCGAGTGTGACGACAGCCCACCGAGCGACGAGGCCTCGGTGCAGGGCCCTTTGTCAGCAGTGGCATCGGCGGTAGCTCTACCCGTCGAGCCACCGATACTTCCAGCACCAGCCGCTGACGATGCACGTCGCCTTAGCGCACTGCATGAGTTTCAGCGCCAGCGACCGCCCAGGTTTCGCAGGGAGACGAATCCCCAGGCATCCGAGGACTGGCTGGAGGCAGTGGTACGTGTGTTTAGGCTAGTGAGGACACCAGCAGACCTCATGGTGATCCTCGCTGCGAGCCTACTACACGCAGCAGCAGGACGATGGTGGAGCTTGATGCTCCAGGTGCACGATGAGGCATCTCTACTTTGGATGGACTTTGAGAGCCTTTTCCGATCGGATTTCGTCCCAGCCACCCTTCGTGCGGTGCGTATCCAGGAGCTTCTTCAGCTGCGGCAGGGCAGCATGACGGTCGCTCGGTACTCGGCGAGATTTACCGATCTCTCGCGCTACTCGACCGACATGGTACGGAACCCATTATTTCGGGCCCGGACCTTCGAGCAGGGTTTGAGACACGAGATCAGGGCATCGCTGATCTCCCTCAGCATACCGACTCAGACAGGAGTACTGGAGCGGGCCCTTCTGATCGAGAGCTTCCTTGCTGAGTCTACACCAGCGCAGCGACCCACCGCAGGGCGGCACGTGGCAGAGTCATCTGCAGCAGGCAGTCGACGGATGACTCAGGGGTCCAGGCAGAGCATACCTTCGGGCAGACGACCTCAGGGCACTGGCTCAGCAGTGCAGGGTACACAGTGAGGAGCCAGTCTTTCGAGAGGCAGACAGTGCTACTCGTGCGGCGGGCAGGGCCACATGGCTCGTGACTGCTCGACCCGCCGTGCCGAGGAGCAGCAGTCGGTTGAGGGACCACCGAGGCAGAGGCAGAGGGTCGACTGTGGAGGTCCGCAGGGAGGAGGCGGACGAGGTAGAGGAGCTGGCCGAGCAGCAGGTGGTGGGCGACGCTTTGAGGCTCTGCCACCACCACCACCAGGAGGTCCACCCCGACCACAGGGAGCTGGCGGGCAGAGACAGGCACATCTCCAGGCAGCAGAGGCCTACGACCACGGCGCACCCGAGATGATTCGAGGTACTACCTGTGTCTATTCCACCCTTGCTGCAGTTCTTATAGACACCGGAGCGAGTCACTCTTTCATAGCTGCTGCCCTTGTTCGGAGCTCGGAGATTCCGACAGAGCCGTTGGCTCGATCCTTACGGCTAGAGACTCCTACGGGAGCAGACTCGACGATTACGCACTGGTGCCGGCAGTGTGAGCTCACTCTAGGAGGTGAGAGCTTCGGCTGGGATCTTCTTGTAACAGCGTCGAGGCCTTACGACGTCATCCTGGGCATGGATTGGCTATCTACGGTCCATGCGCAGATTGACTGTTTTAGGCGCAAGGTGCGATGTGTACGCACCGATGGGAGCAGGTTCACCTTCACCGGCGAGAAGGGAGCCTTAGCAGCACAGGATGGACTTCTGCGGAGGAGAGGACAGCCCATTACTCATCAGTTAGCTAGCCTCATCCTTGGAGCAGTTAACGTGCGGAGTCCTGGTTTTCCTGCAGTGGTGGATCAGTTTGCGGACGTTTTTCCCGACGACGTTTCATGGCTACCTCCTCATAGAGAGGTAGACTTTTATATTGACTTGTACCCCGGGACAGCCCCGATATCCACTCCAGCATATCGGATGGCCCCCGCCGAGCTTCGAGAGCTACGGGTACAGTTGGAGGACTTGCAGTTCAAGGGGTTCATCCGACCCAGTGTTTCACCCTGGGCTTCCCCGATATTATTCGCCAAGAAGGCGGACGGGAGCTTGCGACTTTGTGTTGACTATCGTCGCCTGAACCAGGTGACAGTGAGGAACAAGTATCCGCTACCGAGGATTGATGACCTCTTTGATCAGCTCAAGGGAGCACGGTGGTTCTCGAAGATTGACCTCAGGTCAGGCTATCATCATCTCAGAGTCAGAGACGAGGATGTGCAGAAGACGACCTTCAGATGTCGGTATGGACACTATGAGTTCTTGGTTATGCCTTTTGGTGTAACCAATTCTCCAGCAGTGTTCATGGATCTCATGAACAGGATCTTTCAGCCATACCTCGATCGTTTTGTCGTGGTCTTCATCGACGACATTCTGATTTACTCTACGACTGAGGAGGAGCACGCCTATCACTTACGAGTTATACTAGACACACTCCGAGAGCACCAGCTTTATGGTAAGCTCTCGAAGTGCCAGTTCTGGATACGTGAGGTCCACTTCTTGGGACACGTTATCTCTGAGGCGGGAGTTGCAGTGGATCCTGCAAAGATCGAGGCTGTGTTAGCATGGGAGCCACCCAGGAGAGTGACTGAGGATCGTAGTTTCTTGGGACTAGCTGGATACTATCGGAGATTCATGCCAGACTTCTCTAGAGTTGCGGCACCACTCACAGCTTTGACGAAGAAGGGGAAACCCTTCGTGTGGTCAGACATATGTCAGCAGAGCTTCCAGGATCTGAGACATAGATTGACTAGCGCACCTATCTTGAGGTTGCCTGAGGAGGGAGTAGGGTACGTAGTCTACTGTGATGCATCAGGGACCGGACTCGGATGTGTTCTGATGCAAGAGCGGGCAGTGATCGCCTATGGATCACGTCAGTTGAGGTCGCATGAGCAGAACTACGCTACCCATGACCTGGAGTTAGCAGCAGTGGTCTTCGCTCTGAAGACATGGTGACACTACCTGATGGGCGAGTGCTTTACAGTCTTTTCCGATCATCAGAGCCTCAGGTATATCTTCTCGCAGAAGGACCTGAACCTGAGACAACGGCGATGGCTCGAGTTCCTCCAGGACTATGACTTTGAGATATTCTATACTCCTGGGAAGGGGAACGTAGTAGCTGATGCCCTTAGCAGGAGGACGGGCATTCAGCTACTTGAGGAGGCGACGGAGCAGCTATCCTCTTTGCAGATATCCTTCGTGGATAGAGATGGTGCAGCCTTCCTTCAGTCTCTCACAGTCACTCCTCCACTACTGCAGCGAGTCAGGGAGGCACAGCGTGGGGACGCTGACTGTGAGACATAGAGTGCACAGATATCCTCGGGACAGGCACCTGATGGTTTCTCCCTTGGAGCAGAGCATGACATCCTTTTCAGAGGACGTACCATGGTACCAGTTGCTTTGCGAGAGGAAGTGCTGAGAGAGTTTCACACTTCTCCTTTGGCGGTACATCCTGGAGTGGCAAAGATGTACCAGGACCTGAGACGATAGCACTGGTGGCCGGGCATGAAGAAGGAAGTAGCAGAGTTTGTTTCTCGATGCCTCACCTGCCAGCAGGTGAAGGCAGAGCATCAGGTACCAGCAGGCTTGGTACAGCCCTTGGAGGTTCCGGAGTGGAAGTGGGATGGCATATCTATGGAATTCGTGACTGGACTTCCACGCACTTCCAGAGGTCACGACTCCATCTGGGTGATTGTTGACCGACTCACCAAGTCGGCACACTTCTTACACATTAGAGAGCAGGGCTCAGTGGAGAGTTTGGGACGTCTCTACATTCAGGAGATTGTGCGGCTCCACGGTGTGCCATTATCTATCGTCTCCGATCGAGATGCTCGCTTTACTTCCCAACTTTGGAAGGGGTTACAGGAGGCGTTCGGGACGCAACTACGTCTGAGCACAGCCTTTCACCCACAGAAGGATTGTCAGACGGAGAGGACCATTCAGACTCTCGAGGACATGCTCCGCGCATGTGTCCTCGACTTTGGTCGTAGCTGGGAGGACCACCTACCCTTAGTGGAGTTTGCGTACAACAACAGCTACCACTCCACCATCGGAATGGCACCGTACGAGGCGTTGTACGGCCGACCTTTTAGATCTCCTTTGTGCTGGACATACCCTGGGGAGTCAGCACTTGTGGGACCGGAGATGGTCCAGGCCACGACAGAGAAGGTCCAGGTCATCCAGGAGCGGATGAGGACAGCTCAGAGCCGGCAGAAGTCATATGCTGACAGGAGGCGGAGGCCACTAGAGTTCGAGGATGGCGACCACGTCTTCTTGCGGGTCTCACCTCGACGTGGTATTCGGAGATTTGGCCGAGGCGGCAAGTTATCTCCGCGCTTCATCGGACCCTTCCAGGTCCTCAGCAGGGTTGGCGAGGTGGCTTATCGCCTGGCTCTGCCACCTCAGTTGCACCGGGTGCACGACGTCTTCCACGTATCTCAGCTGAGGAGATACGTGCATGACCCGACGCACATCATTGACCATGGGGAGCTTGACGTTGACGATGGGGTGACTTTTACGGAGGTCCCGGTGGAGATAGAGGATCGACAGAAGCGAGTCATGCGTGGGCGATCGATTCCTCTTGTGCGCATCAGATGGCAGCACGAGAATCTCCAGGAGAGCACATGGGAGAGGGAGGCTCAGATGCGTGCTCAGTACCCTCATTTGTTTCCCTAGTTTTTGATGTATCTTTACGGGGACGTAAAGCCCTGAGGTGGGAGTAATGTAAAGACCCGTAAAATTCAAGGGAAATTTTTTCTTAATTTTATTTGGAATTTTACAAGAGCGTGGTTTCTGACGGCACCTGATTCCGAGGCCCGAAGTGCCCGGAATCAATTTCCGAAGTTTGGCTCGGGTACGTTCAGTGAACGAACGAGCGGGAATTCCTAACTTTTGATCCGGTGCTCGGAATTGAAATCTGAGGGCACCGATGAACTCGCAGCGCCGATATTCGCTTAAGGAGACCTTTTCCGAAGTTGCGTTTGCCTAGGAGGAGATGTTTATTTTTCTGGATGAAATGAAGAGTAAAATAAATTTGTTATACAATATTTATTTTATATCTTAAAGGTGGTTATAATCTTTTGTTGGAAGTTGGGTGGTTTAACCACCTAAGAGAGGATTAAGGTGAGGAGGGGCCCACCCGAGCCCCACCTTTTCAAATTCCCTAACTCCCCTCTCTCCCTCTTAAAGGCTTGACAACTTAACATTTAATTAATTATACAACTCATGTATAATTAATAAGTGAGTTTAATTTTGAGTTTTTGAAATTCAAACTCTTGAATTTCAAAGGTTGGGTTGTGTTAATAAATTAAGTGTAAGCTTAATTTATTTTTGGGTTAGTTCCTTTATTACTTGAGATGATTGGGAGAATCGTTGAGAGACTTGAAGATCTTCTTCGTCTTCGATGAAGAACGTGAAGAATGGTTCTTCTCCGACAAGGAACATCGATCCCACGACCTTTGAGACTCGGCGTCCCGGATTCTTCCATCTTCATCTTCCTCCTCGACAAGGGAGAAGTCGCTGTCCGTGGTGATCATCGCCAACGACAATGTACCTCTCTTCTTCGTCCTAGTGACAAGTGAAGAGACGTCTTTTCCTCCTCGGACACACCCCGACGTCCACGGAATATACGTCCGACGTCGCGACGCCTTTCTCCGCGATAACCGACGTGCGACGTCATTTTTTTCAAGGTAGGGGTTGTTGTTAATGGTTTATTTAATTATCCTTGTTCGTGGTTCTAGCATGACTAACGTGAGGATTTTATTATGTGTTATTGTTTAACGTGAGGGGGCCGGACCGCATGAACACGGCCGAACCCCCTCCATTGTTCTTGTTGATTTATCTTTCGGGTGGAAACAAGGTGGTGTGGTGCCGTCGCACCACGCGGATAATCGTACGATTAAATTGCGTGTCGCCGTCACGCCGCGCCATGGAAGATTCATCAAGAACGCGACGCTGTCGCGCCGCGTCGGAGGTAATCAAAGGCGCGGCGAAGGGGCGTGGTGTCGTCGCACCGTGCCGGACGACGAACACCGCGGCCGATTCCAGGACGCGGCGGGACGAGAAGACCGGCGGCCGGGCCGCCGGCGTCGGAAGCTGGAAAAAGGGGACCGGTTTACCGGTCCCGTTGGAGAAAAACCGGCCGGCCAGGTGGCCAGCCGGATGGTCAAAATCCGGGGGAAATTAATCCCCCGGCCAGCACTAAAGCCCCCCCCCCCATTTAATTGGGGGGCGGTTTCCTTGAGGGGGGGCAGGCGGCCCCCCGGTTTCTTCAAGCAGGCCCCCACGAGGGGGGGCCGGATTCCAAAAGGGCGCGGCACTTATGCCGCGCCGCCATTCCAATCAAGCGGGGGCTTAGCCCCCTGCGCGCTACCTCCGTGCAGCGCCAGGCCGCCGCGCCGCCGGCCGGCCGGCCGGTCCGGGTCGGACCCGGGTCAGGGCGACCCGGTTCGGGTCGGCCCGGACCCCGACCCCCCATTTCGAATCGGTTTCGGTCTTTTGGACATAACTTGAGCCACGAACCTCCGATTGACGAACCGTCTGCGGCAACGCGATCCTTGGATCGGGACGGTCGTTTCAGTATATTGCACTCAAGGTTCGGAACACTTTGAGTTCGGCCGGGTTGGTTCGTTCACGAAACCAACCGGGCCTTCGGAGCAGAAACGCTCATATCTTGAGCTACGGACGTCCGATTGACGTGCCGTCAGCTTTGTTGTGTTCCTCTTAGTGAGACGGTTCTTTTGGCATACTCATCCCGAGGTTTGGACGCAGGTGGAGTACGGTCGGGTTGGTTTTTCCTTAAAAACCAACCGGGCCCCGGGGACGAAAATGTCAATAACTCTAAGACCGGGCGTCTGATCGACGCGCCGTCTGTTGCGTTGAGTTCCTGTTGACGATATGGAACTTTTGGATACATCAACTCTGGACTTTGTGACAGTTGATGTATCAGCCTCTTGGCTCGTGGAGCGGACCCTCCTGTACGAGCTTGCTGTGTGCGGGAACCCTAGTGCTGGTTGTGACTGTTACTGTGACTGCTACTGCTACTGTGACTGCGACGACGACAGTATAGAGATCCTGTGTGGATTCGACGACGACGACTTCAGCACTCAGCGATCCTACGTGGATCAGTGCTACAGGTCCTGTGTGGGCCCGATCCTGCGTGGGTCCGATCCTGTGTGGGTCTTTGCGCTCAGCGGTCCTGTGTGAACCAGCGCCTACAGGTCCTACGTGGGCCCGATCCTGTTTGGGTCTTTTGCGGGGGTTAGTTACCTATCGATCCTTCGTGGGTCCGACGACTTAGACGGATCAGAGATCATATTTATCGTCTTTCGAAGATGTATACCTGTGTGAGCTGAATCCTATTTCTTTCCTGTGTGGATTGTGTTGTGCTATCCTGTGTGGATTACGTTTTGCTTTCCTGTGTGGAATACGTTTACTTTCCTGTGTGGACTGAGTTGTACTTGGGCTCAGAGGTTGGAGCGTATTTGAATTTGATGACTTAGGTATATGTATGGGCATATACCTAAGTAGTGTCGATTGTTACTTCGTGATTGTACCTTTCTTCATGGTTTATCCTTTGTGGATTTGAGAGACCTTCAGGGGTCTCGGGGTCCCTACTGAGTAGCTTATACTCACCCCTGTACGGGCTTTTCCCGCACTACGTTGTGTTGGTTGCAGACGAAGGACAGCGTTGATCTTAGCTGAGGCTTGTAGAGCAGGACGGTACCTGGAGGTGGACCACTGGACGGGACGTGCTCGGAGCGGACGGCGGGACCCGTGGAGCAGTGGAGCTATCTGTACCCACCCTTCAGGTGGGATTTCCAGTGGACAGCCCGGTGTAGCGGCTTTTACTTTTCAGTTGTTGTTTTCCCTTTCGAGTTGTACTTTACTTTCAGATTGGGTTTGTATACTGGCCCATTTACTTTTCCGCACTTTCAGTTGTACTCTGCTTTTGCTTAGTGTTTACTTTCCGCTTTCTTACTATGTGGTGTTTGTTTACTTTACAAAGGCAATGACTTCCCTTTTTACCGGGATTTACGCCTTGGTGCTAGTCGCCAGCCCCTGGCCTATGGAAGGCGGGCTTGGGGTAGTCACGGCACGGACCCCGAGGGCGGGTCGTGACAAATAATATAAGAATAACAATTCTACCCTAGCCATAAAAAACCTAAATTAAAGAACTGTATATCCTATGTCTTTGTATCACCAGAATCCCTCAATCAAACTAGATCAGAGATTGAAATTACAAATGTAAAATGTTTTATAAAATTTACAATCCTCACTCAAATTCCCCAAAATAAAAACTATTAAATGATATTCA
Organism: Viscum album; assembly: GCA_963277665.1. NCBI lineage: Eukaryota > Viridiplantae > Streptophyta > Magnoliopsida > Santalales > Viscaceae > Viscum > Viscum album. The sequence continues at coordinate 1,241,561,683 of OY728126.1, read as the reverse complement.
AATTGCAAGGTAAATATGTTAGAACATAGGAAACTACAGATGGGTTGACTTAGAAATGTATTTGTATCCATATCCTTGAATTATCATATATTTTTAGGAAAATTTACAATAATCATATCTTATGATTCTTAGTGTTGGTTGTAATAGATTCATAAAAACCCATTTTTCACTTTTATGTTCAAAACAAGCTATGTTTGATAGTTGTTTTGACCACATCATCACAGTACTACTATGATATATATATGGTAAAGTAAACATAATTTTTCAATTTATAAATATATTTATCATCACATTAGAAAGTTTGTATCATCTTGTTAGAAAGATTTGATTATTCGATTAGAATTGTTTATCATCTAATTAGAATGTTTTCATCATTTAATCTGAAATATTTCACTATTTGATTAGAATGTTTTTGTCATATGATTTTATATATTTAATAATCTAATTAGAACTAGTAATCCAAATGAAAAATATATAAATCTAAAAAATATATTCATTTTAAAAAAAATCTATAAACTTGGGAATTTATAAATTTTGTAAAAAATGGTATTTAATAAAGTGTGTTTTTTATTTTCAAAACTGATATTATAAATTTTGGAATGTTGAAATTTGACTCAACAATCATTCCCTTTTTAAAAATTAAAAATACATACCTTAAAGGTAGAATCTATAAAAAACATTGACTCACTTTTTTATTTCAAATTTAAGAATCCATTAATTATTGACTCCCCATAACTTTATTTATCTCTCTTTTTTAACAATCTTTTTCCACAATATTTTTCAGAATAATAATATTTTTTGACATTATTTAGATGGATTATTTTCTAATTTTCCCCATTTTTGAATTTCAAAAAATGGGAGGTATAATGTGTACCTAAAAATTTAAAAAAAAAATTTATGAGACAATTTATAAAAAAAATACTTTAAACAAATTTTTTCATTATTAGAAAAAAATTACGATTTTTGAGAAAAATAAAATCAATTATTTTTTTGTTAACTTGTTTAAAATGGAATTCCACTCTTTGAAGTTGTTTAGGAATTTATATAAATTTGATATAAAATATTCCAACATATAAAATTTTTCTTCCAAAATTAGGAACTTCATATTCTCTTATATTTTTCTAATAATCTATTCTTCATGATATTGATCATTTCTATTCTATACTTTCAACCTTATAACTTCTTCATATAATGATTGAATTTTCATATTCTGATATAAAATCAATTGTTCATAGACCTCTACAAGAGTATTTATATTATCTTTATCTTCTATTTTTTGAAACATCTATAGATAATTCATTAAAATGTCTAGTAATTGCTAATGTACATAGCTTAAAACCATCAATCGATTCATTTATAACGTTAACACCTCCAGAAATTTGTTTTAACCATATGATCACCTAATTTAACCTTCTTAACTCAGTATTTAAACTATATCTGAAGGATTTTAAATCTATTTCATTTTGAAACACAATCTCTGATGTCTGTTTCAAGGATATTGAGTTTTCTAAATCATTTATCTGTTATAGAATGTATTTAAACCAGGATTAAATGTTTGGAAAACATTAAAGATAATCCTAAATGTTGAACACAGATTAATTGAAATAAGTAAATATCATCTCCATGAATTTATTTTTATTACATGGTGATTAATATTCTCGATCTGATAATGCATTCAAAGATTGAAATTTATAAGTTCTCCCTTTTCATTCATTCTATTTTTTTTATTATTCATTTCAAATTTCTATAACATCAGCATCCATAAAAGACCGAGATTTATCCAAAACTTTTGAGTGAAATTGTATATCATATTTTTATTCTTTAAAACTATCATATTCATCTGATATATCAAAATCATTTCCCTTACAAGACTGAGATGGAAGAGAGTAGGTATATCTTTCATCTTTATTTAAATCATCTTTTTAAAAAAATTCTCAATATCTCTTGTGAATATTTCATCACTGTCCATAAATAAATTATCTTACTAATTTAAAACATCTGGAATTTATTTTTGATTATGATTGTATAAATAAATTACTTAATATACATATTTTTCTTTTCATTTTTAATCATTTGTATGTAATTTAGAACATCCAACATGTTGTACTTCCAATGGAATTGATTCAGAAAATTATAATGGTAGAAACTGTTGAAAATCTAATAGAGGTGGTATCAATTGAAAAATAAATTATGGATAAATTGACAAATAATTTTATTTAACATTCTTCTGATCCTTATTAAACAAATAATAATATGTTTAATAACCATTTTTTCAAGTCTTTTCTTCTTCATTTTATTCTTTTCATTTTCTTTTTTTTTTACATGATTGTTCATTTAAAGCTAAGGCATCAGCCTTATCTAGAAAAAAAATTGTGATCTCCGAGTTTTATGTTTTCTTATTACATCATCAAATCTTCAAAATATTCATTAGATTTTCTTTGATTTATTTTCCAGATAAGGAAGAGAACTTTCAGTTTTCTATCTATTTTTTAACAACATTTCATTCAACTAATGAATTAAACTTTTGACATAACCTTGCCCTATTTGTCAAAAATATATTTTCAACTAAGAAATATAGACTAATTTCATAAGATTATTTATTTCATTAATAATAAATATTTTTTTTTTATTTTTAAAAAATATATATTCTTGATGTTTGAAACTATCATTAAATTGTAGATCATTCTATTTATAATGCTTGGAAATAAGAGAATATTCATTATTTTTGTTCATTTCTTCATGTATTCAATGTTTAAAGAAAATATTACCAAAATTGAATTATCTCATTTTTCAAATGAAATATTGATCATAGATTACTAAAACTCTCAAAGTGTACCTATCACCCTTCATTATAATAATATAATTTTTCATTTATGTTGAAAAAATATTACATTTTAATAACAATAATAAATATTTCTTAATTTTTTATATAAATTAAAAAAATGAGGTTTTTTCCCTAGATTTTTTAAGATATTATAACTTATTTGGTAGTTGATGAGTAATAGAATTTTTCTTGCCTTGAAAAGGTAGTCCAACTAAATCTAAATCTTATTGATTGGTCAAATTTAACATTTTTAAAAAAGATTTATACTAATGAATTTACACCATTCCACATTACTGAAAACTAAGAATGAATAAAATTTCGAAACAACTGATTGAAAATAAAGATCTAAATATTAATTTTCAATACATTTATTTTCTCAGTGCTAGAAAGTAATTATATACATTAATAAACAATCAAACTTGTCAAAGTAAGATTTTTCTATCATCCTTTATTTAAAAACCCATATTTTGAAAAATCATCATAGGAATCCATTTCTATTAATCATAAAGATAATTCTTGATCAGATGAAGGTGAAGAAAAAAATAAAGTAAAAATTGATTTGAAAGAGCTGAGAGAAAAAGAGAGATAATTAAGGAGAAGTTGTGACCCACACTCCTACAATTAGGTCTTGGAGAAGTGACCCTCTGTCTTTTTTTGATTAATAAGATTATAGTGAATTAATTTATTTTATATAATGAGTATAATTTTTTTTAAAATATTAAATATTTTATGATATTTCTTAATATATTTTTAAAATTATATAAAAAAATTCCCAGAAAAAGAAATTAAAATATTTTAAATTTTATAGAATTTACGATGATTTAAACAACATAATAAAAATATCAAAATATAGTAATGATTTAATATTTGGAATTTAATCTAAAATTAAATTTGAATCATTTAGTTGAATGTTTTTCAGTAACTTATTCTAATTGTTTTTCTGAAATAAATTTTTTTAGCGAAACATTCTAATAAAAACCTAATAGTATTAAATTTTTGATTTAAAATTTTATCAAAGAAAAATATAATACAATATTTCATCTTATGAAATTTTATAAAAAAATTATCTTATGAAATATAAATGAATAAGTTTTTTTAGAAAATTCAATTTTTCTAGAAAATTTATGATTTTAGATAAATTAATTTTTTTCCAAAATTATATATTTTTAAAAAATTATGATTTTTCAAAAAAAACTCATGATATTTGTACTCACCCTTTGTATATGAGTTTATTCCTGTAAAGGGATGGTTTAAACAAGATGCAAATATGAGTGATTATTTAACACTTACTATTCATACCTTCTTCTTTAAATATTCAAATCTATCAGACATTAGGGGTTTTCTAAAAATATCAACAATATCAACAAATTGTTCATGCATTCCAATAAATTTTAAAATGATATTTTCTTTTTGTGTATGATAATAAATGAAATGGTTTCGTATGTCTATTTTAATATCTCATGAATGATGTGATGTATTTTTACCTAATGGTATGGAAATTTTTTATGAGACAAAATTTGAGTTTTTATCAAAATCATTCCAAAATCATTGAGTGTGTGTTGGATCCACAATACTTGAGAATAACAAATTACAGCATCCACATATTCTAATTTGGATGTGGAAGGTGGTACAAAATTTTATTTCATAAAATACCTAGACACCAAATCTTTTCTTAAGAAATAAGAGTTTCTAGATATACTTTTTCTATTCATTTTACATCTACCAAATTCTGCATATGGGGATCATTTATGTTCGATGTAAATTCCAAAATAATTGAATAAGTCGAAATCTAAAGTTCACTAAAGACAAATAAACTAAAATTATGAATTTTATATGGTATTCAATATGATTTTCCTAATATCTTTCATATACATATATAAAAACATGAAATATGGATGACTAGATCTTATATAATGTAAACAAACAACCATTCCTCTAAATTAATTTGGATCAACTGGTTTTCTTGATTCATCATTATATAAAGTGTTTGAGGTTCTAATATGATTACATATACTTTTAGTATCATTATATCAAAAAACATTTATATGTTTTTTGATATACATATGTTTTGATAAGAAATATACTTCTTGTTTTTGTAGAATCTAAAAACCATAAAATAAAAAATTTCACCCATCATTCACATATAAAACTCAGATTTTACAAGTTACATAAATGAATCTATTAAATATTTTTGAGTTCAATGAAAAATAATGTCATCAATAGAAGTTTTAACAATCCTAGTGTTCTTAAAAACTATTTTTATAAAACATTTGTCTCCTAAACTCTCATAATAAATAAAAATTATAACACAAACTCTTTTTATCAATATTCACAAGCTCTATGAGATTTTTAAAGTCCATATAAATCATTATTAAGGATAAATACCTGTTCTAGATATATTTTTTCAAACATATGGGGATATTCAAAATAAAAATTCTCCTATACATATACATTAATAAAATCACACTTAATATCCATTTTTAAAATTTTGAAATTTAAAAATGATATATATGAAAGAAGAATAAAAATAATGTTAAGTCTAGTTACCAGTGAAAAACAATTCTTAATATTCCTTCCTTCTTGTTGATTATAACCCTTTAAAACAAGTATATATTTATTACTGAATATTAATTTATTGTCATTACAGTTTTTGTGAATCACCCATTTCAAAAAAAAAATCAAGAGAATCATTAGGTAATTTCACTAAAGTCCATACGTAATTCCTCTCAAATTCACTAAGTTCTAATTTTACATCTTTTATCCATTCTACATCACATATAGACTCATCAAAAATATTACCTTCAAGATGAGATAAAAATGCACAATTTTAAATTTCATTTCTTAGGGAACCTCTAGTTTTAAATGGGTGATCTATATCACAAATGTTGTTATCACTTTTATGATTCCTATAGATTTTATGATTTATCATTTTTGATATATTCTGTTCTTTAACAATAGAGTTAATTTATTCTTGTGGTAGAACTTCAAAAATTCATTCTTCATTTATTCTTCCATAAGAATAATTTTCCAATGGGAGTTCAAAATAAGTTTTTTTAAATAACATCTGATTATTTGTATTGGGTTTGATTTAATAAAAATTGACTTGTTTCATAAAATTTAACATGTACTATTTCATCACTAGTACATGGGATTTTTTAGAAACTCTCTAAGCCTTAATAATAGTGAAATAACCTAAAAATATTATCTTATCAGATTTGGGTGGAACATTATGTAAAGTTTCATGATTATTCAAAATGAAAAATTTATATACAAAAAAATTATGTGGGAATGTTTTGGTCTTATTCCATTCCACAACCAAAAAGAGTATTATTAATAAAAGGTTTCAGTAAAAATAGATCTATAGTATAACAGGATATACTAACACCAACATCTAAAAAATGTGAATCAATATACTATTTAATCTACATGAGTCTAGTAATATATGGAACAAATATAATTCATATTTTAATTACACCATAATGCTATAGATTTATAGGTGTCGACAAGAGATGTATTATAATATTTTTACTAAAAAGTGTATCAGCTTAAAATTTTAAAAAAATTCCACCGTGATCAGTACAAATAGCCATCAAAAGTTAATTTTTCTTTCTATAAACCTAGGATACAATAGTTTTAAAAAATAAATTTTATTTTAACTATTTTTTCTTGAAAAATTACTCATTTTTATCCAGTGTAGAAATAAACTAATACATATATATATATAATTTCATACTAATACATCCAATTTTTGTAGGATGAAACAGATCCATACTTCACTCATATATATAAAACTCGACTTATGTTTCATTTTATATTGAGAAGGATCAAAAACTTTAGAAAAATTAAACTCATGTTTTGGTAAATCTATAACAAGACCATATAATGTTTTTTTAAATTTTTAACATTATAATTTATTGATCTTATTTTCCATTAACTAAATTTAAATTCCACTATTTTAAAACTAGTTAGATCCTAACTCATAAGGTCTTCCATGTTAAGTGTGTATAAATTCTCATGCATGTTATAAGAAAGAATAAATTTACCTTGATAATAATGAATAATTAATTTATCATTATTAATTTTCACTAGGTAACCCTCATCACATAATTATATTATGATAATATGGAAGTGCTTAATTCCTACAGTATAAAAAAATTTAAATTAACGGTTTTATAAGAATAAAATATTATGTATTCCATAAATATCTCCTTGATCATTGTCAAAAATATAAACTTTTCCACCTATCATTTTAATAATCATATAGAAGAAATCCATGTTTCTAATCATGTGACCGGATCAGGCACAATCCATATATTAAATGTTCTTATTGTTGTTGGTACTTTTATTATTTTCTAAAAATTATAAAATTTAGAATATTGTAATCCAATATTTATTGGGTCCAGCATCATTAAATATAAGAATTTTAGAAAACTAAATTTGTTCAAAATTATAATGAGATTATTATTATTATTCAAAAAAATAAAAATTATGAAATCATAAATATTTAACTATGTTTAATGTATAGTTTTTCATCCAATGTACACCAATATTACATTTAGTAAAAAATGGTCCAATTTTTAGAACAAAATGGTTACTTTGAAAATGTGGTTTTGAATTAGTAAAACATATTATAGATACAGTCCTTAAAGGTTTTATTAGAATATAAATTTTATCAAAAATTTCTTTATGAGTAGTATATTTTGATAATAAATTTTCCATCCTAGAAATTTTTGAATTTAGTTTCATAAAAAAAATTAACCTCATCAGATGTAGTGATAGAATTATTTTTTTAATTATTTTGAAAACAATGTTTTCCCAAGAATTTATTTTTCTTATAACATTGAATGATTATAAATTTTAGTAGTGATATTATAAATTATTTAATTGTATTTAGTATTTTATTTCATCTTTGTGTTTTTAAGAACCATTCAATTTTTTTCTAAAATATTATCAATAAAGTCTCATCATCAAAACTAGATACAATATTAGCTTTATCATATGAAGTATATTATTCAAAATATGATGTTGAATTATTTTTATTTTCTAAATCTAGATATATTTAATTCAATGTAATGGTGGTTAAGGTTTTAGTAGACACCTTAGATATGATAAAATTATTTTTCTTTAGAATTTCATCTTGAAAACAAATATTCTTCTAATTATCACTTTTAATATCTAACTAATTTTTACAATAACTATATCCACAACTTGAAAACTAAGTGTTAAATGATTTTATAAGTTTATTAAATCTATACAGGTATAAATTATTATACTTTATGTTATAATATATATCATTTTTGTTTTTCTTTTCAGTATTGGAAAATTGGTCCTTACACATCAATGTTTCTTTCAATCACAACAAATCATCTTAGAAGAGTATTTTTTCTCATTTATTTATTTGAAATTATTCTTATACTTATTAATAAAATTCATAATTCCATCAATATTTTTAATTATTTGATCTAGCTAGGACTTTTCATTCTGAATTTCTTCAGAAACACTACATTCACTCTCATATTTGACTTTCTTTTATATAATAGATATATAAATTTTATTTATAGATCTAATATTCATAGAAATATTTTATATAGAATCAAAATAAACTCAACCATATTAATTTTTCAATATTTTAGTATCAATTTTCAATCAACCCTTAAGATGAACCAATGTTCCAATTAAATCATTTAATCTCAACTTTTTAATTTTCTTAATAACATTAAGATCTTTTCTTTTATATTCACATTCTATAAGAAAAATCTCAAATGAAATATTCAACTAAACTATCCCTAGTAAGATATTTTTCACTTAATGATTATATATTATTAATAATAATTATGAAATTATTTCACGTTTTAGAAAAAGGATTCTCGAGGTATGAAATAAAAAGCTTTATAGTATACCGTTATCATAACTCTTCTAGTTTCTAGAAAATTATAATTTCCAAAATGAGTAATTTAAAAATTTCTCCATATATAGTTCACATATTCACATGAATATATTTGACTATATATATTTATGGTCATTGAATAAATAAATTTATTTCAAACTCTATAATTCAACAAATAATTAGTCTTTTCTTGATTATTAAATATAGTTAATTATATGTTAGAAATATGATAACTTCCATTTAGAATAACAAAATTACCTACTATGGTATTAATAATATGAGTATTCATTTTATCTATCCAATATTCGCATTCATCACAATTAAACGTCAGAGGTCTACTAAGATTTAGATTCTAGAGAGTTCAATCATTTAAACCTATAAGAATTAAGAAAAAAGAAATATATTATTTCTAAAAATAAAATTAGTGGAGTAATAGTTTATAAAAATAGAAAAAATGATATAAAAGGTATTAGTTTATAAATAAATATAAAATATCAAAAAAGTTATAAGCCTTTTTGATATGAAATGTTGGATCATAATATTAATGAAATAAATACAAGGTGGGTTGGGATGAATTATTATTTATAAATATAAATCATAAAAGTAATTTTATTTTATCTTCCGGTTTATTGGATGATGAAAGCCACTGATTGTCACAAGTATTTAATTAAATTAACTTAAATTTGATTTGTTTCCTAAAATCAAGGATTTATGATATATTTTATTACAATACTATGCTTTTATTATATAATAGAATAGAGTAAATACAACTTTCCAAAACAAAAAAGTAAAGTTTTATAATATTGTAATGAAATAGTTAAAAAACATTATAAAATACTGATATAAACTTTAACCTTTATCATTCATGATGTTTATAAACCCAACTTTTCATATGCTCAATTTTAAAATATCTATAAGATTTATATTCATTAAATAAGGAGGCCCTTGATACTAAGATCATAATAAATATGTTATTTAAGCCACCGGATCCCTTGATCAAAATATCATACAAGCCTCTATATTTCCATCCTAGAAAGTTGTCAATAAAACTATATTATACACAATGATTTAAAAATTTAAATGTTATAAAGAATTCAGAATACACACTCATATTCCACAGAAAAAACTCTAGAAATATTTATAAAGTGCATGTAATAGTAGGTTACAACACATAAAAACTTAGATTGTTTATGTTGTAAAATAATAGGCTTCCTAATCCACAAATTCACCTATATTTATAGGAAAATATCCAACAGCCATAATCTATGATTCTCCAAGTTGTTTACAAATTCATAATAAAAACTCTTTTACTTGGATTTTTAGTACAACCTTTGTATAATGTTCATTTTGATCACATAATCACAATACTGTTATGTTGTCCTAATTATATAGAAAACATAATTATTTTATTTATACGTATTTTAATCATATAAATAGTATGTTTCTATCTTCTGGTTAGAATATTTCCATCATACTATTAGAAATTTTTCATTGTCTGATTTAAATGTTTTTATTATTCGATTATAAATATTTTATTATCCAATTAGAATGTTTTCATTTTATGATTATATATATTTCATCATATGATTAGAAATATTCCTTTGAGTGATAAATGATATCTTTTTTTGGTAAATATATATTTTCTATAAAAACATTCTAAAACCACGGAAAAGTATAAGGGTAATTTAAAATGGTATTTATGATTTTTGTTTTTTTTATTTTAAAAAAAATTAAAAAGTGTTTAAATTATAGATTTGAAATTAGTATTAAGAAAATTTTAAAGGTTGTAAAAGAATAATGAAAAATAAATAGATATATTGGGATGATTACCTTCTCCTCGAGAAACCTTTTTTTGGATTTTCTCTTAAAGACCCTAAGAATTATCTTTTGGGATGAAAAGCATCACTAGACTGTGGATAAGGATCATGGATATTGGTTTTTGAAGAGGTTAATCAAGAAAAAGGTATTGATAGGTATGAATAAGTCATGGGATGTAGTTTCCTTTTATAAATGGGAAAATGAAACCAACATGGAAAACTATGTTGAAATTTCTAAAAAGAATAAAAAATAATAAATATTTTCTTATGAGCTTTTAAATGTCCATAGAATTTATTTTGGGATAGGATAACATCGATATATGGCTCTAAAATAGGATTTGGACCAGTTGAATTGAAAAATTACACTCATTTATTTTATTTTTTTTGACTACCTATTAATCTACATAGATCATTTTAATGATTACAAGTGGATAATTTACCCATAAGAAGATTGATCACAACATTCTTTTGTTGGAAATAAAGATCTATTTTCCCTATCTATTCCATAGTTTAGGATTAATATTGCTAGTTATGTTTTTGAAAAGGGTTTCAATCTTTCGAGGGATCTTTCAGTGGGTTCACAGTAGAATATGGATTCCACGATGAAAGTATTAGATGTTGTAAGGAGCCCTATACATCGTTGGATGGGGGATGGATGATAATAAACACAATTGGGTCTGATTTCGGTAGGTAATGTTGATGATGCTTGATGATATATTTTTAGGTGATCTTGAGAATCATTCCATGATCTCCTCATCAGGTGAAGCGGGTCAGAATGATGTGTTGCTTTCGTTACAGGCAGCGAGTCCAGATATTTAGTGATCTCTTATCTTGGGTTATTTAGAGGTTTTGTGTGATGGATTGGATGATGGTTAATATTAATGGAGAATGTTATAGCTGAAGACTTTGTGTTAGTGTGGTGAGGATCTAGAGTCCTGGAAGATCTGGGGCCCCAATGGTGTTAGACAGCAGGTCTGGAGCTAGGGTGTTAGTGAAAGGGGCACTATTTTGGCACTTGCATGCCTCAGATATTGGCTAGTGGAAGGACGGTGATGACAATAACCATGGATCTTAGTTATGGAGAACCAAATGTAGAGATGAAAACATCGATATGCACATAGAGACCTATTTATTCCCGGGGGTTGACATGTAGAGGTGTAGGTGTGGTTGGAGATGACACACAGGACAATATGGAATAGGAAGCTTCCTAATGACATGATGGGTGGATGCTGGTTAGGGTTGCATACTGAGGGTTGTGAGCTAAGAATCTCATATGGACACCTTATTCCTTAGGAGTAGGTTGGTGACCATGGGTAGAGTATTCTTCCTTGTAATGCAGGATAATTGTGTCAAAGTAGGTCTGAATTGATTTTAAAGTGGTGAATGATATTGGGCAAGTCCCAATTGATGGGGCTACTATTACCAGACCTGTGGCTTGGAAACATATAGGTTAGATCTATTGGGTGAAAAAATTTGGCACTTTCTTTAATGGGTTACAATGTTTAAAATATGTGGCCTACAAACCATGTGTGTAATTTTGGATGAGATATTTTTTGTATTTTTGGTCTTCGCATTTTCATTTTGTGGTGGTTCTTGGTGTTCCACATGTTTTTTCTATTGTACTTTTATTTTTATTAATAATGTTATATGGATGAGTACACTTCGTACCTAAACCTTATTATAATGGTAAAAAAATAATGTAATCCATATTATATAATATTATTTATTCTACTGAACAAATGGAATTTATTTTATAAAATTATATTCCAAAAATTAGAAGAATTTAATTAAAAATTAAACCCACAAATGTGTTGAAAAAATCATTTTATGAAATGAATTTTTCAAGACTAAGATGATCATATAAAAACTGTATGAAAAGAAATCCAAATTAAATGAATTTTATATAATATATAAAGATATTTAATATATACATTTAATTTAAATAATTCTACATTAAGTGTTATTTTAATTAGGTAACAAGGATAAGATTTATGAATTTTAAATTATATTTCAGAATTTTTTTGAAACCTAAGAATAAGATAATAATAAAATTCAGTAAAATTATTATTTAAGTTTAATTATAGAATGAAATAAAAATAAAGAATAATTATGTTACTTTTAAATCATATTAAAATAATCATTTCAATTTTTTAATTAATTAATCAGTTAATATAAATGGTAGCTTTACCAACAATCTTTATTTTTAACTATTCACTAAAAAATCAACCTTTTCAAAAAATCCAAAAATTTCAACTTAAAATAAATTTGATATGATTATTTCAAAAATGATTTTATTTTTATAAAATAAAATCTCTAAGAAGTAGAGAAATTAATTTTTTTTCTCATAAAAATGATTTAAAATCATTTTTATAGAATATGTATTTTGAACCATAAAATGACATTAATAAACATTTAATTTATTATTTACGAATTCCTTTTCAATAAGTTTATTAATTAGAACATATATACATATATTTCATAATATGGTTGATTCTATTCATAAACCCCTATTCAACTACTACTTTTTAATTGTTATATTTAACTAATAATTATTTTTTGTCATTTATACTCGGTGTTTCATGTCGTATACAATGTAGATCATTATGTTATCCTTTTAAAATCTCCATGTTTCATATACCACAATCTATAAAAGATATTAAATTTATCTAAAATAAATATACTATAAAATCTTTTTGTGTTACATCAATACTCCATTATCTAGAAAATATTTTTCATGGCATAAATCTATTATTTATACATTAAATACAGTTTCATAACCAACCATGAATGGTAACCCTGAAAATTGAAACATGAGGATTTATGGAGATGGTAGTCTATATATACAGATGAATGTTGTATTTATTTGTATAATAGATAAAAAGGAATTGATATTGATAATGAATTGATTTTCTATAATAATATTCATAATTAAAATATTATATTGGTTTATTAAATCCATCCTTATTACCTCCCATGTAAAGAAGAAATGAAAAATTAACCACGTCACTTATTGGAGGTTGTAGTACACATGTAATCGTAAGCGATGTTATCATTTTTGAATGGATTGAAGGGTAATAAGTTAGATGATATTTTATATTTCCAAAATCATAATTTTTTTATAAAATAAATATATATTCATTATTTCCATATTTTTTACAATCCATCTAATGTGGTGATAAAAAAAGAATTATACCTCAATATTGAGAAGGTGGTTCATGCATATGCATGAATGATTTTTCCACTACCCATAAGATTGAAGGGTGGTAGGAAAGGAATGAACCCTTAATATAAAAAAAATATGTGTGTGATGAATATAATTATTTAATTATGTTAATAAGTTTATTGAATATTTTTAGAAGGTTTAAAAATAAATGAACCAGAAAATTATTGGTAAGAACACATATCTCTTACTTTGGTAACCTGTTTTGGCTTAATCCATAAGCTACATTAAAGTTGTATTATGTAAAGAACATAAAATCTATGAAATTGGGATGGATGATGTGAATGTATATGGGTAAATATTGGATGTCCTATATTGATCATGTAGTGTGTAGGGGAGAGGATAGAGGGTTCCATTTTATAGGTGAGGTGGGTAGAAAACTTGTAAATACATGAAAAATTATTATAGAATATATTTCTTACTCATGTCCTTGGAAAAAATTATCATAGACATGAATATGATATGGGTAAGGTATAAAATCAAACCAACCAATTCGATTTAATTTTTTTTTCTTATCTTGAAGCATTAACCCTTTATTTTAACCCTTTAAAAATTACCCTTAACTGAGGAGATAAATATTTACCATGGTTACTATTCACTACGAAAAACCTTAAGATAGACTTACTACCTAATATTAATTTTTATGATTCTAAATATATAATATATAATATATTTTATAAGATAAAAATTAAAAATATTTTATATTTTATATTTTATATAGGTTAAAAAAATATAATGGATAAAATTTTTAGAATAATTTTTTTAAGAAAAAAATATCTTACAGAAAAATAAAGTATATTATTTGTTACAATGATATTAATTTATTTATGTTAAAGAAAATTATAATTATTTTTGTTTCAAACCAAAATAACCAAAATAAATCATTTAAATACTTGAGTAATAGATAATAACTAAAACCATTTTTATTCGAACAAAAAACTACTTTGATTTCCAAAATATTATGAAAAAAATTATAAGTTCAACAATATTATTTTTATATTAATTATATTAAATATTAAATATAAATTGGGTCTAGATGAATGTTATAATATAAATTAATTTTATTTTATATCCTTAAAATATCATAAAATTGACTGTATTTGTTAAATCAATATTTTTCACTGTTCATCCAAAAATCATTTATTTCTTAAAAATTTAAAAACTTCCCACTAAGATAACATTGAAATAGTGAATTCAATAAATTAAAAAATTTCATTAAGTTCAATTTATTGAATTCTGGAATTTTTTAAAACAAATATTTGGAATAAATTATTGTCAATTATGCTTTAAATTAATTGTATGTATAATTTTACATACTATTATTGAATATTAGCTATTAAATTCACCCCCTTGAAAAATTTTATCCTTGAATTTTCAATAATGATATCATTACCATTGGATTCATTTTTTTCTCAAAAGCTATTCTCTATTGTAATGAATTTGGATAGGATATTCATAGTATGATAAATGAGGTTTCAATTCTATTTCATCATATGTTGTTACATGAATTATATCTGAAATATTGTCCCCCAAAAATGAGATATAGAACTCATCATGATATTCAAAGAGGATAGGTGGTATTTCCATTCTGTAAGACATTACTAAAACTCTTAATAAAATTTCAAATTTCTCAATATACTAACAACTTAAATTCCATTACATTCTTAACCTTATTGAAACCTTCCAGGGAGATACCTTCAATAAAACCTAATATCCCACAAAAAATTCTATATCCTTAAATTGATTATTAATATATATTTTTGGTCTACTTTGAGATACCTTAATACGATTCTTAATATTTTTCAATTTTACTATTGAATCATGGATGATATTGGGGCATACAAGATTCCTTTCATCAACATCATCTTAACATGTTTATGAATGACATAACCTTCCTTAAAATGAATTATATGGTTACTGTTGAATTCTTGAATGAAATATATTATTATATGAATGTTTCACCAATGTAAATATTGATCACACATTCCTTGATCCACTCACGGAAGGGCATCCTCGGCGCCACTGTGGTGTACAACCACGGCCCGAGATCCACTCACGGAAGGGCATCCTCGGCTGAGGCCCTGCGCCTTTTCGCCATAGTGGCATACGACCACGTCTCCGGAACCGGCAGTGGGAAGGCCACCTGCATTGAGGTCTGGTCCTCCGGCACCTGCTAACTACGGAAGATGTCCTGGCTCTGTCGTGCCCACTGCCACTACCAACCACAAAACATGATAGGAAGCCCCCTGTCACCAGCGCCTGGTCTAGAACCCCGGTATATGTGTAAATTCCCAAGGGTACTATGACAGCACGAATCTCTCAGCGGAGACCATGCTCAAACTTCCGCGCTCGGAGGTTGTCGTCATGGACTAAGTTCGAGTAAAAGCGTGCACGGTCTGCAAAACTAGTCGTGTACTCAGCCACTGTCATCCCTCCCTGCTGAAATTTAAGGAGATCCTGAATCCGAACGGAGCGCAAGAAGGAGGGGCAAAACTCCTCATGAAACAACAACCGATAGTCACCCCAGGAAAGTGAAGACTCGTCAAGAAA
Organism: Viscum album; assembly: GCA_963277665.1. Taxonomy (NCBI): domain Eukaryota; kingdom Viridiplantae; phylum Streptophyta; class Magnoliopsida; order Santalales; family Viscaceae; genus Viscum; species Viscum album. Next base: position 1,241,545,385 of record OY728126.1, on the reverse strand, counting down.
CCAAGTCACCAGACTCCACCAACTCCAAGATGATCCACGGAAAAGGCTAGCTGCCAAAGACACTATCTGATCTGTTGGTGTCTGCACAAGCCTCAAAAGGTGAACCACTGTCTCTAGCCAACCCCCTGTTGCCTGAGAGTCTGGCTCACCACTGAACCTCAGCGGTCTCTGCCGCTGGAACTCACGGAGCGCGCTCAACCTGCGCTCAAGCTCATCATGCTCTGCTGAAACTGCTTGCTGCTCAACAGGTGGGGGTGCTGCTACCGGCCCACCCGGAGAAAGGGGCTCGCATGATGGGTCCTGGTCTGTGGCCTCGTAGCTCACAGGGTCGTCATCACGAACCAAAACTGGTATCCTGGCTGGCTGTCTTCACGGAGACATCCTGAATATTATAAAGGAGTGTCGCGGTCAGATGAGCATATATATATATACCAATAACAACAACGATGGCTGGGGAGGTGACTCAAGAAGGACAGTCAAGGACTCAATCCTATGTGATGCACAAACCAAATTTTTCCCTGCAACAAGTGTCTCAGCATGCCGAGTCGACAAGCGGGTTATCATGGTCCTGGTGAATGGATACGTCGGCCGCCACACCATCACTGGACTCCCTAGCCTGAGATCCATACTCGAGACACATTAACATTGTTTCCCTATATCCCAACCAATTCCTCTTTTAGGGACGTCTGCACAACGTCCCAAGGAATGAACCACCTCTGATACCACTTTGTCACGACCCGACCCTACCTGGGCTCGAGCCGCAACTACCCCAGGCCCGCCTCCATAGGCCAGGGGCTGGCGACCAACGCCGAAGGCACAATAACTCAGGGAGGCCTTTGCCTAAGTACATGTACACACACACACAGCACACTCAATGCAAAAGTGTAGAGTAAAAGGGAAAATCAAAGGGGAAACTGCCATAAATAAACCACAGTGTGCATCGACCTCTAACAGTACAAAGTAAAAACTAAAAATAAAAGGGGAAAAACACGCGCCCAACCAAAAAGTTCCACAACCTGGTAACAGGTAAACAAAAAGGAACAGTTGACGGGTCTCCCACCAGGAACCCGGCCACGACCACCGCACGCGGTCCAAGCTCCCAAGCTCCTACGCTCCACTGAAGTCATGCTCCACCTGTCTGTCATCTACAAGGGCACACCAAGTGCGGGCAAAGCCCAAGCAGGGGTGAGTATAAAAATACTCAGTAGGATACCCCGAAGGCTCAAGGGATAAACAAAGGAGGTACCGAAGGGTGAGCAGTAGAGCGAACAGGGAGAAGTAAAAGAGTACAACAGAGAGTGCAGTAAAGAGTCCAGTTCAACCCAACAAGAGGAAGAAAGTAGACTCGTCCAGGCGCAAGGAGCTGGAAACGGTGAGAAGATAAACTTCCCGTCGAGTCTTCGCTGCCTATAGCAGGAGAGTAGACTCATCCAACCATGAGAAGCTAGACACGGAAAGGACGTGGCATACCTCGTGTGTCTTCGCCTCTCCTAGAAGGAGAGTATCCAAAACCCAAGGGGTGGGTACTCGAACAAGGTATATACATATCCTTATGCTCAGTAAGAAGCTCAAACAACGTCATAAGGGGATCTCCATCCCGTAGCTTAGCCCAAGGAAAGAGTATCCAACAGTCCCAGAAGCTAACACCATTGATGCCCAGCATCCTGCACGTCTGCCCCGAATCGCAAGTCAAGGGGCTCAAACCACCGCACCTCGACACTATCCGCTTTGGGCGGCACTGACTCGCCTGCACGGTTTTAGGTTGCATCACAAGGATGTGTCTCGGTGGGGGAAAGTGCCCCTCATACTTGAGAGTTCCGGGTTAAGTCAAACCATGCCTCATCATTTCCCCACAGTCGAGAGGTCTCCTCAAAGTCAAAGCCATCACAGCACTGACCCGTATAACCAAGGGTCCCGCTCTAGTAATCACGATGGAAAGCCTCAGACTATCCTAGTCGAGAGGACTGAGTCTGGAATGCCAACCGGTGTCCCCACTTCCCAGCCCTGCTGGTGGGTAATTCATAACCAGCTATCGGGTGACCCACTGCCCAGCCCTGTTGGAGGGTAATTCATAACCAGATATCAGGTGACCCACTACCCAGCCCTGCTGGAGTGTAATTCATAACCAGATTTCAGGTGACCCACTACCCAGCTCTACTGGAGGGTAAACCCTAATACATCACGAGGCGACCCACTGCCCATCCCTACTGGAGGGTAAACCATAATACATCATCAGGCGACCCACTGCCCAGCCCTGCTGGAGGGTAGACCTGGAATAAGATGACAGGCGACCCACTGCCCAGCCTTGCTGGAGGGTAGACCTAGAACTAGACGACGAGCGACCCACTGCCCAGCCCTGCTAGAGGGTAGGCCCTAAGAGGTCATCGGGTGACCCACTTCCCAGTCTCTGCTGGAGGGTAGACCCTAAGTGCGTCGGGTGACCCACTACCCAGTCTTTGCTGGAGGGTAGACCCTAAGAGCGTCGGGTGACCCACTGCCTAGTCTCTGCTGGAGGGTAGACCCTAAAAGTCAGTGAGCAACCCACCACCCAGCACTGGTGGAGGGTATACCGGAAGAAGTCGATGAGTAACCCACTGCCCAGCCCCGCTAGAGGGTAAAACTCAGAACTGCTCTGGCCATCTCTACTGAAGGGTACAACACTGGCCAACCGAACATGTAGTACGTATCGCGCAACCACCCAACTCCAGCACAACTCACCCAAAGGGGTTCAGCGCCTGTTCCATCACTAGGTGCCACTAGCACCACTATTGGCCGATCCATCGAGAATGAAACCAGGGGGATACCACTGAACCCTGCTGGTCAACTAAACACACAGAGAGACCCTCTACGTCGCGAGAGGTCATAGTACGCAAAGCAGAACATGACACGCACAGGGGTCCCACACGATGTGTGGCCCCATGTCAACCCCAACTGAGCACAAAAACGTTCTCAGGTACAAACCACACGTACCTCCAAGCTCTCTCGTATACTCCCAGAGTATACCTCGTTCTAGACCAAAGGCTATCATGCACACAGCACCCAGCATCAACGCGAAGGCGTGACGTAACAACTCCACCTCAAAGGCTCAGTCACGGCCAACCACATCTCGTGAATCATTTACATCACTCTCCCAAGAGTGCGCGATCACACACCAAGGGCCTGCTACAAACACAGTAGAAGATCCTCCCCCGGGGCACCTTCACATTTCTCCAAAATCACACAAGAGCCTCCGCACAACCAAACGGATCGCATCTTTGTAATCCTCACGGAAAAACACGCGAGATTGACTACTTACTCGCCTCCAACGGATATCCGACGAAAAGGCCACCAACACCGCCTCACGCCCAAACGGTGTCCCGTGATCCCGAGCCTCGGCCTCGAAAACAGTCGGGCGCATCGCACCATTGAGATCCCCTCAGAAAAACACGTCAAAATCACTACTCACATGAGTGCAACGGATATCCGGAGAAAAAGATGCATTCCGGCGCACCGCACACGAGCGGTGCTTCATGGGACCCACATCCCGGTTCTGAAACTCAACGAATGGATCACACCGTTGCGATCCTCTCGAAAAAAACACACAAGATGGACTATTCACTTGTCCAAAACGGTCGCCCGGTGATAAATCTGGAAATCACCGTCAACTCCTGAAACGGCCCTCGCGGGGACCGCACCATCATGCGGAATTAGAACATGCGGGTTGCACCAATGCGATGCCCTCGGAAAAACACCCATTGTCGACTGCTCGCACGCCCCGAACAGACGTCCGGTGAAAAAGGCGTGAAAAGCTGCACGCAGCTCGAAAGACGGGTCGTGGGGCCCATGCCTCAAATCCAGTCTCAACGCCTGAAACCGCCATGGAAACCTTTTCCATTGCACCAGGGTCCCAACGCAACTGACGTCACTCAAAGCAGATGTCGCATGCATCCGCACTGCTCAAAACAAGATTCCCGGAAAGACGTCAAACCCCTCGACGTACGTGTCGCGCCACTGAGGCCTATCGTTTCGGGGATTAAAAATTCCTGAAACCATCTCAAAAAGTCCTCCTCATTGATACGGTTCCACCTCCACAGACGGCGCGTCAATCAGACGCGCCGTTTAAGAGTTACGGCCCCCCGAATGAAAGGGGGCCTATCCGGGTCGGTCCACCCCGGCCGGCCCGGTCCGAGCCGCCGGCCCGCTGGCCGCGGCCCGCCTCAAACCGCCGGACCCGAGCGGGTCCGGCCCTCCACATCAGACCGGCCAAATGGTCGGTCTCCTGTTGCAACGCAGGACCCACCACATGCGGGTCCTTGCCTCCTCTGAAACGGACCGGCCGAAGCTGGTCCTCGTTGACCCCAGGAAGACCCGCGCGTGGGTCTTTCCTCCTCCGCCGGAGGCGACCGGCGCGCCGGCCTCCTCTGCGGCACCCCGGCGATCCACTCATCCACGGCCGCTCACCGTCACCCCCAGCACGCCGCGCCACCGCCTGCTCGCCGCGCCGCCGCCTGCTCGCCGCGCCACTGCCTGGAACCGGAGTCGCCGCCTGTGAGCCGCCATGCCGGAGGTCGCCGCCACCGCGCCTACCCGCCAGAACACCCCCGAAATCCTCCAAAAACCCGGAATCTTCGGCGAATGATTTCAGGTTTCTCAGAACTCCAAAAACGAAACCGAAAGATGCATCGGAGAGAATAGAACACGTGCTACACATACATGGACTTTTTTCGAGGATCAAACAACGATTCAACACTAAAATTAGGATTCAAAGGGAGTTCGGGAACAAAAGAAACTCAAAACGTAACTCCTACCTCATTGGGCTTCGCCCGGAGCTTCGCGTCGATCCGCCAGCATCACCGCAACCTCGTCGGAGTCGCCTCACCGGAGGTGCCTCACCGGAGATGGAGGAGGAGAGGGGAGAGGCTGCCACGCCAGGGAGAACAACCGAGAGGGGGGGAGAAGTGTTTAAAAACAAAACACTTAAACAGCCGCCCGTGGGCCCCGTACCCGAACTCCCGATAGGGTCGCGGTTAAGCCTCCCTTAGGGTAAACACCACCTACCGAGCACAACGGCGGTCTCGGAATTTTAATCCGAGACCCCATTCAAAAGTTATTAAACTTAGCGCCCGAGGCCGCCAAATTATGAAAACGCCCCTGGGGCCATTTTTCATAGACGGCCCGCGCCCGTGAAACTTATACCCCTCCTAGGGTAAACGGCAAGCTCCGAACTCAACGGTCCCCTCAGTTTTCCAATCCGAGCCACCGTTTAAGAGATATTCGATTTTCAACACTAAACGAATTAATTAATTAATTAATTAATCTTTTTAACGTTCCAGAAGCGGTCGAGGAGTCCAAATGTACTGCGCCGACAAGTTTTATGTAGTTACTAGGGTAAACACCCCATTCCGGACCCATCCGTACACTCGTATCTATGATATGGATCACCGTTTAGGAGTTATCATATTTATTTGGTGTTTCTAGTGTGAACACACTGAAAATGTAATTCCGGCCACTCCGGGGCTCGGAATGGCACACCGTCTGAAGGCGCTACTCTGGAATATTATCAAGAATATTACAAAGTCTTTTGTAGCAAAAATAGGTTTCTTAAATGGTGTTCCTTTAATTATTTTTTGAAATATATTTAAAATATTAATATTAGGAACATATAGTTTTTTGATAAAATTTAAATAACTCGTGAATGGGGCACTAGATCAGAAATCTAAGGGACGGTCACGTTCAAAACATGGGCTTATCCCAAGGCATGACATAACATTTTTTGGCATCATGAATTATTTAAAAATTTATCATGAGTAAATAATTAATAAAATAAATAAATTAAGTGAAATATTTTATTTAATTTGATGTAGATACCCACTCTTCAATTTAAAAATGATTATAAATGAACCCTAGGGTTTTCTGTATAACCGAGTGATTGAGAGGAACCATAAGATAGGTGTCACTAGGGGATTGTTGGAAGATGGCATTAAATCATATCAGATCATGGATTTTTCAACAATAGATTTTATGTATCATGATAATGATGGTAATGTCGAAAGATTTTTAATTAGTGCATGATCCAAACTTAAGGTACGATTTTTTATTTGTATAATTCAATCACATGATTTCATCTGGGATGAACACAAATCAATTTCAAAAACAAAAATTGATTCATGTATCGATGGAAGATTTATTTTTGTTATGAATTTATTTTTTTTGTTTTTTATTTTATATTTTTCTATCTAATCATCTGACAATTGATCGGGGATGAATGAAAAAGTCCAATGTTTTTTGCTGGATTCTGGTACCATATAGATTTATCTTCCATTTCTCCAAAAGTTCATCATGTTCCTTTCCTTTGGCCCATGGTTTGATGATTAACCAATATTATATCAGTGCATGAAAATTTATTAGAATAATAGATCATCACAGCTGGTAAAGAATAAATTTGAGGTTTTTATTTTAATGTTAATGAAGAAAGAGTACGATTTTAGGAGAAAAGAGACTGGATCTGGGTGAGGGTCAGGTTCTTATGATGGATATATTATGGAAGATCGATGTGGTAATGGATCAACTCGAAGGATCAATTTACATGCAGATCAAGAGTAGTAATATAAAAAATTGGTGATGAAAAGGATGGGAGACATCAATTCTGTAGTTTCTAATGAGGATGGTAGCTCTGATGATGTGGAGGATAGTGCAGATAAGAACCAATGGTTCTATAAATTTACAAGTTAAACAACATGTCTTTTGGGATCACACACAACATGGGACCCCATATTTGTGGATCTAGGATTTCCATGGAGAGTTAAATATCACACACCTTGTGATTTTCTAACACACCATGTGAAATATGCTAGGTGTCTCAACTTATAACTCGGATGTTATGTGGGTATGGGAAGGTCGAAGTAAATGGACATGAATAGGGTACATAGAAATGGTTCAGTGTACATGGGCATGATCATGTTTCCCATGAACAGTGTTGAATGATCTTTACATTCTATTTACTATTATTTAAATCCATGTATATAGTGGTTTACATGTCGTGTGATATAGAACCACACACGTAAACCACAGGTTTCCTTAACACACTATGTAACCCTAATGCACAATGTGTCCCCCCCCCCCCCCCCCGTTAGTGTGTTTGGAGCCCTTTTTTTATTTAGTTTAGAAAATTATCTGTTGAGTGTGTTCCCTTTATTTATCCCTTCAATGGTACAATGTGGTATTACATCTATATCTCTGTATTTTGATCCCCTCTAGAGGATGAATCTCATATAAAGTTTATGGTGTCCCTTTGTGACACTGGAGTGTGATCGTATATTATTTTATATACTTGGTTGGGTTATTGAAATTTTCATGAACTCCAAGAGTAGGGAATTGATCCTATATATAGAAGTCCATTTCAATGGGGTTTGTCATATCATTTGAGTATGATAGCCTACATAGTTGGTCGATCCCGATTGGGTATGTGGTATCCATCAGTGATCCAGGGTGTGATCCCCAATCTATATATCAAGGTCTCTTTGGATCAGTGGGTCTTCTTGGGTCATTCCCAAGGTTCATCTCCTCTTGTACGAGTGTCTCCAGTGATGGTATGTCTCATGGAGTGGATTCCCAAGATCAAGAATTGATTTAAGAAGAATCCAATTTTTGGTAGTTAGTTGTGAATTCATGGAGGTGTAGAGAACTTCCTCTATATATATCTATGTTTTAATTATGAATTAATTGATATATATTGGTTATGACCTGACTATTTTTTATGCATTATGTTTAGTGATTTCATTGTGTCCTACTGGGTATTATTATACTCAACCCTACATGGGATCTTCCCACGTCTGTCGTGTCTTATGTAGATGATGACCCAATTGATGTTTCCCTAGGTGGATAGAGATCTTGTGGAGAATTTCTTGAAATTGATTGAATGATGTGTTTTCTAAGTGGTATAATTTGAGATTATTCTTCACCCTTATATCAGGTTAGACTCCTTGCAGTTTTTAGATGGGACTCTATTTTTCCCTTTACCACTTTCTAAAAATTTCTATTGTACTCTAATTGTGGGAATATAGATATATGAATACATTGGTTTCATTTGTTTTATATTTCATCATTGTATGTCCTTGGATATGTTTTTTAGAGCATCTGTAATTTAGTATAATTCCTTCTATTTGTGTGATATGGCTACTTGGCGTTGTTCACCACTCCTGAATTATTAGAGGATGTATTTGGGTAGTGGAGGTTAAGTATTCATTGGGTAGGGGCATTATAGAGTGGTATCATAGGCTGTTAATTCTACATTAGTATGAGAGTATGTGAGATTTTTTTTGTTTTCATAGCAATAATGTTAAGTGTTTTGAGTTCGTATTTTTATTCAATGACTCAAGTGTTAGTGTGGTGGATGACGTATCCATACACTAAGACTCTGATCACCTGTATTTTGAATCATTTCATGTATACATTGTTTGTAGTGAAAACATTGGTACATACATCATTTAGGAATGGGTTTTGGTTTTATTTACATGATTCATCTCATCAAATATACTCTTTGACATTATTATATCTTATATATTTTATGATTCCTTCATGAAGACAGTGATCTAGGATTCCCCTGCTTTATCATGAGGATGATTGTCAGACTGATGAAGCTTTAGTACATGGTCATGTATTGGAGACAACACTTCCAAGTGGTTTACCAACTATACCACCACATATTGAGATAAATATAGTGGTAGAAGTTCCATAAGAGGATTAACATAGGCTAAGTGCACTGCATGAGTTCTTGAGGCAATGACCTCTCAGGTTTTGAGGGGGGACAGACACCCAGGTGGCTGAGGATAGGCAAGAGGCAATCAGTCATGTTTTCCACCTTTTGAAGATTCCTACAGATCAGGTGAAGTTTCGTACAATTAGTTTCCATCATGGAATTAATGGGTGATGGTGAAGTTTAGTGACTCAGTCACGTGGAGAGATAACTATCTCTTAGTCTGACTTTGAACATCACCTCAGGGAAGAGTTTTATCGGTCCACATTATGATTAGTGTATATCAATAAGATTCCACATCTTCAGTAGGGTAGTATAACTATGTCTTAGTATTCAGTAGGTTTTACAGATCACTCACGATAATCCATGGATATGGTGTGGGATCCATTATTTATAAAATATAACTTTCGTTAGGGGTTATTCTTGGATATTATGGCTCCAATAATATATCTCTATATCCCCCCCCCTATGATGGATTTTATGAGTAGGACATAGTGGTGGAGAGCTTCCTGAAAGAGAAAAGGTCTATATTGAGTGCTAGTACATGTAACCTAGGAGATAAGACCTCAATAGTTGGTAGATGACGATAGTATATTGGATATGTTCTTATTAAACACTTCATGATATGATCCTAGGACATAGGGTTAGTCGTGTAGGGCTATCAGGATGGATCTGGTCAATCAAGGTAGAGGTTGTATTTCACCTATGAAACTTGGGGACAACTGGCATGGGATAGTACGAACCATTGTTTAGTTGATTAGGAGATGGTTGAGGTAATACTAAAGCAATGAAATAGGTATGAGTAGGGTGTTCAAAAAGTCAAAGGATATGACTTCAGGCTGGTAGAGCATTAGGAGGTGGTCAATGTTTTGACCTATTACAACCAGTGCCCCTAGGTGGTCGGTGCCATGCTTAGAGAGATGGTGGCCTGAGATGTGTATAACTAACAGATATGGCATCCCATGACCTTGATGATCTAGGGATGATATGAAGACTGGTTTTTCTCTTTTCTCTCATAGTTACAGTATTTATAGACACAGGTGAAATTCATTCCTTTCTTTCCACTTCTCTAGTCTCGGAAATATAGATTCTGGTTGAGACTTTGGTTAACCCTTTCGCGTAGAGAATCCGAAAGGAAGTAACTCAGTTATTTCACACTTTTAATAACAGAGAAATATAATTCTTGGAGTTGAGAGATTTTTATGTGATATATTTGAAGCAGGAATGTGGCTTTATGAGAGAGTATTAGATATGGACTATCTATCCATAGTCCACACCCAGATTAAATGATTTAGGGGGGGATTTTGGTGTTTCCCCAGTGATGAGATGATTTTTTCCTATATGAGTGAGAACAAAACCTCATTAGTTTAGTTGGATCTTAGTAATAGGAAAGTAAAACGGAATAATCATCATTTGGATAGTGTGACTCTTGGAGTAGTGGATTCTATTGGCTACCTATTCCCAACAGCGGTGGTAGAGTATGAGGAAATATTTCTGGAGGATGTGCTAGGATTTCATACCAACTAATATAAATAATTATTCATGAAATTAATCTTAGGTAGGGCCTTAATATTCAAAACATCATATCGAATGGCTCCTATAGTTCCTTGTGAGACAATCATTCTACAAGTGGACATGACAGAGATGGGATTTGTGAGACACAGTGTTTCCCATGGGCATCCCCAATGATTTTCACTAAGAAGGAATATAGTATAATGGGGTTTTTTGTCGATTACTAGCTCATTAACTAGGTTAACATGAATAATAAGGATCCACTACCAAGGATCGATGACCATATTAATCAGTTCAGAGGGGTGTGATGGATCTCAAAGAATGAAATCAGATTTGGTTTTCACCAGTTGTGAGTGTGGGATGAGGATATACCGAATATGAGATTTAGATGTACTTACGATCACTATGAGAACATAGGGATTCATTCTACTGTGATGAATTCCACGTGATTTTTCATATACCTTATCAAAACCCGCCTTCACCAAAAGGAGGGAAGGGTCAGCAGATTGTCAGGCCCTTCCTTCTACAAGTTGAAGGAGAGATAACGACCCCCGAAACCCGCCTTCAATAGGTCCCAGAGTGGCGACTAGCGCCAAGGGTATAGAATCACTCACTAAATGGAAGGCATTACCCTTTTTCTTTTAATAGGATCGGGAGATAAGATAGTAAATCCCATAATACCCAAACTAAAAGTGCAAGAAAAGCCAAAACATCCATTCCCATATGCATGTTCCAAAAGTAAATACCACAAAGTACAAAGTGACTACAAAGGTAAAGTACGTGAGAAAGAAAAATATCAACTGAAACTGTCCCAAAGGTCTTGTACTAGTATGGTCCTGCGTGATCCCCGAAGTCCTCCTGGAAACCTAAAAACAGTTTTATATATGTAGGGTGAGCATACAAGTATACTCAGTAGGGAAAAACCTAAATCTCTCGTGCACAAGTGAGGAGGAATACTAATTTCCCATGGAAAAGAGAAAACCAAGCACCTAGCAAGAAAACTAACCACCCAAGCCTCACCAAGGCACACTCCCCAAATAACTCAAGTCAATTAATGTATATTAATAGCACATCGATGTTTGGGTACCCCACGCCACTTTCCCACTGGTTATTTAAGACATCCTACGCATCGAACCAATCTGGCCATTCTCACTACAGTCCCACTGCCACACCCTACCCGCACACACCTGGGCCACAACCTCATGCAGTCCCACTGCCAACCCCACCCGAAAACACCTGGGTCACAACCACTAACCTGCCCGCAGACACCTGGGCCACAACTATCACACGTAACCATGCATGCAAACACCTAGGCCAGAATAACCACTGCCACACCCGAAGACACCTAGGCCTCATCCCAAAGCTACTTGGGAAACCACCTGCCCACACACACATTGGCCAACCACCACACTACCCTGCCAATAGATTCTTGGGATAATAATGGACTTCAGGCCATCACAGCCTACCCGAAGATACTTGGGCTATCCAGGAAAGGGAGCAGAAAGGAGCTAATAACCAGCCACCAATAGAAGTGTTGGGAAAAACACCCTCCCCCATGAAATGGGGGTGTTCATCACTAAGTTCTCAACTTTGGTGGGGAACGAATAAGAAACACAAAAACTACAAGTATATGTATAGATAATAAGCACTCACCCAAATCTAGGTTTTTCTTCAGCCAGCCTAAAGAACACAACAACACCCATGACCAAATCACAAATCACACCAAACCAAAACCCATTTGTCCCATCCTTGTTTAATGTTCAGTAATAATGTTAGATGAGTTTTCTCCACCTACTTGGAGAACTAGCAATCATAAGTACAAGCCAAGGAAAGAGTGCAGTCAAACATCAACTTAAACATTCACACCAGGTTCTCTTGTAATTTCACAACAAAAAGGGATAAGTGAGATCCCTCAAAGTACTGGAAACTAAGAAAATTCCAAGGTACATCCCCATGTCCCCAGAAGCCAATAGTTTCTCAACAACAAAGGATCCCACCCCAATTCGTGATATAATCAAGGTAACCACCCGGCCTCAAGTTTACAACCAGTGATATCATAACAATAGGGGATCCCATCCCCACCCATATCACCCAGCAATCGGCCGTGAATGAAAAACAATAAAACCACTACCACCAAATCAAAGCAGGCCCATGCCGTTATTTTTAGATTTAAATGACTTATCACACTCCATGATTTCAATTCTGTTGTACTTTAACCGGGGTTATCACAGAAAAGGGTTAATCCTGGTGCTATAAATTTATTTAGACAGATTTATGTAATTAACCAAATTCCTTTACACGGAAAGGGTTTACAACCACAATAAAATCCATTTAAACATCACCAGAGGTAAGGGTTCGTTAGTGCACAGAGAAAGACCACCAACGGCCATGATTTTCAGTAGGCGTAAGCCTGCATAATTCAAAAGTCATTAATCATGGAAGATTATAAAACAAAGTAGCATCATCGATCACACCCCTCCCCCTTCATTATTAGAATATGTTTATTATCTTCATTAAGTTTTGGTTAATCCAATTATACAGAAGCAATATCATACCCACCCTGCAAGATACACAGAAAGTAGAGACGAAGGTGAAACCCTACTTGATTGATCAACGATCGAAGTTTATCCCACCCGCTAGGAACAGAAGATGCGCGATTTGTAGGGGTGGGGCCTCATCAAATCGAGAACTAGCAGAGGAAACTATGGGAGGGTGATCAAGAAAAGAAGAAACACATAGAATCCTTTAGTTTATAAGGGTTGGGGACGGTTAAGGGCTGGGGACAGTAGAGATAAGAATGTGAAACTGCATAAGGAGCGGGGGTTGTGGGTTGACCACGTGGCCCCACACGTCATTGAAGAGGTCCTTGCCTTTAGGGGTAGTTTAAACCGATGCACCCAGGGTATCTCACTTAATAAAACACCATTAATTGGCATTAATGGTCCTTAAAGCAGGCTTAAAGGGGTCAAAATAGGGTTTAAAAGCCAATTTACGCAAAAAAGGAGGTGCTGCTGGAAAAAACCGTGGGGTAGGAAAGAGATACCGGTATCCTAGAGCTACCAGTGGCTGAAAGCTACTGGTAGATGAGCTACCAGTAGGTTGCAGCTACCAGTAGTCGAGCTACCGGTAGGCTGCAGCTACCTGTAGACTGACCTACTGTTAGGCTGCGGCTACCGGTAGACCGAGCTACAGATAGGCCGCGCTACCGGTAGGTTGCGGCTACCGGTAGACCGAGCTACCAGTAGGTCGAGCTACCGGTAGGCTGTGGCTACCGGTATACCGAGATACTGGTAGTCTGAGCTACCGGTAGGCTGCGGCTACTGGTAGACCGAGCTACCGATAGGCCTACCATGGGTCAAACTTCACCGAGAAGTTGGGATGGCCTCCCAAACCACTCATAACACCTCAAGCATCATATTGTTACTAAGTAATGGACATCCAAAAACCCGGGACATTACATACCTCAATAACCAAATCTTTTATACATTCTAAGACCAGTTTGTGGTGGTATTCATTGATGATATCCTAGTGTACTCAACATCTGAGTAGGAGCACGTGAAACACTTGAGGATAGTCCTAGATATATATTGAGGGAAAAAATATAGGAATATATCAAATCATATATTTTGTATAAAAGAGGTCATCATCATGGGATTCTTAATCTTAGTGGCAAGAGTGGTAGTAGACCTAGTAATGGTTAAGGCAGTTCTAACTTGGGAGCCACACAATAGTGTTACTGAGGTGTAGAGTTTCCTTTGGTAGGTATGGTACTATCAAAGGTTTGTGAATGATTTCTCAGGAGTGAAAGGATAAATTATAGCTTTAAAACTAAATAGTAATCCTTTTATATAGACAGAAATGGGATAGTAGTGTTTTCATAAGTTAAGGCCGAGATTTACGAGCACTCCTATCTTGAGATTTCCATAGGTGGCTATCGAGGGCATATTGTTCTTATATGCATTAGGGATTGTGCTTGGTTATGATCTAATGTATAGTAAGGTTATTATTAACTAAGTATCACTTCAGTTGGGACCACATGGTAAGAATAATGCAACCCATGATCTTGTGATAGTAGCAGTATACATTACACTAAAGATGTGACTACACTACCATATGGAGGAGCTGTTTATAATCTATTCCGATCATAAGAGTTTCAAGTATATATTATCTTAGAAGGATATTAACATGAGACAATTGAATTTTCTGAAAATCGACCAAGTCTATGACATAGAGATTTTATATTCTCATGGGAAGGAAAATATTGTGGTAGATCCTTTCAGCAGAAGATATTTTTCTCAATTTATGGAAGAGGTGTTAGAGAATTTAGCCTCATTATAGTTTTATTAAGTGGATGAGGATGGTTCCGCATATCTTAAATAGATGGCTTTTATCCCACCTCTTTTATTCTGTGTTTGAGAATCATATCATGGAGATACCAAATGTGAGACCTTATATACTCAGATATCAATTGGACATCCTCTTGATGGATATTCTAATGGGGGAGAACACTATTATTTTTAAAAGTATAAACAATGGTAACATTGATTTTATAGGAATATGTGGTGTGTGAGTTTTATACATTGCCTCTAGAAGTATTTCCATGTGTGGAAAAGAAGTATGAGGACCTATGATATCAGTTTTGGGGGCCAGGAATGAATCATTTTGTTGCTGAGTTTTTCTATTGCTACCTCACTTATCAATAAGTGAATGATTAGAACCACGTTTCAATAGGTTTAGCTCGAACCCCTAAATATCCTTAGTTGATGTTGGATGGTATATCTATAGACATTAATATAGGGTTACCGCATATGTCTAGGTGACGTGATGCTATCTGGGGGATCATGGATCGACTATCTATGTTGGTGCACTTCATAGATATTCGAGATAAGAGTTCAATAGAGTGTTTATTGATATTGTACATTTTGGATATAATCCCACTCCATGGATTTCCCTTGAATATCATTTCATAACATGACACTCACTACATGTAGCAATGATGGAGGGGAGTATAGATTGACTTTGGGACTGTATTGAATTTGGAAACGTTATTTTATCCCCAGACCAGCAACCAGACTGATCAAACAATTCACCTCCTATAGGACATTCTATGAGTTTTCCTGTTATATCTTTTCCATAGTTGTGAGGATCAAATCCCCTTTATAGAGTATACAATAAAAAATAATTACAAATTCCACCATCAATATGACACTATTTGAGGCCTTTTATGGGTAACCCTACAGGTCACCACTATATTGAAATTATCAAATAATTACAGCAGTCATGGCCCCAGAGTTGGTAAGAGCTACTACAGAGATGGTTCAGATCATTGGGGAGAGAATGAGGATTACACAGATCTGTAAAAATTCTTACAAATACTGATGAAAGTGACCATTGATGATTGAGGGGGTGACCATGTGTTCATGTGGGTCTCACCTCAATAGAGATTATGGAGTTTGGTTTGTGGTGGAAAGATATCTTTTAGACTCATTTTTTCCTTATAGATATTATGTATAGTGGATGAGGTGGAATACCTATTATCTTTACCTCCACAATTGGACCGAATACGCTACGTATTCTATGTGTCACAGATGAGGATTTACATGCATTATTGATCACATGTTATTGACTGGGGAGAGCTAGAGATTTAAGGAGTTATCTTTTCTGAGTAATCGTTAGAGATAAAGGATTATCATGATAGTATCTTTAATGGGTGATTTATTACCTTGGTGTGTTCCTAGTGGCAACACATGAATATTTGAAAGAGAACCTAGGAGCAGGATACCCAAATGTGATCCCATTTCCCTCATCTTTTTTCATTGGATTGTCTTGTTTCATGATGAATATACCTAAGGTGGGAATAATGTGACAAAAAAAATTCATGTATTGATTTAGAATATTATAAAAATTGTTTTTGGAGCTAGGAGCTGAGGCGACATGTGATTTTGAGGTTCTATGTGCACGAAATTAATTTTTAAAATATATTAAATATATTAATATCTAGTGCATTCATTTTTTCTAAAAAAGTGTAATACCTCTGGAATGATGGACTTGATAAAATATATGTGGGATCCATTGATTTTAAAACATTGTTTTTACCATAGGTGTGACATGACCTTTTACATAATTGGGTATTTGTGAAGATGTTTTCTTCGGAATAGAATTGATAAAATAAATAAAATAATTGACTTCTTTTATATCATTTGACACATTGAACTACTCCTTTATTTCAAAGCAATTATTCCTCAATATTGGGGTTATATTCATAACTTAGAAATTAAGAGGAACCACTATATTTTAACTATCATAGGATCATTGGAAGATGAAGTTGGTTCTGGTCAAATCGAGGATCATGTGCCAATGAATTTTGTAGATATCCCCAATGACCAAAATGAAGAACCACTATTCATTTTTGGTATATCCAAACATAATGTATGATTTTTTATATATGTAGTTTCCACTTGTTAGTTCATATTAGATGAATAAAGATAAATTCTATGATAAATAATTAGTTTGTACATTGATGGTAGATTTTTTTTTCTAAATGATTTATTTTACTCATTTATTATTCCATCTTCGTTTATCTAAATATGTGACAACAGATCGATGCCGAAAAAATAGAGGCTGATGTTTTTTCCATACATTTTTTCTTATTTATTTCTCTAGAATTTCATTTTTTTGTTTATTGAAGGAATTTTCTTTGGCACATAGTTTTATGATTCCCTGATATTTTATTGTTGCATTCCCATTATTTGGCAAAAATAATCCTTCTTGTGGAAACAACATGAAATTAAGGTTATGATTTTCAAATAAATGATTATAGAGATTATTAGAGGAGGAAAATATAAATGATCAAGGCAATTATTCCATTCTGGTGATGGATAAATGATGGTGTCTCTACGGGGTAAAGGGTCGGCTCAATATATCGATTTTCAAGCGGATCAAGGGCCAAAATCTAGAAAGTGGGTGACAGAAAGGTTGGGTGACCTGAAATACAAAATTTTCTATTGATAATAGAGTCTCTAGAGACATTGAGACCATTGAAGACAATAACTAAAGGGTTCATGAAATTTCTGGGCCACAGGACATGTCATTCTTGATCACACGCTATATCGGACCCCCCGACTACATGAAAATGTGATTCTGCAGAGAGTTAAATATCAAACACTATGTGAACCTATCACATGATATGTGAAACATGGTATGGTTATTATCATGTATCATAGAGGTAAAAAATTCATGGATATTCTGAAGTACACAAACATTACGAGAGTACACGAACATGGTCTAGGGTACACATGAAGGACTAAGATAGACATGCTTAATACCGATCAATCTCTATAGGTCGTGAAATATTACTTAATTTCTTGTATATTTACGTTTAAATTTAATGTGAGGTGGCACCACACAAGAATACTAGGGGATGGTTGAGCACGTCGTATACCCGAATTCACACTGTGCACCCCATTTTAGGGTGTCGGGAGCCCTTCATTTATTCAGTTGAGAACATTATCGATTTACTATGTTCTCTTAGTCCATACCATTGGGGTTACAGTGGAAATTAAATCTACATCATTTTATATGGATCATCTCTAGATGATGAGTCTAAAATAGTGTTTATAGTGTCCCTCAATGAGGCCAGAGTGTGATCCATTATCATTTTATACAGTATGTGGGGTTTTTTGAATCGACATAACCTTCTTGAGCAGGGTGATGATCATTCATCATGTTTTACATTTCAATAAAGTTATTGGTATCATTTTAGTATAATTTCATACATAACGGGTTGATCTATATTTGGTTTGTGTTGTCACCCAATAGTCCTGGGTGTGATCCCATGTCTGAGGATCATGTTATTTTTAAGACTGGTGAGATTTCTTGGGTGGGGCCTAATGATCCTAACCAGTTGGATGAGTTTCTTTAGTGATGGAATGGATCATATATTTGATTCTACATGATCAAGAATCTCTTTGAGACGAATTGTGTGGATGGAAGTTAGTTATGACACCCTGGAGGCGCAATGTCCTTTTTTTGAGTATATCTAGGTTCTTATTATACATTTATTGCAATATCTTTGTTATGATTTTACTTTTTCTGATGTTATGTGTTTCGTTCTTTAATGGTGTCCTACTGGGTATTATTATACTCAACCCTATATGGTATTTTCCAACATGTGTCCTATCTTCTATAGATGACTTCCCATTAGACTATGTCGTAGGAGGACATGGAACTAGTGGAAGATAGATTGAGCTTGAATGGTTGTGGTTGTTTTTTGGTGGATTCATTTTATAGTATTCCTCGCTCTTGTAGTAGGTCAAACTATCTACATATTTTTTTAGGCTTTTATTTAGACCATTTATCACATTTATTACTTTTATGTCATACTTTGATTTTGGTATCTTATATGTTTGGGGGCATTGATTTCAGTTGTCTAATATTTCAGCATTGTATGGGATTCTAGATGTTTGTTTGTGTAAAAATACATTAGGATAATGCCTCCCATTTGTCTGAGATTCCTACTCGGAACTATTCACCAGCTTTTATCCTACCGGAGATGGGCATGGGGTAGTTTTTATTTAGGCCCCTTCGGGCTGGGTCATGAAAAATAACCATCTAATTCAACATACAAGAATGGTAAGAATTATAACTGAACATTTTTTTGTAATGGATTAGATAACATAGAATATAGGTAGTGGAGGTTTCCATGTGAGTGAGAAATAATTTTTACCACAAAAGATCATGTCTATATTGGAGAATTTTAGGAAACAATATCCTCAGTCATTTAGTGGATCATCTACCCATATGATATTTGATTGATTGAGTAAATACTCATAAGAGATATTTTAATTCATGAGTAGTTATTATCATCAAAAGGTAACACTTTCTATTTACAATTTTGATGGTTAAACCAACCTATTATAGTCAATGGATATGAATATAAGAGAATAAGAAGAGACTTACACCTTATAATGGTATGAATTTTAGGATATTTTCATTGAGAAATATAGTTCTAAGGTTGTGTTGACATTGGATGGAAAAATTTCATTTAATTGAGACAATATGTTAAAGATTTAGTTTATGCATATAACTTAAACTACACCTCATTTGAATGGAATGGTCCAAATTTTATAGAGGATATAGATAGTAAAATTAATCATTTTTACTTAGAATTGGAGATAATATATTATATGGAATTGGCATACTATGATGTAATAATTTATTAAGAACTTAATGAATGTGTTGATAAGGATAAAATATAATTTATCAATGATAATAAATTCCATGAAAAAATAAAAAATGGTTCAAATGGAATGAAATGGGTAAGAATAAATCAATGAATTCCAAATATAAGAGAATAATGTTTCTATCATCTAATAAGGATTGTAAAAAGAACCCTAGAGAATGTATTATAAATTTTGGGATGTGTTTGTAACATAAAAGGATTGAAAATGTGGATTTTCACTTTAATGAAAAAAATTAGAAAAATAATGAAACTTAAATGGTAAGATGAATTAATTATAATGATATGGGTCATTATAAATGTACTTTTATTAAAATTGGAATGATTGATTGAACTTTTAATGATCACAAATATTATGTTTTTGTTAAATTTTTTGTGACTACTTTGGCAGAATTTGAACAATCCACAGATGTGGAATCAGCTGAATTACCTATTTATTCAGATTATGTCAATATCTTGATTGATTCATGATATACACGCTCATTAATTTTCAATAATTATACCTTATAAAAGGAATACAGATATTTTTTGTAAAACATATAGTGTGAGTATTTAGACAAAATGAAATTTTAAGAGTCCTCCTTTTGTTCTCTATGTAAAGGCTTTACTTTTAAACATTATTTTCTTGTCCCTTGTGTAGTTTGATATAATTTTGGGTGTGAATTGGTTTTATATTTATCATACTATGATTAATTATAGGTATAAATAATTTGTTTATGAGGGTGAGTTTCATTTGGTATAGAAGAATGAATTCATACCATTGATAAAATATCATGAAGTGGAGAAAATATTAAAATATGGATATGAGTTTTATCTTTCATATATTGTTGAGAATATAGATACCTTTCAAAATTGTGATGTATTCATATTGAAAGTATACTAGGTTGTATTTTGTGATAAATTTCATAGTACTATACCAAATCAAGAGGCTGAATTTACTATTAATGTAGTGCCTAATTCTAATCCATTATCAATACCTCCATATGGAAGGTCCCTTGTAGAAATTTTTGAAATGAAAATGAAGTTAAAAGAGTCTCTTAAAAATTTCTTCATTCATATAATTACATCCCCATGGGGTGGTCCTATTATATTTGTAAAAGACACAGGTGGTTCATTGTGAATTTTCATGGATTATAGATCCTTAATAATAATACCGTTAAGAACATGTATATTTTTTGTATATATACAACTCATTTTGGAAGCTCTAAAGAGCTTAATATTAATTTGAATGTTGATCTAATTTCTAGGTACAATCATTAGTAGAATATGAAATATGAAATTCTTAAAACAGTATTTTGTACTAGGTTGGGGCATTATGGGTTTGTGGTTATGCCCCTTGGGTTGTAAATGATCCAACTCTATTAATAGACCTTATGAATAGAGTTCTCCTTGATTTCTTTGATAATATTATTCTTTTATTTAATGATGATATCCTGATATATTATAAAATTTAAAAATATCATGAAATATATTTTAGTGTTGTTTAGAAATCATTGAATGATATTATTTTATTTAGAATTTATACTAAATATGAATATGATTTCTAACATATTACCTTCCCTATACATATTGTAAATAAATATGGAATAATTGGTGATCCTACTAATATTAATTTGGGTACTGAATGGCCAAGACCTATAATTGTTAATGAGATTTGTAGTTTTATTATATTAGTAGGTTATTATCGATGGTTTTTCAAAAATATTCCATGGGTATACATTCTAGTAATCATGTTTACATTAAAAGGAGTTAGTTTTATTTGGATAAAAGAATTTGATGAATGATTTTTAGAATTTAAAGTAATATTAGTGATTGATCTAGTGTCAAACCTACCATCTAAAAATGGTTACTTTTTTATCTATAGTAATGCTTCATTAAAAGGACATGGTTTTGTTTTAATGAACAATAATTGGATAATTTCTCATGAGTCATGATAATTAAATCCCAATTATAAAATTTTAAAAAACATGAAAATCAAATGGTTTCCATAGATTTTTCTTTAAATATATGGAGACATCATTTATACGGTGAAAATTTGAAATATATTATGATCATAAAATTTTGATGTATATATTAAATCATAAAGAGTTAAACATGAGATAGATGAGTTGTCTAAAATTTATAAAGGATTTCCACTGCACAATTTATTACCATTGATGAAATGAAAATAATATATCCAATGATTTGAATTGGAAATTTAATGTTATGTTAACCATGATACATTTGGAACATGACCATTTGGTTAATGATTTGATCAAATTTTCATTATAAATTATGCTTGTTGGAAATTTATCAATTTTTTGGGTGTCATTATAATAATCCCTATCAGAATGAACTAAGAAGGATCTATATTGGATCATTTTTTATAATAAAATTTCAATACTTCTAAGAAGGTTAATTTTTAATATTTTATTATTGATGAAGAAGGTTTTAACACATTTTTAAAGAGATTATGTGTTAATTGTGATGCCCAGTTGAAGAGAGAATTGTTAGTGAAGATCATAGTTATATGTTTTCTATTCATCATGGTAGCACTAAGATGTATAGTGTCATTTATGACTATTTTTGGTGGGATAGAATGAAAAAAGATGTTTCTAACATTACTATGAAAGGTATATATTGTCCAAAGGGTAAAGAAGAATGAAAATTATTGAAAGGGGTTAATCAGACTCTTCTAGTACCATAGTGGACATGGGAAAATATATCATTGTATTTCATTGTGGTATTGATAAAGACATCTCAAGTAATAAAGTGATATAGGTAATTGTTGATCGAGTAACTAAATCAGAAAATTTTCTTTATATTTAATATACCTTGTATTTAGATCATATTTCTCAAATATATATCAAAGGGATAATTTTTTTACATTCAATTACTCCCTCTATTTTATATAACCATGATCCGAGATGTTCTTATAATTTTTGGAAATTTTTATAGAATTCGTTGGATATTGAATTAAATTTCAGAACCACTTTTCATCCTCAAATTGATATACATAATGAGTTAGACTTTTTATTTCATGATTCCTTATTTTTAATGTATTAAAAGGGATTTTAGAGCCAATATATTTCATTAGATAAGTTTTTTTATAACAATAGTTTTCATTCAAGTTGACAGATGGTACTATTTGAGCAATTATATGGAATGTAGCTTTAGAAACTATCAATTATTTATAAATTAGATGAGATAGTTTTTTTGGGAAAAAATTAGTAGAAAAAATTGTTAAGAAGGTGAATATGATTTAAAAAATTATTAGGATGTCTCAAAGTAGGATGAATCTTTATGAATATAACCAAGGGAATTTTATTTCATTTAAGGTTGGTGATCATTATTTTCATAAATTATCTACATGAAAAAGTGTTGTTCTTTTTGTCAAAATTAAAGTTAAGTCTGTGGTTAAAAAGATAATTTGAAATCCTAGATAAATATAGATTAGTTTATTTTTAATTTATGTTTCCTCTTTGTTTATCATAGGTACATGAAGTATTTCATGTTTCACTATTAATAAAATATACATCAGGGGAATATTTTGTTTCGAGCCCTAAAGTAGTTTAGTTGGAGGAGAACCTTTCTATGGGGAACAACTAGTATAGAATATTTAATAGAGATAAAAAGATTCATGAAATAAGGTAATTTATTATGTTAGGGTTTTATTGATAAAATATATTTTTGAATAAGAAACTGGTGAATATGATAATGTTATGAAGGAAAAATATCCTCATTTTCATCAACAATGAATAAAATTGAAAGGGTAGAATTTATAAAAATGTGGTGAAATTTAACAACCAAATTAACTTTAGACTAAATAATTTTTATGAATTATTAATATTTAATAATTATATTTTATATATTTACATTCACTATAGGAATATTAAGTAATTTTATAGTCAAAATGAAAATTATTCTATTCTGGGTAAATTTGTTTTCATATATTATATAATTTTATTAAAATACATTATTTAATAATTATATAATTTTTTTTCAAAAATGGTCATAATTATTGAAATCATCATATCAAAATTATCTTTGGGATGATTTTTTAGATTTTTAAGAAAAGAATTGTTTTTCAATTAATAGTAAAAATATGATTTTTTTTAAAAAATTGGAAATTTCTCTTAAAAATTACCATTTATATTTTATCTCAATGTAATATAATTATTATTTAATTATATAGAATAAAATTAATTAAATTTTACTCATCATTATACAATATATAGGATTGAGTTCATTTTTTGATTTAGAAACACATTTTTCTAAAAACAGTTTTTCATTGTGATTCGTGTTTTAATAAAAAACTCTATTATTTTTAGAAATAAAATTTAAAAATGGATTCAATATTTATAATTAGTAGGTCTATATTTGGTAAATATAACCCCTACATTTTTTTTAATTATTAAATGTAACCATTGTATAATTTTGTTACTAAGGTAAAGGTAATAACCAGTTAATTAGGGTTAAAACAAATGTGAAAAGACTTATTATTCATTAAAAAATAATTTATTTAATTGGATGAATATAGTTTTTCAATAATAATCCAAACATAAAAAATATACATTTTGATTTCATTTAGCTTTGATTTTGACTATTACAATATTTAAGTAAAGCATAAAGTCAAAAAAGTCATTGTCTTTCATTTAATTTCTATAATATATTCTGAAAAGCATAAAAAATTATGTTCAATTACAAATTTTTATTTAAAATATGAATTAATTTTTTATCATGTAAACTTATGTTTAATTTTTAGTGATGAAATAATTACCATAAATCCTTACGCAACATTGACATAGTGTGTGTACAATTAGTAGGAGAATGATGTAATTTATTGTAAAATCATATAAATGAATTTTTTAAGTGATTTATAGTATACCATGAATTTTATATATAAATATAATATATTAGATATTTTTTAATGGTTTATATCGTAATTACATTGTTTTTATGTTCTTTTCAAATTCAAAATAAATTAATAGTTCCAAAAATGACATGAATAATATTTTATGACAAAACAAATTTGATTAATTCATTTAAAAAAAATTAAAATACTATTATATACAAGGTGAATTGGATATTCTTTCAAATAAAAACCATGGTCTATTTATTTTTCACTTTTCCATTAATAGTAATTTTAATGACTACTAAAACATGAAAAACATTGATAATGCGATAATCATCAAAAGGGTTAACATTATGGTAAAGTAAAGTGACAAGGATGAAAAAATACACTAAAATTTCAAGAATTTTATCGAAAATAATTATTTTGACTCATACTCATCTTATCTTCTGATTATTTAAATTTTTGAGTTATTTTATACGAAAATTAATTTATATTCATATAATACTTTTTCTAATTCTAAAGGTGTCTCTCCTCTCAATTATAAAAGGAAACCTCCTCCCCTCCCTGACTCACACCTTTTGAGCACTATATTTCATCCAATAACTATGTATGTCTCTTCCCAATATCCATTACAATTTACTAGAGCTATTATTCTCACCAAAAATAAAAACAATTATAATGCTTAAGGTGTATGCCTAATAGGTTATTCGATAAGAAGGTATATATCACAACTGACATATTTTTGAGTGTATTTATTCTTATAACCACTTCAAATCCTCTTAAACAATAACTATATAATAACTTAAATATCTCCCATATAATTATTTTTTACTATGTTAATAGATTAACTTATATCAATCTCATTATTCAGTCAAATTTGGAACAAAAACAACTTTCAGGCGTACGTCTACACTACCTCCTCTGTGATGCGATGTGTTTCATTTTCCATAAATTCCTCTCACAAATTTTTATCATGATTTATTTAAATTATTTTTATACCATTAATGAAA
Source organism: Viscum album (assembly GCA_963277665.1). Classification (NCBI taxonomy): domain Eukaryota; kingdom Viridiplantae; phylum Streptophyta; class Magnoliopsida; order Santalales; family Viscaceae; genus Viscum; species Viscum album. The sequence continues at coordinate 1,241,520,057 of OY728126.1, read as the reverse complement.
TTACAATCATACTAAAAAGATAATATATCATCCACTTTCTTACCTTTCCATCCTTGAAAATTGATAATGTCGTTCATGCGAATGTGTGGATTACCACCTCTATAAAGAGATGTGATTTGTTTTTCATGAAAACATCATATGGCTTATATATAAAATTGTATTTAATGAAATAATATATATTTATATATATAATGTAATCATAATTATGGTTTTTTAAAATATTACTTACATTTTTTCCACATCTTAGTTGAAAAATAGAAACATTACTCATATGTATATAAGACCTACAACATCCATGATTGTAACATAGTTTTATTTTCATATACATATTTCAAAGTGGGATTTATAAGTATAATTGATGTATAAATGTAATAATTATTACATGATTATAATATTTTAAATTATTAAATATTGATCCCTTTTACCATAGTAAACTTACTAAACCGAGTTTGGATATATGAGTCGAATATCATCAAATAATTGAATATGAATATAATTGATTTTATTATTTAAATATATCATGTAAATACATAAAATAAAATTAAAATAATAATATATGTTTATTATTCTAGAATATAAAAAAACATAATGAGTCGGGCTTGAGGAGTGGGACACTTCCCCTTAAAAACCACATTATAATTTGTTTTAATATTTATTTTATAAATCTTATTTCGATGTAAATTTATTTATAGTTATTTTATTGACATTTATATGGACAAAAATTAATTTTAATGAACACTTTTAAAATCCTTAAAAAAATTCAAGTGGAATATTTTCCCAAGCTATTTTAATTATTTTTAAATCCAAAAGAATGATTTATTTTAATGTATACGGCATCAAATCATATTCCTATATCCACCAAAATTATTTGATGTTTCGATTACATTACAATTTTTTATGTTTTTAGAAAAGTGAATTCATCCTTTGATTTGGTCTCGATATTTGAGTTTTGAAAATGGTTTTTTTAAAATAAAAGGGTGTTTCAGTATCCGATTGGGTTTTACATATGGATTTAAAAGAGTTTCCCAAGGAATTTATGATGAAAATGTAAATGCTTAACATGTTTCATTAATGATATAGTAATTCAAACTTTATTCAGGTATATTTTGTTTAAGATATATCTCATCATGATAGAAGAGATTGATATAGCTCATGATGATAAATGAGCTCGATATAGATTTTGATTATAGGTGAGCCTAATATAGCCCTCTAATACATTGGATAAATATTTTTTACTAGGATAATTATGATAGTAGTTGACCTTATTTGTTATTAAACTTTTAAGAGTTACTATAGGGGTTCTATTAATGTTATTTATAATGAAACCTACATGACTTCTTTATACTTTCTAATGAGTTTTCATGGTAATTATTTAATTTTAAAAGGTAATCTAATGAAAAAAAAATTAAGGGAAATATAATTCTCTTTCAGTGTATTAAAGGCATGTTTTTATGATTTTTTTCAAGGATTCTTCTATTTTCAAATATACCATAATGATTATTATTTTTCTTCTATTTTTTATTTATGAGGTTTTTTTAAAAAGAAATAAATAGTAAAGCTCATTTCCTGTTTCGGTAAATTTTTTCTCAATGGTTATTATGTTAATGTAAAACTCTCTTTTATTCTCTCATATTTTTAAAATGGATTACCATGATTTATTTTTTTATGCCCCCTACTATGATTTTTCTGGTAATCAAAATTTTTTGAAATATTTTCTACATTGTGATGGATTTGTATTAACAAAGTAGTAGTCATGCTTAAAATCATAATAATTTTTCTTTTAATTAAATCATATTTTATTTTAAAATTACTTTTTTATACGAAATTGTATACTATGAAGAATTTTTGGAACATGTATTTTATATATTTCATTATTAAGATATATGAACTAATTTCATAAAACCATAAACCAAAAAATTACTCAATATTAAGTAATGTAAATTCTTTTCGAATGATTTTATTTTATGAATTTTTTTAATTTATGTCCTTATTGTGTTCTCTATCTTAATATTAAAAGAATCCATTAACTCTAACAAAATGAATATGAAAGAAAAATTTCTTCTTATTACCATCATTTATATTGAATTTCTATTATAGTTTATTCTATTATGATTTATAGTTTTTATTCATTAAATTTATCATGAGTATGTTCTAAATTACTCTATATTATTTGAATGATTGTATTTTTCTCCTCCATATACATTAAGTTACTTATTGCCAATTTTCTTCTTATCTATGAACCAGATTATCTGTTATTCTAGGGGCCCATAAAATTTTTCTTCCTCTCTTTTCAAAAGGATTTTTTCTTATTTATTTTAAGGATTTGGGTTATTAATAATTATATTTGTAAAAAATAAAAAAAAATCCCTTCTCGACCATATGTTTTATCTTGGGCACTCTAGAATTTATTTTTTTAAATGTTCTAAACCTTTTTTTATGAGAAACAAGATAAATTGTAAAGAATAAAATTATAAAATGGTAGAAGAATTTAACAACCAATGTAATTTTGATAATAGATAAATTTCATTCCATATAAATATTTAAAAATTATATAAAGTTATATTGAATATAATAATTTTATGATATTTAAAAAAATTGAAATGGTTTTATTCGTACTTCATTTATTTATGTTTATTACATGGTTTTACTTTAATGTGTAATTAAAAAACAAAGAATTTTAATTTTCAAAAATGTATATCATTTTTAATATCAAAATGTTAAAATTGTATTTCTGTGAATTTTGGGAGTATTGTGAAAAATGATTTTTCTGTTAGTAGTGAAAAATATCATTTTTTGTAAAACTATTACTAATTATCATAAAATCAAGGAATTTAAAAGTAAAATTATGTTTTTAGTTTGATTTTAAATTAACATAGTTATAATTTAAGTAGAAATAGTCTAATTAATTTAAAAGGAATCAACATTGTATTTATTTTTTGTATAAGTTAATCGTTTTTCATGAAAACTATTTATAACTATTTTTATGTGCGCAAATTATTTTTATAAATAAATTAATCCAATATAAATAATTATTTTATTTAAATTTATATATTATATAATCAAAAAAATTGACATTAATATGATGGGTTTTACTTGTAATGGAATTAAAGTAATTTTAGTTTTACTCTAAAAAATTATTCTGTTTTCAAAATGAGATTCAATTAAATTTTGGATGACTATTTAAAATTACAATATTACACATATAGAAATTTAATTTTATAAATTGAAATACTTATTTGGAGTTCTGACATCTAAATTTATAACACTACAAAATTTTATTTTTTTCAATATGAATATTAATTTCGATAAAATATCTGATACCATCATAAAAGTGTAAATACGGTTAAGGTATTTTAAATATAAGTATAATGAAACAAAAATTATTATTAATTAGTATTAGTTGAATTTATTTCTGTCACAACCTGACCCAACCGGTCCCGAGCCACAACTAACCCAAACCCGCCTCTATAGGCCAGGGGTTGGTGACAAGCGCCGAAGGCATAACGATCTCGGGGAGGCCTTCGATTATGTACATGTAAGCTCACACACAGCCCACTCAATGTTGAAGTGAAGAGTAAAAAAGAAAACCAAAGGACAAACAACTATAACCCAAGAAAGGTCATGCATCAACTTCTAAATAGAACAAGTAATGTTTTGAAAAGTACTGAAATGATAACTGAACAGAAAAAGGGGAAAAACACACGCCCAGCTAGAAAGGTTCCACAACCTGTCAACAGGTAAATGAAAGTAAACAACAGGTGAGTCTCACACCTAGAAATCCTCCTATGACCACTGAACGCAACCCAAGCTCCTGCGTCCTCTACGCTCTTCCGTATTCTTCATCGATTTGTCCATCGTCTGCAAGGGCACACCAAGTGCGGGTAAAGCCCAAGCAGGGGTGAGTATAAAGATACTCAGTAGGATGCCTTGAAATCTCAAGGGATCAACAAAGGAGATAATAAAATGTTGAGCAGTAGGCAGAAAAAAAAAACTGAGTAAGTGTTAAATAGAGAGAGTGCAGGTCAACCCAACAGAAGAAAGGAAGTAGACTCATCCAATCCAAAGGAGCTAGACACGGAAATCATGTGGTATACCCCGCGTGTCTTCGCCCTTCCTAGAAGGATAGTAACCAAACCCAAGGAGTGGGAACAAAATTAGGGTGTATATATATATATATATATTCTCAACAAAAAACCTGAATGAGTGTGTAATGGGATCTCTATCTCCAATCTCATCCCATGAAAAGTCGCTAATAGTTCAAATGATATCCATCACTGACGCCCAACAGTCTCGTACGCCAAATATGCCTCATCACTGAATCATACAACCAGGGGTCCCACTCAGGTAATCACGGAGAAAAGTCACTGACTAGCCCCATAGAAAGGGTTGAGTCTAAAGGTAGTCATCAGGTAACCCACTGCCCAGCCTCGCTGGAGGGTAAACCCTAAAATCCACAGGTAACCCACTATCTGTCCCCGCTGAAGGGTAAACCCTAAGATCAATGGGTAACCCACTACTCAGTCCCGTTGGAGGGTAAACCCTAAGGGAAACGGGTAACCCAATGACCAGCCCTGCTGGAGGGTAAACCCTAAGGTCCACGGGTATCTCACTGCCCAGCCTCACTGGAGGTTAGACCTTGATACAACGGCGGGTAACCCGCTACCCAGCCCCATTGGAGGGTAAACCCAGAACTGGTCTGATATCTCCGCACTACCCGTTCCATCTCTAGGTGTCACTAACACTGCTACCGTGCGTAGGTTCAGAGTGCGTCAAAGGAACCTCCAACCAACTCCCTTTCATGTTTCCACATTTAATGAGATCTCTAAATAGGATCTACTCTCCCAAACAGACTACACTGATGTAATCCTCACGAAAAAAACACACGAGATAGACTATTTACTCACTAGAAACTAGTTCTTGATGGAAAAGTTATTCAACACCGCATTATGCCCATACAGCGTATCATGGGGCCCACACCTCGGTCCCGAAGTAGGTCAAGAGAACTGCGCCATCATGATTCTCTTGGAAAAACACGCCAAAAAGACCACTCATTTGCCCCAAATGGATGTCTGATGAAAAGGTCACAAAATGCTGTTCGCAACTTAAAAGACGGATCGTGGGGCCCACATCTCAACTCTGACATCAACACCTGAAACCACCCCGGTCAATTTCACCTTGATGTCAGGGTCACAATGCCACTGACAGCGCCTAAAACAAACTCTGAATGCGGAAGTTGCAACTCCCCGCATTATATGAAAACGGGGCCCTATGGGGCCCACACCTCGTCCCCGAAACACATCTCGTATATTTTACCATTGTGTTCCTTGCATATAACCACACAGCATAGGCTATTCATTTTCCCTGAATGGACTTATGAAGCATAATTCGTAAAAACACAGCATACGTCTGAAAGCCACCTCGTGGAGCCCATGCATCAGGCTCGAATTTAGGCGGGTGGATTGCGTCGTCGCAATCCCCTTGGATGAACACTTAGAAATGATTACTCAAACACCCCAAACAGATGTAGGGTGAAAAAGTGGTGTTTTTCCATAAAATGTGCGAACTAGGCCCTATGGGGCCTGCACCTTGTCTCCAACCTGAACGCTTCGGAAAGCATCTCCAAAATTCTACACGAGGACTAGGGTCACACTGCCGCTGACAGCACGTCAATTGAACATCCCAAACAAGAGTTAGATCTGACGTAAGAATAACTAACTAATTTAAATAATTAATTAATTACTCACATTAAGCATTTCATGCCACCGGGAAACGAAACCAGGCTGCAATGGTTCCAAACCAACTTTGGAAGGACCGTCTCAACACCTGGGACACAGTGCATCTGACGACGCGTCAAATGGACTTCCGGCTCATGAGTACGTCCGCTGTAAACTTAAATAATAATTTAATATTATTAAATTATAGAGTTCCAGGTCACCCATCTTCAGTTGCAGAACCCAAAATCCCCGAAACCCACTTCAAATAGTCTTCCTCGCCGACACGAACTCGCAGCCGCAAACGGCGTGTCAAGCTGACGTGCTGTTTAGAAGATACGACCCCTTGATTGCAAGGGGCCCAACCGGGCCGGTTCACCCCGGTCGGCCCTGTCTGAACCGCCAGCCTGCGGCCCAGCCGCGGGTCTGTCTTGACTCTCTGCGGCCCGCTCCAGCCACACCGAACCCGCCTGGGGTCCGGTTCTCCAAAGCATACCAGCCAAAGGCTGGTCTCCGCGTCGCGCTAGCAGGACCCGCCAAACACGGGTCCTGGTCTCCTCTGCACACCCGAGGTGGTCAGTGCCTTGGGTTCCCCCTTGACTGCGATGGGCCCAAGGTTGGTGCCTCCTACAGTGCATCTCCATGCCTCTCCGTGGCCCACGCCGCTCGACCCCATTGCCTCCCGGGCTCCCCTGCTCTGCCTAGTTACCCTGCGCAGCGCTCTGTTGCGGCCACCTCAACCGCACCGCCTCTCCGCTGTACTGCGGGGCGCACTGCCGTGGAATCTCCACCCAACACCATCGTTGCCTCGTCTCGGCTCCTCCCAGAGCTACCCCATCTGTGCCAGCCACACATGACGTCGCCACCTCGTCTGAACCCCCTAGTTGCACCCGCTGTCTGACGCCCAAAATTTGTCCACCGCCCTTGCCGGAGTCGGGGCTTCCAATAGCCGCCGCCACCGATCCGGTGGCCCGATTCCAAATCTGAAGGAGGATTCAGAATCCTCGAGGTGAGTCCTTCGCAGCACCTACCCCCCGATCGTCGATCTGACACGATTTGGCATGTTCAAAAATTTGGACGAAGAACACCCAAGAACGATAATTAAAATGGAGCTCGGGCATTGGTCGTGTTCGTTTGGTCAACGCCCCAATTCTAAAATTATAGAATTCAAATGAATAAACTTGATGGATGAAATTTTATAAATCAATGAAGGTGTGAAATTTAACAAGAATCCTACCTCGATCCGCCTATTTGCCACTAGCGACACGTCCACGACGCCCCCGCTTTGATCTGCCAAGGTTACAGCGGGGGTCGCTCCTCGATTCGGTGAAGAACATTTGAGAGAGATAAAGAGAGATAGAGAGAGAGAGCTTGGGTGTTAGAGAGAGATTGAATTAAAGTTCTCCCTTAACCCTAAACACCTACTCTCTATTTATAGGGATCCCACTCAGCACAGAATCTGAATTCATTGCGCCCTCTCATTTTTTGTCACGCCTAGGAAAAACACCCCATTTCAAACTCAATGAAAGTATCGGAATTCCATTCCGAGTCCTTGTTCGAAATTTATTCGAAAAGGATTCCAGTGATGAAAATCACGAAGTCATTATTTGAAAATGACGATTTTCCCCCTAGGAGACATCTCTCACAGCAGGCCCGCACCCGCAACCTTTACACCCTGCCTAGGGTAAACGGAATGCTCCAGATGCAACCGTGCCCTTGGATTTCTTATCCGATCTATGTTTTAAGAGAAAACACAACCCTGCCACGTGCATAGTTTAAAAACACATAATATTATTATAAAATTTATTTCGGGCACACCGGGCCTCAGAATCGCACGCCGTCTTCGCGCATAGCTCTGGAAATATATGTAAAAATATTCCAAAGTCTTACAGGGTAAAAATAGAGTCTATACATCATTCCATCCTTCAAGATCTTCGTCCCTGAAAAGAAAAACCAGGAAAAAACAACTCAGGATACAGAGCTCACACCTAGCTCTCTCATTCCCAAGAAAACTTGCACAAAACCATGTTGGCACAACACGCGAACCAAAGGTATGGTTTGTACTTATAAGGTCTGCTACTCTCGAGGGAATGCATAGGAATATGCATGCACCTCATCATCTGTGACACGTGGAAGATGTCGTGCACCCACCCCTTCTATTGGGAGGGTAGGTCAAGACAGTAAGCAACCTCTTAATCGCTTGCACGGCCCAAAGAAACTTAGGGGACTTCCCCGACCAAACCTCTACTTTCCACATCACGACCGAAATCGTGGTTTGTTCCTGGAACATGATCTTGTGATTCACTCCTTCAGAATACCCATCGGGTGTGTTGCCCGTGGATATCTGATCACGCAGTACCTCGCTGTCGACATCCCCCAGCTGCAACTCTCTCACACACTCAAGGAGTGAAGGTGTTAACACCCTCTACTGCAGGAAAGCAGTACACTCCGGCTCCACCAAGGTCATCCGTAGGGAAGCTAACTACTATGAAACTTCCCGCACCTGGCGAGTCTGGGACTTTTTGCTAAGGGATCCTACTATAACACTATCATTTTCCTGGAACATAGACTTCCTCGATGTCATAGTCCTGTAGAAATTTCAACTAGCACCGGCATCTCAGGTTCATGTCTCTCTCGGTGAGGACGCACTTGAGAAACTAGTGGTCTAAGAAAACCACAAAGTGCTCTCCCAGAAGATAGTGTCTCCACATTCTAAGGGCAAGGACCACCACCACCAGCACCACATAGTGAAACATGTCGTTCTGTTTATGGGGCTTCCATCACCTCGACTTTTACTTGATAACGGTATCAAGATTGACGTTGAGCACGCAAAGTACCAATGAGCAGGGTAGGTGAGAAAACTCATCCAACCACCAGAGTCTAGACACAAAAATCACATGGCATACCCCATGTGTCTTTTCCCCTCTCGGAAGGAGAGTAATCCCCAAAATAGGAAATTTTCCAAACATACTAGTGGCACCTCAAGTAAAGGAAGGTCTATCAGAAAATCCCCACTGGGAAATCCAGAACCTGCTCTGAAACTCCACCACACAACCCCTCCATGAATGAACATGTCAGAGGGACTCATCCATCGCACCTCAATACTATCCACTTTGGGTGGTACTGACTCTCCCTCAAGGTTTTGATCGCATCACAAAAATGCATCTCAGTGGGGGAAGAACTCTTCTTTCCCGTGCATTTAGAGCTACGTCAGACAACACCAACATAGGGTTACACTGACACCCTGCGTCAACCTCGGTAACCCCTCAAACAAGGATTCAAATGAAAAGAGTACCTCACGCAAGGTCTAACATGTTCTACAGAGAAAAGTAAAAAAATACATAGAGTGTACCTCTTATCATCTCATGTGTTGCAGGATTGTAGACATCCATAGCACACAGTCGCCCATGGCCCCGTCTGTCAGCTCCCTGAGCCGGACATGGGACGTCTAGTGGTGGTGGAAGGACCTAAAAGTGTCGTTCTCCAACCACAGTTATTCCTTCTCTTCTGCCAACACCACCTCCATTGAGACCACTCGGTCCTCACCTGGGAGTTCTCTGATCACGACATTGCCTCTGTCGTGGCGGCGCATCTACCAACTATCTAGAAAAACTCAACACATTTGGTTGACTAGTCTCACGAAACATAACCTCACACATCACAAACATAGAATTAGTCCTCCTTGGGTTGTCTCGGTGCTCTATGTTGTCCCTGAATATGTGCCTGGGTATCATCATGGGGATACCTCTGGCATCAAGGCCTTTCCAATTGGCATCCCTCTGATAGAAATTTCTCTATCACCAGTGCCTGCTCCAGCACCCCGAGATGGGTGAGGATGCACAAGGGAACTACGCTGGCACAAATCTCTTGTACAGAGATCTCGTTCAAACTTCTGTGCTCGGAAGTTTACATCATGAAATACATCCAAAGAGTACCGAGTAAGGTCTGTGAACCTAGTCGCATACTCATCCACTATCATCACTCCTCGCTGAAGATCCAACAGATCCTGAAACCATAAAAAGTGTAAGTAGGAGAGGTATTACTCCTCAAGAAACAGCTGCTAGAAGTCATCCCACGAGAGTACCAACTCATCATGCATCTGAGTAACCCTGGATCTACTAACGCCAAACCTCTTAGTGGAAAAAGACTGACTATCAAAGCCACCATCTAATCTGCCAGTGTCTGAATAAGCTTGAAGAGGCAGACCACCGACTCTAACCAACCCTTCACTGTCTGATGGTATGGCACACCATGAAGCCTCAGCGGTCTCTGACATTGGAACTCACATAGCATGCCTATCCCGTGCTCGTCATCATCCCTCGATGCTGGTACTATCTACTACTCCACATGTGGAGGTGCTACTTCCTTTCCTCTTGGAGAAAGGGTAATCGTATGATGGATATTGAACTAAGGCCTCGTCGCTCACGGTGTCGTCGTTACGAACCAGAGCTAGTATCCTGGATGGATATCATCACGGAGACATCCTAAATTCAATCAAGGAGTATTGTGGTCAAATGAGCATATATATATATTGAAGTGCCCAGATCAGTGTGAATCACTGAGAGGGGGAGGGTGTGAATCAGTGATCCTTTAAAACTTTTTACTAATTGATTCTTAATCAATTAAACCTCTATGGCTTGTTAAGGCCTTGATCCACTCTTCTTATGTCTCTCAACCTTTCCCGGATAATGCAGTAATGAAAAGGCACAGGACACAAGGATTTACAAGGTTCTGCACCAAAGGCCTACATCCTTGCCATGCTCTCCCATCATGGATTCTCCCATTATAACTTGTTAGAATTACAATGGTCGATACAGCTTCCCACCGTATCTCTCCTGAGTCCCACAGGAGGGTCTTTATACTGCTTCACATAGTGTTACCAGAGTCCCACTGGCCTGCTCCAGAATCCCACTGAAGACTTCTTCTCCCTGAGTCCCACAGGGTCTTCTCCTGGCTCCTCGAGTCACACGAGTAGCTCTTCTTCACTTTAAGCTTATTCAAGTATCTTCAGCAGTCTGGGATAAAGACTGCTGGCCTTGCTCTGTACCTCTGATCACTTGTGATGATCAGGTCTTCTTGTCTTGCTCAGGCTTTATCTCTTTCTTCTGAGGATGACCTGGCTTCTCTCCAACTACTGAATACTCAGACAACTGATGTCTTTAACTTCAGTCTGGTCCAGTCTCAGTTCAAAACAACTTCATGCACTGAATGCATGGCAACTCTGAATCCTCATGCACTGACTGCATGGCCTTCTCAATTTCTTCAAGATCCTCTGGTCTTGGACTACTCAGATGCACACAGCCAGATTTAGCTTTGTTCACGTGTGCACGTGCATGCATGCAAGCATGCACTCCCCTTCTTCTCTTCTTGGTGCAGTAAACCCACAAAGGGTGTAGTCTCTTTAAGCACGCACCTTCTTTGAACTTCACACAATTAATTCAATTTTCTTACACACATAAATGTGTGTTCTTCTTTGTGTGGATGTCTTCTTCTTCTTCTAAGTGTTTACACTTTTAGTGCACACACTAGGTTCGGCCTTCGTGTCTCTTTGTACACAAAACTTCTTCACTTTGGCACACACTTGAGCTTGGCCTTCACTTGTTTAGCACACTCACTTCCTTGTTCTTTTAATCTTCTTCAAAGTGTGCACTTCACTTACGCACACACTTGGTTCTTCACTTTTCACACACAAGGGCTACGGCCTTCTTCTTCAAATTCACACACAAAGTATGGCCTTGTCTTGCTCACACCCACTGCCCGTAGGGTACTTAGCACACACAAAGTGTGTTCTTCAATTTGGCACACACACAAGGTGTGGTCTCGGCCTCTACTTGCACACACCCGAACACCAACCAACTGAAGGCATGCAAGGTGCAGCCTCTTCTCCTCTTCTTCAAAGCGCGCAAGGTACACTTGGGTGCCACTGGCCGCGCAAGAGCACAAGGCCTCTAGGCCGCACAAGCCTCGGGTGCAAGGCACCGTGGGCGCGCAAGTGCTACCGCACAGGGGGCATGGTGCACAGAGGGGGTGCGCAAGGTTCTACCGCGCAGCCCAACCTCTTCTTCTTGTTACGCAAATGAGTTGCGCGCAAGGGACTCCTTCGGGCCAAAGATGGAACCGAGGACTTCAGCCGCGCAAATAGAATGCACGGGGCTTCTTTCTTCGCGAGGCACAAAGGCACTCACGGGTCTTCCAAGTTTTTCAGCAAAGCAATACCGAGAGCATGGGCTCTTCTTTTATAGGCAGATAATCCTCAAAACTTCCGCGTGGGATAAATCTCAAATCCCCGAAATATTCGGATCTTCAAGATTTTTTTTTCAAATCTTGAACTTTCTCCTCGGTTCTCCGCGGGTTCTTCTATTTTTATTTTCCTTCACATTTATGCGTTTTTGAACGCGTGCATGCCTCTGTTAATACCTGTCCATGCAGATTAACAACACCGAATGGCCTCGCACCTTCGGTTGCTTCGGCCGAACTTCGAATTCTCCTCTCATTGCATGCAATCCAATTTTTAGGCATGGATCTGTTCAGTAGGTCCAGACGAGCTCAATGGAGCCTTCGGCTTGATCGGAGGTGGCCGGAATCTCAAAATCCATGCTCGGGGAGCCACTGGTTCAGCGGGGGACGTCGGGTGGCACGGGGTGTCCTCGGCTCAAGCTCGAGGAAGGAGATGCCTCGGAGCCGTCGGATGCGGCATTTGAAATACATCGGACGGCCGCGATCAGAAGATCTCGCGCGGGATGCGATGAGCGGTTGTGATCAGCCGCGCGATTGGATGGGCGGCCAGGATCTCTTCCGCGGGAAAATCCCGGGTGAAATTTCCGCGTCCCACATCGAATCGGCGTGCTTTTTTTCCGCGCTTTATCACCGTAGCGCCGCCTCAACCCCTCAGTTGAACTTCTCCCCTCCCGGTGCCACCCCGCACCGGGTTCTCCCTGCGGGCGCGCTCTGCGCCCACTCTCGCCTTTGCGGGCGCGCTCCTAGCGCCCACTATGCACACTCGGGTGCGCGGGCTTCACCACCGCGTGCCCTCGGGGCTTATACACGGCCCCGACCCTTCTGCCTCAGGGACATGCTGCCTTGGCCTGAGGGTTCCCCATGGGCGTGGTGACCTCGAGTCCCACATGATCCTTGGGTGATGACCCTCGGCTGGCCTTCCTTGGTGGATACTTTTTGGCTAAGTGTTGAATTAAAACACTATTAAAAACAAAGTTCTCCATATGAAACATACCAAACCAAGTGCCCTTCTTTCTTCCTCCCATTTCTTCATTTCTTCTTCATAAGAATTCTTCCAATCTCCTCAACATATATTCATTACTTAGGAGGGAAATTCTTGAAGCTTCTTCTTCTTCAACCGAACTCCTGAATCACTTAAATTCTTCAAAGTGCTTCATTGATCTAATCAGAGATCAATTGTATCTTCTTCTAATTCACATGCACTAGGTGATAGTGCATGGACTTCTGTAGCTCACTTCATCCACTTAGAAGTAGTGGATGGATCATCTTCAACTCCTCATGCATTGTTATGACAATGCATGGTCTTCAAACATTGTTGTGACATTGTATCCTCTTGATACAAGTTCTTTGAACTTAAAGATCAGCTCAACAATCGTCAGATATAACTAGAGAATGTTTCAACCACATCTCCTATGCCACTTAGTGAATCTCCTAAGTGACATGCATCTTAGTACTATGGCCATTCTCTCTTCATCACCAACACCATCACAACCTTTTTCATTCAAATCTTGACATTCCTTGACTTCCATTCATTCCAAGACAACCTCATGCCTCATTGACAACAAATGCAACACAGTGCACTTCAATCTCCCCCTTTGTATTTGTTGTCAATACACTTCTTCAGCACATATGAATGGGTCAATATGTGTGCCAATATTTTCTCCCCCTTATTGGCAATCAAATGCAAAGGTGTGGTGTGGTTCACTTTCAAAAATATCTTCCTCCCTTTGAATAGCATCTTCTTGAAAATCACTAAGAGAGGGATGATGCCACATGTTCTTCTTTAGCAAAGAACCTTTAGTAAATCAACTCTAAGTCTACTTGGGCTAACCCGGTGTAGAAAACAAGAGTGATATAACCATGGAACTCAATGTTGTCCAACATTCACAATACATGTGAGATCATGCTTAGGGGTTGAATTTTTCTGATATTCAATGAATTGCTGAATCCTGCACATACTTCACAAAACACATTAGAATGTTCAGGTGCAAAGATAAAGATCCCCCTTTCATCCATTTTCTTAAGATGATATTAATCTCAGAACATCATCTTCTTCAGATTTGCTCCCCCTCAAGGGGTGCACTCCATTCTGTCCAAACCAACCTCCAGCTGAGAATGATCATCATCTTCAATTCCCTGCAATGTTAGCACATGTAAATACAAGTGTATAAGGGAATAAGATGGGACCTCCTTGGTTCATCAATGTGAACAACAAGGTTGAGAAGATTCTCTCAACCGAGATGTCCCATTTTCACCATTCTTCACACTTGCACATTTGATCTTCATTGATGATTGTGCTGGTGTGGTTCTCAAAACATCTTCATGTGAAACCTTCTTCTTCCCTTTTGCTTTAGCAATTTCCAGAGCTTCATCTTCAACTCTTTGTAGTTCTCTGGAAAGTTGCAACTGATGTGGCCATATGACAAGTAAATCATTTGGAAGAGTGGCCCCAGTTCTGGAAGTTCCACATGGTTCCTTAGATGCTGTCAAGCTACCTTTCTTAGGCAACGTGTTTTCAATCAATCCCTTATTCTTCTTCTGGATTGATTGTCTGTTTGAGTCCAGTCTGCCTCTATTGAATTTCATGGCTTCTTTACAAAGATCCATGATATGTCCTTTCTTTCCACAGTAGAATCATGTTTTCTTGGTGGTCCTTCTGGATGCATCACCCTTCTTGGATTTAGACTCCAAGGTCTTCTCTTCATTTCTAAAACACTTCTTGGGAGCATTTTCTACATTCTTCTTGCTTCCCAAGGAATCTCTCTTAGCCAGGTTCTGTGATCTTTTCTTCTTTTGAGCTCTGGATACAGTTGGAGATTGACATGTATCTTTTTGACCACTTTTGCAATCATCCCAGATGTTGTCAAGTAATCCAAATCTATTTGCAGTAAACAGATGTCTCTGGACCTGTGGATGCTGCTTCTTTTCTTCTGGCTTGCTCCCCCTTGGCATGGTCTTCCTTTGTGCTTTGACATTCAGTGGATTGTACCAACAATCCTTTGCACAGTGCCCATACTTATTACAACACCAACACTGACCCACAAATCTAGACCTCTTCAGTACTTCTGATTGTTGGGTACTTTTCTTGACATGCTGTGTTGTTTCAGGAGAGCATTCTTTCTTCACTGTCTTCATCCATACTTGTTTGGATTCATTCTTCCATCCTGCACTTTTAGTAGAAACACTTTTAGAAGCATGAGTACAAGATGGTATGGATGGTACCTTCTTTTTAGAAGATGTTGCCCTTTCATTAGAGGATGTCTTTCTTTTAGAATCATCCTGCTCAA
This sequence comes from Viscum album, assembly GCA_963277665.1. Classification (NCBI taxonomy): domain Eukaryota; kingdom Viridiplantae; phylum Streptophyta; class Magnoliopsida; order Santalales; family Viscaceae; genus Viscum; species Viscum album. The sequence goes on along the minus strand of OY728126.1, from coordinate 1,241,504,822 downwards.
TGCATAATTGAGTAGCAACATTTCTCCTTTCAGCTGACTGGGAGGATTCAGCTTTAGGTGATTGCAGATGTTTCAATATCACCTCCAGTTCTAAGTATTTCATGTTGAGGGAGTTCTTCTCATCCTCAACAGTTCTTAGATTTCCTTCCCAATTCTCCACCAGTTGTTTCATTTGGTCTTCATGCACCTTCTTCAATTCTTGCAATGAATTGTCCAGCTCCTTCACCCTGTTTACTTTGTCTTCAAGTTGAGCATCTCTGACATTCATTGAAACTCTATGCCTCTTCTCCAGTGCATGGTAAACATCTTTGATTATTACTTTAAAGAAATATTTCTCAGAAAGGCTCCTTTTCAATTCTTCAGCAGTGTCTTCATATCTTTCATTGCAAAGAGAAACAGTTTCATCTTTAGCCTTCACCAGCTTTCTGAGAGTGTTGGTTATGCCAACCCTTTTAGCCAATTGATCTTCCATTGCATTGGCTTCTTCTTCTAACTGTGATTTTTCTTCATGAAGATCATGGATGCCTGTAGCTATACACTTTACCACTTCCATGGGAACTGTCTTCTGAAGATATTTAAGTGCACTCTGAAGATCATTCATTGTTTCAATTTCATCACAGCTAGGACAGGCTTTCTTCATCTTCTTGGCCTGTTTCTTCTTTCTATTTTTCTGAGTCTTGGCAGATATCTCCATTTGAGGCTAGTCGCTCGTTTCCTCAAATCTGCACTTCATAAAGACTCCCTTGGATCTTTTAGAGGTAACCTGCCTCTGATACCAATTGAAGTGCCTAGATAAGTGTGAATCACTGAGAGGGGGAGGGGTGAATCAGTGATCCTTTAAAACTTTTTACTAATTGATTCTTAATCAATTAAACCTCTATGGCTTGTTAAGGCCTCGATCCACTCTTCTTATGTCTCTCAACCTTTCCCGGATAATGCAGTAATGAAAAGGCACAGGACACAAGGATTTACAAGGTTCGGCACCAAAGGCCTACATCCTTGCCATGCTCTCCCAGCATGGATTCTCCCATTATAACTTCTTAGAATTACAATGGTCGATACAGCTTCCCACCGTATCTCTCCTGAGTCCCACAGGAGGGTCTTTATACTGCTTCACACAGTGTTACCAGAGTCCCACTGGCCTGCTCCAGAATCCCACTGAAGACTTCTTCTCCCTGAGTCCCACAGGGTCTTCTCCTGGCTCCTCGAGTCACACGAGTAGCTCTTCTTCACTTTAAGCTTCTTCAAGTATCTTCAGCAGTCTGGGATAAAGACTGCTGGCCTTGCTCTGTACCTCTGATCACTTGTGATGATCAGGTCTTCTCGTCTTGCTCAGGCTTTATCTCCTTCTTCTGAGGATGACCTGGATTCTCTCCAACTACTGAATACTCAGACAACTGATGTCTTTAACTTCAGTCTGGTCCAGTCTCAGTTCAAAACAACTTCATGCACTGAATGCATGGAAACTCTGAATCCTCATGCACTGACTGCATGGCCTTCTCAATTTCTTCAAGATCCTCTGGTCTTGGACTACTCAGATGCACACAGCCTGATTTAGCTTTGTTCACGTGTACACGTGCATGCATGCAAGCATGCACTCCCCTTCTTCTCTTCTTGGTGCAGTAAACCCACAAAGTGTGTAGTCTCTTTAAGCACGCACCTTCTTTGAACTTCACACAATTAATTCAATTTGCTTACACACATAAATGTGTGTTCTTCATTGTGTGGATGTCTTCTTCTTCTTCTAAGTGTTTACACTTTTAGTGCACACACTAGGTTCGGCCTTCGTGTCTCTTTGTACACAAAACTTCTTCACTTTGGCACACACTTGAGCTTGGCCTTCACTTGTTTAGCACACTCACTTCCTTGTTCTTTTAATCTTCTTCAAAGTGTGCACTTCACTTATGCACACACTTGGTTCTTCATTTTTCACACACAAGGGCTACGGCCTTCTTCTTCAAATGCACACACAAAGTATGGCCTTGTCTTGCTCACACCCACTGCCCATAGGGTACTTAGCACACACAAAGTGTGTTCTTCAATTTGGCACACACACAAGGTGTGGTCTCGGCCTCTACTTGCACACACCCGAACACCAACCAACTGAAGGTATGCAAGGTGCGGCCTCTTCTCCTCTTCTTCAAAGCGCACAAGGTACACTTGGGTGCCACTGGCCGCGCAAGAGCACAAGGCCTCTAGGCCGCACAAGCCTCCGGTGCAAGGCACCGTGGGCGCGCAAGTGCTACCGCACAGGGGGCACGGTGCACAGAGGGGGTGCGCAAGGTTCTACCGCGCAGCCCAACCTCTTCTTCTTGTTACGCAAATGAGTTGCGCGCAAGGGACTCCTTCGGGCCAAAGATGGAACCGAGGACTTCAGCCGCGCAAATAGAATGCACGGGGCTTCTTTCTTCGCGAGGCACAAAGGCACTCACGGGTCTTCCATGTTTTTCAGAAAAGCAATACCGAGAGCATGGGATCTTCTTTTATAGGCAGAGAATCCTCAAAACTTCCGCGTGGGATAAATCTCAAATCCCCGAAATATTCGGATCTTCAAGATTTTTTTTTTCAAATATTGAACTTTCTCCTCGGTTCTCTGCGGGTTCTTCTCTTTTTATTTTCCTTCACATTTATGCGTTTTTGAACGCGTGCATTCCTCTGTTAATACCTGTCCATGCAGATTAACAACACCGAATGGCCTCGCAACTTCGGTTGCTTCGGCCGAACTTCGAATTCTCCTCTCATTGCATGCAAGCCAATTTTTAGGCATGGATCTGTTCAGTAGGTCCAGACGAGCTCAATGGAGCCTTCGTCTTGATCGGAGGTGGCCGGAATCTCAAAATCCATGCTCGGGGAGCCACTGGTTCAGCGGGGGACGTCGGGTGGCACGGGGTGTCCTCGGCTCAAGCTCGAGGAAGGAGATGCCTCGGAGTCGTCGGATGCGGAATTTGAAATACATCGGACGGCCGCGATCAGAAGATCTCGCGCGGGATGCGATGAGCGGCTGTGATCAGCCGCGCGATTGGATGGGCGGCCAGGATCTCTTCCGCGGGAAAACCCCGGGTGAAATTTCCGCGTCCCACATCGAATCGGTGTGCTGTTTTTCCGTGCTATATCACCCTAGCGCCGCCTCAACCCCTCAGTTGAACTTCTCCCCTCCCGGTGCCGCCCCGCACCGGGTTCTCCCTGCGGGCGCGCTCTGCGCCCACTCTCGCCTTTGCGGGCGCGCTCCTAGCGCCCACTATGCACACTCGGGTGTGCGGGCTTCACCACCGCGTGCCCTCGGGGCTTATACACGGCCCCGACCCTTCTGCCTCAGGGACATGCTGCCTTGGCCTGAGGGTTCCCCATGGGCGTGGTGACCTCGAGTCCCACATGAGCCTTGGGTGATGACCCTCGGCTGGCCTTCCTTGGTGGCTACTTTTTGGCTAAGTGTTGAATTAAAACACTATTAAAAACAAAGTTCTCCATATGAAACATACCAAACCAAGTTCCCTTCTTTCTTCCTCCCATTTCTTCTTCATAAGAATTCTTCCAATCTCCTCAACATATATTCATTACTTAGGAGGGAAATTCTTGAAGGTTCTTCTTCTTCAACCGAACTCCTGAATCACTTAAATTCTTCAAAGTGCTTCATTGATCTAATCAGAGATCAATTGGATCTTCTTCTAATTCACATGCACTAGGTGATAGTGCATGGACTTCTTTAGCTCACTTAGTCCACTTAGAAGTAGTGGATGGATCATCTTCAACTCCTCATGCATTGTTATGACAATGCATGGTCTTCAAACATTGTTGTGACATTGTATCCTCTTGATACAAGTTATTTGAACTTAAAGATCAGCTCAACAATCGTCAGATATAACTAGAGAATGTTTCAACCACATCTCCTATGCCACTTAGTGAATCTCCTAAGTGACATGCATCTTAGTACTATGGCCATTCTATCTTCATCACCAACACCATCACAACCTTTGTCATTCACATCATGACATTCCTTGACTTCCATTCATTCCAAGACAACCTCATGCCTCATTGACAACAAATGCAACACAGTGCACTTCATATATCAACAACGATGGGGAGCTGACTCAATAAGAACAGTCAAAGACTCAATCCTATATGATGCACGAACCAAATTCCCTGCAACAAGTGTCTCAGGGTGCTGATTCAAAAAGCGGTTTATCAGGGTCCTCATGAATGGATACGTCGGCTGCCGTACCATCACTGGACTCCCTAGCCTGAGAGTCTCTCTCAAGACACATTGACACTATTTCCCCAAAACTCAACCAATTCCTTTTTAGGGAATTCCGAACAACACCCCAAGGAACGAACTAGATCTGATACCACTTTGTCACAACCCAAACCTACCGGTCCCAAACCGAAACTACCCCAGGCCCGCCTCCATAGGCCAAGGGCTGGCGACAAGCACCGAAGGTGTAACGCTCTTGAGGAAACCTTCTCCTCAGTACCTATACGCACACACACAGCCCACTTGATGTAGAAGTGTAGAGTAAAAAAGAAAACCAAAGGACAAACAACTATAACCCAACCACGGTCATGCATCAACTTCTAAATAGAACAAGTAAAGTGCTGAAAAGTACTGACAAGATAACTGAATAGAAAAAGGGGAAAAACACACACCCAACAAGAAAGGTGACACAACCCGAAAATAGGCAAACAAAAGTAAACAGCTGGTGAGTCTCAAACCCAGAAATCCTCCTAGGACCACTGAACACATCCCAAGCTCCTGCGTCCTCTACGCTCCTCCGTAGTCTCGATAGACCTGTCTTCTGTCTACAAGGGCACACCAAGTACGAGAAAAGCCCAAGAAGGGGTGAGTATAAAGATACTCAATAGGATTCCCTGAAATCTCGAGGGAGTAACAAAGGAGATACTAAAACGGTGAGCAGTAGACAGAACAAAGAACCGAGTAAGAGTACAATAGAGAGAGTGCAGCTCAACCCAACAAAATAAAGGAAGTAGACTCGTCCAATCCAAGAGGATCTATACATGGAAACCACGTGGCATACCCCACTCATCTTCTCACCTCCTAGAAGGATAGTAATCGATCCCATGGAGTGGGAATAAAATAAGGGTTTATATATATATATGCTCGACAAGAAACCTGAACAAGTGTGTAAGGGGATCTCTATCTCCAATATCAGACCAAGAAAAGTCACCAACAATTCAAATGATATCCATCACTGATGCCCAATAGTCCCACACGCCAAAGATTCCTCATCGTTGAACCATACAACCAAGGGTCCCGCTCTGGTAATCATGGAGAAAATTCACTGACTAGCCCCATAGAAAGGGCGGAGTCTGAAGGTAGTCATTGGGTAACCCACTGCCCATCCCAAGTGGAGGGTAAACCCCAAGAGGTCGTCGGGTATCCCACTGCCCAGCCCCACTGGAGGGTAAACCCTAAGGTCAACGGGTAACCCACTACCAAGCGATGTTAGAGGGTAAACACTAAGGTCAACGAGTATCTCACTGCCCAGCCTCCCTAGAGTGTAGACCTTCATACATCAGTGGGTAACCCACTACCCAGCCTCGCTGGAGGGTAAACCCGGAACTGGTCTGATATCTCCGCACTACCCGTGCCATCTCTTGGTGTCACTAACACCACTACCTTGCGTAGGATCGGAGTTCGTCAAAGGATCCTTCGACCAATGCCCTTTCATGTTTACACATTTAATAAGATCCCAAAAGAGGCTCCGCTCTCCCAAACAGATTACACCAATGTAATCATAGAGGAAAAGAACACGAGAGATAGACTATTTACTCGCTAGAAATTGGCTGCCAATGGAAACGTTATTCAACACCACTTTATACCCATAAGGTGCCTCATGGGGCCCACACCTTGATCCCGAAAAAGGTCATATGAACTACGCCATCATGATGCTCTTGGAAAAACACGCCAAAAGAACTACTCATTCGCCCAAAAGGGACGTCTAATGAAAAAGTCACAAAACACTACTCACAGATTAAAAGACGGCTCGTGGGACTCATGTCTCCACTCTGGCTTCAATGCCTAAAACCACCCCGATCAATTTCACCTCGATGCCAGGGTTACAACGCCGCTGACGACACCTAAAACGGACTCTGGATGGGGAAGTTGTAACTCCCCACGTTATATAAAAATAGGGCCCTGTGGGGCCCACACCTTGACCCCAAAACATGTCACGTAGATCATACCATTTCTTTCCTTGCAAAAAAACATGTGGCATAGGCTATTCATTTTCCCTAGACGTACTTATGAAGCATAAGTCGTAAAAACGTAGCATACATCTGAAAGTTGCCTCATGGGGCCCATGCCTCGGGCCTGAATTTCAGCTGTCGAATTGTGCCATCACAATCCCCTCGGAAGAACACTCAGATTCGAGTACTCAAACACCCCAAATGGATGTCTGGTGAAAAAGTGGTTTTTCACTATAAAACATGCGAACTAGGCCCTATGGGGACTGCACCTTGTCTCCAACCTGAATGCTTCAGAAAGCATCTCAAAATGTCCGCACGAGGACTGGGGTCACGCTGCTACTGACGGCGTGTCAATCGGACATCCCAAACAAGAGTTAGATCCGACGAAAGAATAACTAATTAATTAATTATTCACATTAAGCGTTTTGTTCCACCGGGCAATGAAACAAATCTGCGAGGGTTCTGAACCAACTTTGGAAGGACCATCTCAACACCAGGGCCACAATGCCTCTAACGATGCATCAAACGGACATCCGGCTCGCGAGTACGTCCGTTGTAAACTTCAATAATAATTTAATATTATTAAATTATTGTGTTCTGGGTCACCCGTCTTCAGATGAAGAACCCAAAATCCTTGAAACCCACTTTAAATAGTCTACCTCACCGACACGAACCCGTAGCCACCTACGGTGTATCAAACGGACGCGCTGTTTAGAAGATATGGCCCCTTGATCGCAAGGGGCCCAACTGGGCCGGTTCACCCCGGCCGGCCCGGTCCGAACCGCCAGCCCGTGGCCCAGCCGCGGGTCCAGCCCAACTTGCCGCAGCCCGCTCCAGCCACACCGGACCTGCCTCGGGTTCGGTTCTCCAAAGCAGACAGGGCAAAGCCTGGTCTCCGCGTCGCGCCAGCAGGACCCGCCAAACGCGGGTCCTAGTCTCCTCCGCACACCTGAGGCGATCAGCGCCTCGAGTTCCCCTTCGACCATGACGGGTACGGGGCCGACGTCTCATGCAGCGCACCACCATGCCTCGCCGTGGCCCGCACCGCCTGGGCTCCCCCACTCCGCTTCTGGCTCCGCCTGGTCACCCCGCGCCGCGCTCCGCTGCGACCGCCTCAACTACGCCACCTCTCCGCCGCCCTGCGGGGCGCACCGCTGCGGCAGCTCCCCCTGGCACCGCTACTGCCTCAGCTCGGCTCCTCCTGGAGCCACCCCGTCTCTGCCAGCCGCACCCGACGTCGCCACCTTGTCTGAAACCCCCGGCTGCACCCACTTCATGACGCCCGACCTCCGACCACCGCCCTTGATGGAGTCGGGGCTTCCGACAGCCGTCGCCACCGATCTGGTGGCCCAATTCCAAATCCAAAGGAGGATTCGTAATCCTCGTGGTGAGGCCTTCGCAGCGCCTTCCCCTGATTGTCGATCTGACATGATTTGGCACATCTAAAAATTTGGACGAAGAACGCCCAAGAACGACAATTAAAATGGGGCTCGTGTGTTGGTCGTGTTCGTTCGGCCAACACCCCAATTCTAAAATTTTAGAATTGAAATGATGAAATTTGATGAAAAAAATTTAAGAAATCAATGAAATTGCAAAATTTAAAAATAATCCTACCTCGATCCGCCCGTTTGCCGCTAGTGACGTGTCCACGATGCCCCCGCTTCGATCCGCCAAGGTTCCGGTGGCGGTCGCTCCTTGATTCGGTGAAGAATGGCGAAGAACAGTTGAGAGAGATAGAGAGAGAGAGAGATAGATAGAGAGAGAGCTTGGGTGTTATAGATAGAGTTAGTTAGAGTTCTCCCTTAACCCTAAACACCTACGCTCTATTTATAGGGATCCCACTCAGCGCAGAATCCGAATTCATCGCACCCTCTCATTTTATGTCGCGTCTAGGAAAAATACCTTATTTCAAACACAACTGAAGTATCGAATTTTCATTCTGAGGCTTCATTTGAAAGTTATTCAAAAAGTACGCCAGTGATGAAAATCACTAATTCATTATTTCAAAATGATGATGTTTCCCCTAGGGGACATCTCTCACAGCAGGCCCGCGCCCGCAACGTTTACACCCCACCTAGGGTAAACGGAATGCTCCGGACGCAACTGTGCCCTCATATTTCCAATCCCATCTACCGTTTAGGATAAAACACAACCTCACCATGTGAATAGTATAAAAACACTTAATATTTTTATAAATTTTATTCTGGGCACATCGGGCCTCAGAATCGCACGGCGTCTTCGCACCTAACTCTAGAAATATATGTAGAAATATTCCAAAGTATTACAGGCCAAAAACTGGGTCTCTAAAATTTCAACCAATACCATGGTAGTCTCTAAATTTTGTTTGGGGAGACATGTCCAGTAAAATGACAAAATAATATTTAAATATTTTGGAAAATTCAAATTGTGTTATCTCCCTCACTTATAAAATCACACCCCTATCATATTTTCTCTATACATAAATATCCACTTATAATTTCCAATACCCACAAATATCCATTCCTAACATCCCTACCTAATTACCAGTGTCCCTAGATTGATCAGAATACCCACCATAGTAGGGAAAAGGTGTAAACATAAGTAGGATGTCTGAAGAAGATGAAAAACAGATAACTGGTTATATTTTAGTTATTACTTATTTTATCTCATTAAATCCTATATTATCCTTTAAAATATAATAAATGAAATATATTCCATATACTAAGATGTTATTTTGTTTATGGAATTAGCTTTATCTATTTTATCTTCCATTAAATGGGGAATGAAACCATTATTTGTGTGTATAATAGACTACCACCTCACAACACAAGGTAATTCCTTTTCCATCACCACCCCATATAGATTTTCATGATTAGTTATACAAATTAATAATATGATATATACGGTATAAATTTAATTTTTGAATGGTAAACAATTATATTACGTAATTATGTATCATCCAATGAAAAATAAAAACATTTCTCGTGTGTATATATGTGGACTACCACCTCAGAAACCGGTGTATTTTATTTTCATCTTTGCCTCACATGACTTTTATATATAGGTGTAATTTTATATATAATGTGATATTTATTATTTAAAGTCCATAAATATTATAAATAGAATTCTTCTTTTGATTGAATTAAATTTCATGTTTTTGATATAGTAAACACATGTACTTGTTTGGTTTAATTTGTACTATCTTATTAAAAATAGCTTTAAAAATAATAACCGTTGATAATATATCCATTGGCTATTTATCGTATGATTAGTATAATTATAGGGTTATGATAAATCCAATTGACATAGACAAAAGAATCAATTGCCTCAACAAGCAGGATTGTATCCTTTGAACCCCATTTATCAGAGATAGGAGGGAGATATCTTCTTTGGGATTTTCTCATAACCAAGACCAAGACGATATCTTACCACTAATGCATGAGAGAAATAATTTATATTAGAATATTAATTTCATTGACATCACCACCCAAACCATATACCCCAAACCACACATTGAAAATCCCACCATCGCGCACCATACATCCATGGTGTTTTGTTGTGTGATAAATGTATTTGTATCTATACACTAAAAATATATATATTTATATATAATATAATAGTGAATATATTAACTTCCTATTTTTGATAATTTGTATATGATTTTGATTTTGATATGATGAGACACAAATTTTATTTTTGTGTAGTATGCAATTTCAGTGAAGATATTAATTCTTGATGAATTCATGATTTTTATAAATAAATGATATATTAATAATATAATACAATCAAATTTTTATTAAATATAAATATAAATATTATTTTTATGAAGTCAATTGTAATTTTTAAGGGTTTGAAAAACGTTCTTGTTAAAGAAACCGTCAATTCTTAATAAATATTGATTCTTATGGTAAAAGTGAAAAATAACACATTTAAAAAATTATTTTTATAAAATGAATATTATTTTTGGAATAATAATTTCAAAATTATCCAACAGTGAATTTTTCATAATTTTTTGAGATAGTTGAATTTTCAGGTAAAAATTAAATAGGATATAAATATAGATAGTGAGTATTATGACATCAGAATGAGCCAAAAGTGAGGTAATAAATTCTATAAATGGTATCAACAATCAAATAGATGTCTCCCATTATAAATTTTTTTTAACTTATTTTATTAATTTTATAAAACTTTTGGGAATCCTCAAAAACATATATTATATTTTAGTGTTTTAAAATCATTTCGTTATAAAAATGACTCACATCCACATCAACAAGGGTAATATTTTATTGAATTATAGCTATTTAATTATAAAATTATTATAACCACTCCTCTTAGGTATAAAACATGGGGAAAATAGTATTGTTTGGGTTTTTGATTAGTTTATTATATAGAGTCCAAAACGAACATTTGGGAAATAATAAAGAACTCCTCTCTCTTTTCCCATATAATCCCACCAAATCACCCATTCTTCCTAAAAAACCTTATATAATTTAATTATTCCTCCCTAACCTATCTAGATTCATCACAAGGTTCCCCAAATATTCCATGAATCTCCACTCATTCTAATGGAATTACTCTCTCATGGTAAGGGATTTCCCTCTCTTTTATTTAGTTGATGTACCTTCTTTGAATTTTACCATTTTAATGTCAATTGGTTATGATTTCATGAATTTGTAAAGAGTCCACATTTATATTTTTTTCCCTAATAATGGGATTAAATTTATCTCTTCTCACTATAGCATTTACCTTTTTCATTACTATGATGTAATTTAGTAATGGATCCTCTCTTTATCCTTTTTATTCAAGAACCTTATTTATGTAATGCATTATTTTTTCCAATTCATAATATTGGGATATGATTTTGAATTAACCTCTTAGTTACCTTCTTGTTATAAAAAACATTATATACACCTTTCACTCTAATCAACCCATTTTTATGAATCTTTATGTTCTGTTGTTATGATATTAAAATTCCCCAGTGATTTTTCTCGCTAGACGATTCCGTCGTGAATATCCACCCCAATTTCCACTCAAGGGTTTTAAACTAGATGTATTTATCTTTAATTGGTTGGGTAAATCCATGTGTATAACCACACTCATTATCATGGGGTTAAAATTTCTAAAATGCATTCATATGTTGTATGATCTATGTTACACACTTATGTATGTAAATGATATGAAATAAATGGGTGAGATCAAAATTATATAGCACTAAAATGAAATGGGTAATGGTTTAGTCTCAAGATACTCCATATATGGAATTAGAGAGTGATAATAATATAGTATGGGACATTTTTTACCATGTTATGATGTCTTGGAGGTTAGAATTTACCTATGTATATGATTTCATGTTTAAATTTGTTTCCACAATCCCATGTTTCCTTTTTGTTATCCCGATACATCCCAGATCATTATTTATATATATGATTCTCACCCCTTTTATGTCCCATTAAAATTCAATTTTTTTAACATGTAATAATTTATTCATGGTATGTTTTTTTATTCCATTAATGGGATTTAAAGATCTTCCCTTTCATATGTATGTCCCCAGGTTATCCCTGACTGTTTTAAGAATGACAAAAGATTATGATCATATTAATGTTGTTTTCAGTAATGCTGATGCAACCCTTCTTTTAAGTTGTTGAGTAATGTACCTAATTACACAAAGACACTTGTCATCTCGGTCATCTGTGTTTTATTAAGTAATTAATCATTAATTAATGTGTAATAAAGACAGGGTTTTCATATATTATATAATCATAATTCTTGGAATAAAAAATGGCACTTAACTTCTTTCCCTCATGTTTGTTGAAAAATGAAAATGATTCTCAAGCATATGTTTGACTGACCCTCTCTAGGATTGTAACATAAATAATTTTCACAAAAATCATACATAGTTTATAGGAAAAGTATAATTAATATATTAAAGTAATAAATATAACGTTATTATGATTCCAGAAATGATATAATAATAATCCACATGACCAAATTCAACCTAATAAAGTCATTTTGGTTTTATGAAACAAGCATCCTAAAAATATTTAAAGTAAACCTAATCAATTATTTTATTATGCAAGACTTGGATATTAGTGAAATATAAGAAGTAATAATCCCAAAATAGATTATGAACAATGTAAATAATTAAAATAATTTTATTATTAGGGAAGATAAATAACATACGTGATATGTTAGGCTCGAGGTAAGGGACACATTTCCTTAAAACCATATTTTCAATGTTTTAAGGATTTATTTTATGAATATTTTTCTTCTATGTCCATATTGATAAAATTATTTTATGAATGTATTTATATGAATAGAAAAGTATTATAAAGGACAATTTTTGCCTCTTATACCTTTCTTTCAAAGGCCCCCAAATGTAATATTTTGATTTATTTTATATGTATGGTTTAAAAAACTGAAAAAGTAAGTTTATATTATAACATATATTACATCAACAACTATTCCAACCAAAGTAACTATTATTTTCTTTTGAAATCCCTTTTTAAGAATCCATGTTTTCATCAATGATAAATCCAAATTAATATTGTTTGGGGTGGTTTATTTTTATAATTGGGTGTTAAAATAATGGGATATACCAATATACAAAAAATATTTGTTTGTGGGTTAAGAAGCATATATAAAAGAGTATGATTATGGAAATTAAAAACAATATAAATTTCTTTTATGTAATGGTCATTGAAAACTATTTATGATAGGGTAAGCCTATTATTACTATTTAATGCAATGGGTAATGATTATGTTCTCTATATAATTATATTTGTATTTTCTTTGTAGGTTATTACATTGGTAATGGTTTTTATGAGGGATTTTTGAAGACGATGTTTTTGAAAGTGGGTTCCCTAGACCCAACTTGTGTTGTAATTTTATTACCATTACATATATAGATGTGTTTATCTTTCTATAATAGTGTATATACTTCCACATCCACTTTGTTTATGGTAATTTCATTAGATTACATATCTTATCAAAGGGTTATAACATACCCTAGGCTACAATGAGAACCAAAAGATACTATGATAGTAATATTAAAGTAACATCCTATGGTCCAGTTACATCATTCTGAAAGGATGCAGATAATGAGAAACTATCAGGTAATGGAGGATCATAAGCATTGAGACTTCTTCTCATGAAGTTTTCACTTAGTGATCTCTAGTAGTTGAGATCATGAGGAAAGGCTCATTAATAGGAACACTACATGTTTCAGGCGTCATTTTTCATTCCTATCTATTGACTTGCATTATGGTCGCCTGACTTCAGATCATTATCAATGTATGTCATTTAATTGAGTACTTTTATGGAAGGCAAAAACCATGAAAATGAAGTCATGGTGAGGTAGTTTTTGTTGGGTACATCATTGGTGACATGACATTGATTGAATGTTCAAGATAATATTTTTCTCTTCCTAGTTGAGGAAGATATATCTCGATCCTTGTTGATTAGGATAGTAGCACCTTCATTAAATCCATGGCCAAGGTAAATGAAGGTATGACCGTCCAGACAGATCAAAAATGTAATAATACAAGGAAAACGCTGATGGCACATGTGTGCATCCTGTTTTATTGAGATATCGATGGAGAATAGATTATATTACAAAAATTGTGTTCATAGGAACATAGTCATAGATTTTACTTTCCTTATATCTATAGGGGCCTCTATGGGTTTCTAGACACCGCTCTTGGTCGGTGAATACTATTCAATACTATTGAGATAAGGTCCTAGAGGGTCACACACTATAGTGCTTTGAGAATCTTTCTTATTCTTATGAATAGGAATATAGTACTTGGTGAACCCCACAATGGGGTACGGGGTTTATCCATGTTCTATGAATTACCAAGGAATAAATAAATTCATTAATTATTCAAGTTTGGAATAATTCATTGAATTTCTTTATGACATGTATTTACAAGTGATATAGTAAATACAAGGGTAAATATCATTCGAATGGATATTCATTAAATATCCCGAGATCGTTTAATATTATCTGGAGATGTGAGTTGAGGTAAAGAATCAGGTTTATCACTTAATATATTTAAAATATATTACAGTTAAGTGGTAAATTATAAATATTACTTGTGGAAAAATTTAATTTGTCATAAATAATTATTTAAAATACGTTTATAGAGGATGTTTATTACATAGGGGTCTGGAACCCAAATCGGGTAATATTGATATTCACTATATAAGTGGAGAGAAGCTCATCCCATAGAGACTATTCGTTAATTGGAATTAAGAACCTCTCTCTCCTCCTAAATCCTAGAGAGAGACTCTCTCAAACAAGAAATTTCTTCAAGATCCATCTTCTCGGATTGATGACGTTTGCTTGTGGTGGTCATCACTACGTTGAATCGGTCGCTGGTGTACCGCGCTAGCAAAAAGATTCTAATGAATGGCACACACAGATATTCAAGAGGCGTTTGTGAAAAATCTTGAGGGCTTCGACATTGGAGTCTTCGATGAACGGTAGCTGGCATCTTACGACAGACATGCATTTGTTAGATCCTAAAGAGGTACCTGTTCGGTTTATTTGGTACACTTTTTAATCAATGTGTGGTCCTCAGACCGTGCCTAGATTAGATCATTGGAGTCGAAATTGTTATGTCGCTCTAGTGATGATTTTTTTTTTTAAATTACTAGCCCATCGGCTTTCGATACCCATCCCAGTACCTAACAGTCGTACCAGAGGGATGCGTTGTTTTTCAGTGTTAAAGAAAAATTAAATTGCTTTATATTTTAAATCGTGGGTGTTAAAATGACTCCAACCGATCCAACTGCATGTCAATCCTTTTCTGAATGGCCATGTAATGAACATTTGAAATTTTTAAAATGATCGATGTCATTGGATTTAAGTTCTTCGGATACTTATTTTATGAAGAACACCGTCTCATATGTGTATTTCCATTCTCCAATATACCAGAATCCAACCAAATTTAAGCCGCATTCTGGTCACCAGATTTAATCTAATAGTGTTCAATTATTATTGAGATAAATAATATATATTATGATATAATATTATTTTATTTTTCTCAATTAAACAAAAATTGAAGTTATGTTTTGTAATTTTTTCCATAAACGTTTATTAAATCCTTTTAGACATCAGAAAAAAAATGTAAAGATAGTGTTTTATGTTTAACAATAAAAAATGTGGTGATGTATTTTTTAGTCAATAAATGGGAGAATCCTGTAGAGCCTTGTCACCATCCACGCGAAGACCAAGGGATCCCCCCTTTTTGGGGCTCCTCGACCCGTCACCTCCCAACCTAGCGCCGCTTCCCAGTGCGCCTCGCCGGAACTGCCTTCCAGTGCTTCCTGTCCATCTCTCCAGAACCCCACCTCCCAGATCTGGGCTGACCCACGTCGTGCCTCACAGGCCGCTTCTGTCCCGACCCACTGCGTGCCACTTCACCGGAGGTGCACCCCGAGCCGCACTGCTCTCCCGCATCGGCTCCGCTATCCTCGTCCGGAGCACTCTGCCTAGATTCTGCCACTCCGCGTCGCCCTCAACCAGGTCCTCATCAGCCGCACTGTTCTTGTTTGGTGCCATGCCGCCCGGATCCAGCTCTGCCGTGCATGTTGTGCACACCGGAGCTCCTCGTTGGTCCCAGCTCGCCCAGCACTTGCCACCCCAATCCCCTATGGTCTGCCGCCGATCTGGCGGCCTCCTCTATTCGGACCCAAGATCTGGCCTCCTGAACTCAATCCCCTAGTGACCGACTCGTTTAGGTCTGGTTTTATTTATTTAATTATTTATTCGTTACGTGTGATGTTTGTAATAATTAATTAGATAAATGATGGTATGTGAATCCTTTTTTTAATTCAAATATGAATAAGGAACTGCACATCCAATGCACATTTTACATTGTACCTCTACACCCTCTTGCTTGCATGCAATTATATTTGTTAAAAGATGATAACATTCCAAGACATGGACCCCAACAAGTTGAGGTGGAAATCCGAACAGGAGTCGAGAACTATGCACTTAGCGCAAGTTGTAACTTGATTCTGGAGTCGACATTGGTATGGATCCCCTAGGACATGATTGATCTGTTAGGGATTGATCATAATGAAATTCTCAATACCAGTTGGATTACATGATTTACCTTTATACGTTGTTTATTGTGTTATGTGAGTGCATAATCATTGTTTGATCACTTAAAATAGTAAACACAATAAAAATGAATAAAGATGTGATGAATTTATTTATATTTCATGTTTAGTTGTGAGTGCAACAACCTATATTAAACATTTAAATAGTAATGGATTATATTCGTCAATAAATATAAAAATTCCTCAATGATATATTATATCTAATTGCCTTCCATTGTTCACATTTGAACAAAAATAGGGGGTTTGGGTTCCTCTTTAGCCGCAGTTGAGAGTGCCTCTTACTATCAGGGCATTTTCAAGGGAGAATTGGGTCGACATAACTAATATGAGTAGTCAAGGATTATCCATAGCTAAATTTCTATCACTTTAGAGGCAAAGATTTGAGGTAAACATGTCATTATTCCAAAAAGATGGGACTTTGTTCAACATAACATGGAAGTGCCAGTTTAAGCTGCTGGGAAGCCTAGTTCATTCCTTGAAACACTCCAAGTAGAGGTGTACCCATATCTTTTTGACAACGAGGGAGGTTTCGAGGATCCTTTCTGTCACGAACTAGGCCAGGTCGTCATCCGACCCGGCGCCCGACCCGGTCCGCGACATGACCCGAAGGGCGTTCCCGATCCCCACGGGCTGACAACTAGTGCCAGACATCAAAATAAACCAGTTAACAACGAAGAATAAACATAAACTAAACAAGAAGATAAAAAAAAGGGAAATAAACTGAACGGCGTGGCAGCAGAAAAAGGAATAAACAAAACAACGTGACATACCTCAGGTGACCCCATGGATCACCACGGTACGTCAACCACACTCGCTCCCAACAGCGATCCAAGACTGAAACCTGCAACTGAAAAGTAAAGTAGGCATGAGCACCGAGATGCTCAGTAAGAATGCCAAAATGTAACCATGTCCTATGCCCCTGCCTTTAGGAAGAAATCCAATCATGCCAATTTGAAAAAGAAGATATAATAAAATAATGTTTTCCTTCTTTTCAATTTCAAGTAACGAGTTTGCATTTTCAAGTAAAGCATTTCACTCCCACTACATTTTCAAAATAGGTTCCAAGCATGCATTAACGTTTCAAATGAAAAGAAACCAGTTTGGATTAAAATATGGTTTTCACAAAAAGACATCAAGTATGAAACGACTGAAAAGAAAGTTACATTGCTAGAAGCATGTCACAAATGTGCACCATGGGTAATCCCTATAGGTAGCTAGAAATTGTGGGAACCTAGAGACCTCGTACCTCGGTGAAACGTGGCATAGAAGACCACGACCCTCAGAAAACATGGATTAGAAGGCCACGACCCTCAGAAAACGTGTCTTAGAAGACCACGACCCTCAAAAATTTATATGTTTAGTTAGTGTTGTTGCGTCAATCCTTCTAGAAAAACCGGGACGAACCTCTGCCGTGTCATCTAACGTACTAGTAATGGTCACCCACCTAGATACCCGGGTTTCCCATTGTGCTCTATTTCAAGTGGTGGTGAGTTTTTCTTTATCATGCAAACATATATGAACATAACATTTACTTTATCAAAAACTCATTCAACCTCTCACCACCGTTCTCCCTCCTTAAGCGCATTCCCCCCTCTTTCACGTCACACAATGCATAAACTTCAACGTTAGGCACATCATAGCACTGTCAACATACAAATCATTTTCTAAAACCAAGGGGGCATGCCTCAAGAGAGGTTTTTCTTTTTCATAAAATATTCTTAAGGTTCCAAACGGGCTTTATTACATAAAGGGAATACTTTTTACAATTAACTGGCCAAAACACCAAACACCTTTGGAAATACACATTACCAATTCAAAACCACTTAGGAAATCAATTTTTCAAGAAAAGGTTACTTAAGTCCGATAGCATTAAAAATACATTTCAATTTCCAAAGCAATGACATAATCATTTCTAGCAACCGTAACCTAATTTCATAGCATGTGTATATAGTGTAAATGTAAAACATATTTTTAAAACAAGCAAGAAATTATGAATCTCAAATTAAAGGCATAGGCATAGAGGAATTACCTCATTCATATCGTTATTTGTCGACGACCACCCAAACCCACGTTTGACGCATACACAAACATGCATTTATACACACATATATATATATACACCCCTAGCTGCATTGCACATATTCCCCGCGCCATGAGGGAATATGTACAAATAGGGTATATATATATGCCTTACCCTATGCATGTACATGTAGGATACCCTGAACCCGTGGCCCAAAACCATCGTAGCGAGGCCCAACGCACTACACAAATAATTTAATAAATTAAATAAACACTTAACAATCTACAGAACGTTTCAAAATAACACATAAGGGTTTGCGCTAACGACACACCCATTTAATATAACAAAAGAATTAATCACATAAACCATAATCGTCATCTGCAACAAGAGAGCTCAACAAGGGAAATCAATATCAGATCACAACTACCAACTGGGCCTTCACTCGTTTCATAAACATTTGAAAAATCCATTTCTAAACAAATCGGAATTTTCACACATAGTTCCAAAGGAAGGCATAAGCATATTCAAGCATACCAACATAAATCCAAGGAAACTCCATTTCCATTTTATAAAACCAAAAACCCTTTTTAAATTAAAGAAACCTATCGAACACAAAGAAAAACCATGCTAAAACCCATTTGGCCTAAAGTTCAATCATCAAGTGCATTTCACAATGAAAACATTTATTGGGATTTTTTTATCAAACATAAAGAATGGATAAAATCCCATTTAAAAACCAAGTTCCATTTTGCAAAGAAATCTTCCATTTCAAATAAAAGTGAAAACCCCATTTCAAATCATCTGAGGTCGCACCTCAATTTTAAACAAACTTCCCATTAAAAGATTTAATAAACCACATAAAAATTTTATGAAGCAACTCCAAGCAGTATTACCAATCTTTGGATGCAAATTCCAAATCAAAACATCTCCTAAGGCCAAACCCACACCAATAACATGATGAAACAGAATTTGCAACCCTTGCGCGACATAACAAACCAACAATAAAGTTTATGAAATACAACGAAACGCTCAACCTGGGTTTTCACAAAATCAAAACATTCTTATAAAATAAACATTCTACTAAACACATTGAAATCATATCAAATCTCAAGTAAAATTATATTCTCACCAAGTAAAAAAATAAAAAAGTATGCCAAATTAACTAAATAATAGAATTAATTCATTAAACAACACTAATACATAGAAACGCTTTCCTTCGGTGTCGAAACTTCCGAATTTCAGTGCGAAATTTCAATTGCACTACATTCGCACCAAGAGGGACCAAAGATAAACCCTAAAGAAAATGTTTCTAAGAAATTACACCAAAAATGGACCAAATAAAATATGAAACCCAAACTGAAAAATCTACCAATTGGAAGAACAAAACAATCGAAGCAAAACAAACCTATGGGAAAGGTGTAGATGGCCAACCGAGCAAGGGAGTGGGCCACCGAAGGTGCGCCGCGCTGGAAATCCCGACCGAAAAGGAAGGGAGGCGCGGTTCCGAGTGGTGCGAAGCATCAAGGGGGGGGGGGCGACGCGAAGATGTCGCCGCGATGAGGGATGTCCGTCCGAGGAAGTGGGAGTCGGCCGATGGGTCGCCGCGCCGGAGGACACGCCGTAGGGCCGTCGCCGGTGGGTGGGTGGGTGGGGGGGGGTAGTGCGAGCGGGTAAGGGAGATGGGGGGGAAGGGGGGTAGCGCGAGCAGGTAAGGGAAATGGTGGGAAAGGGGGTAGCGCGAGCGGGTAAGGTGTGGGGGAATTAGGGTTTGAGAGAAAAAAGAGAAAAAAACAATAATAAATGAAATAAATAAAATAGAAGAAAAGAAAGAAGAAAAAGAAAAAAAGAAAACAAAATAAAAAAAAATATTAACAAAAAATAATGAACATAATAATAATTTTAATGAACTCTAATAATAATAATAATAATATTGTTCATAACTTAATAATAATTATAATAAACTTGATAATAATTATATTATTAACCATAATAATAATAACAATAATCACCATTATTATAATTATTAAACTAACTCATTAAAACTCATTTTATCTATTTGTCCTGTACATTAGGCAGGCCGCACGGTGACCTGAGCAAAGTCACACGGCTTTGAATACGCCCTTCCCATGCACCGGACGCTGTCAAGGGAAAAGTATTCGTTCATCAACAAAATGAAAAAATTTCAAACAGGTTTGGCCAAAAACATGATAGAAAGTTTCAAAGTCTGATAAAATAATAAAATATTATTATTTAAATGTTCGGGTGTGACAATTCTCCCCACCACAAAAACATTCTGCCCCCAGAAAGTCGCACAGCCGAACGAGGAATCAAACTCGAGTTTGAAACGGAAAAAGGCCCACAAAAATACGAACTCAGTATGAATTTTCACTCCATCAGTCACACCCGACCAACTTTGAGGGAAACTAAAAAGAGAAGAACCATCAGGGAACGGGGAGGGTTCTCCCCACCACATGAACCCGACTAGAACAACCAACATTGAGACTCTTAGCATGGACTAACTCTGGAACTGCTAGCTTGATCCAAGAGGGAATCGCCACACAGACCAAACCTTGAAGAAGGCACGACAAGATTCATGGTGGGTCCCCCCACAATTTAAGAACTGACCAGCTTAAGCCAATTAGCACATACCAATACGAGAAACCCAGCACAAATCAACCCGTGAACTCTCTGCGTAACCCAGACCCCCACAACATGGGGTCATCGACGAAAGACCCCAAATAGAATGGCGGACCACACCCCTATTTATTATTTCCCAAGATGCATGTGTCTCCCAAAAAGAGCACGTCCTGAAATAAGAGCGTGTCACCAAAGGAGCAAGTCAGACAAGAGAGAGAATAACCTTGAGACTCACATCCATAAAGAGACAAACTTTAATACTCATATTTGAGGAGGCACAACTACTGTAATTACAAGAAAAAGAGATCACCATGACTTCTTACAACCAAAGTGGGGTATTCAAAGAACAAAGACCACAACGAGAAAAAGAGACCTCTATGCCACTTACAGCAGGACAGAACCTTTAAAGACAAGGGAGCTTGAATAGAGAAATTTAAACCATCCCTATTTCAACACTGGAGACAAAAGTTAGACCAAGGTGCACCACACCCCAATTCATGACAGCGTGAAGAGCTTCACTCCAAGACCTGTGGCTGGAGCTCTGATGTCTTGAAGCATCTGCTGCCCCGCAGTCAATAGCTGACATCCTTCGGTCGAGACTCCAACTGACGATGCTGCTAGTGAAACCCCTCCAATTGTCCCAAATGTCCACACTGACGGCAAGCCTTCGAAGGATGATGACAAGGAAACTTAAAGTAACCAAACTGAGCACACTAGAAGCAAACAAGGGGGTGGACCAACTAATCGAAGATAAAATTGACAAGAAGACTTGTCTGAGACAGGTTCTTCCGATTAGCTCTCATCACCGGATAGGGAACCTTCCCGAACACTAGAAAGAAATGGTCCTGGAACCCTGGATGAAGACCCCACACAAGATAAACTTTAACTGATTTCATGACGCTACCTCTAGAGAAAATGGAATCAACCCCTTGGAATTCCCCACGTAGGCCTTCATTGCTCGTTGGCCTTACTCGACACTCACTAGTTCTGCCACTTTCCTCACCTTCACTTCCTCGAGTATAAACCATCAGACGAGAATGGTCTTAAACACCTTCCAAGACATAACATCACGCAACGACGTTGGGATTATCTCCTCCATCAATCCAAAGTTTCACCTTCAAATGGACCTGAACCAACACTGACTCTCATAGCTTTGGGAGTTTCCCAAAAACCTGAAAACACCAATGATTTCACCAAGCCAGTCCACTACCTTCAATAGATCACGATCACCATGGAAGACAGACAACAAATAAAAAGAATTCAATTCCACCACTCTGCTAAGAGTCTGGGTAGAACCAATAACTAGAAGTGACTCACTAGAACTTTATGGAACTTTTCTGGGTGGCATACTCAAAAACAAGAGGCACAAATCCAAATTAAAACTCATCATAAATCAAAATTCCACACCTCAATCACAAATGAAAGTTCAAACTCAAATATCTATTCCAACCACAATTCAGTATGTCAAAACCAAGAACCCAAAAAAAATGATACCAAACATGAAAAGAGAACACTAAAAAATTTCTCACTAACTTTTCCAAACATTTGAAAACCCCTTTTTGAAAACCATTTTTTTTCAGCAAACAAAACAACTTAAATATCCACCATTGGTATTCCATGAAGTCTCACACATACATATCCTTATGCTAGCTCAAGAACCCATCCACTCACATCATCAATTTCTCCACTTGACACATGCACACCTCAATGTATGTGATCACTCATATGAATACCAAGGGTCAATTCAAGACACTTCTCATTTCCAAAATAGGCCATTAAGCACAAAGCACAAATTCCCAACCAATTTGAGAAAGTCACTTATCATTAAAGAAACACATTTCAAAATTCCAAAACGTTTTTTCCATTTCAAAAACCATTTCCCACTCCAACAACCATATTCCCTTTTGAAAAAACCTTCACAAAAACCCATTTTCATTTTTGAGATCTACTCACACCAACCAAAACGAAGGTCAAACATAAATCACATCAAAATTTCCCAAAACAAGGAACTAGTGGCTATGCCAACCCGGTAACAAGGCTTATCAGACCATTCTCTGAGCGAGCATTAACCACATGAAGCGTCTTGAACTATGCACTCGGGTTGTACATGGGTCGCTACTCCATGCAAGTCTTCCGCGTAACACCGATTCACCTCCTTGGTCATCCCTCATCCACACAGAACAATCCAAAGAAGAAAATTCAAATCCCGGACCGCCCCTGGAAACTCAAGTCTCGGGACGAGCAAGGGTTCATGACATCCTTCCCGCACCTACCTCTCGATTCCCGAAACACCTAATCACCAGGCTAATTGACACACCAAATAACAAGGGCCGCCTCTGATACCATTTTGTCACGAACCAGGCCGGGTCGTCATCCGACCCGGCGCCCGACCCGGTCCACGACATGGCCCGAAGGGAGTTCCCGATCCCCACGGGATGTAAACTAGTGCCGAGCATCAAAATAAACCATTTGGGAACGATTTTGGCCCATAACAAGGAAGAATAAACATAAACTAAACAAGCAGATAAAAAAAGGGAAATAAACTGAACGACGTGGCAGCGGAAAAAGGAAAAAACAAAGCAACGTGACATACCTCAGGTGACCCCGTGGATCACCACGGTATGCCAACCACACTCGGTCCCAATAGTGATCCAAGACTGAAACCTGCAACTAAAAAGTAAAGTAGGCGTGAGCGCCGAGATGCTCAGTAGGAATGCCAAAATGTAACCATGTCCTATGCCCTTGCCTTTAGTAAGAAATCCAATCATCCTAGTTTGAAAAATAAGATATAATAAAATAATGTTTTCCTTATTTTCAAATTCAAGTAACGAGTTTTCATTTTCAAGTAAAGCATTTCACTCCACTACATTTTCAAAATAGGTTCTAAGCATGCATTAACGTTTCAAATGAAAAGAAACCAATTTGGATTAAAATACGGGTTTCACAAAAAGACATCATGTATGAAACAACTGAAAAGAAAGTTACATCGCTAAAAACATGTCACAAATGTGCACCATGGGTAATCCATATAGGTAGCTAGAAACTGTGGGGACCTGGAGACCTCGTACCTCGGTGAAACATGGCTTAGAAGACCACGAACCTCAGAAAACGTGGCTTAGAAGGCCATGACCCTCAAAAAACGTGGCTTAGAAGACCACGATCCTCAGAAATTCATATGTTTAGTTAGTGTTGTTCCATCAATCCTACTAGAAAAACTGGGACGAACCTCTACCGTGTCATCTAGCGTACTAGTCCTGGTCACCCATCTAGATACCCGGGTTTCCCATTGTGCTCTATTTCAAGTGGTGGTGAGTTTTTCTTTATCATGCAAACATATATGAACATAACATTTTCTTTATCAAAAACTCATTCAACCTCTCACCAACGTTCTCCCTCCTTAAGCGCATTCCCCCCTCTTTCACGTCACACAATGCATAAACTTGAACGTTAGGCACATCATAGCTCTTTCAACATACACATCATTTTCTAAAACCAAGGGGGCGTGAATCAAGAGAGTTTTTTCTTTTTCATAAAACATTCTTAAGGTTACAAACGGGATTTATTACATAAAGGGAATACTTTTTACAATTAACCGGCCAAAATGCCAAACAACTTTGGAAATACACATTACCAATTCAAAACCACTTAGGAAATAAATTTTTCAAGAAAAGGTCACTTAAGACTGATAGCATTAAAAATACATTTCAATTTCCAAAGCAAAGGCATAATCATTTCTAGCAACTGTAACCTAATTTCATAGCATGTGTATATAGCGTAAATTTAAAACATAATTTTAAAACAAGCAAGCAATTGTGAATCTCAAATTAAAGGCATAGGCATAGAGGACCTACCTCATACATGTCTTTATTTGTCGACGACCACCCGAACCCACGTTTGACGCATACACAGACATGCATTTATACATATATATATATATACACCCCTAGATGCATTGCACATATTCCTCGTGCCATGAGGGAATATGTACAAAGAGGGTATATATATATATGCCTTACCCTATGCATGTACATATAGGATACCCCGAACCCGCGGCCCAAAACCATCGTAGCGAGGCCCAACGCACTACACAAATAATTTAACAAAATAATTAAACACTTAACAATCTACAGAACGTTTCAAAATAACACATAAGGTTTTGTGCTAATGACACACCCATTTAATATAACACAAGAATTAATCGCATAAACTATAATCGTCATCTATAACAAGAGAGCTCAACAAGGGAAATCAATATCACATCACAACTACCAACTAGGCCTTCACTCGTTTCATAAACATTTAAAAAATCCATTTCTAAACAAATCTGAATTTTCACAGATAGTTCCAAAGGAAGGCATAAGCATATTCAAGCATACCAACATAAATCCAAGGAAACTCCATTTCCATTTTATAAAACCAAAAACCCTTTTTAAATTAAAGAAACCTATCGAACACAAAGACAACCCATGCTAAAACCCATTTGGCCTAAAGTTCAATCATTAAGTGAATTTCACAATGAAAACATTTATTGGATTTTTTTTATCAAACATAAATAATCGATAAAACCCCATTTCAAAACCAAGTTCCATTTTGAAAAGCAATCTTCCATTTCAAAGAAAAGTAAAAACCCCATTTCAAATCATCTGAGGTCGCACCTCAATTTTAAACAAACTTCCCATTAAAAGATTTAATAAACCACATAAAATTTTTATGAAGAAACTCCAAGAATTATTACCGATCTTTGGACGCAAACGCCAAATCAAAACATCTTCTAAGGCTAAACGCACACTAATAACATGATGATACAGAATTCGCAACCCTTGTGCGACATAACAAACTAACAACAAAGTTTATGAAACACAACAAAACACTCAAACTTGGTTTTCACAAAATCAAAAAATTATTATCAAATAAACATGCTACTAAACACATTGAAATCATATCAAATCTCAAGTAAAATTATATTCTCACCAAGTAAAAAAATAAAAGAGTATGCCAAATTAACTAAATAATAGATCTAATTCATCAAACAACACTAATACATAGAAACGCTTACCTTCGGTGTCGAAACTTCTGAATTTCGGTGTGAAATTTCAATTGCACTAAATTTGCACCAAGAGGGACCAAAGATGAACGCTAAAGACAATGTCTTGAAGCAATTACACAAAAAATGGACCAAATAAAATTTGAAACCCAAACTGAAAAATCTACCAATTGGAAGAAGAAAACAATCGAAGGAAAACAAACTTACAGGAAAGGTGTAGATGGCCAACTGAGCAAGGGAGTGGGCCACCAGAGGTGCACCGCGCCGGAAATCCTTTCCGGAAAGGAAGGGAGGCACGGTTCTGAGTGGTGCGAAGCAGCAAGGGGGGGGGGAACACAAAGATGTTGTCGTGATGAGGGAGGTTCGTCCGAGGAAGTGGGAGTTGGCCGAAGGGTCGCCGCGCCAGAGGACACGCCGTAGGGCCGTCACCGGTGTGGGGGGGGGGGGTAGCGCGAGGGGGTAAGGGAAATGGGGGGGAAGGGGGTAGCGCGAGCAGGTAGGGGAAATAGGGGGAAGAGGGGTAGCGTGAGTGGGTAAGGTGTGGGGGAATTAGGGTTTGAGAGAAAAAAGAGAATAATAATAATAATAATAATAATAATAATAATAATATTAATAATAATAATAATAATAATAATAATAAAATAAATAAATAAAATAGATGAAAAGAAAGAATAAAAAGGAAAAAATGAATACAAAATAAATAAAAATATTAACAAATAATAATGAACATAATAATAATTTTAACGAACTCTAATAATAATAATAATATTGTTCATAACTTAATAATAATTATAATAAACTTGATAATAATTATATTATTAACCATAATAATAATAAAAATAATCACCATTATTATAATTATTAAACTAACTCATTAAAAATCATTTTATATACTTGTCCTGTACATTAGGCAGGCCGCACGGTGACCTGAGCAAAGTCACACGGCTTTCAACATGCCCTACCCATGCACCGGACGCTGTCAAGGGAAAATTATTTGTTCATCAATAAAATGAAAAAATTTCAAACAGGTTTTGCCCACAACACAATAGAAAGCTTCAAAGTCTGATAAAATAATAAAATAATATTATTTAAAAGTTCAGGTGTGGCACTTTCAACAAGAGTACTCGAGCGATAGAGTATTCTGAATCTAATAGTGAGGGATATTGAGGTTCAATAAAATTGTGGTAGACATTTAAAATGATATAATAATTAATTATTCATAAATGTAAAAATTTAATCAAGATAAATTATTTATCGTTAATTCATATCTATTGTAGATTTAAAATGAAAATCACTAACACCACATGTACATTATCATTGTGATCAATATTGGATAAGGAAAATATCATGACTGATAATAAATTCTAGGAGTCATAGATGCACTTGTGCATAATAATACACCTATAAATGAAGTTATATGTGCTTGAATCCAAGGTTTCTGCTTATGCTCCTCAGGGAGGAAGTAAGGAAGAAAAACATAAATGGAAAAATCAGGAAGAGGATGCACTTGATGTTCAGTGCATCATGTTTTCTTACATGTCCAGAAAATTGTTGAAAATTCATGAGGATGAGGATGCCTACAAGATTCTTTCACATATTGAATAATTATAGCAGCAAAGGGCCAGGTAGGAAATGTATGAGATATCTAGTGACCTTTATAGGTGCAGGTTAGAAAAAGGGCACCAATCGGGACTTCATGTACTATTGACGATTAGGTACATTGAGAGGCTTGAAGCCCTTGGGTTCAAATTGAACAAATAACTAGTAACATATCCTATTATTTATTTTTTACCACTAGGTTTTTCGACTTTTATTTTCAATTATAATATTAATTATATAACAAAGTCACTCCCAGAACATTTGTCTTTAGTTCGCCAAGCTGCAATGGATATGGAAGAAAATTCATGTTTTCTTATAGTGACCAAAGGGAGAAGGGAAAGGATAGGGGGTTTAAGGCCAAGTTAAGGCCAAAGAAACCAATGCACCATCCTATGATGAATACAACGATATAGAGGCAGAGAAATGAGTAGGAGGATGTGTACATTGGATGTTCCATGAAAGGCCACTAGAAGAAAAATTGAAAAGCTGGGAAGAAGAAACAAGTCATGGCTTCTAGTTCAAGTATTTTTTCACTAAATACAATCTCTCATTATCTAAAAGTTGGGTATTGAATACGGCATGCGACTCTCACATTTTTATTCATATATAGTAACCAAGTAGGTTTTAGAAGATTTTAAATGTTGAATTAGAACTCCAAGTTGCAAATAGTGTAATTCTGGTATCCCTAGCACTGGGAGATTATCATTTCACTTTTCCCTGTAGTTAGGTTCTCGTTTTAAATATTTGTTATTATGTACCTTTTGTAACAAGAAACATAATCTCGATGAAATGTTTGGACACTATATGATTTTATTTCATGTTCATAAATAAATGTAGTCTCTTTTATAAGTATAACATGTGTTATGGAATGGAACATCTTAACAATGGTTTGTATATAATTGAAATTGAAAACCCTGTAATATAAATCAATGAAAAGTCCCTTGAGCAAGACTCATATATCAGCTACCTATGGAACACCAGGCTAGGTCATGCAAACGAGAAGCGATTACAAATATTACACCAAGAAGGTTATTGAGACTCGGTATGGTTAAAACCCTTGGATGCATGTCAAGATTGTTTACAAGGAAAAATGACCGAAGCACTTTTCTCTAGGAAGGGAGAAAGAGCCAATGTAATACTGGAATTAATTCATACTGATTTATGTTTTATAGTTCCTACAGAGGAAAGAGGTGGTTTTTCATACTTAATTACATTTTATGATGACTATAGTAGGTATGGATATATCTACATGATGAATTGTAAGTCTGATTAATTTTAGATATTTAATAAATACAAAAATGAAGTAGAAAAACAACATTGTAAGAAGATAATGGCACTCCTCTCAGACCATGGTTGTGAGATTCTTAAACCAGCTTTCATTGACCACTTGACAAAGTGTGGGATTGTATCCCAACTCACACCTCTTTATACAGCATAGTGGAATGGTTTTAGCAAAAGGAGGAATAAGACCTTTCTTAACATGGCCAGATTAATGATGAGTCAAGAAACTATTCCATTATCCTTTTGGGGATACACATTGCAGACAAAATCATATACCCTTAACCGAGTACCAACTAAAGCTACAAATGGGATTCCATATGAGTTATGGTGTGAAAAAGCCTAGTATATCGCATATATGTGTATGCAGATGTGAGGATTTTGTCAGGACTATACCAAGTGAGAAATAGGAATCCAGAAGCACAAAGTAAATGTTTATAGGTTATCCTAAAGAAAGAATATTATATTACATTTATAACTATTAAGATAGAAATTTTATTGTGGAAAATAAATCAACATTTCTAGAAAGGGAAAACATTTCCAAATAGAATACCAGGAGCAAGATTGACATTTATGGAGTTAATGTTCGAGATGAATAAGAATTGGTATGGGAACAATCTACACAAGAGAAAGTGGAAGAACAATTATTTCCTGAGACACGAATACTGCATAGGTCTACTAAAGAGGTTAAAGAACCATGAAATTATGGTTTTATTATCACCGAGTCAGGTGATATATTAATCATGGAGGATGATGATCCTCTAACCTACAAGGAAGCAGTAGAAGTAAAAGAAGCTGCTAGATGGAAATATTCCATGTATTATGAGATGGATCCCATGTACCAAAATCATGTTTGGATTTTGGTAGACCCTCCAGCTAATATAAAACCAATTGGGTGAAAATGGGTATTCAAAAAGAAGATGGACATGGATAGTAAGGTTAATTACTATAAAGAAAGACTGGTTGTGAAGGGTTTCAGATAACATCAAGGCATCAACTACAATGATACCTTCTCACCAGTATCAATATTGAAGTCCATTAGATTATTTCTTGCAATGGTAGGTTTTCATTATTTTGAGATGTGGAAAATGGATGTCAAAACTATTTTTCTAAATGGGAAGTTGGTTGAAGAAGTCTATATGACCTAACCTGAACAGTTTGTCAAGTCGAAGAATGCCAATAAGGTGTGAAGGAAGTAGAGAACCATTTATGAATTGAAGTAGGAATCTTGTTCATGGAATGATCATTTTGATGAATAAATAAGAGAATTTGGTTTTCCAAAAATGAAAGTGATCGCCTATAATAATGTTGATGGGAATGAAATATTTTTCCTAGTATTATATATTGATGATGTATTAATTATGGGAAATGAAGTGCAAGTATTATAGTCAGTTAAGACTGGGTTAAATGAATGTTTCTCCATAGAAGAAGGGAGAATAATCCTACATTATAGGGATCATGATCTATCAAGATAAATCTCAAAGGCTACTTGGACTAAGCCAATGAACATACACTGACAAGGTAATTAAAAGGTACAATATGGAACAATCCAAGAGAGGGTTGTTACCTATGTCACATGGTATTAATCTTATCCAGAAAAAGTGTCCACAAACAAAGGAGGAGATTGATAGAATGTGTAGAATCCATTATTCCTCGGCAGTGGGTTCTATCTTGTATGTCATGATATGTACTAGGTATGTTGTTTCCATTGCATTAAGCTTGGTAGGATGATATCAAGTTACTCTAGGAGAGATTCATTGGGAATCTATGAATACTATCCTAAAGTACTTGATGTGTACAGAAGATATGTTCCACGTGTATAGAGGAGATGATGAACTTGTAGCACATATGATAGTTTCTAGATACATCTTGAAGATTTTAAATCACAATTAGGAAACATATTTTTTCTGAATGGTGGTGCAATAAGCTGGATATGATCAAAGAAATATGTGGTCGCTGATTCTACAACAGAATATGAGTATATAGAGGCTTCCGATGTAGCAAAGGAAGCAATCTGGGTACACACCTTTGTCTCAGACATTGGTGTTTTGCTTAGTATTGAGGACCCTATTCCAGTTATTGAGATAATATTACTATAGTGGTTCTTTTCAAGGAGAATTGATTTCACCCAAGGAAAAAAGCATATACTTCAGTAATTTAAAATCTTGAGGAATTTTACTCAAATAGGTGGAGTCACAATAAGCATATTAGACACATAGTAAAATGTGGAAGACCCCATGATTATAGAAATTTGTCAACTGAAGAATGATTCTCATGTGAGACCTAGTAGATTGATACTTGTTAACAATTGGCTCTAGTGCATATGGGTTTGTTGAAATTTGGTTCCCTAGACGCAAATTGTGTTGTAATTTGATTACCATTACATATATACATGTGTTTATCTTTCCATAAAAGTTTACATACTTTGGTATCCACTTTTTTATGGTAATGTCCTTAGATTATGTGTCATATCAAATGGTTATAGAAGATCTCATGCTATAATGAGATCCTAAAGATACTATGAAAGTAATATTTATATAATGTCCTATGGTCCAGTTACATCATTCTGATAGGACACAAATGATGATTGACTATCAGGTATTGGGGGATGATAAGAATTGAGACTTCTAATCATGAAGTTTGCACATGGTGATCTCTAATAGTTGAGATCATGAGGACATACCCCATAATAGGAGCACCACATGTTTCTAGTGTCATTCGTTATTCTTATCTATGGACATGTCTAACAGTCTCCCGACTGGAGATCATTATCAATGTTTGTCACTAAATTGCATACTATGATGTCATGATAAAAACATGGAAATGAAGTTGTGGTGAGGTAGTTTGCATTGGGTACATCATTGGTGACATGACATTGATAGAATGATCAAGATAAGATTTGTTGCTTCTGAGTTGGGGAAGAGCTCGAGCCTAGTTTATTAGGATGATAGAACCTTAATTAAATCAATGTACATTGTAGACGAAGGTAAGGCCATCTAGATATATCAAAAAATATTGTAAATCAAGGAAAATGATGATGACACAATTGTATATCCTGATTTATTGAGATATTGACGACGAAGAGATAATATTACATAGACTGTGTTCATTAGAAGGTATTCATGAATATGAATTTTCTTTATCTCTATAGGGCCTCGATTGGTTGCTAGACCCCACTCTTGGTCAGTGAATATTATTCACTACTATTGAGATAAGATACTAGAGGGTCACACACTATACTGCTTTGGGAATCTACCCTATTCTGCTGAATTGGAATACAATATATGGTGGGCCCCACCACAACGTCTGTGTATAATCCATGTTCTATGGATCACCAAGGAATAAATGAATTCACTAATTATTCTTGTTTTTAATAATTCGTTGAATTTATTTATGACATGTATTTACAAGGGATTTAGTAAATTCAAAGATAAATATTATTCGAACAGAAATTAATTAAATATCCTGGGTTAGTTTAATATTACCAAGATACATGAGGCGAGTTAAAGAATCATTTTTATCACATAATATAATTAATATATATTCGAGCTAACTGATAAATTGTAAATAATATATATGGAATTCATTAATTTTTCATAAATAATTATTTAAAATACTTGTATGGATGATTTTTATTACACGGGGGCCAGGAACCCAAACCGGGTAATATTGATATTCACTATATAAGTGGAGAGAGGCTCATCCCATAGGGATTATCCATTCATTGGAATTGAGAGCCTCTCTCTCCTCCTAAATCCTAGAGAGAGAATCTCTCAAATAAGAAAGTTCATCAAGATCCGTCTTCTCAGATCAATGACGTTGGCTTGTGGTGATAACCATTGCATTGAAGCGGTCATCAGTGTATTACAATAGCAACCAGATTTTTGAAAAATGATATGCAAGTTGATTCAAGAGGCATGTGTGGATGATCTAGAGGGATTTAAAATTGAATTCTTCAAGAAACATTCATCGACATCTTGCGACATGCATTCACACCATAGATCCGAATGAGGTTCATGCTTAGTTTATTTTTTACTCTGTTTAATCCCTACATGGTTCTTGTACTGTACCGAGATATGAACACTAGAGTCGATGATGTTATGTCACTCGAGTGATGATTTTTTTTAAATTCCCAGCGCATAATCTTCCACTACTCTTCCCAGTACTAATCAGATGTATCGGGGAACATATATTAATTTTTTGTGATTATTAATGAGTGTTCATAGAAATATTTTGATTTCATATTGTAATCTAATGATAATTGGTTTAATGGAATGATTATACCCTTTAATGTTAAAATGTGGGGTTTTAATAATTTTGTTTTCATGTTTTCAATGTTTTATAAGACACCCTCATGATTATGACTTTACCTTTATATTTTATTATAATTTTTTTATGAAAATAATTGGGTATAAATGTCGATTTCATGTGTTTGTAAATGATTATTTGAGCTCAGTATTTTTATGTTAAATGAAAACTCTCTTATATTATCTAATGATTATGAAATGAACTAATAGGTTTATTTATTTATTTTTATATATCATTTATTGATATTTTTGTTCCAATACAATACTTTCAAATGTTTTTCACATTATTTACGAATGTGTTTGGATAATAAGGATTTATTGTTCAAAATTGTGAATATTTGTAATAAAAAGAAAACCAATTTAATTTTAAAGTCATTAATTTTTTAAAAATGGATATTGATTAAAAATTTACACTTTCTAATGTATGGGATTTTTACATAAGAAAGATGACCGAATTCTCTAAAAAATAGGCCTAAAAAGATGTTTGGGAATACAAGAAAAAGAATTCTTGTTTATAACTTTAATTATGTATTGAATAATTATTGAGATCTTAGAGTAACTGAGTTATATAATATAAAAATATATAATGATCTTAATTAATATAAATATATTTATTACTGTTTAGTGAATTAATAATCAAATTTTAGTGAGTTCATTTTATTCCTTAATTTTTTTTTCAAATATCGTGTTTGTTTGATTTTGAGAGAAAATATTATAATTAATTTATTAAACATTTAGAAAATATATTTTATAAAAAAATATAATTATTTAATTTATTATATGAAAATTATATTTTGATTTAATATTTTTATTTTTCTAAAAAGTTATATTTTTCATTAAATCGTAAAAAATTACAGATTTTATTGAACTTTTTCTTTTAATTTAATGTATTTATTTTGTAAATTATTCATTAATTTTTTTAAATATTTATCAAATTCCTTTTATTATAAATTATCTAATTACTTTTATTTTAATCTATATAATTCTTAATTTTTGTATAAAATTATTTTATTGTTTAAAATACATTTTTCTAGAAAACCTCTTTTTATTGCATTTTTCCAGTTTATTCTAAATGTAATTTTTTTATTATAGATAATAAATTTGATAAAATAGATACAACATTTGTAATTAGAATTTTCAAAAAAAATTTATGTATTTCAACATTATTTTTTGTCATGATGGATAGTATTTGTGTTAAATTTTCGTCACATTGGTATGGGAAAATCGGATAATTAAGGTTAAAAAAATGTTATCAGGATTTAAAAATTTATCCAATACGTGCATTATTTATATTGGATGTGTTTAGTTAAAAAAATATCATCCAATGTTCATTATATAAAAACTTGGTTCCATTTTTCTTTGATAAATAACTTAATATTATATTAATTTAGGACTAAATACAAAATATCCCTCCCACTATTTTAATAAATGTTTTTTCATAGTGATAGAAAAATTTTATGTTTAATGAAAATGGTTTATTTTTAAATATGAATGTCTTTTCTGTCATTATAATTTATTTTTCCATTTATTAAAAAAATAATTACTTTTAATACTTATATAACACCGACACAGTGTTTGTCCACATTGTAGAAAAATAATATAAAATAATTTAAAAACAAAAAAAAACATATTTTTTGGATTATTTATTATTCTAGAAGAATATTTTGGATATCTATAATTTATTCAGTATTCATCAAAATTTTTCATTCAAATTATTTTACTGTTTTTATTTTTTTAATGCTAACTTTGTGAATGTTATTGAAAATGAATTTACTAGCATATTAATTGAAAGAATATTTTATTATATGAATTGATATTCATAAAAAACTTATATTATCATAATTTAAAGTGTTATAGTCTATAATATCCACCTTTTGCGCTCATTAGTCACATTTCCTTTTATATTGATGTTTTAAACCCCATAAAGATAAAAACCGATTGGTATTATAGTAATTGTCAAAAGGGTTAATGGGATAATAAATAAGAGATAAGTGTTAAAGCATTTCATAAACTTGTATAAATATTTTCGGAAGATGAAATTTAGAATTATAATCATCCTAATATAATAATACATCAATTTTGATATATCTGAAATGGATAAATAATTTATATTAAATTAATACTTTATGTAGTTCCAATGGAGTCCCTCTCATCTCTTATATAATGACACCATGTTCCTCACAATTCATGAGGTATTTATCATGGATATAACCACAAAAATATCATTAAAATACTGATATATATTATATATGGGATGGTCTTATTAAAAGGGCATCTCTTGGGTTCTTGATGAGAGATCCAAAGGAGGTTCTTAAAAGAGGTGGAAATTATCATAACCAAGCACTCTCATTTTACTTCTCATTATAACTCCTTCAATTTTGACCTAAACATTACAATAAAATTACATTTTTATATTCCATATATTTAGTTTTTATTTTTTTAAAGGAAAATTTTTATACATCTCCTTTTCCCATCAAATTGGAAATAAAAGTATCGCTCGTGCATATCTACAAACTACCTCCTCTATAATGTGATATAATTAATTTTACATCACAACAAAACATGGATGTTTATATAAATTATTTTAATAAATATATAATATTTATTAAACTATCTTGGTTATGTAAAGGAGAATTATTATTTACTTTCCTTTTGTTACACCCATCAAAAAATGGACACATCACTTGTGCATTTGTAAGGACTACCATCTCCTCAAAGTGATGTAATTAATTTTTAATCACATATTTATATGAATAGTAATAAAATTGTATATAATAATTATATATGATAATAATAAAATATGAAACACTTTGGATATGATTTAATGAGGATAAAAGTATAATGATTGAAAATGACTAACTAAAACTTACATGACAAACAAAATAATTAACACCGAGAAACAATGATTTTCACAAAGTGTTATTCATAATTGGTTGTTGAAATTTTAAAATTAGATCATATATGATATAATAAGTCTATATATATTTCTGGTATATAACTAAAATAAATTCATTTTATTATACAATAGCTTAGAGTTCTTGTTATGAATTTTTGAATTGAGGTAAGAGTTTCTCATCTCACTTTCATTACAATGAGACAAATAAAATAATGACCACATATTTTTTGTGTTGTGTTTATATATCCTATTAATTTATTTTATGAATAATTCTATTAAAATTATTGGTATTTAAAAACCATATAAGTTTCTCTCTTTTAGTATACTTTGATTCAGATATTACAAAAGTTTAAAGGGTTCATCATCTCAATATTGGTTCAATGAAACATGATTAATGTTATGAACCATTTTTTGTTTTTAAGGTGTATATACTAATCATTTTAAATTCTATATCCTGAATATCCTTATGTTATATTTAAAATTTCAATTTATGTTATTATTCCCTGGGGATTTTTATGAAATAGATACCAAGTCGTTATGGGTTAATTCTTTATTCACAATTTCAATTGGGGCCGTTTATGTTTATGTTTCCTTTGAGGGAATTATTTTATTTCACTATAAAACAACCCATTTTTTTTATTGGTTAATTATAGTTTTTAAATGTTTTATTATAATTTCCATCTCTTCTGTACTCAAAATGAACGAAAAACATTTTTACGAAAAATCGACCTTAATTCTCATGGTGGCTGGGAATATTTTTCTTCCATATCCATATTATTTAAACATTTTTTAAAAGTTAATTATCTATGATAAAATTAGAATTTCAAGTCTATTAAAATTATTTATTACTTTATATATAATTTTATAAAAGGAATCTTCTTATAGTTATTAGAATGGTGTATGTTTTACTTATTAAAAAATTGTGAAAAGAGTGTTTTTTCAATGCACACATCATGAGTGGATTTTCATGAAATAAAAATTATTCATTAATTAGAAGGTTTTGTTTTATAATAAATGAAATTTATTTTCAATGAAAATTAATTTTTCATTATTTTGAAAATTTTAGTTTTAATTTTATCGAAAGAATAATATTTTCCCCATGTTTTAAAAGAATAATTTTAAATGTTCTACTAATGGTGTTTTTCATTTCTGTCAACATACATTGACGTTTCTTATTCTCTTCTTGGTGTTGTTTATTGTTATATAATCTATATTATTTATCTGGATGTTTTATTATTATGTGGGAATTGACATGAGACACATTTTATTTCCATTAGGATAATTATGATACGATGAATTCTTTTAGGATTACGATTATGAGAAGTTTAAGAAAACCATTTATTTTTCACGGGTGGTGATATGGTGATATGATGAACTTGTTTTGATCCTATGGAATACATATAAATGTATTTTTTTTGTGATGGGTGGATATATTATATCCATCCTGCACATTGGGTAAAGATAAATGTTTTATGACATAAAAGGGTACATGAGAGGTTATCCCACAACCAAAATAGGGTACACAAGAAGTCATCTGAAGCCTAAAGTAGGTACATGGGTGTTTATACTACGTATAACATGTGATGAATGTCTTAGTCACTACCCATGACATAATATTTAGATGATTATTATTATGCCGCCCTTTATTACACTCTTTTAGGAAATAATATTGCATCAATGTTATGCTCTCATTAATAATGTTATTAATTTTATTTATGATTTGTGTCTTATGAACTACAATGATTCATTCCAAGACTCAGTATTGTGATCTATGAATTGATGGGATTGTGATCGCATAGCGATTCACTATTAAATTCCACCCTTACACCGCCATTTTAAACCATTTTTAATGAATATTCAAAATATAATAATAAATTTCACATCATATTAGATTCAATGAATTAATTTTTATCAATATTTAATAGGGAAATTTTACTTGTTTCAGTGTTTACATTGTAGGAGGAGGTGATTTGGAGAGCCCTTGAAGGAATTCAAGAAAAATGGGAAAAAATGTGCGAGTACCCAAGCATTCTTGTGGACATTAATATGTATTATGGATAATTTGTACCTAAAATTGGGATAAAATGGGTGTATTAATGACAAATAAGGTGGGATACATTTACCTAGAAAATCATGGATCCCAATTTTTCAATTTGGATGCCCAAAATATGACCACAATGTGAAGAAATTCTAGGAAATCTAGATTGGACCATCCTTCTATATTTGTGCCACAACTCGGGCCTCAGTAATCCCATTGGGCTGATTTGACCTCCCTAGGACAACTAAATCTATGTCTCACCTATCCACCGAATTTAATGACAATTGAAAAAGTTTTGGTCAGTCAACCTTCCAGATAAATAAGGATTAAAAAAACTTTCCAAAATAGTGACCAAGTCCCTTAGGCACATGAATTATTTTGTGGAAAGTGGGATGTTTTTGTCCTTAAAATCACTCCCCCACACATTCTCTCATGTTCAAAAACCAGGGGTGAAGGTTTGTAGAATTAGAGAGTTCTCTTCACCCATTCGAGTTCTCTTATACCTCATGTACTTCTAAACATACTAGTGATCAATTTGGGGGGTGTTCCTTATTGTAATATCGAGCTCCACACTTGTAATATTTGTAATGTAATTGATTTAATTTTTTTTCCAATTTTTCTTCATTTATACCTTCTAAATTTGAGTTTATTCTAGTGTGATCAAATACAAATCAATGGAACAATAATCCTCATGCTTCCATGCATAACCCAGAACTTGTGATGATTTGAGTGTGGTTGCCTCTTTTCTCACCCCTTCTCATTCATGAGTGTGCCAATGGATTACTTCACTTGATAAAATTCAGGAGATTGAACCAATGAAAATTCATTTTTTTCTTGTGAAATATTTTATCATTGACACAAATCTGGTCATCTCATCACATTGTTAATGTCATACCTTATTGAGTTCTGTTTTTACATCGATTTATGTTTCTTGATTTTGAGCTGCCACTGATAATAAATATTTTTGATCGATAAAATACTAGGTCATAACCTAGTAAGAACTCAAATTTGTTTAATGGTTTCAGTATTTATAAAATCAAGGAATCAATGATCCTTCCATTTCCCTTGAGAGCGATGAAGGATTGAGTATCAAGGGACACTTACCCGGGTTGATCACGATTTCTCCAACCATTTTTCTAACTTAGTAATATAGATTCAATTTATATTTTTAATAATCCAAACCCAAGTTTTATAAAACCCATTTCCATTTTTAAATTCATAATTAAAACCTTATTTTTTAATTAATTATATAAGGCTCCGTCGAGAGACCACCTAGGGTTGCTGCTATACTATATGAAATTCTAGTTAAAAATAAACATCTAATCTGATGCGCTCGACAACGTGATAATATTTTGGAACCATTTCTGGGGAGCCGAGAATTTTTTATTCTTCTTTATTTCCTTTTATTTATTCATTTTACTTCTTAATTAGTACTCCTTTAAATATCCCACCCCCATTTTATTGTTTTTGTTTTGGATTTTTGTCATTTTTTTGTTTTTGTGTGTTCTATATCTCTATATAATTATATAGTATAAAATTCACTTTTATTTTCTCCTTTAATTTCATAAGTGTTTTTATTTCATTCATATTCCATAAAAAAAAACAGCAAATAGTCAATCAATCAAATTGGACATCATAATTGCATGATAAAATCTGTCATAGAATCACGAATCAAATTTGACCCTGAAATTAAAAAAACATTTCACGACCAAATCAGGGAATCTAGAGTAGGACAATCATGTAACATTGAGTAAGTCCTTGTGGAACCTCAAGTGGTTCTAAACCAAACAAAAATTGAATCTAATCAAACCCCAGAAATCATGGCTACAAATAACTGAACATTAAAAGAACATACCACCCTGGATGTGGAGTAAAAACCTGCATACATCCAATATCCAAAGGAAGAAGCCAACTTTGGGATGAGATCTAGCCTCATCCACCTACTTCCCAAATTTCATGGCCTTCATGGTGAGGACCCTCACAATCATCTCAAAGAATTTCATATTATATGCTCCACCATGAAACCCATGAATGTTTCTGATGACCTAATTATGTTTAGGTCCTTCCCTTTCTCCCTTAATGGTGTAGCTAAAGACTGGATATTCTATTTGCCTACCACAATTGGAGGATGGATTGACCTAAAAAGACTCTTTTTAGAGACTTTATTTTCTGCCTCCCGAACTACATCAATTAGGAATAACATCTATGGTATTAAGAAATCACAAGGTGAGACCCTTCATGAATACTGGGAGAGATTTAAAAGACATTTCTCAAGATACCCCCACCATTAGATTAGTGAACAACCATTAATAAAATAATTATATGAGGGAATTATTTCCATGTATCATGGAATGATTGATACTGCAGCTGGTGGTTCCCTTGTTCATAAAACTCCTACCTCTGCTCATGGATCAATATCCAACATGGATCAAAATGCCCAAAATTTTGGTACACAAGCTATTGCACCAACCCAGGGAGTTTATGAGGTAAGTCATCCATACCTAGAACAAAAGGTAGATAATAAACTTGATGAGATGCAAACCCTTCTTATGGAATTATCTCAATCACAAGGTAACTCACACTCTTCATCAATTTCATTAAATTGTTGTATATGTTCTGAAAATACTCATTTTGCTAACTAGTGCCCACAACTTCAAGATTCACCTGAGTCTTGTGCAACCGTTTTCCCAGGGTATCCATTCTAACAAGAACCTCCCTTTAATCAAGAACCATTTAGGATAAATCCAAAGCCCATGTGGTAAGCACAAATGTTGTACCAACTAGGATGAAACTCAAGCTACACCAAGCATAATTGGTATCAACAACAACAAAGTATGAAAACTTCATTTCCTTCAGCTTCTCGATATAGTCCACCTCATCCTACCAAACCTTATCCAAGCCTCGATGATATGGTGAAGCCAATGGAAACCTAGAACCTCCAGTTCAAACAGACCACATTATCGGTAA
Organism: Viscum album; assembly: GCA_963277665.1. Classification (NCBI taxonomy): domain Eukaryota; kingdom Viridiplantae; phylum Streptophyta; class Magnoliopsida; order Santalales; family Viscaceae; genus Viscum; species Viscum album. The sequence goes on along the minus strand of OY728126.1, from coordinate 1,241,463,731 downwards.
TTCAAGACCTACGAACTCAATTGGGACAATTGTTGAACACCATTGGTGAGATAAAGATCAAGGTTCAGGATAATTACCTTCCTAACCCATTTCCAATCCAAAAGATAATGGAAATGTTTATTCAGTAACACTTCGCAGTAGTAAGGAAGTTTCAATGTCCAATGATTATACCCAACAGTATGTCCCCCTCTTGAAAAAACTCTTTCTCCACCCATAAAAAGTTTCAATGAATAAAATACAAATAGAAAGTGTAATCAAATTATCATTGATGATTGAAATAAAAAATCCATCCCTCTTCCTTCTCCTACAAAGAATCTCTAAATCTATGAAGAATTTTGATAATGATATTGATAATGAAAAAATGGATACATTTAAAAAGGTTCAATTTATCATTACTTTATTGGATGCAGTTAAAAAAATTCCTTGATATGCCAAATTTCTTAAAGAACATTGTACCCATAGAAGGATGATGAAGGGGAATGAAAGAGTCAACTTAGGAAGGAATGTATCGGCCTTGATTCAACCATCAATTCCCAAAAAATACTAGGATTTGGCCACATTCAGGATACTGTGTACCATATAGGATTCTTTTTTGATGCTATGCTAGATTTAGGTGCTTCCATTAATGTAATGCCTCACTCTATAAATACTTCTCTACAGGATGGAGAGCTTCAACCAATATTCATTTTCATGAAACTTTCCAATCAGAGTACTATGCATCCAACAAGAGTGATTAAGTATGTCTTTATAAGAGTGAAGAATCTCATCTTCCCTGTTAACTTCTACATTCTTGAGATGGAGGATACCCGAACCCATGGACTTACCCTCTCATACTTGGGATTCCATTACTGAAAACAACAAATATGATAATCAATATTCACAATTTTATGATATCCATGGAGGTAGGTGGAGAAATGGTAAGTTTAAACATCCATGAGGCTATGAGAAACCCCGTTGAAGAGCACTCCACTCTTCCAATATATTCGATGGAAGTTATTTAAAATGAAACACACACACAATTATCTCCTTAACCCATACTCTGAATCATTTTCCTCTTCTTCTCCCTTGGATGATTTGTGTTTTTATTCATGTTTTGATTGTTGTGTGGTTTTGGAAAAATGTTAATTTTGTGATTTGATTGATGAGTGTGTTCATTATGAGGTACCCATGACCATTGATGATTCTACTAATCTCATTTCCATATATTCTCTTTCCATAGATACTAAATATGAGAAGATTGTTTCATGGGCCTCACTCCCCCTAAACCCCCTCCCTCAATCCAGAAACCAGTGGTGTTGGAACATAAAAAACTCCCTTATAATTTAAAATATTCATATTACGGGGGTATTGACCAATTTCTTGTCATTATTGCAATAACCTCTCTCCACAGTAGAAATGAAAACTGATCATCCTTTTCAGAGAGTGTAAAAAATAGATATTATGGACATTGGGTGATATTCATGGGATTAGTCCATCTATTTTTATTCACTATATACGTTTGGATGATGAGTCTAATCTCATAAGATAATCTCAATGCTGGTTGAATCCGACTCTCCTTAAAGTGGAAAAATCGGAAGTTAGTAAATTACATTCTACGGGGATCATTTATCCAATATCTGATAGTAAATGGGTTAGTCTAGAAAAAATTGTACCTAAAAAACTGGAATAAAAGTTACGTCAAATGAAAGTAATGAATTGGTTCTAATACATATGCAGAATAGATAGCGAGTCTATATTGACTACAGTCGACTGAATCAAGCCACATGCAAGGACCACATTTTTTTAGCTTTCATTAATTTTTTTTTAGAAATATTGGATATAAAGTTCCATTATTGTTTCCTTTATGGATATTAGTTTTATTTTCAAATCCATATAGCCCCCTATGATCAAGAAAAGACAACATTTACCTATCCATTTGGCACATTTTTATATAGAATAATTCTTTTTGGTCTATGTAATTCTATTGGTACATTTAAACGATGTATGTTGAGTATTTTTTCTAAGTACCATGATAGTTGTATGTAAGTATTTATAGATGATTTCATGGTATATTATTCTTATTTTTATGATTGTTTGGAACACATAGGTTCTGTCCTCCATCGCTGCATTGAAAAAAATATTGTTTTAAAATATGAGAAATTCCATTTCATGGTTGAGTGGGGGATACATCTTGGGCATGTAATTTCAAATAAAGGAATTCAAGTTCATAAATAGAAAATGGAATTAATTTATGCCATTCCATATCCAAAATTTGTTCGTGAGGTGTGATCTTTCTTGGGTCATGCTGGTTTTTACCGCAGATTCATTAAAGACGTTAGTAAGATCACACCTCCATTATCCCAGTCATTAAAAAGAGATTCTAAGTTTGTGTTTGATAAAAATTGTGAGAATGCATTAAATTCACTAAAAGGAGTCTCACATCACCTCCCATAATCCAACCACCAAGGTGGGATCTCCCCTTTGAACTTATTTGTTATGCCTCTGACATTGTAGTTGTGTTAGTTTTATCACAAAGGGTTGAGAAGGCTCCTCCTGTAATTCTATATGCATCAAGTACCCTTAACCCTGCCCAAGTAAACTACACAACCACTGAAAAAGAACTTATTTCTGTAGTTTTTTCCTTGGAAAAATTTCATTTATATCTTCTTGGGTAAAAATTCATTATCTTTTCTGACCATACTACCCTTTAATTTCTCTTAATGTAACCAGAAGCTATGCCTGGCCTTATTCGATGGATGCTCCTCCTCTAGGAGTTTGACCTTGATATTTGAGATAAAAGGGGAGTGGAAAATGTTGTAGCAAACCAAATTAGTAGGATCTCTCCACCATTGGACCACCATGTGGACTCATCCCTCCCCATTGGATAATTATTCCCTTATGGGAATCTTTATGGTGTTGTGGACATTACCCCATGGTACGAGGACATTGTAAATTTTCTAGCAACATCTAGGGTCCCCACTAATTTTAGCACTTCACAATCCTATTGTCTTAAGCAGGATTCTGGGTGGTATATTTGGGATGTCCCATATTTGTGGAGAATTTTTGGTGACCAAGTAGTTCTTCAGTGTGTCCCTGACCATGAGTTCACCTCTTTTTTGACCTTCTACCACACATTGGATTGTGGGGTCCACTTTGGCTCTCAAATAACAGCTCTAAAGGTCCATGAATTATGAATTTATTGGCCAACATTGTATAGGGATTCCCATAAAATTTCTAGGTCATGTAGTTGTTGTCAATTCACAGGTAAAATCTCCAAGAGGAATGAAAATATTCAACAGCCCATGTTATTCTATTAAATATTTGACGCATGGGGAATTGAATTCATATGGACTTTTAAAAATTCATTTGGATTTGTGCACATCTTATTATCCATGGAATACATGTCTAAATGGTTGGAAGTAAAGGAAACTAGGACCAATGAATCTCGAGTTGTTTTTGATTTATTAAGGTCCCATATTTTCAGTATGATTGGTTTGCTGAGATTCATTATTAGTGATCAGGGTTCACATTTTGGCAATCACAAGATGAAAAATTTTATTCATAAGTATGGGGTTGATCATAAAGTCTCCACATCAAATCACCCCTAAACTAATGGACAAGAAGAAATATCAAATCGAGATGTTAATAGAATCTTGAAGAAATGGTACAACCCAATAGGAAAGATTGGAGTTTTCACTTAGATGATGTACTTTGGGTGAATCATACAACTTTCAAAACCCCAACCAGAATGTCACCATACAAAATTTTGTTTGGAATGGATTTTCACCTCCTGGTGGAGGTAGAACACCATGCATATTTGGCTGTTAAACAATGTAATATGAATCTTATAGATTAAAGTTATCACTGGACGCTAAATATTCAAGATTTTGAATAAATTAGATGTGATGCATATGAGAAGTCCCAGATATATAAAGAGAAGAAAAAGGCTATCCATGATACCATGATTTATCAGTGGAAGTTCTATATTGGTTCTAAGGTCCTCATGTATAATTCCTGGCTAAATCTCCACCCAAGTAAGATTTGTTCTTGATGGCTCAGTCATTATACTGTTACTAATCTTTACCCTTTTGGTTCAATATAGAATTTTCATGAGCTGAGTTGATGACATCATACCATCAATGGGAAGTGACTTAAACACTTATATGAGGATTTTCAAAACAATCTAGAGGAGGAAATTTTCCTTCTTGAACAAATATTCCAGTGAAACACACAAGGTTTTATCCTTTGTTCTCACATTCTCACTTATTATAGCGAGGAAACTGCACATTTTAGGTGTGGGGGTTGATACATTCATGAGTTTATTAGGATTTTTTTGTCTTTCTTCATTCTTCTCATTTTCACCTTCTTTATGGTATTTTCACTTTCCCCCACCTTGTCGAGTTCATTAGGATTTTCATCGTCATTCTTCTTTCTTCCATTTTTCACGTTCTTTATGGTATTTTCAATCCCCCCTTATGGCCATAAAATCATGTAACTTACTAAAAATGCATGTTGAAATTTTTTATTCCATGTTATTTTAATATTTTATGAAAACTTGTCTCTGTCATGGAAGAAATATTTGTATGAATTTAAAATCAGCGAGTGATTTTTAGTGAAATGGTTTTTTTCAATGATATAAATGGTTGTATCTCTATGAAACATTCGAGATAACTGATTCGCCTTGTGTGAGTAGTTTTTGGAAAAAAAGTGTAACTAATATCTCCACACATTTTTCACCAAACCACAAAGTGTGAATATTTCTTAAATAATAGAAGGTAAATATATGTTAGGTTAATGATTTTCATCTTAAAATGATATATCAATACATTCGTTCATTATCTGATCTATTTCATTACTATACCGGATTGACCTATACGTGTGTACCTGATATCTGACTGTTGTAAACCATAAAAACACAAAACAATTGAAACAAATTGTGTTGTGTCTTGGGCAGGTCAAAACACACTCCTCCTAAACCTTTTATATTGTTATAACTATTACAATTAGTGTCATAACAAAAAGGGTTGATAGACGAGTGTGATATTTGTTCCAAATGCAACATTTGAGAAAAACAAAAATAATAAATGAGGTGAGTGATTAAATGTACAATAAATGGGGAAATCTAGGTTTGTAGCTTATGGCCTGACTTTCATGAATGCTTAAGCTAATTGGTCTTGAAATATTATTGCAAATGATGTAGTTAAGGTTCGGTAGACAAAATCATTAAATATGAATAATGTTAAAAATAAACTATATTTATTGGATAGAAAGTGGAAATAATAGAATGGAATAGTTTTCACACACACACATAGAGATTAATTGGCATGGTTCACTTTTGAATTACTTTCTCAAGTTGGTATAATGAATATCTTTGAATTTCACTGTGATATGATTTATGAGACACCATTTTTCATTTCCACTAGGAAGAACTCCTTGGTGTGGTTTTTGCATTGACCACTTTACATTAATGAATTAATATTTCCTCAAAATTTTAAATCTTCATGATTTTGGGAATATATACATGCATAATTTTTTTGGATATGTTACTTTTCCTAGGAGTGAAAATGTTTAGGTGTGGGGGTGTGATCTCATAGTGATTCACTATTCAATTCCACCCTTACGCCACTGTTTTAAACTAGTTTTGTAATAAATATTCATAATATAATAATAAATTTTACTTATTGTTTGATTCAATGAGTTAATTATTATCACTTAATAGTAGGGAAATTTTACTTCTTTCGGTGTTTACATTGTAGGAGGAGGTGATTTGGAGAGCCCGTGATAGAATTCAAGAAAATTGGTCCAATTTGAGCGAGATCCCAAGCATTCATGTGGAAAGTAATATATAATGTGGATAATAATTGCATCCAATTTTTCTGAAAAAGGGTGTATGAATGAATAAAATGTGGGATACATCTCTCTAGAAGATCATGGATTCCAATTCATCCATTTAGAGGCCCAAAATAGGTCCATAATGTGATGAAATTCTGGGAGGGCCATATTGGACCGACCTTATGTATTTGGACTATAACTCGGGCCTTGAAGATCCAATTTGGATGATTACATAGACCATGGATAGATAAATTGAGGGTCAGCTCTCCAAAAAATTTCATGACAACTAAATGCATTTTGTTCAGTCAACCAGTCGGATAAAGAAGGATTAAAAAGTATTCACTGAATAATGACCTAGTTCCTTATGCACTTGATTTCTTTTTTGAATGTGTGATGTTTTTGTCCATAAAATAAATCATATACCTCATTCTCTAATATTTAACGACTAGGGGTGAATGATAGTTAAATTAGAGAGCTCTCTTCACCCATTTTAGTTCTCTTCTCCCTCATGTACTTCTAAACCACTTAGTGATCAATTTGGGGGTGTTCCTTGTTTTAATCCCGAGCTCCACACTTGTAATATTTGTAAGGTAATTAATTTCTAGGGTTTTTTCAATTTTTTCATTGTTTCTACCTTCTAAATTTGTTTTTATTATGTAATGATCAAATATAATTCAAAGGAAGAATAATTCACATTCTTCCATGCATAACTCGAATCCTATGATTATTTGAGTGTGATTGACTCTTTTCTCACCCCTTCCCTTTCATGAGTGTGAAAATGGATTGAGTCGGTTCATAAAATCCATGAGCTTGAACATATTAATATGAATGTTATTTCCTTTTGGAATATTTTATCATTGACACAAGCCTGGTCATCTCATCATGTTGTTGATGTGATGCCTTGATTGAGTTTCATTTTTACATCGATTCATGTTTGTTGATTTTGAGCGGTCTCTGATAATAAATATCATTTAGCCATGAAATACTAGGTGGTAACCTTGTAAGAACTCATATAAAATAACTAGTTTCAATATGTATAAAATCAAGGAATCAATTATCCTTCCCTTTCCCTTGAGAGTGATGACGGATTGAGCATCAAAAGACACTTACCCGGGTTGAACATGATTTCTCCAACCAATTTCTCTCACTTAGTAATATAGTTTCAATTTCTATTTTTAATAATCAAAACCAAAGTTTTATAACACCCCATTCCACCTTTTGGTTTCATAATCAGAACCTAATTTTGTAATTGATGATCTAATTCTCCAATGAGAGATGACCTAGGGTTGTTGCTATACTACTTAAATTAGATAAAAATAAACATCTAATTTTATGTGCTCAACAACACGGTCAGATTGATTTTCATATTTTAATAACATGTTCTAATTCAATTATTCTCATATTAATCTTAAATGATCATTGAAATAATCATTTTTAGACTTATTGAGCATATAAGCTACCACTTGCTCGTCTTTTTTATTCCCCATGCTATAAATATTATTTTTATGTATGATATTTCTATTATGGGTGATAGTTATGAATAATTATTTGAAAAATGATATTGATTTTTTTACTAATTATTTATGTATCCATGTTTCTACAGACACTAAAACTTTATGGTTCTGGTGTCGATCATAATGATATATAATGAAAATTATTGTAATATGTTTCCATATTTATATATCAAATGTTTAGGTCATCTCAAGGTTCATTATCTTTCCCATAGGACAAATACTTACAAAGATTATTCCCATTGATATGGTTTATATTCCTCCCACTGTGAATCATTTCTAAAAAATGGATAACTATAGTGACCAAGTATTATCATTCATATATATTACATCGTGTTTTATGAATATTCACTACAATACACAAACACATTTCTAAAGAACATTATAGTTTATTTTCATTGGAAACATGGATTCACAAACTACTAGTCCATAGGTAAACTAAATCATCTCCCTCTATGATATTCATAAATATAAACCTTCTTATAAATATCATTATTAATACATTTCTTCGTTGCCTATAGAAAGGTAACACAAGAATGGGTGACCTCAGATGATCCTTAAGGGTAAACAAGGGAGATATATAAGAATAACATGAACATAAGGGTTTGAGAACATGAGAAAAACATTTGAAAAAAATACCCTACATATCAAAGATCAAAACCCCAAGTCATGTAATAAATATTGGAAGTTCATAAGAAATGAATCATAAGGAAATAAAATAAAATAATCCCTAAGAGAATAACATTGGCATAATACATAGATTTTTTCCATACACATAAAAATATAAAATCATTTCCATATTAGTCAAGGATCATTTCCAAGGTTATCATTGTTGAATGAGTTTACTCCGAAAACCATCATAGTAGTCATGGTTCACTACCAAGTATATAATAGTGGAATAAGTCCCTTATTGAACAATGTTCACTCCTTGTACAAGTCCTATTTATCTCATGAGATATAAATCCTTAACCAATGCATTTAAGATAGATATAGGTCCCACCAATATGATAATTAAAATCGTATTTATCTATGCTAGAAGATCATAAGACATTCATCATTTTAGAACCCATGAAATGGAATGGGGTTCATAAACACTTCATTATATTATAACTCATAAAAAAGAGACATGTTTCATAATCAGTTAATTATTTCATTATAGTATAACCCATGTAAAAAGAAGTTGTTTCATTATAATTTCATCATTGTATAACCCATGGAAGAGAAATAGGATTCATAAATATTATAAAATAATAAACATAAACCATTAAAAGAAATAATAAGAATCATATCCTGGGATCGTATTCCTATTATGTCATAGGCAACATCAATTGGTGTCATCTTATATTGAAAATTATTTTTAATGATCATTTAAAATATTTATAGAGGAGAATATCTATTATACTTTGAGTTCCAATTATTGAAACATAAAACCATTTAAAAAATCCTTTTCTTTTAAAATAAAAATGAATAATAAGAAATCAAGGTTTAAATAAAATAAATATTATGATGATTGGATGTTTTTTACACCATACACATTAAAATAATAATTCCATTTTCATTTTTTTGTAAAATACAAATGGGAATTGTTTGGAAAATGACATATAGTTTCCATTATTTTAAAATAAAAAATAAAAAATTGTAAAAAATTATTTTAAATTTAATTGTATTATAATAAAACATTTGTGATTTTTTTTAAAACATGGTTTTGGAAGAAAACTGATTTCCTAACAAAGATAGAAATAAAGACAAATTTTATTAAAAACAATTTATCAATAATTTTAAGTAACAGAGTGAAAAAATAAAAATATTACATTAAAATAACATTAATAACCCGAGGATAAGAAAATTTATGAGTATACTATGAGATGGATCATAATATTTTATTATCAGAAACATAATCACAAATAACCCCGATAACCGATGTGATTGTAACATAAAATCATTACAACTTTGGTAACATTGAATCATAAGACCTATGAAGAAATATAAAAAAGTAGAATGTATAATATCATGAGGATAACTAAATTCAAGATATTACATTTCAAAGGGTCTTTATATATGCCTCATGAAACTATATAGTTTCATAACATAATATATGTCTCAAAGAAGAAATATTTGAGAAAAAATACCTTATATATTTTGTATATTTTGAACCAAAAACATCATGAAGGAGAGACCCTTAAATGAATTTAATAATAAAAATAGTATTAATCTTAATAATAATAAAATACATTCATGGGTATTATATAAACCATATCAAATAAATAGGTGGTTAATATGACATATGTCTCCTTAAAGTAAAAAAGTGAGATTTAAATCCCTTACTATAAGTCTTAATTTCCATCATACATGTTCAAAAATCATGAATAATAAATATATTATTAATATATATATATATTGAACAATAATTAAATATTTAATACCATATAATATTTTCTTATGACCTTTAATTTCCTATTTATTAACAACTCAATATTAAAGTTATATTTTGGGTAATAACCACATTGTTTTGTATAATTATTTTGATTTTTCCCTCTTAATTTGATCATGATTTCATGATATATAATTTTTTACCATGATATAAATATCATAAAAATTCGGTATATCTGTATTTAGAGTAATCACTAAAATTTATTGCTAGAAAAGGAAATACACTATTCATGGATACGATAGGCCGTACGTACACATTAATGTTATTTCTTTTTTAATTTCAAATTTAAAGGAAGAAATTAAAATGATAATTCATTAAAAAATAATTTATATGTCATATATATCACATATGTTAATTAAAACCATCCTTATTACCTTCCATGTAAATTGTGAATGAATCAAATAGCTTCACAAGGCGGTAGTCCACTATACATACGAGTGATGTTATCATATTACCAAAAAATAGAGAGTATGAAGTTATTTTTGTATAATAATTATAAAAGTATAATAATATAATAAATATCATATATTGATAATAAATCCATAATTTTTATTGCCTTAAGAGGCGGTAATGGAAGAACGAATGACATCAGTTCATGAGGTGGTAGTCCCCCATGCACACAAACAATGATTTCGTAACCCCTTTGATTGAAGTGGAGATAGTTGTAGGTCATTCAATTAAGATAAAACATATATTAATATAATATATAATTATTATATTATATCATCATGGTGTAATAAGAATAAAAGAACGTGTATGAAGAAATAAAAAAACACTCGTTGAAGAATGTTACATTTTATTTGAGTATCCTCATTAGGTTTCCACCAAACAACTTCTTTTGTTAGATTTATGTCCATAATAAGTCTTAAAAGATGAGATAAGGGATGTTGGGAAGTGATTTTGGTAGGTATCATTTGAAAAAAAAGTGTTTGATTGTGTGAAAATAGTAGGAGAGGGGTGGCCTTTAATACATGTGGGAGAGGATACTCTTTTTATTTTTTGAATGAATTAAGTGATCCCACATTTTTAATATGTAAAAAGTGTAAAAAATAGACCATTATATTACCATATTGGTATAAGGGTATAAATATGGGCATAAAATGTATTTTCGATAATTTTATGGGGCATTATAATCCTTATCCTTTTAGTTTAACACCAGGTAGTCCCATTTTTCCCTTAATTGCGGTATTTTTTTTTATAGTTTTCACTTTTCATTTCAGTAAAAAACAATGTTTTACATATCATTCAATATAATATAAGTTTAATCCAAATTATTAATTACATTTTCCAAATTCATCTAATTTTATTAGTTCTCAAAAACTAAAATAAAACCATTTTTTGGAGAGTAGTATTTTTAAAACATATAACGACTTTACCCAAAATTATATACTTTCTTATCTGTATGTTTCAATTATATAAAAACATTCTAATTAATATTTAAAAACTATTTATTATAATTCATATTACTATTTTTAATGGATAGTTTATAATTATCTCATTTAAATAACTATATTAATAATATATCATAGTTTTGTAAAAACAAAGTGGGTAATACAGGCTAACCCAATGTTGCATATATTACAATATTAACATGATGTTGCATGTAATGAATGATTAACATGGTGTTTCATGTAACACAATATTAACTTGGTGTTTCATGTAAATCAATCTATAAAATATATTTAATTTATTCAAAAAAATAATTAATAAAAATTTAGGGTGTTACATTATACCCCCAAAATAATGAATTTCACCCTCAAAATCCATGACTCCAATAAAAACATGTAATGAAAATAATGCCTAATTATTTCCTTAAATTCCCAAATATATTATTCAAAATAGATGTTTCCCCCAAAAATATTGACCATGTGAGTGTTATTGCTTCATTTAACTATCTTTATATGATCCAAAATCTATACTGGTTATTCTTTATAGGAATGATCATGATCCAGTGATATGACATATGAGTTATGCACATGTGAAGGGATTTTTATGTACTTACATAGGAGATATACATGGGAAAAATTGTGGTATTTATAGTTGTTGGTGGTTGCATTAAGCATGAAGTCACTATTCTAATACGGTCATTAATTTCGTAGGGACCTATATACCTAGGGATCAATTTAACTTCCTTATAGAATATCATAATTTTATTCCATGTAGAAATTATTAGAAACACCATTTCACTAACCTCAAATTATAGATCACGCTAGTGATTATCATAATAGTTTTCTTCCAACTCAGAGCTTCCACGATCTGTTTCTGAATGAATTATTCCTTCTCAACTATTTCTTTAGCTATCTTAGTTCCCAATAGATTTCTTTATCCATTATTATTCTAGCACACTATAGATCTTCATTTCTTTATATAGAGGGATTTATAAGGATCCATCTAAATTCATTAGTGAAATTTACTATTGTAAGAAAGATCAACTATATTTATATTTTGATCCCAAAAACATTTGAAATAGAAAAAGATCTCAACATTTTCTATAGGTTTCAAATTAATCCCTAAAACTGAACATATGTCTGAAGGTGATATGCAGTACTAAAACAAGACATCATATCAGGAACCTGCTGAAGAATTCACTATAACATTATGTTAAACCACATATCCCAATTATAAGTAATGGATTTTTATACTCCATAAAACCTTAATACATCCTTAAAGTAATACTAGAAAGCTAATCATGAGAGAAGTCTTCTCTCATAGTGATGAAGTGTGTTGTCTTAGTAAGGTGATCCACTACAACCCAAATTGTTTTATACCCTTTATATGTTTTTTGGAGTCCAAAAACATCTATCATAATTTCTACCATTTCCACTATGATATGGGTAATAGATGTAATGTCCCCAAAGAAATTTTTATTTCATCATTAATTTTAGGACATTCCAAGCATTGATATATAAACTTTGCAATATTTCCCTTTATTCCAACCCACTAGAAATACTATTTTGAAGCACTATACATCTTCGTACACCAAAAATGAATATATAATGAAGAACTATGATCTTCCATTAATAACCCCTTATCAAAATATGGTATCGATGAAACACATACATGATTCAATAACCTTATAATTCCATCATGATCATGGTTAAACTCAGTAAAATTCATAACCTTCTTTTATAGTTCTCCACCATTATCATTTTCCTCCTTAATCATTACCTCGATAAGTGGTTAGACATTAAATTGAGAATGGAAAATCATTCCCCATACTTCAGGATTTCTATATCCATCCATTGAAATAATAAAATATTGGATATTTTGTTATCCTCATCCTGGATAAAGTAGCATGATTATTTGGGATCAAAGCATTAGCCACATTTCTCTCTTTCCTAGGGTGGTAATTTATATAGAAATAATAACCATTAATAGTCTATATTAATCTTATTTGGTTTATATTCAACTTCTTATATGAGAATATATAATTAAAAATTTTATAATATATATATATAAATTTTCTCTATAATGATAATGCCTCAATATCTTTATTTTAAAAATCACCACAGCTAACTCCAAAACATGAGTTGGATAATTTTTCACATAAATAATAAATTTAAATGAGGTATAATTTTTAAAAATGTAATTATTTATAATAAAACATCCCAATACCTTCTTGTAAGAATAACTATATATTAAAAACTATCCTACACTAAGTGTAATTTAACAATAAGATAATAGACTAATCTTCTATTCAGTTATGTTAAATTTTCTTCACATTAATTTTTCTAGAGGAACATGGATTCCTTATGAATTAAATTAGTCAAAGGATTATATATCCAATTAATATTCACCAAAAAATATCTATAATATAGAGTTAAATTAAAAAAAATAAAGATATCAGTCACTGTGGTTGGTCTCCTCCCAAAATAATGTGCATATATCTTTGATTAATATACTGATACAAACTCTCTTGAGATTATATAACCTAAAAAAGACAACTTTTATAGCCAAAATTTACACATGGTAAATTATGAATAGAGTTTCTCATTCCTTAGGTTATTTATTACAATTGTCAAGTGATCTTCATGATCATTCTTTCTATTTGAGTATATAATAATATCATCTGTAAAGACTACCACAAACTGATCATGGTAATCTCTAAATATTATATTCCTTATATCCATAATTATAGCATGGGAATTATGAAGACCGAATGGTGAGACAATATATTCATAGAGTCCATACATTGTGTAGAATGTATTCTTGGTTTATCCCCCTTCATGACTCTCAATTATTGATATCCAAAATGATGATTAGTCTATGAATAGTATTTATATCTATATATTTTATCAAACAATTCATCAATTATGAGAAGAGGATACTTAAAATTAATTGGGATCTTGTTCATCTCATTATAATAAATGAAGATTCAAAATTATCCATCATCCTTAAAAAAATGAACAGGTGCAACCCATAGCGACACACATGGCTGAATGAATCCCTTCTCAACGATTCCTAGAGTTACATATTCAATTTCTAAAAATCAATTGAGTCCATTCAATAGGTAGTCATTAAAATTAGTCCGTCACCAGGTATGAGTTCTACTAAAAACTAAAACTAATGTTTATAGGGAAAGATAAAAAAATCTATAAACACATCAACAAATTCCTTTACAATATGCATGTCATCGATGTCGAGTTTATCCCCAACCATTTGAGATAAATACCCATTCTAAATAGGAATTAAGACCAATATAATGGATTTTATATCCATTAGAAGTTCATTATTATCATCATATTGATTAAAGATCATAGGTTGGTTTGTAATATCACACCTTACATCCATTCCTCAATAATTGATGTGGGAATTATATAGATAATGGAAATCCATTCCCAATATAACCTCAAATTCTTCGAGATAATGAATGATAATATTTATAAGAAGAACATTCTCAAAAATATCAACCAGAATAGAATCATAGACTTGAGATGTGATCGTCATACCATTGTGGGTTTTCACTACTGATTATACAACTAATAATTTAGATATAATCATGATTCCCTTATAATGTTCATCAGATATGAAATAATTTATAGATCCTGAGTCAAATAATATATTAGTTGTTATAGTGTGGATGATAAGTGTTCCTTTCACCATGTACTTATCACACCACTCATCAGAAATAGTTATCTCATGATATTTACCTTTGTCTCCTGGATTAATAAATTGCTTACACCAATCATCATCCTTAACCTTCTATATGGTTATTGGTTAGTAGGATGACCATTCTCTATACATTTGAAACATAAGAGTGTGGGTTGTGAATTCTGTGTAATTTTATCTCTATTTTCTTTATTTTATATCTTCTTCCCATCACATCACTAATCAGTTTCCTGATGATCTACTCTTCACACTAAATACATTTTCTTTCCCCCTTAAGAAAATTTATTGTATTATTCTTCCAAAACATTGATAATAAAGAAAATATCATCTTTTTCTTCCTATGGTTATTTTATTTTCCATTGAATTACATTTTACACTTATTATCAAAATCATGAGACTAATACATGACCCAACCTCTATTTACACCATGATATCACATAGAAACAATCTCATCATATATTATGAAGTCTCTTATGGATATCACTCTTTATAGAGATGATTTTAAGCCAGTAGAGAATCGATCAACCTTAAATTCTATTTGGATGATAATACCATAAGAATACCTCAAAAGTCATGTAAATTATTACTCAAAGGTATCAATAGATTCATCATCATGTTTATTTATCTCAAAGAACTACTTCTCAATAGTGGTAAGAATAATATGTTGATGAACATATTTAAAAATATGTTTTGAACGCATCTCAATACATGGAGTCTATTTCAACAAACTACCTCGTATTATTTATAAAAGTCTACAATTGATCCCCTTCACCTTCCAAATGGTAGACATCAAAAATGAAATTTTTTAGTTCTGAATACTGAAAAATAGAAAATATCTTATTAGTGGGGATGATCCATTGTTAAAAAAATTATTATTCAAAGTGATGGTGGATATTTCCACAGAAAAGAGTCAACATAATGTAGTTCCCTCATATTATTTTTAGATGTTTGACATGATTCATTGCTTGAGAAATTTTCATGAGCATAACAATGAAATGTTTTATTCTAGATCCCATAATGTTTGGATGCTCAAAAGGACACTAATTTTATTTTCCAGTGCACTCAGTAATAACACATTTCCTTCATGTTTTACCCACTGACTAATACCAAAAAAGAATATTTTATGAAACAATAATCATGATTGGAATCCAAATAATCATGAAAAATAACATATATGATGTATAAATAACAACACCTTCATTAACCAATGAATACATAGGTTTATCTTAGGTCATTCATAGTCACAAACTTTTAATCATTCATGTTGGTTATTAAATAATTTTTGAATTCGAAAATCAAATCAACTAGGAGTGTTAAACTGGGTGTGTAGAAATTTCCATTGTCGTTCACTAGGTGACGATTGAGTCCAGTTCAATGTACCCTTTTTAGTGTAATTAACCCTAGGTACCTATGTTCCCATACCCTACATATAAAAGTTCATAATCTTGAGTCTTGAAATAAACATTGCTAGTTAATAAGACTTGAATCATTATGGAATCAATGAACATGATCTATGAGATCATAACATTGGTATAAGATAGAGAATTGTGGAATAAATGTAGGAATAGAAAATCATTTCCATATTAGTCAAGGGTTATTTGAAAGGATATCATAGTGGAATGAGTTAACTCCCCAAACAATCATAGTAGTCATGGTTTACTCCCATGACCACCATAGTAGACGAAGTCACTTACTAAATCAAACTCACTCCCCATTCTTATCCTATTTATATCAAGATATATAAATCATTACCCAATTCATTGGGGGGAGTATAGGTCCCAAAAGTATTATAATGAAGACCATATCAATATATTCCACAAGATCTTAAAACATTACTCATATCATATACTAGGAAATGAAATGGGTTTCATAATCATTTCATCATATCATCACCTATAGAAAAGAGATATGTTTCATAATAATTTCATCATTTCATCTTTTCATAACCCATCATAAAAGTGCAGGTATTATAAGAATTTTATCATGGTATAACTTGTGTAAGAGATATAGGGTTCATAAAAATCAATGACATCATAATCATAAACCACTCATATAAATAATAAGAATGGTACCATTGGATCATATCCCTAGTAAGGCATATGTACCATTAACGGGCATTATCTTAAATTGAAAATTATTTGAATCGATCATTTAAATCATTTTTTGATGAAAAAATACCCCCATAATGAAAAAAAATAATTTAAAACATAATTTTTCTTTCAAAATTTTCTTATTTGAAAATAAAAATTAAATCTTATAAAGGAAGATTCAATGAAATTAATTTCAATGGAAATGGGAAGTTTTGTTTATGTCGTACATGTTAAAACAAATATTCCTTTATAATTTATGTTTACATCCAAATGGGAATATCTTTATATAGAAAAAAGGATCCTTTATTTTTTATGAAGTCAAAGATGGGTTAAAATTTATTTTAAAAACCATATGATAATAAAAAAATTGAAATCATATTTGAAAAAAAATATTTTGGAAGAAATTTTATTTCTGACCAAATATTGAAATAAAGTCATATTTTCTTAAACAAATTCTTCCTATTATATTAAATACCAAAAGTGAAAAAATAGTACAATTACATGAAAATATCATGAATAAACAATGTATAATAGAATCCAAGAGTTTCTTCAGACGTAGAAAATAAAAGTTTATAATTAGAAACATATTTTTAAAAATCTTGATAAACGATGATATTGTAACATAAAATCACTACAATTTTGGAAACATTGAATTATAATCCCTATGAAGGGATAATAGAATATGGAACTTAAAATAGAACTTGGAAAAAAAATTTTCATGACATGACAACTCAAATAGGTTGTTTTATACACCTCGTGAAAGAATATAGGTTCATTACATATCGTAAATATCGAAGAAGGTAAATTAAGAAAAAATACCTTACCACTTGGGTTACTTTTGAACCACAAACCAAATTAATGTGATATATTAAAACTGATATGTAAATACCAATAGTTTTATGTATAATCCTCATAAAATAAATTCATGGGTACTATATACATTATATAAAATAAATAGGTTTTGAATATGGCATGTGTCATACATAAGTAAAAAAGTAAAACCTAAATCACATACCTTACATATTAAATTTCATCGTACATGTTCAAAACTACACTATAATTAATATAGGTTTATTATAAATATATTAAATAAAACAAATTTTATATATAATACCATATATGATTTTAGTATGAGTATTTACTAACCATTTATTATCAATTCCTTGTTAATGTTATATTTCAGGTAATAAGTACATTGTTTTTCGTATTTGTTTTGATTTTTTATTTTTGGCCCCAATAATTTTTTTAGGATTTCATCATATCTATAATTTTAACTGTGAAATAAATATCATATATATTTAGATTATATTTTTTATAGTAATCAATAAAATTTAGTGATAGTAAATGAAATACACAGTTCATCGAGATGGTATGCCGTATGTATGCATGAATGTTGATTCCATTCTCATGTTTGTTTGAAAGAAATAAACATAATTGATATATTTTTTTATAATAAGTTTTATTTCATATATATCACATATTTTTATTAAACCCATCATTATTACCTTCCATGTAAATCATGGAAAATCACATTGCTTCACGAGGCAGTAGTCTGTAGTACACATGAGCAACGTTGTCATATTCTAAACAATAGAGAGTATAAAGGTATATGGGATTTAATAATTCCATATGTATAATAATATCATTAATATAATATATTTATAATAAATACCTCATTATTATTTACATTGAGAGGTTGTAATGAAAAAACAAATGACATTGGTTCAGGAGGTGGTAGTCCGCTATAACCACAAACAATGATTTTATAACCCATTTGATGGAAGTTGAGATTGTTCTAGGTCATGTAATGAACATAATACAATATAAGTATATGAAATATTATGATTTATTTATATAATATTGGTTTAAAAAAAGTATGGGTGTGTAGGATGAAATTAAAAAATACCTTTTGACGAATGTTATATCTTCTTCAAGTATCCTTCTTAGGTTTACACCAAAAGACATCCACATATGGATTTATATCCAAAAAAAATTTAGTTAAAAATTAGGGAACTAGGGATGTGATTTGGGATGGTATTTCATGAAACAATATTTTTTGAATCTACAAATAGGAATGAGGAGATGGTTCCCTATCATATGGGGTAAGAGGACACACTTGATATTTTTGAAAATAATTAAGTGATCCCATGTTTTTCATATGCCAAAAGGGTAAAAAATGTTCTATATTAAAACAATTTAGGTTTAATGTTAGAAATATGTACATAAAATAGTTTTTTAAAATATTTATATTTCATTTTAACCCTTATAATTTTAGATTAACCCCCTTGTAAACCCATTTTCTCCTTCATCATAGAAATTAATTTTTACTGTTTTCCATTTTAATTTTTGTCAAGAATTATGTTTAACTTGTTAGATAATATATATTATTATAAGTCAAAATATGGATTATATTTTTTAAAATTACATTAATATAAGTGAAAAAATGTCTTTAAAAATTGATCTCACACACCCAATGAGAAAGATGTGTTTTAAAGAGAAAAATGTTAAAAAGATTACAAAGTTTTAATGTAGAAATTCTATATGATATTGATTATAATGAAAAAAATTATATCAATTGATTTATAATTTAAATATATATACATTAAAACAAATTTGATATATAATCTATCTTTATGAATAAATTTAACGAAAATATAGTTTTCAATTAAAATATAATGTTTTTACTATTCATCAAAAAATGAAATATTCTAGAAAGTTCCCAAAATTCACTATAAGTTAATATGTAAATAAATATTTCAAAAAATAATTTTATTTTGTCAAATTATATCTATAAATTTTTGAAAAATTAATTTTATTAGAGACCACCAACACAAATAAAAAGCAATTTTTTTGAGAAAAAATGTTTTTTCAAAACACATATAGACATTACGGAAAATTAATTAAATTTTTATCAATATGTTTCTTTTATATAAAGATATTATAATTTTGATTTAAAAATTATTTATTAATATTAATATCACTAATTCTAATATCTTTACTATAGTGGGCATGTATAAATAACTATATTATTAACATATCATGGTTTTATTAAAACTCATTGTTTGTTGTAAGATGGATAGTATCTTGTGTAGCACAAGAATAACATTGTATTATATGAAACAAGATATTAACATGGTGTTGTTGTAACACATGATTAAATTTGTGTTTCATGTAATGAAATCTATCAATGAAATTTAATTTATTGAGAAAAAGTTAATCATAAATACTGAAATTGTTACAAATACACTAGATTTTCTCATATAATTGTGAATTTTTTAAATATATTATGCATGTATAAACCATTTACAATGAATAATACAAATTAAAAAAATTAATTTATTACTAATATAAAAACCATAAGCTTAGTATAATAAGGAATGCACTCAAGTCATGATATTATTTTCAAATCATTCATAATGGTCTGGAAAGTGTGTGTGAATTAACCAAATAATATCCTTTAAGAGTTTTTATCAAGTTGAATAGACTTAGGCCTAATCATTATGTGTCAATTGAAATCATGTTTGTTACACAACCAACATTTTCTCAGGTGTTTACACCTAGCTATATTTATTAGAAAATATCATCCACTTTCTAGTATCCAGATAGGGATTCCATTTTTTGAAAATAGAACATTCCATTCCTTACCAAAAAATAATGATATTATATTATACTTAGACTTTTACCTATCGTATTTCCTCATTAAATGTTCTCTAATATATTTTTTATTGAATATAGTTCCTAGAGTTTATACTAAACATCCTCTGATGCCATCTATAACTCCCCCACTTTAGTAACCTAGATCTGATGGTAATCATTATACATTGATAGATGATATAGGAGGTAAAATACTAAATGATTGAATAACATAGAAATCATGGGATACATGATACATACAAGATTTTATAATTATATTTTAAAACATAAAATACAAATTAAAATTCTAGTGATAAATTTATAATTTATTCTACAATATTCCTAAAATAAATCATAGTTTAATCATTTATATCAAGGGGAAAGGAAATAATAATAAAAGGGTAACCAAATATGATCAATTATTTAAATCATATATCAAATGTGGTCATAGATTAAATTAATCGAGAATAATATGTAAGAGATAATCAAAAGTAAAATATTCCATATAACTAATATTTTAATAGGAGAATATATCCATTGATAAAATAACTACATAAATAATCATATGAATATCTATAATAAATTTCATAATTATAGAATTTATAATTTAGGCATTATAATCTTATCATCCAGGCCTAATTCCAATACATAACACAAAAATAAGAATGGAATACACAAAATACACTATCTATTTTTTTTCTCATGAGACCTACCAATGCATCAAGGGGAAATGATGAGCCCACCCACCACATAATATTCCAATTTTATTAACCAATTTAAAGAAAGAAATAAAAATTCAACACATAATCAACATAAATTTTATATTAAAATACTAGCATATTAAATGTTAATATTTTCCATAATAAAAAACATGAACAACATGATCAAAATACATCCTTTTTAATATGGTAGATGATATAATTAGATTTTATTCATAGTAAAGTTTACTAATTATATATGTATATTTAACTAGGTGAAAACAAATTTGAAGAATATTCAAACCATTCATTTAAAAAATGATAAAAATGTTATTTTATTGGAAATTTTTAAATATAAATTTATAAAAGTTGAAAATTATATATATATTTTTAAAAAAAACATAGAAAAATACAATGGTAGATTAAAAATAAAATAATTATTATCAAAATGGGAAAATCTATTTGTGCAGTAAATTCTAAAATAGGGATTCCATTCACACTGTTAATTAATGGTCAAAATTATATCATTCCAAAAACAACAAGAATATTTTATATAAAACAATTTAAAAGTTAAATAAGTATGATAATTTATTTAAATAACCATTTGATCATAGAAAATAGAACTATTGAATTTGTTTTAAGAAACATGTACATGAAAGAAAAGTACGTCGACCAAATAAGAAATAAGGTCAGTTTTTCATAAAAAAAATATTTTATGAATCATAGAATGTACCGAAGAGATGTAAATAAAAGGAAAAAATTATTAACTCTTTTGATAATAATAATATAAGAAAATATATATGGTTTATAAGATTAAGAACATATAGTTTACTTTAATAAATATTTTATCTCAAAAAATCCCGTATATGAATGAGATTGTAGGATAAACTGTGACATTGAATTTTTTCTTGGTCAAAGGAATTCCATCCTCCATAATAATAAACTTATATTTATTATTTAATCTATTAAAATAATTTCCCATGTTTTCCATTATTATTATTATTTTTTATTTCTTCTCATGCCTTATATTGTTACTAAATCGGTTATGTTCATGTCTATTTTTTTACTAATGTTTGGTTCATAATATTAAATTACACCAGTAGGAATGAAATCGTAAAATGGGTCATTGATCCATTATATCCATAATATTTTTAATGGAATAATTATCATGTATATACATTAAATAAAATTTTAAAACATCTATAAAATTAGTCAATCAAAAATGAAAATTGGCGCTTTATGGAGACGGTAATTCGAATGTACGCATGAATGATGTTTTCATTTTCATAAATGATGAAAATAAAATGAAATAAATAATGATTACATTTATATAATATTATAAATATTATTAATATCATATTTTTTCATTAAATTCATCCTTATTATGACCCATGTAAATCATAAATGAGAGAAGAATCACAATAGTTCATGGAGTGGTACTTCACCAATATGCACGAGCTACATTGTCATTTTCCTATGAATCATTGGGTAGAAAGGTATATTATATATTATATTTACATAATGATAAATATTTCATAAAAATATTATATATTCATTATTGCTTTATTTACAACCATCTATATAAATTGGTGATGAAAATTGAATTACACCTCTATGTGGAGATTGTAGGTCGTACATACGTAGAAGAAATGTTTTGATTTTATATTGGATAGAAAGGAGATATAAAATGTATACAACATGATCAAAAAAACATTTCAATTTTTATGACATACTGAATCAAGTATGATAATAAGGTTATTGAATATTTTTAGGAGGTTTATAAAGAAATGATCTTTAAAAATATGGGTAAAAATTATACATATTATTTTGGTTGTATTTAATTGATTACACCATAATCCTTCTTGATGTGGTATATTTGTGATACCATGAACTATATAATATGGGGAGAGGAATTTTGAAGTTATTTGAAAATATATTTGTTGAGATATGTGTCTCATGTTGTGTGAATATGAGTGGAGAGGGGTGCCCAATTACATGTGAGGTGGGTGGTAAAATTTTAAACAGTTGAAACATTATCACATAATATAGTTTGAATAAACTAAAGTGGATCCAAATTATCATAGATTCAATAAAAATAAGGTTATTTTTGAAATACATCAATCCAATGAGATTTAATCATGTTTTTATGGTGTCTTGAAGGTTTATTCCTCTATTTTGTAACCCTTTTAACTGATGTGATATAATTTTACCATGGTTACCATTCATTATGACAAAAAAACTATGTTTACAACATTAAATGATTTTAATAATATTGACTAAAAATATGGAATCAATTATATATGTTTCAATTTATATAATAGGTAATGTATCTTTTATTATATGTTCATAAAACAACAAAATCTGTTTTTAGAAAATTGATTCTTTTTTTCTCATAAAATGGATTTATATTAAAATAAAGAATAATATTGATTACAATGTAATTAATTAGTTTATTTTATATAAAAGGAAACTATTTTTTAATTGAAACCAATTTTTTTGAATGGAAATTTTAAAATACATGATAAATAGAGAAATATTAAATATAGTTTTTATTTGAACAAATAATTACTTAGATTTACAAAATATTAAGCATATATTTCTAATTTCAACATTCTATTATTAAATGAATTATATTATTTATTAAATATATATTTGGTATTCTGAAATATATTCATTAAAATTCATGTTATTAATATATACTTATAATTTTATAAAAGTTACAGTATTTGTAATATTAATATTTTCCACATTTTCCCAAAAATCAACTAATTCTGAAAAATATTATAAATTAACCCTCACCTATTTTTAACTTGATTAATTCAAAAATGAAATTAATTTTGTTAATTTAATCTTATAAAATATAAGGTTTTATGTTTTTTTAATATTTTGGAATAAATCATTATCCATTATGCTATATTTTTTCAAAATAAAATTTTACTAACTATAATTGAACCTCAGGTGTTACATGTATTAGTTCCCATAAATTATTCATTTCATTCATTTAGAGGTGGATGAGAGGTTTCATCTATACTATCATCATATTTTTATGTCCCCTCATGTGTATTACTAATGTAAAATAAACTATTTCAATATAATACGTGGGAGTAGAGTTCCCCCAATCCTCTAAGGTGACCACCACCTCCCTTATATCAAATAAAACTATGACTGATAATTCAATTTCATCTTGAATTTTATAAATAAATTTTCTATTATAGTAGATCCAAATGATAGATTTTTTTTAAAACTCTAATATACTTGATATATCATCACATGATCTCTATAAAGATAGATTAATGATCCCAGTAGAAAAAACTGAGGTTGGGAATAAAATTTTTAGAGTCCATATCTCCTCCCTATAGAAGATAGATCCATATATTGTGAGATGTTTGGATCATAGGGTATCATTGTTGAAATTATTATGTGTTTTCTCCATTTTGGAAAACTATAATATTATCGAGGTATATGGCTGAGTTACTTTGAGGATGAGTAGTATGGCTACTGCGAAGAAAGAATTGAAACAAATTCCATTAGTTATTTTATAATAAAAAACCCAGCCCATTATTTGTATAATTTTTTTATTGTTTTTATAGTTGGGGACCATTTATTTCTATCTATATATAACCTTATAGGGATTTTGGAACATCTACATCCTCACATAAACAAGGGGATATAGGATTGATTAACGATTTAGTTTTCTGAATGAAATAATGAAGCTGACCTACTGAATTTAATATATTCAAATTGATTAAGGGTTTTTAAAAAGGGATGGAAAACATGGGAAACTAATCCAAAATCAATATCATGTTAAAGGAAATATAAATCAGAAACCATTATAAAAAACAATAAGAATAAAAAATAAACCCAATACATAAATGATAAACTTGGTTGATTTTTAACTATTAAATCATAATCATATAAACATAGGTTACAAAACTACTATGATGTTAAAAATATGAAATAACTATTCATTAACACTATGATGAGAAATTCCATTTATATTTGAAAGGAAATTAGTGAATTAAACCCTTAATCCTATAATTCACTTGATATGTTTATATTAATTCTCTCATGTATACATGAATCTACTAGGTGAACATCATAATTTGGAGGATCCTAAAATCGGATATATAGATTGACTATGAAAAAATGAATTCTGACCCATGTAGGTTGAATTCTTGGAAACTTTACTCACCATTGTTATTTTATCAAGAAATAATGATGGGGGGGGGGGGGATCAATCCCCCCTCACACAACATGCACTCAATTGTTCATTCTTATATATTACAATTATTTTATTTTTTAGTAGTCATTATTTATGATTAATTATAAGTATTTATTTAGTATCAAATATATATATGGGTTGCGTATTTATAATTCTCTCAGAAATGATATTTAATAACATTTAGTTTTATTACTTACATATATATTCCCATTAAATAAATTTTATTGGTATTTTTTTGTAAAAAAACATATTCCTTATCTTGAAATAGTGACATGCATTTTTTGTTGTTATGTTTTACATATAATAACATATAGTGAAGGAATATTTTTAATTTATATAAAATTAATATAATTATGATATAAAAAATTTGTATGTTTTGAAATATTATTTTTAACAATTAATATTTACATATATTTCATGTTTTTAAATGTTACATTTAAAAACACACATATAAGTGTGTTTGTGATGTTGTATTGGTAAAATATTATTTTTTATAGTGTAATTATATTAGAATATTCAATAGAATCATATCCCATGTAATTACATATGAACACCATGACATAGTCTTAAAAACTTTGAGAAGGAATATGCCTTTTCATTGTGACCATCGCTACATCATGGTTTGTGTTTTAGTATATATTTCGATCAAATAACTAATTTCACTAAAACTTATATTTTTTTTTAAAACGTTGAAACTATTTGTGAATACATAAAATCTTTTTTTCATATATATATAATACCAACACTCTATGGCTTTAAAAAATATTTTTTGGTCAAAATTAATCCTTATTATAAGTTTTTATGTGTGTCTATATTGGCCTCTATACTATTGAAAAAATTTATTAATTCCATAATCCATAATTGTTAGTAAAGTGAAACATCAAGGAATATTTTATTTCTACTCAATATAATTGGGTATGGTGTGATATCAATCAAACACAGTCATATATCCATACAAACACGTCATCCATAATATGTACATATATGCATCATATGAATATTTATGTAACTCTATTTTCCATGACATCATGTTAACATTAGATATGTAATATGTCAATATAGTATATAATTTCTCTATTCTCCAAAATATTCTATACCACTAGAATAAATATATCACAATTTATTCATTAAATTAGTTTAGAACATGACATTTTAAATAATTAATAATAAAAATAGATATCATTAGCATATTTAAAAAGAGTGCATATATTACATTCATTTTAAACAAGAGGAGAAAATACCATCTTAGTTAAATTCAAATAACGACACAATCATAGACATATCAAACCACCCAATGTTAGATCATCCTTAAGGAGAACATGAGGATTGTATTAAAGTATGTAAGTTCCCATGCTATCTATAATGACAACCTTAGGTAATGTGTATTTATATTAATCATACTCCTCTATGTATGTACATGGAAATATGATATTATATGTGATATAATTTTATCAGAAAATCTGATTAATATTTCTCGACTTATTATCTCTTGAGTATACTATAATTCCTAAAAAATATTCATATCATTATAATCCTAACATATCATCTCAACCCATAATAATTCACGATAATTTTTGATTAATGACAAATCCTTGTCACAAACTAACAAAAAATATATTATAATTACTTTTATTATAATAAAATGATACATTCAAATTGATGACAACGATTTCATCTATTCTATCACATATATTATATCTAAAAAAATTTTATGAACCACATTTTTAAAAATGTTAAAGTATTTTTAGTGGATCTTCATATTTTAAACTATTTCTACCCAACAGATCATTCATTTCCCCTCTCAACAATTTCTTAAATGTGATTGTACTTTTGATGTTTGTGGGTTTTCCTTTACTGAGAGTGAGTTTCCAAAACCTAAGATGTATCTCTATTATAGACATAATAAATCTCAGTTTCTCTTTTAAGGAATAGAAATACACCTTATTCAGTTAAGAACTTACAAAGGAAAATATATCCAATCATAAAATCTGATGTAATGGGGTACTCTACCTCTGTGGGTCCATACATAAAAATGGCTTGTTTGAGTTTTTTAGCTGAAAATATCACCATTAATGGAAAACAAAAAATTATATTAAAATATCATATCTTATTTAGTTTTTAATTTAATACCAGATTATCCCCTTACAATCTGTTTATCCTCACACCCAAATACCAAGAACATATCCTTATATCTTCTGAAATAATGAATGATGTTGTTCATAGTAATCTAGTGACTCTCAAATGAATTTATTAATATAGATATGTTATTATCATATAATACATTGATCCGAGAATATAAGAAGTAATACATGAATGATACTATAGTGGGAACGAAATAAATCATATTCTCATTTCTTCTTTTTTATCTATTTAAAAATATACAGACCTCCATAGAACTTATTCCATGAAAAATTATTAAAAAAACTTCCTTATTGATTTCCCCATGATAATACACATTAATAAATTGATAATATATTTGTTCAATCACTATCTAATAAACATATTTTATTTTTATCTATATAACAATACTTATAGAATACAAGTTATTTCACCAATATCTTTCATTGGGAAACATTTTCCCCACTTTAAATATAGATAATTTAAATAAAGGATATCATTTCTGATGAGCATTTTTTATCTACATACAAAACTGAAAACACAAAAATGATACCACTAACCAATATTTGTAGACAAGAATAATCCATATTCTGGATTAAAGAAACCACATACATATATTTTCAAAGTATATGTTTTGACTCTAAGAATCAATATTTAGTTCAGAAATAGTCTGTTAAAATATAAAAACCATTAGAATAATAATTTTTTTAAAATCCTTTGGCACATATCATATTCACTCCCATAAAAAAATCCCATTTAAGGAGATTTTTTTAATTACCATTTTATATGTCTTATAAAAAAATGACATACCATAATAGGAAATATTCTAATGTAAATCATCATCAAAACTACTATAAATTACTCTTCATAGTCAATACAATGATTTTTTATTATCATTCTCTCCCAAGAAAGAGTTATAAGGTGACATGACATCATATATCATAATTTTCTTATTGAAACCCCAATATCACCCAATATTCCTTTACCCATAAGGTGAATCGGCTAAACTATATTTTTTGTTTGTGTAAATGTAGTTCATATCAAATATCATTTCTATTAACCATTTCTTAAAATTTCAAATTTTGGCTTCCTATCAACTGGAAGTAGGTCTATCATTTTGGAACATTATTTTGAAACCATTGGATATAAGAAATCTATATCTTTTAGGCTCTTGACGAATCATAGTATACATTTAATGTACTTATATAACATGTTTCTTCTACCTTCTCATCCTATTATAGAACTATATCACTTTAAAATAGAGTAAAATTATTTTTTATTTGTTTTAATCTTCTCAATAACTATGCTTCCACTTATTTTCTCCATAATTAATATATTTATTCTTAAAAAATTCTATTACAAGCTATAATCAAATTGATATTTATCATATTATCTAAATAATTTAAATTACATTCCTTCAAAAAAAATATAAGAACTTTTCATATTTGTAATAGTTTATTTGATAAAATAAATGTGTGTATGCTCTAAAACATGAAATCTACATAAAATCCAAATTTGGATTCTTCCAAGACCATATATCATACAGTGTATTCATAAATATATTAGATAGAATGTTGTTAAGATATAATATGGTAGTTTTCATAGAGTATCCATATAAGTATATATACATGTTACAAATACACATCATTGATAGAATAATATCCAACAATATATTGTTACTCCTCTCATACACACCATTCCACTATGTTGTTCCAAGAGGAGTAAGTTGTGAAATAATTCAATAATATCTCAGATGATCAGTGATTTCTTAATTCAATTAATTACTATAATGATTCAACTAGAATACATTAATAATATTTCTATATTGAAAATAAAGTGTTTTTATAAATTAATTGAATAATTAAATGGTTTCAAATAATATCATCACAAGAGATATACAACTATACTGATTGAAATCATTAATAATGGTTTTGATGATCTTATACTTATAAACTATTGAGAAAACCTTTTTCCACATAAGTCAATATTTATAAGATTTAATAGATAACTCGATCATTCACATTTCTTACTAAATGTGATTTATTAATTATATATAATAATAAATATTCAGATTTATTAAATAACTAATAATTTAATGAATCAACCTATCGAACTCTATAGAGTCTTATGATTTATTTCACATTTATATGACCACATATGAAATTATAAAGATATAACTAGTTAAAACAAACCTTAAATATCTTATCATGTATTCCATATAAAATATTTTCTATATTGTTAATGTATAATCAATATAAAATTTTGACAATTCTATAAAAAATTTCATTCATAAATATATATATATATATAAACATATATTCATGTATGATGTTTTTAAACAAGTTGTTATATATGGTTTTTACTATACTATTAAATAAGTACAAGTATATAAAATATATCATGTTATATAAATGGTAGTATCCACAGTATAGTTCTTTCATATTTGATGAACATATTTAAGATGTAAAATGAAAATTTACCACTAAATTTATGACATTAATTCATCCCTAATTGATGGTATTTAGAGATTATTATCCATATTGAGGACACATGAATATTATCATGGGTTGGAATTCATATAGTGAAATGGGATCCTCTTATGAGGCATAAATTTATCCTTTTACATTGGATAACCTGATACATATACCACATCGAGTTACATATAATATACATTCATTGTATTAGAGGTCCATGTTTTATATCGAGTCTTCATACCTATTATTGAATATATACCTATAATAAGAATCATTATATTTTTATAACTTTAATTAATTATCCAGGATGCTTAGAAAAATGGGGTGGTTGGTATGTTTTTGATCATTTCATCGATTAATATTTAAATAAGATAATATTTCCCTATCATATGATTGATATGATATATATACCCATGAGTGAGATAAAATATGGAAGTATATATCTATACCATGATAAGATACTGGTGATGTGATTAACTATTTAGATTATTATATTGTGATATGCTTTTCCACATTGGTGAATGAGATGTTATGTGTTCATCAATTTTGTTGTTATATACTCAAAGAATTATGCACACACGAGTAGGATATATTGGTTTAACGTAATCTATGTCTAATTGTAACTCTATATCATAGACAAATGGATTATATAATTATATATAACTATATATGATAGATCTTTTGGATACATGTATACAGTCATAAATGTTCTATAGTGATCATTATATATCCATTTATAGATTTAGTGTCATTGATTTATTTATAATTTCTAATCTTTTCTTTCAATTATTGATTAAGTAATTCATTATTGATTTCATTAAGTCATGTAGGGTCACAATTAGTGGTTGTGGGAATAAGTTCTATGTTTTAGTATAAAATATTTTTATAAAACCATTATAGTTTTCCTACATGTTTTTTTCATGGATATCCAAATTATATTCTAGATGTATTATCATATGTTTTCTATATGATAAAAAATATATTGTAAATGTATAAAAAAATTCCCCAATTTTTTTTGGAAGATGTCCAATAAGATTTTTGGATACGGTTTCACAAAATATTATATAATATATGACATATGATGGAATTTTCTTTATCTTATCAGGATTTAGTATGAGTAAAAAAGTGATAGAATTATGCTCCAATTATCAAACTGTGATTTAGTGGGAAAAGGTAACATCATGGTTTTTGAAAGAGTAATATATAACATAGTGATACTAACCATGCCATGGTTTATAGCTTTAGTCTCCATTAGTTATGTTATAATATGTGATTAAATATCATTATCTAATTATAAGCTTTGATTTTTATTTTAATAATCATTTGAAGATGACTAAAGGAGATTGAAATTCCAAAATTATTATTTAAAAAATACAAAATCAATGGAATAAATTTTACTAAGGGATATGAAGGATTTATAATGTTTGTAATGCATGAGAAATTTTTAACCAATATAAGTAATAGTTCAAAACTTTTGGAATCCCAAAGATTAAATTCAGTGGTTATAAAAGACATTCAATCCCTATTCAAGTAGTTTCATTTGATTTTCATTGGACAATATGTTGAAATTATTTAGGTGAGGAAATTTCCTTTGTAATATAATTCTCTTTAACATATTTGTTCTAAAGAACCATGAGGAAGTGGGTGTATTACCTAGGAAGTGAATGATTCACTAACTATATAGATATCCATGGAGTAACCCATCTGTTGGGTTCTTTATAGTTATCATTAGTAATATCATTTCATATATCTTGAATAGATTGATTCAATACTAAAGAAGGTATACATTTTTCTTGTATTTTATTCAATAAAAAATAAATGATATATCTTGTTCCATAAATTAGTTTTGGTTGATGTTTCCTACAGGGTTTTGATAAAAGGTGTACCATCTATGATTAAAATGACTAAACAAATGTTAATTTTTCATTATAGAAGTATAAAAATAGTATCATTTTCTAAAAACTGGGGATTTTATTGTATTTTTTTGAAATGATAAGAAAAAAATAAATGATTCATTTTTTCCCTTATGAATAAACCTTACATCATTCTAACTCAATGTGGTTTTGAAATGTACCAATGTACATGGTTTCAATTTAAATTTCATATGTTACTCCCAAACATGACTCACATTCTCAACACATAAAAAGTTTTCATTGATAGTAAATAAAATATGGGACAATGATTACTGATTCATTTGTGAATGATAGAAATGAACATCACATCATTTTGAAAAGTGGACTGGTCAAGATAACTTAATGTGAATGTTTTCAATGTAAATGATTTATTTTTTCACATAATAAATGTCACATGATCAAAAATGAGAAAATGAATTTGTATTTAAAAAAAAATATAGGAAAATTATTGATGATTTATTTTTTTGTAGTAAGAAAGAATTACAAATCATTTCATTATGATATGTCATCACGATGAATGAAAGTTCAGATTTTAAATTTAAAAGGGACATTTAAGTATAGAACATGTATCCCATGCTCCAAAAATTTAAAATGATCAAAGATTTTAATAAAAATTGTGGAAAAAAATCAATGATTAAATTTTAACCATTATGAATGAACCCCACATCATTCTACACACGATTTAATTGGAATGATAAGAGAAATTGTTTTCAATTTTAATGTTTTATTTTAGTTGAATACATGAATAACCTGCTCAATACTAAGAAATTGAATTAGATATTTAGTAAAACTAATTGATAAATATTGTTTATTCATTTCTGACTTGTATGGATGAATATGTTATCATTTTTATGCATAGTTTAGTCAAAATGAATGAAGATTCATATTTTCAATTTATTTGTAATATATTATATCAAAACACGAATCACATTAAAAAAATGTTCAATCAAATTATTATTTATCAAAATAAACAAGGTAATGATTGATTAATTATTTTTATAATTTTTGAATTTACATCAAATTAATTAGGAAAAAAGTGTTTTCCAAAAAGGTGAACATGCATATATTCAATTTAAAAGAGATATTATAGATCAAAACATTAATCTTACGATCAAAATTGTATAAATGATATTGAATTATCATGATACTCTAGGAAAATGACAATTTATTCATTTAGGAATTTTTGGAATGAATTGCATTCCATTCTTAGGTACACTATGGTAATAATTACTTAAATTGATTTTTTATATTTTATATATTGAATATATCAAAACATATGTCACAATATAAAATCTATTGAAACATACTAGTATTTTCATGAAAATCTATGAAAATAATTTTTGGTTTACTTTTTTTCATATAGGTTTTAACGACATGTCATTCATTCATGTTGCGTATTTTAAATGATCTAATATATATTTTTTCATTTATTATTAGATTTAGATATTTTATGTGTTATTAATAAAGAATATTTTTTTTAATTTCAATCATATTTCTCTCATTTTAATTACTAATACATTAAATTGGTGAGTTAAAAGTCAATATATTTTATTAATCACCATAATTTCTTCAGTGTGTTATTATTATGTAAAAGTTATAGTTATAATAGTTGTAGAAATAATTTAATATATAAATTTATGTTTAATTATAAATATTTATTTATTATTTTTAATATATCGATTTGGTAAGAATCATTTTTATACAATTATTGATTCTATATTTTTTTTCAATTTCAATACAAAATAGTGTTTACAACAGTTAGTAGAGGCTTCCTAATTTCTAAAAAATTATCTAGAATATATCCACCCTTAGTACATAATAAACTGAAAAATTCACATATCAGTACAAAAAAGTCTAGAGAAAGGGGGCCTTTCTTAATATTTTCTTTCTAATTAATTTTTAAGAATTGAGAAATTAATTTTTTAGTGGTAATAGTGGGGAATTTTTGTATAATATACACTTTTTGGATTTTTCAATTCACATAATATATCTACACCATTATCATAATATTTTCCCACTTATTGCGTTTTTTAAATTTTTGTGTATTTGGGAAATAAATTGTAAATAAAAAAATATGAGATTTTATTGATATAATCATTATTTTTGAATAAAATTATTTAACTCAATCATGAATTTCATATTTTGACATTTAATTAATTAAGAATATTCCAAAAAAATTAAAATACATTGATTATTAATTTTCCTTTTTGAATAGGATTATTTTCATATTCTATGATAAATAGATGACCTCGCAGCTGACTGGATCTCATGAGATTGAGGTAATGGCCCATCAATGAGAATCCATAAGCCCTAAAGAGTGAAAACGAACATTATAAACTGTGACATGCCTAGGACATAGTGTAATTTGATTTCATATATATAAACAATTTCATTTCATGACTAATATTACAATATATGATCATGACATATGTAATCCACAAGTACAACTAGTACGTCCATTCTTGACTCAGGCATACTAAGAAACAATGAAATATAGAATGAGTTTACTATAGGAATTATGTTGTCTTGGATATCCTAATACTAGTTACTATAACTATATCATCCTTTATGTTGTTTGTAACAACATTTTTTATCATTTAAACCCTTGGATATATCTAATAATATTTTTGGAAAAAGTCATGGAATCAACACAGAGTTTTGGGTAGTGTGTGGCACAGATATTGTAAAATATCATCACCGATCCATTAGGTATGTCCCTAAACTCATAATGGTTCTATTTTATCCCTTTTTCTATAGAGTACCAAGAGGTAATTTCTAGGATTACCTATAATGGTGAAGTCATGGATTTTTTTTTATTTTCTTCTTTAACTAGATTTTTCTGTAGGATGATGGTAGATTACACACCGTTCAACTAGAATACGCATCGTGTAACTAGATTACAAACCATGTAATGGTTGGTGGGTACAAGTCGCGAGAGGGATCATGATGTGAAAGGATACAATTTTTGAATGGGGGTTTCATTTCATGAATTTTGTAAGTAAAAATTTTATAATACGAGGCGATGTTTTTTTTGGAGTATGTAGGATGTGGAAGTTACACAGAGTGAACCTAGGTTACACATCGGGTAACATCCATCATTTAGTTTTTAAAAACAACATGAGTCTGTTTTGTTTTAGTGCCTTAATAGTTCTTCGTGGCGCTCGACCTAAGGTAGTCCCATTGCATTTTTGAGAGAATTAACCCCTCCTTGATCGATCTGTTCAACATTCAATCATTGTTGAGACTACGGTGAAACTCTCTAGGTGAGAAAAATTTCCACATAATCATTTCCTTTGACCCCAATATCGCTATTGGGAGGATTTTTTGGATCAGTTAGTTTAAGAAAGTGGTTTCTTCTTTCCTTATTCTATATCTGTTGTGTGATCTCACTCTAGAGGCCTTTTTCATTTGTCGGTAGTGGTGCAACAGATGTTCATTCTTATGGTATGTGGGTTTTAGCTTCCCCATTGACTTCTTGTGTTCATATTTGGATCAATCATGGGATGTTTACTATATTCTAGGTCCTTTTCTTGTCTTCATTGAGTTTTCATTGTCGGTGGATCCCATTGCTGGTATGTGAAACCTGAGTTTTGTGGTAGGTGGTTCCATCTTTAACCTATGATAATGGATCTTGTTGTTCATTTTTGGTAAACTAATTTATACATTGAAATTGGCATGATTGTTTTGGTGTGTTTTGAAAAAGGGTTTTAAATGAGAAATGGTTGTCTCTAGTTATTGACAGATGAAATAAAATGGGGTATTTTCAATGACTTGAAATGAATTAATGAAATAGTTTTGAAATGGTTTGCAAAGAATCGAATTGAATTTTAAAAAATGGAACATGGGCTACATTGGGTAATTAGGTTGAAGGATTAGGATGAGGCCATTGTATATTGTTTGTTCTTATCAAATAGGTTTGACTTGGGCTTTCCTCTATTTCTTAGGAATATTATTCTAGGGGATCGATATTGATATTTTTGGGGGGTTTAATCATGGGGTATTTTGATGCTTCCTAGGCCCATTGTTCTAGGAATATGTTTCCACAGTTGATTATTATGGTACAATTAGTATTCATCCTGGACCTTCATTATTCATTAGTGTTATGAAACCTATGCTTCTATTTATATTTCTTGTATTTATGAATTAAAATTTATATTCTTGTTTATTCTTGTTAAAAATGATATGAAAAATCTTCTTTTAAATTGATATACCTTTATTTTTGTAAAACTATCGAAAAAGGGAACTTTTTACCATGTTTTCTATAAAATTTCTATACTTTTTATCATGCCATGTTTTTATTTTAAATTATTATACACAATTTATTTATATAGATACTTCTTATATAACACATTGTTGGGGTCCTACTGAGAATGAATGTTCACACCATGTTTACCGCTTTAGTGGTACGTATACCATTGTTTGTTTTCTAGTGAAGGGAAAGCAAAGGCGCCACAGTGAGGTAGAAATGTTTTTGTCAAATTTTTGGGTAGTTGGGTGTTGTGATGGTGGGAGTTCATCCATTCCATCATTTATAGTAGCTGTTTGGTTAAGATCCTTTGCAGGTTGACTTATCCTTTAGAGTTTTTAGATACTTTTTCTATTATCTTTTTCTACTATTTTATTACAGTTTGTGAATATATATTCATTACTCTACTATTTTTTTCTTCTTGATTTATATATGTATTCCATGTGGTTGTTTATGTTTGGTGAAATCATTACCTCTCCTTTGTCGTTTGATGCTTGGGTTCTTGTCGCCAACCCATGGGAATTTGGAATTCCCTATCAGTATGTGATGGATTTTGTCGAGTGCTAGGTTTGTGGGAAACTGATTTTACTTCATTATAGTTTGGTATCAGAGGAGTTTTGTCCTCAGGAATCATTGTCTTGTGATATTAGTTATACTAGATATAATATTGTTGATACTTGAGAGATATATTGCGAAAAGTGCTTCGACAGATATGGCTATGGTGTGACTCAGGTTTCAATGGGACGTTGGGGTGTGAGTCTATAATGTTGAGTTTTTTTTAAATATTAGTTTTTTGATTATAGGTTTTCTAGTTTGAAATGAAGTTTGTTCTATTTTATGAACGTTCTTATGTTTCGGTGTGCAACAATTTTACTTTGAGATTTCTTACAAGAGTTCCTCATGGAGGTACAACTGATGCTCCTCAAAGGAACCAACCTATAGATCAGAATCTCATCAAGACTATTTTTCAAGTAGTATGTACTGTCGATTAGGATTTGCAATGAGTTTAGAGTGAACTGGATGAGGTACAATAAGGAGTTAGAGGAGAGTGAGGTAGATAATTAGAGTTCTTATGTGAGAATCCATTATTCTTTAAAGGAAAGAATTATCCTAAAGAGATGGTGGACTTCTACATGGGATCGATCAAATCATATAATTTCTATAGATTCTTGAGGACATCAGGGTAAAGTGTGTAGTGTTTAGACATGAGGGGTCTTCCAAGTGATGGTGGGAATATGTAGTCCAAGAATGCAGACACATGTTCTTGTATTGGAAGGTTTTGAAAGCACTATTCTTATAGCTATTTTTTCTAGAGTTTTTGATGTTGGATACGTCTATGGTGTTCCTATCTTCGAATTAGGAAGAGAAATTGGTGTCGGTGTACATCAATCGATTTGTTGAGTTTTTCTGTTTTGCTCAAGACATGGTGAATAATGACCTATTGATGGATTAGAAGTACTTGTAGCGATTTTGACCAGATATTAGATCTCTGGTGTTCATGTTGAAGCTTTCAACATTTGTGGAGGCAGTGGAAAGATCTATGATGGCGCATAGGAAGGTCAAGTTTACCACATCTTCTCTTCCATATAGTAAAAAAATCAATGGCATGCATGGGAAGAAGATGAAGTGGTTGGATCACCGTAGAAGTGGTGGAGGTGGGTCTCAGTAATGAGCCTCCTCTGCACCATTCATTGTATCTAGCAGTGTTCATATGAATTTCTATAATTTTGAAAAGGGAGGACACACCAAACGTTCATTTCAAATTCTTACGAAGATGTGCAAGAGCTGTGGACATGATGGTCACTTATATAATTTCTATCAGGCTAGACTATACCTTGTAATGGCTAGGGTTCCTTGAATCAAAAGGCTAGAATGATGAAGTTAGAATCTTCAATGACTATAGGGCTCCAACCATAGCCCCCAATAGTGAAGCATTTACACAGAGTAGATGACTGTCCTATGGAAGTCAATGTAGGTATGAAAATAGTTAGAGGTACTATACTTTTTGCATTTTCAGTAGCATTTTATTTGTTTGATATTTGTGTCTCCCACACATTAATATATTGACATTTAGTTGATATTCATAAACATTCAATAAAACTTATTCCAATTATAATAAATTTTGTGACACCTCTTGGAAAGAGGAAAGAACAGGGGTTTTAGCATCCTTGTTGTCCATTAACAATAGTTGATACAAAGATGGTCTGGGATTCAATCATTCTTAATATGGATCTATTTGATGTCATCATTGGTATGGATTAACTTGTCACTCATCATGATAAGGAGGACTTTTATCATCAGCATGTGTCATTTCATGTTGCTGATGGGACCTATCATGTGTTTTAGGTTTAATGGGACCCATTGTCTGGTCATGTTGGACCTTCCCACCCATAGATCAAGAGGTGGTTGGTAGATGTTGTGTTGGAGCCAAATATAGTCTCTTCTATTGATGATATTATTGTTGTTCTTTGATACATTCCTTACATTTTTTCAGATGATTTCTCTAGTCTTCTTCCAGAGAGAGGGGTAGAGTTTACAGTTGGGTTGTTTCCCAGTTTGCAGTCGATATCAATACATTTTTTATCTTATGGAACTAACTGAGCTAAAATATTTCATGATTTTGTTGGATGACCTATTGAAAATGTGTTTTGTTAACCCAAGTGCTTCACCTTGGGAATCACTAATTCTCTTTTTCAAGAAATATGATGATTCAATTTAGTTATATGTGGACAGTTATATATTGAACCATGTAACAGTTAAGTAAAAATATACTTTGCCTTGTGTGGATGATCTGATTGATCAGTTAAAAGGGAGAATTTGGATTTCAAAGATTGATCTTTGATTGGGTTATCATTAGCTCAGATTTTGGGAGTCTGATATACCAAAGACAGATTTCAAAAAGAAGGTATGGACATTATGAATATCTTGTGATGTATATTGGTCTGAATAACGTACCTTAAATTTTAATTGCATTGATGAGTTGAATATTCCATGGATATCTTGATAACTTTTTGGTATTTTTTGTGGATGATATCTTAGTTTATTCAAAATCAGAGTGTGGGAAATACCTCCATTAGAGTTTGGTTATGAAAATTTTGAGAAATCACCACTTGTATGGAAAGATTTCAAATTTTAGTTCTTGGATTCATGAGGTGAAGTTCTTGGGGAATGTAATTTTTGGGCATGGATTATCAATTTATGAATAGAAGGAAAAGGCTATTTTTTGATGGAAGGAACCACTGAATATGATTAAAATAAAGAACTTCCTTGGCCTTGTTGGATACTACCGATGGTTCATCAAGTATTTCTTTAAGATGGAATCATTTTTTACTACTATTACTAGGAAGGTGGGGAAATTCACATGGGATGCAATGTGTCAGTATTCATTTGATGAACTGAAATGAATTTTTCATCGACTCCTATTATGATCCTACCTGATCCTAGTAAGAGGTACGTTGTGTTTTGTGATGCTTCATGTTCTGGTGTGGGATGCGTGCTTATGAAAGATAATCATGTGGTTACTTATGGATCTCATTAGATCCAACTGCATGAGAGGAATTACCCCAGTCATGATTTAGAGCTTGTTGAAGTCATGAATGTTATTAAATGTTAGTGGAACTATCTTTTTGTGGAGTTCAAAGTATTCTATGATCATAAGAGTCTGAGTTAAAACTTTTCTTAGAATGACTTTAATCTCAAACAGAGACAATGGGTAGAATATCTTTATACATTTGACTTTGATATTTCTTAAACCCCCCGTGAAGGGAAATGTTTTTTCTGGTGCACTTTATAGGAATGTACCATTGCATGTTGTTTTTAAATTGAAGGAGGAGTGGAACCTTATAGGGATTTTTTCTCAATTTCACATGGATGCTCTGGAGGATGTTTCAATTATGGTTCTGAGTAGTGATTAGATATCATCATCTATCCTGGAGTTGGTTTTTCCATGTCAGCATCTGTATGATAAGTTTATTAATGTTAGAGAAAGCCTTTATGGGGGAGAGACTATTTCTATTTGGTTTTTTATTTAGATGGTATGATCCACTTCCGTATGTGGGTTGTCATCCCAACATATGCAAGATTTTTAGTCTTGTTTTATTGTCAAATCTCGTCATGGGACATTCATCAAGGCACTAAGAAAATGAATTATGACATGAGAAGAAGATTCTGGTGGCCGAGTATGAAGTGTTACATTGCAGATTATGTATCCCACTGTTATACCATCCAACAGATAAAGGTGGAGCACTTAAAACCCTATGGGTTGATTCAGACTCTTTCAGTGCCAATTTGGAAATGGTATGAGGTATCCATGTATTTTTTTTATGGGATTACCATGGACTCCTTGAGAGATGACATCTATATAGGTTGTTGTTGATCAGTTGAGAATATATTATCATATCATTTTGATCAAAGAAACCACTAAATTTGAATATCTAGGTAAGATGTATGTGTTGGGGATTGTGAGGATTCATGGGAGTCCTTCTGTCGTTGTTTCAAATAGGGATCATTGGTTTACCTTGAGTTTCTAGAGGAGTCTACAAAAGGCAATGTGAAATCAGGTCAAGTTGATCTCCAATTACCATCCATAGATATACGGTCAGATGGGGCGTGTGATTTGTATCCTCGAGGATTTTATCTCTGCATATTTCTTTCATCTCAGAGGATCATGTGATATCCATATGAAATACGCTGAGTTTATTTACAACAATAGTTAGTAGTTATCAATCAAAATGGCTCCCATTGATACATTTTATGGTAACCCGTGAAGATCACCTCTTTATTGGGAGGAGGTGGGAGAAGTGTCTTTGGTTAGACCAAGCATGGATCATGAGACAACCACACTGATTCCGAACATAAAAAGTTGTTTTTTACATCCCAGAGTCGACATAAATCATATGTATATTGACAGAATCTACCTATGGAGTTTTCCATAGGTGACTTGGTTTTCAATAATTTTTCTCCTTAGTTGGGTCACCATAGGCTTGGAAAATAGGGGAAGTTGGCTCTAAGATACATTAGACCGTTTGAGGTCATTGAGTGGATCATAATTGTTCATTATAGCTTTGTATTTTTGATTAAGTTAATAGGTATTCATGAAGTATTTCATATATCTCATCTCAAGAAGTATCTCCCTGATCCCACCCTCATTTTGAGTTGTGAAGAAATTGAGCTAGAACCCAATGATTTTATTATGGGGAAACTAGTTCAAATCATTGACTCTCAAGATAAATTCTTGTGGGAGAATTCGATTTTGTTGGTCAGAGTGCTATGGCAACACAAAATGGATTCTTACGAGACATGGTAATATGAGTTGTTAGTGAGGGAAAATACCATCATGTTTTTCTAGGAATTATATCTTCCACATGATTTTTCATTGAGAGAATTTATTTATGGTTAGGAGTTTATAACACCCTATTTTTGTTCTATCAGGTATTTCCTTTACATCTTCAGGGTTCTCAATTTTCCAATTGTCTCTAGAGTTCTGATAAAGAATTGGCAAGATTACATATAATGGTGATGTTCAATATTTTTTTTATTTTATACTTTAACTAGTTTATTCTATAGGCTGATAATAGATTACACATCATGTAACTAGGTTAAATGCCATGTAATGGTTACTGGGTACAATTTGTGAGACGGATAATGTTCTAAATGGATACATAAAATTAATTTATCTTCCATGTAATTAATGTTTTATATAATGGATTTTTAATTTGAGGTTATGGATTTTTTGTTGTATGTGGGATGCGGCAGTTACACTTCGTGAACCCGGGTTACACATCGTGTAATGGAATGCATTCAGTTTTTAAAAACAACATGTGGTTATTTGAGTTCTATACCTTCATCAGTTCATTATCGCTCTCAATTTAAGTTATTCCCAATGCATCTTTGAGAAACTCAACCCCTCCTAGATCAATCTGTTCTACATTCAATCTTCAATGTGACTATAGTGTAAATCTTCAGGGGAGTAACATTTCTTCTTCTTCATTTCCATTATCCATAGTATCACCATTGGTTTGAATTTTTTGATCCATTGGTTTAATGTGGTGTTCTCTTCTAGTGTTCTACTAGATTTGTTGTACGATCTCTCTCTACATGCATTTTTTCCATTGTATGTCGTGGTGCAACAGGCCTTCATTCTTGAGGTATGTGGGCATTTTCCACTCCTCTAGATACTTTCATTTAGATATGGATCATTCATGTGACGTGGATTTCACTCTAGGGGATTCTTTATCAGTGTTGGGTTTTCATTGTTGGTGGATCCCATTGTGGGTGTGTGTGAACCGAGTTTCGAGGTAAGTGGTTTCATCCCAAGCATATGATAATGGACCTTATTTATCCTGATTTGTAAACTTCTTTATGCATTGAAATTATCAAGATTGTTTTGGTGTTTGTTGATAAGGTTATTATAATAATTTTTCCCTTGTTATTGATTAATGGAAAAAGGGGTATTTTTGAATCATGGGAATGAATTTATGGAATGAGATTGAAGTGTTTTTCAAATCATTTAAGTGGTTTCTGAAAAAGAGCACATGGTTTAGCTTGGGTACTTAGGTGGAAAATTTACATTGAGACCATTATCCATTGTATGTGATGATCAAGGATCTTTTTCTTGGGATTTCCTCTATTTACTAGGCATATTGTTCTAGTGGTTCAATTTTGAAATTATTGGGGTTTTTACTGAGAGTTTGTTCCTCTTCTTCCAAGGATCTTTTTTCTAGGAACTGGTTTATGCACATTATTATTGTGGTATGAGTAGTCTACGACATGTACCCGTAGAATTTCATGGTGTTGTGAAACATGTTCTTCTGTTTGAATTTATTTCATTCATGAGTTAGTATTGATAGGCATGTTTATTCCTATGGAAAATGATGTGGAAAATGTTATTTGAAATTTATACACCTGTATTTTTTTAAAAATGCGAAAAAGGGAAATGTTTACCACGTTTTCTATAAAACTGATTTACTGATTACAATGCTATGTTTTTATTTAAAATAATAATAAATGTTTTTTTATAAAGAGACATATTATGGAACACTTATTTGGAATCCTACTAATCATGTTTTCTCATACCCCTCAGACATATTCGATGACACATATACCTTAGTTTTTCTTCTAGTGGAGGGAAAGGAAAGGAGCCATAGTGAGGTGGCAAGGTTCATGTCAGTTGGGTGGGTAGCTAGTGGTGTTATGGTTGGAGATTTTCCATGCCATCGTTTGGAGTAGCGATTTGGTTTGGGTCCCTTTTAGTTAGAGTTTTCCTTTAAAATTTTTAGCTACTTTATTTGTTGTCTATTTCTTATGATTTCTTATAGTTATGACATATATATATATATATTTCATCCTTTGTTTTCTACTTTCTTTTTATATGTA
This sequence comes from Viscum album, assembly GCA_963277665.1. NCBI lineage: Eukaryota > Viridiplantae > Streptophyta > Magnoliopsida > Santalales > Viscaceae > Viscum > Viscum album. Next base: position 1,241,420,101 of record OY728126.1, on the reverse strand, counting down.
TTATGTGTGGTTATCCATTTTGGGTGAAACTGTTCCCTATACTTTCTCTTTTGATGCCCATGTGTTGTTCTCCAGCCTGTGGGGATTGGGAATTCCCTTCGGGTGTGTGACAGATCAGGTGGGGTACCATATTCGAGGGTAGACTAGGTTGGTTAATTATAGTTATTTATATATTAAATATATTTAATATATTTACTCATGTGCATGAATAGTTATATAGATAATGGATTTCAAATTGAATGGATCCTAGTTTGGGGAGACTGGGATTACCATTTAATATAAAAGGTTGGATTTACCATATGCATGACATAAGTTTTCTTTACATTGGGTTTTAGGTTGATGAACAATGATTAATATAACAATTTTATTAAAAAAATTAATATAAATTTTGTCATTATCTAAAACCTAGGGGTTTTCCTACAAAAAATTCTCTATAATTATTTTCTAGTGTTATTCATGTAACCCTAAAAATTTGAGAGTGATTGTGATGAGAACATTGGTGGATAATGCTTTGATGAATGATACAATGTTGAAGAATATTTTAAAAATGATATTGAATTATTGAAGTCATTACTTGTAGGAACATTTTCCACCAATGTTTGATCCCTTCTTGAGGTTGATATTTTTATTTATGGATTCATCTCTGATATGGAATTTGTAGTGATTTCAAATTATCTCTTAATAATCCAATCCTAAATCAACCATTATCAAGACCTATTAATTTTATTATTTTTATATCAATTGATGTATTTGATAATTATGTTTCATGGAACGATTATTCTATTTTAATTTCGCATCACACATGTCTCCTTGAATTCCATCAATGAATAGGGGTATAACTTAAATCATATGTTTTCATTCATAACTTTGGTGTTTTATGGATTTATCCTCTTATTGTATGCATGATCATAATTGTTGTTATTTTTACTATAGGATCATATATTTTCAGAAATCAATTCATTAAATGACTAGTCATATATCCAAAAATATTTTTTGTAGGTTCAAGCTAATCAATTACATAGTAACATCCTAAAGCCGGATGCCACTGAATGGTTCCCTGATCTTGGTAGGTCACATGGCCTCAAGAACATCTCCCCAAATACAGAGGATTTTGACTAGCATCGAGGGAATAAATGAGTCAGTGGTGAGACTATTCCCTCATTACTAGATTTTATCACATTGGAAATATCATACAAGTAGAAGAATTTGTAAACCATAAAACTGAAGTAAAAAATGGAAGAGTGATAGTATAAATAACCTATAAGTCATATCATACACAAGATGACGATACATGTCACATGTTCTACTAAAATAGCCAAAACATGTACACTACATTCATATAAAATATAAGTTCCAAAATAAAAAAATGTTTAAACAAATATCGGTCGCATCGCATGCCACCGCTTGGTCACATGCTCCCCTTCTCCTAAGAAGCATATCAAGTACCTGTAGGAGGGATCTTTCCCTTTCCATTACCTATAATCATATAATCTCAATGGGTCTCAAAAGTGTCTCAAATAGGGTGTGAGATAAAATCCCTATAGGAAACTACCCAAGGTCTCTTTACATTAGTTAGTGAATATATATAACTGTTGGGAAAAAATCCCTCAAGGTAACTTTGCAGTATTTTTGGGTTGATTGTGTTTGTTGAAAAAGAAGGTTTTCATGGATATTTGTCGAGTTCCCAAGAAGTTGTTGACAATCCTTGTTGACAAAGACTGATGACAAAGGAAAGGACAATTTGGAGACAGTACAAAAGAGTTATACAAGGTGGCGCCGTTTCCCAGTGTTTGCCAAATTTTTGGGTTCCAAAATTTGGAGTTTGGTGAGCATCGCGAAAATAGGATTTCCATGAAGAGAATAATTTAATATGGCAAAGGCATGAATTTCACGAAGATAGGATTCATGGTTTGGAAATCGCGAAGACTAGAAGAATGGAGGCAGTGAGTCTTCGCGATTATGTCAAGCTTCGCGAATAGCAGAGGCTGAAGCGCATCGCGGTGGAGAAGGGCTTCGCGAGGGAGCTTTGCGGAGAAGGCGCGAAGGTATGTTGACGGTGATTCTTCGTGACTACGTCAAGCTCCGCGAACAAAAAATTTCCATGGTGCTTTGCGATTTGGACAGAATTCCGGCAGAAACTTTGGAGCTTTGCAATTTGAAATGACGTGGCGTTGACTTCGCGCGGAAGGGACGAGGGTCGGTGGAATCACCTATAAATAGAGGCCGACCCCCTCGAGATAAGCAGAGAGAATTTTCAGAGAAAATCCATTGCTCTCGGTTCGCAGAGGTGGTTCGCGAAGGCAGTGTGCTTCGCAAAAGGGGAGCTTCGCGAGGGATATTCTAGCTCCGTGAAAGGTTTGTGCCCTACGTTGGCTCAGTGAGCTTCGTGGAGAGGCAGGAGCTCCGCGAAGGCCTAAGCATTGCGAAGGTCTGTTCATTGCGAGAGTGCTTCCTGATAGAGCTTCACGAAAAGGCAGGAGCTTCACGAAGGCTTGTTTGAGCTTCGCGAAATTGGGAGCTTCGCGAAGTAGGGTGATTTGCGAAGGTACTTTCCAAAGGTAGTTGCCCAGTGGTCAGAGGCAAAGTTCTATTCATCAGTGGATGAAAGTTGGACTTCAACAGTGTATCTATCAACAGTTGAAGATGCATTATTTCATGCAAATGAAGAGACCTACAGGTCTATAAACTGTGATTGGATTCCCTTCTAGAGCAGTGAGCTTAGGAAGAGGAAGAAGGTGATCCTCTCCACCGGCAGTGAGCCAGAGAGAGAGAAACAGGGAGTGACCCTTGGGAAAGTAGTGAGCTAACCCTAAACATTGTAAGGGAAGTGAGCATGGGCATAGAAGTGATCTAGCCCGAACCATTGTATCCACAACTGAAGTATAGTGGAATTTGGTACGACCGGCAACCTGTCGGCGTATGCTCCTTGGACGTAGCCCGTAGCGGTGAACCAAGTAAAATTGCTGTGTCCTGTGCTTTCTTTACTTTCTGTTTATATTGTGAAATAGGAAAAGAGATAAGAGTGTTTTGCTTAACAAAGAAACAAGATCAGAACGGGATTTAATTTTAAATTAGTCATACCCTGATTCACCCCCCCTCTTAGGGTATTCAGCCTTGTGGACCTAACAATTGGTATCAGAGCGAAGGTTGACAGTTTTTCTTCTCTCAAATGGAGGTCACTAATCATAGAGGGATTCCAATCTTCGACGGATGTAATTTTTAGATATGGAAGAATCGAATGAAACACTATTTCCGATCTTTGGGAATGGATGTGTTTTCAGCAACTATGCATGGTATCACAGCTGATATTACTAGTGGTGCATTATCAGAAGATGAGCACAAGGAGTTGGATGCTGATTCCAAAGCAATCAATGCCTTAGGGGGAGCCCTCTCTAATCCCATCTATACAAAGGTGATGTCAAGCAAAACGTCACATGCCATGTGGGAAAAGATTTTAAATATATATGAAGGGGATACAAAGGTCAGAGAGGCAAAACTGCAAGTGTTGTGGAACAAGTATGAAGATCTGAGAATGAACCCGAATGAGTCTATTGATGCATTCTTTGACAGGGTAAATTAAGTGGTAGAAGACATGCGGGGTCTTGGATAAATTATCGAAGATATAAAAATTGTGAAGCGCATATTGAGAAAACTTGCACCTCGGTTCAATCCGAAAGTTTCTGTTTTGGAAGATAAAGACCCAAAAGAATTGACATTGGATAACCTGCCCAACACTATTGTTGCATATGAAATGAGAAACGATGATAACGAGACTCTGGAAAAGGGGAAATCCAAAGAGGTGGCATTCAAGGCCATGAAGAAACTCACCATTGATGATTCTAATGAAGAAGAAGAGACAGATGAGGTGATGTCATTCCTGTCTTCAAATCTGCAAAGAGAAAGAGGAAAGTTTAAAGGTAAACTTCCACTAGCATGCTTTTTATGTGTAAAGGTTGGTCATCTTGTGGCAAGATTCCCCAAGAAATTTCAAGATAATGATGATGATGATGATGAAGTTGAAACTCCCAAGAAGAAGACTTCAACGTATGTGAAAGGAAAAAAGCAATTTAAGAGAAATGTTTTCAAGAAAAAGAATCTTCTTTCACAAGAATTTGAAAGTTCAGATGAGTATGAGGATGAATAGGTTGAGGAAATAGAAAATTGCAGAGATCATGGGGTAAATGCCTTGGTGGAGATTGATGGTAGTTCTCAGAAAAAGGAAGAATCTGAGGTAGAGGAAGAAGAAATTGAAGGGAGAGTTGACATGGAAGCTGAATTAGAAGAATCTCTTGAAGAGATAGATGTTTGGAGAGCAAAAACAAATAAATCCAACAAGGTGGTACATGATGCCAAACTCTACATGCAACAACAAGAAGAAGAGAAGTCTGAGCTAGTGAAAGAAATTGAAGATCTTAAGTCTTCCAGGCCAGAGCATACAGAAAAGGTTGATGAGCATAAGCTCATGATTGAAGAACAGAAAAGGGAGATCGATTGCTTGAATAGAAAAGTGAAAGATCACGTCAAGCGTATCGAAGAGCTTGAAGATGAAGTTGTCGGTCTGCGGAGAAAAGTTAAAGACCAAGAAAAACCTTTGTATCCCAACACATTCTTGGGAAAGCAGGTCGTCACAAAGACTGAAAAGAAGAAAGAAGAGCCTAGTAGTTTAGCAGGAAAGAAGTAGCAATTGAGCTCAGAAGTTAAGGCTGATTCATGGTTTAATCAGAAACAAAAATCTGTGGCAGTTGAAGTCAGACCGCAAGCACCCATCCCGAGATTGAAGGTGGATTTGGGGAAAAATCAGAATTAGAATATTCAGATATCTCAAGGGGAAACTCGTAGTGTTGAAGTAACACGAAGGAATTCACCTTATATCAAGTGTTATTGTTGTGGAAAGATGGGACATTCACAGTATGTATGTTCCATAGCCAAAAGATATCGAAGGGAACAAGAACAGAGATGGAAGCCAAACAACGAATGGTTTTCCAGAACATATTTCGAAGGACACTATTTTTGGTGCAGAGGATTTGGGAATATGGCTAGGTACTGTACTTCAACCATTCCGAGAAATGTGCCAAAGAAGAATCAAAACGTTCGTAAGCAGCAGGTCAATAAACCGACAGGTGAGTTAAAAATGCAGAATAGATTTACGGCTTTTCAAGATAAAACTGGTCCATCATACTCTGAGAAAGAACAGAAGTCTCAATCAATGCCGAGTGTGAAAGAAAAAGTATCGACCAAGAAGAAGAAAAATGAGAAGGCCGTGGTGGCGAAGATCGCCCTTAAAGCATCAGATCGATCTGGTGTTTGGATCCTTGATAGCGGTTGCACATCCCACATGACGGGTAATAAGGATCTTGTTACAGGCATCAAATATGACAAAGAAGGAGTTGTCAAATTTGGAAATGATGAAGGCCTGAAGATTGTTGGCTCAGGGAAATCCAAGTTTGGGGGAAAAGAGATGAGACGTGCTGATGTCTTGGTAGTAGAGGGTCTCAGTCATAACTTACTCAGTGTCAGTCAACTATGTGACTCTGGGCACTCTATCCGATTTACCAAGAAGATGTGTGTTGTGAAAGGAAAAGATGGAGCAGCTGTTATATAGGGAAAAAGGTCAAAGGGAAATCTCTACCTTGTAGGTGGGGAAGAAGATACATGTCTTTTATCCAGAGAGGAAGAAAACCAGCTGTGGCATAAGCGACTTGGTCATCTATGCCAACCATCTATGGAGGATCTCGTAAAGTGTGATGCTGCTAGAGACCTTCCCAAACTATCACGTGATCGCACTCATATGTGTGATGCTTGCCAACAAGGGAAGATCATCAGAAAGACATACAGGCCAAAGGAACAGAAATCAACTAGGGTGCTCGAACTGGTTCATGCTGATGTATGTGGACCTTTCTCACCACGAGCTATAAATGGGAAAAGGTACTATGTTATTTTCATTGATGATTACAGCAGAATGGCCTGGGTATTTGTCATTACCCATAATACAGAGGTGTTTTGTTGCATAAAACAGTACAGGAGGGAATCAGAAAGGATTCTTGGGAAGAAAATTTTGAAGTTCCGTATAGATAACGGTACAGAATTCACAAACAGTCAAGTGGAAGAGTATCTCGAGAAACACGGGATAATGCATCAAGTTTCATCAGTAAGAACTCCGCAACAGAATGGTGTGGTTGAAAGAATAAATCAGATCATCAACAACATGACCAGAACGATGCTTATTGACAAAGACCTACCAGAGAAATTTTGGAAGGAAGCAGTGTTGACATCAGTCTATGTTTCAAACAGGTCTCTGTTGTGTCCGAAGCAAGGGAAGACTTCGTATGAACTGTGGTACGGAAAGAATCCAACGTTGAAATACTTTCGAATCTTTGGAAGTAAGTGTTTCATTATCAACAAAGAAAATCATAGGAAGTTTGAGGCATGAGGAGATGAGGGGATATTCCTTGGCTACTCAGGGAAAAGCAAAGCATATAAATGTTTCAACAAAAGTCTAGGAAAAATCATTGAGAGAAATGATGTCACTATTGTTGAAAACGAATAGAATACTCAACGATCCAGTGAATAGTTCCTGGATGAAAGTGATGATGAGGTAAACATCCCAGGGGGAGCAGAAGTGGAAGAAGCTGATTCAGAAGAAGATACTGATGAAGAAGAAGAAAGTGTCAAGTCTGTGTCTGCGAGGAAGCCAAAGAGTCGAGCTGAAATTGATAGGCAAAATATCATTGGTGATCAAACAGCTCCAGTTCAGACTCGAAGAATGAAATCATCACAGAAAACATCGTTTTTATCTCAAGTGGAGCCGAAATGTTTTTCCGATGCAGCTGAAGATGAAAACTGGGTTCAGGCTATGAACGAAGAACTTGATCAGATTTAGAAGAACCAGACATGGGAGATTGTTTCGAGGCCAGCATACAAGAATGTCATCGGGACTAAATGGGTCTATCGCAACAAGATGAATTAATATGACACAGTGATTGGGAACAAAGCACGACTAGTGTGCAAGGGTTACTCCCAGATCGAGGGAATAGATGTCGATGAGACATTTGCACCGGTTGCAAGGCTGGAGACAATCAGATTATTTTTGGCCATAACAGTGCAACGAAAGTTCAAAGTGTTCCAGATGGATGTCAAATCCGCATTCTTGAATGGTGTTCTGGAAGAGGAGGTGTATATTGAGCAGCCAGATGGTTTTCTCATTCATGAGGATGAGAACAAAGTTTGCAGGCTGAAGAAGGCGTTGTATGGGCTAAAACAAGCACCAAGGGCATGGTACTCAAGACTTGATCAGTACTTGAAGAAGCTTGGTTTCCAGTGTGGAGAAGTTGATTACAACCTCCATTTCAGCAATGAAAGTAATCAAAGGATGATGGTATTGGTTTATGTCGATGACATAATATTTGGCGGATCAGATGAAGCTCAGTGCAGATAGTTTTCCGAATTCATGAAAAATGAGTTTGAAATGTCAATGATTGGAGAGCTAACGTTTTTTCTTGGTCTACAAGTGACACAAGGAAGGAATGTAACATTCATTTCTCAATCTAAATATGCCAAGGAGGTCCTGAGAAGGTTTGGAATGGAAAATTCCAAGTAGATGAAGACTTCGGTTGCTACCCGGATGAAATTATCAAAAGATGAGGATGGAAAGGCAGTTAATATCACAGAATACAGGCAAATCATTGGAAGTCTGTTGTACTTGACCGTAACAAGGCCTGATATTTTTTTCGCCACATGACAAGCAGTGAGATATCAGAGAAATACCAAGGAAAGCCACATGCTTGCAGTGAAAAGAATACTTCAGTATATCCAAGGCACAATGGATTTCGGCTTGACATATACTGAGAAATCTCAGACAGAGTTATTGGGTTATACTAATGCAGACTGGGCCGGTTCAGCGGATGATAGGAAATCAACGTCAGGTGGTGCTTTCTATCTTACTGAATTATGTATTTCTTGGCTAAGCAAGAAGCAAGATTGCATTTCATTGAGCACCGTAGAAGCTGAGTATATTGCGGCCACTCAAGCATTCACACAGTTATTGTGGATGAAGCAGCAGCTTGAAGATATGGGAGTTGAAGTGAAGTCTCCGATCGGAATCCAGTGCGACAACTCAAGTGATATAAATCTTAGCAAAAATCCCGTCCATCATTCAAGGACAAAGCACATTGATATTAAGTATCATTTTATCAAGGAGAAGGTTGAGTAGGGGATCGTGAAGTTGGAGTATGTGCCTACAGAGCTATAGGTTACATACATTCTGACAAAGGCCTTACCCAAGGCAGCATTTGTACGGCATCGACTGGCTCTGGGAGTTCAATTGATTCCCCGCACTTGAAACAGTGTGGATGTCCCCACCCCCTCTCCCCGAGGTATGATGTGTTTTCCCTAATGTGTTGATTTGTGTTCTCTACTCTGTTACAGACTACAAAGGTGTGACCTTTGGGTTCGTTGATAAAGGGGGAGAAAATAGTGTTTGTTAAAGGGAGAGAAAATGTGTTTATTAAAGGGGGGAGAAAATAGTGATTGAGAGACAGTGTGGCTATTTGAAAAATCATGATAGATACGAGGAGAAGCTGACAGGTGGAGCAGCTGGAAAGGGGGAGAGCATTTTAAATCTGACGATACTAGAAGTGATCGATCAAAGCATAGATATCACGAAAGCCGAGGATTGTGATAAAAGAAGAACAGTGGTGTTGGAATGGTGAGAGAAGATGTCCAGCTATCACCAATTGGGATCAGCGTGGTTCAATAATTGGTATCAACTTATGAATTGGTATCATGTTGGAATCGACAATTGGTGTTTGGCATGAAGTGATTCATTGATGAACTTTTCATAATACCCTTGTTTCTCACGCCGAGCATTGCTCATGTGGGCATAGAGTACATGTTAAGTGAATCCTTGAACACTATCAGAATCGCAAGAGGCGAATGGTGGTAGCAGCTGGAAGAAGACTCAGTGAGGTATCAAAGTGCAGAAAATCTTTCTGAGAAGAGTTGTGAAGAGTTGTCAACAAACCAAAAGGGGGAGATTGTTGGGAAAAAATCCCTCATGGTAACTTTGCAGTATTTTTGGGTTGATTGTGTTTGTTGACAAAGCAGGTTTTCATGGATATTTGTCGAGTTCCCAAGAAGTTTTTGACAATCCTTGTTGACAAAGACCGATGACAAAGGAAAAGACGATTTGGAGACAGTACAAAAGAGCTGTACAAGGTGGCGCCGTTTGCCAGTGTTTTCCAAATTTTTGGGGTCCAAAATTTGGAGTTTGGTGAGCATTGCGAAAATAGGATTTCCATGAAGAGCATGATTTAATATGGAAAATGCATGAATTTTACGAAGATAGGATGCATGGTTTGGAAATCGCGAAGACCAGAAGAATGAAGGCGGTGAGTCTTCGTGATTAACTCAAGCTTCACAAACAGAAGAGGCTGAAGCGCATCGCGGCGGAGAAGGGATTCGCGATGGAGCTTCGTGGAGAAGGCGCGAAGGTATGTTGACGGTGATTCTTCGCGACTACGTCAAGCTTCGCGAACGAAAAATTTCCGTGGTGCTTCGCGATTTGGACAGAATTCCGACAGAAACTTTGGAGCTTCACGATTTGAGATGACATGGCGTTGACTTCGCGCAGAAGGGACGAGGGTTGGTGGAATCGCCTATAAATAGAGGCCGACCCCCTCGAGAGAAGCAGAGAGAATTTTCAGAGAAAATCCATTGCTCTCGGTTCGCAGAGGTGGTTCGCGAAGGCAGTGTGCTTCGCGAAAGGGGAGCTTCGCGGTGGCTATTCTAGCTCTGCGAAAGGTGTGTGCCCTGCGTTGGCTCAGTGAGCTTCGCGGAGAGGCAGGAGCTCCGCGACGGCCTAAGCATTGCGAAGGTCTGTGCATTGCGAGAGTGCTTCGTGATAGAGCTTCGCGAAAAGGCAGGAGCTTCGCGAAGGCTTGTTTGAGCTTCGCGAAATTGGGAGCTTCGCGAAGTAGGGTGCTTTGTGAAGGTACTTTCCAAAGGTAGTTGCCCAGTGGTCAGAGGCAAAGTGATATTCATCAGTGGATGAAAGTTGGACTTCAACAGAGCATCTATCAACAGTTGAAGATGCATTATTTCATGCAAATGAAGAGACCTACAGGTCTATAAACTATTATTGGATTCCCTTATAGAGAAGTGAGCTTAGGAAGAGGAAGAAGGTGATCCTCTCCACCGACAGTGATCCAGAGAGAGAGAAACAGGGAGTGAATCTTGGGAAAGCAGTGAGCTAACCCTAAACATTGTAAGGGCAGTGAGCCTGGGCATAGAAGTGATCTAGCCCGAACCATTGTATCCACAGCTGAAGTATAGTGGAATTTGGTATGACCGGAAACCTGTCGGCATATGCTCCTTGGACGTAGCCCATAGAGGTGAACCAAGTAAAATTGCTGTAACCTGTGCTTGCTTTACTTTCTGTTTATATTGTGCAACAGGAAAAGAGAGAAGAGTGTTTTTCTTAACAGCGAAATAAGATCAGAACGGGCTTTAATTTTAAATTAGTCATACCCTGATTCACCCCCCCTCTAAGGGTATTCAGACTTGTGGACCTAACAATAACAAAAATTGTGAAATAATCAAAGAATTAAGGAAGGATGTGCTCAACAATAAACATCATACATGCACTAGTATCCATTTACATTCATTTTCCAATCATTTATCATTTCAATTACATTTAGTTTCTATGTCTTGTGATATGAATCAAGCTCGGTATACCCATATAGATGGAATCACAATGTATACCTTAGAAGGCTATCTAACAAGTACATGTGAAGACTAAATCCAAGCTTGTTTCTTTCTTAGAAGATGCATTATATGTATTTTCAATTAAAATTAAAATTATAACCTGATCCCATCATTGGAATTCTTAAATTGAAATTCTAGCATCACTCTAGGTATAGTATCAACCAACACCCTATAATCCCATCCCTTGAGAACATCTAAATCACCTGGTATCAATATAAGTGAGGTATAATGTCCATGTCAAATTAGTTCCTCCTTGCTAGTCCTCTAATGAAACCCCAAGTATCACTCATGAAATATAATTAAATTCCCCTTGAGTCTATCCTTGGACATCCATTTGATTCCAAGTATCACTCTGCATATAATCATGTCTCAATGAGTTAATCCATGAAATCCCTCATTGGGATCTATGATTCACTCATGAAAATATCATATCATCCATTGAGTCTGTCCATGGAATCCTAAGGTGGATCTATATATCACTAAAGGTATTAGGATCAATAATCAAATGATCCCATCTATGTCATTCGAATTTGAATCCTTGTGTCACTCATGTAGATTTTTCATTTAACCAATTGTATTCTATTTAAACATCTCATCAAGAATTGTAAGGTCTAAACCAAGAGAAACTAAAATCAAACTCACCTCAATGGGGTGACTCAAGAATTCTATAACCTTATAAGGCTAGGACATTCATTTACTCATTTTGGAAAAAATCACACAATAATAAAAACATATATAACCACTAATACTATGATTTAACATCATTTAACTCATGCCTGAATATCATAATAATGAGCTTCACATGCCCAGTCAATTCATTATTTGGAATGGTCTCAACCTAACTCATAAGGGCTATCAATTTTAGGGCCATTCAATTACTCACATGGTAATTGTTAACATAACCATACTAAATTTCCTATTGAGATATCACATGGATTAGTTATAAAAAATCTCACATGGGAGAATTCATAATTAGAGAAATTCAATAAAATTACATCTATTTAGGTCATAACCCATAATTTACTCACATGGGAAAGACCAATATAATTTAAGCATTAATGGAATACATGAGTCTAGGGGAAAATCATCCATCCCATACCCTTAATTAATTTCAATTACAATTCACAAAATTGTAATTTAATTAATAGTTCCACTCACATTTTAACATCTCATGACATCGGGTAAAAGGCATGCCTCATATGCATCCATGGATATAATCCATAAAGGGTCATTCAATGAAACTCACCCATGGGGTGGTCCTTAATCAAGTTTTAAAACCTATAACATGAATTCAAAATCCCATTCAATTACTTATAACAAAAAAGTCAATAACAAGATTCAATTTAAAATTACGGTGATGCCTCAATATGGGTGTGCATTCCAAAGGCATATATAAATAGCATGACATTAATAGATAGGCATGAGACCACATAACTTAGGATCATGATATATTTATCATCCAATATCAAGCTATGATTCATCTGGGTTTGGATGAAATATGAAGAATATAAGAAGAATAATAAATTAGGGAATGTAAGCCTAAATCCAAATGACATATTTAATATCCAGAAGAATCAAAAAATATATATAAAAATTGAGGCTTTATTGTTAGGGATATGATGTGGTAAACGACGCTTGAATCAAAGGTCAGACGGTGAATGGATTTGAAAATAAAGAATAGGCTAAAATGAAAGCTCCAATATATAGCCTTTTTTGTGCAATGAATGAAAGGGTAATTATTTTATGTTATAAACCTTTTAGGGTAAAATCATAATTTTACCCAAAAAATTGGGTTGTATAGTCTAGCACACAGTTTTTCAAACTGTGTTCCGTGTAACACAATTTACTATAGGAGAAAGAGGAACTCACACAGTTTACCAATACGGTTTACAAACCATGTGAAAAATACTATAATGAACCTATGTCAAATATACTGAAAACTATAGACCTATATAATGGTCTTGTGGCTCCTCCCACATAGTTTACTCAAACCATGCAGCATGTAAGGCCCACTATCCATCCTTGCACAGTTTCTTCAAAACTTATGGCTTTCCCCGAATAGTTTTCACTAACCATGTGCCATGGTAAAAACACCCAATATTTGGGTTCCAGTCTTGGAATCAACCTCGGAAACCTCCATGTTCTCTATGACCCAAAATTAATCCACCCTATACCATATTTAATAAAATAAGAAAATAATTGAAAAAAAAGAGATTTGTATCTCAAAGAATAACCGGGTTCATAAAAAAATCATCCTTTAAAGAAATCTATCCATGAAATTTACTTCCAAAGGTGGTGAAGAATGATATGATAAAAACTCTAGCCAGTACAATTGTACGTCAGAATCCATGTCCCATGAATCATCATGAAGTTGACTGTGCTGCCATAGAACCCATACAAATGGAATTAATAGGCCCCAAAGAAAAATTATTCTACAATCCCCAATACTTGTAAGGTGCTTCTCAAAGGACACATCTACATGTAAATCAACCACATCAGTACGAAAAGCATGAGACATGTCTAAAAAGTAATGTCACAAGTATGAAATGTGAAAGATGTCGCGCATAGCTTGGTACTTATGAGGTAACCACAACTGATAGGAAACTAGCCTGACCACATCTAGAATATCAAACAACATAATGTACCTTGGTGAATGATTACCCTTTCTCCTGATCCTCTTATGTCCCAAGCTTGATGAAATATGTAGAAAAATATGTACCCCATACTCAAACTCTAGAGGCCATCTACAGCGACCGAACTATGATTTCTGATGAGACTACACTATAACCTTCCATTTTCAAATCAACTAAACATATTTTTTGGTCTCATAGACAAGACGAGGTCCTAGTATAGCTGCCTCTCCTACCTCCATAAAACATATTGGTGATTGGAAAGTCCTAACATAAAAATCCTCATATGGTTCCATCTGTATAGTATCCTGATAGATATTATTGTAGGAGAACTAAACTAGGAGTATATGGCTCTCCAAAGAGGCCTCGAAAACCATGATGCATGCCCAAAACATGTACTCAATCACTTCAATCATGCTCTCTAACTGGACATCTATCTAGTTGTGGTGTGTCAGGCTCAGAAGCTCCTATATACCCAAAGACCAATATAGGCCTTTCTAGAAATGAGATGTAAATTGGGCATCCCTATATGAAACGATATAATCTGGGACCCCATGTAGTCATACCATCTCACTGATGTGAAAATATCCATGATCATCAACATTGAAGGTTTCCTTGATCCGCATGATATGATAAACCTTTGTGAACCTATCAAAAAGAACCCATGAAACATCATTAACTCATGGAGACCTTGTTAAACCTGTCATAAAGTCCATCACGATGTCATTCCATGTCAATTTTGGGATAGGTAGATTCTATAAAATCACATGTTTTCACTAGTGTTCCACCTTCACATGCTAACAGGTGGAACATCTCATGAAAAAACCATCCACATCAATTTTCATACATGGACACCAATACTGATTATGTAAATCTTGATACTTCATGGTGACACTAGAAAACACTACCCATACATATGCCTGAATGTCTCCCATCATCTCCTCATGCAAGTCTTCTAAAACCAACACACGACCATGTAATCACAGATCTTCATTATCACTAACGGTCCATCCAGGTGAAGGGTCCTCACCTGCCACACAATCCTATAAAACTAGGCCCTCAAGATCTAATATCTTCCACATCCTCACTATTTATAGTAGGGTAGTGTTAATAGTTAAGGATGAAAGAAACATATTCCTCTAACTATCATGCACATCTAAGTGAATCTTAGAGAACAAATCCATGAGCATCCACTTGATACTGGCCTACTAAACAACCTGTATTTTTGTCATTATTCTAAATGAATTGGCCACTACATTCCCATTACCAGTTGTATAGGAAAGCACAATATCAAATGGTTATAGGTATCTTACCCACCTTCACTACCTCAGATTCATATCATACTGTGTAAATATGTACTTGAGGCTTTGGTGGTCAGTAAACACCACAAAATGCTCTCTTAGTATGAAATTTATCCAATAGAACAATGTGTAAACAAACATAGCTATCAAGAGATCATATGTCAAGTGATTCCTCTCATTTGGCCTTAATTTTTGAGACTAGAAAGTAATGAATTGATCACCCTACATAAGTATGGCTCTTATCCTGATACCTGATGCAACACAGTACCCAGTGTAACTCTTTTCTGGCTCTTGAAAAATTAGTATCAGTACTAATGTCTATCCTCCCTTCTTCTCATAAAAGGCCATATCATAGGAAGTTGTCCATACATTTTTAATACCATTCACAGTGAAGCCCATAAATGATGCTACCAAGTAGGAGAAGTCTTATATGAAAATATTATAGTAACCAACCATTCCTAAGAAACTCTACAACTCAAAGACAATATTGGGATGCTCCCAAGTAACTACTAATCTCACCTTCTCTAAGTCCACTAATACTTATTCCTTCAAGATGATGTGACTAAGGAAGTAAATATAATTTATCCAAAAGTAGAACTTTGAGAGATAGGAATATAATTTATTCTCAATCGGTGTATTTAAAATAAAAAAATTATATGTGGCATGTTTATGTTGATTATAAGAATACAAAATGATATCATCCACAAAATCCACAAAAAACTAGTCAAGATATGGATAGAAATCTCGATTCATTAGTACCATAAATTATGCTAGTGAGTTTGTAATAATAAATGGATTAAAAATATACTAATAAATTCCATAAATTCTCTAAAAGGATATGTGAGGTATTTTAGATGGTCTAACATGCACCTGATGGTAACATGTTCTCAAATCAATCTTTGGAAAAAATAGAGATACTCATATCTAGTTAAAGAGATCACCTAACCATGGTATAGGATACTAGTTCTTAACCAATAGTTGGTTAAATTTCCCATAATCCACGCATAACCTAAGGGCACCGTCTTACATTTTCACAAAAAAGGACCATGGAAACCCATGGTGAAGTACTCGGTTAAATGAAACCCTAGGCCTCTAAATCCACTAGCTAAATCTTGATATATTGAAACTCCATCGTAGACATCTGGTAAGAAGGAATGAATACTAGTGAAAATCTTGGAAATATCTCAATAGGGAACTCTACCTATTTCACCAGAGGTAATCCTGAAATTTTGTCTGGGAAAACATATCTGTAACGATCAACTACTGGAGGGAAATCACACTGACAAGTTCCCTGATCATGCAGAAATAATATCACAATCTGGGATGTCATGATTCCCATACCACAATTCTCATGTCCAACTCTACTTGTCAGGACATACCATTAATATTTTTGAAGAAAATCTATGCCCTCTAGTGATGTGAAATGCATCCTACGGTGATATTAATAGAAAAGGATTGGAAGGGAACTAACTAGTACACCCTGATAATGATGTCAAATCCTATCTTATCAAGGAAGTAGAGGTCCCATACAAAGGGACATCCGCCAACCTGAAGGGGGAACTCCCTTGACTGATGAAAACTTTCCGTTCTGATCCCTAACAGAGTGTCTAGAATGATAATGCCATCCGAAGACTATATAATGAGCCCAATGATCTATTCGACAAATATAGATATAAATTAATGTGAAATACCTACATCAGAAAGTGAAGAATCTAAAATGGAAGCTACTAGAATAGTCACTCTAACTGTAAAAGGATTCAGGATCCTTCTCTTGATGGGTTAGTTTCACTACATTTTCCAATACTATATTGAAGCCCTGTGACATTTCGTGGCAACCATGGGATGATCCACCTTCCTATTTCTGTGGACCTGGGGTCTCGCTACCATGACCATGACCACCACCTAAGACTAATTAACCTGACATTCCCCCTCTCTATATCTGTTGACAAGCTGCTAACCCTACTCTAGAACGTGGGGTCGGTGTAGAAAATCTCTCACTAGCTACTGGTGGAAAAATTCTACAAAAGTGTTGTAGATGGTCCATTTTTTCGTAAAATTGGTACTCAACAGAGTCCTTCATACACCAAGGAATTATATTACACATCCTACCACACTATTAGCACCTCACCTGGTTACCTGAAGAGATTTTATTACTCCTAATATCCCCACGTGAAAGCTCCAGAGGACACTTCCCAATATCGTTTGATGTTGTACCACACCAAGGTGTTGAACTACCCAAACTCGCACCTCCAGATTCCCTCAGGTAATGCTCTGTGATCCAAACATGATTTTCTATCCCATATATATTAGTTACCCAGAAGACATTTACCTACAATAAAATGTCATACAAGAGACTATCCTTGAATCACCTATATTTTTATAACTCATCACCCATCAGAATAGGTGAAAATGATGGAGCTCAGCAAAAGAGGCCTAGTATTCCATAACGGATAACATGCCCTACTCCAGATGTAAGAAATCCCTATCTCTATCCACCCTAAAATTATTGGGGTAGAAGTAATCATAGAAGGCCTTATGAAACTCCCTCCAGGACATCTCTAGATGATGATATGTCTCAGTGATAACTTCCCACCATCTCTTAGTGGAATCATGCATCATATACTTAGAGGGAATTACCCACCTCTCTAGAGGCATATCTACGTGATTTAAGATATATAACATTCCCTCTATCCATGAATTTGCAGCATGTGGTCTCTTATCCCCCCCAATTTATTTTGCAAATGCTACTTTTGGAACTCACATGTCAACTCTTCCATAGTCAGGGTAAGTCGTAGTGCTCCCTGAATGGTCTTCATGAAAAGAAAGAACCCATCAAGGAACTATACATCAACATCGATGTCTTGTACAAATCCGAATTCCATAGATGGAATTATTGGAGGATCCACTAGTAACCCATATTCTACTAAATCAGCGATATGATCATCGCTACCCTCTTGGCATACAACTGGAGGTCGTTGTGGTGGAATGACTCTATAATTCCAAACCCAATCCTCAGTTTAAGATCATTAAAAAGTTTCACAGCTCAAAATAATAGATACCAAAATAGTATAGGTCCAAATATTCATCTACAATAACACTCCCCTCTTTCTGCCTCATCGGACAGGTCTAGGGGTTATACAAGAAAGATATTCTACCAAACTCCCACTACTATGGTCGGGTCTTGTCATGTTCTATACTATAATCCATTTAAATTTCACATCTTTTTATAATAATTTAATTTTAAACTCTATTCACTTTCATATTTAGAATTTATATTCATTTCATATTTATCAAATTTCTATTTGAATGGTAAATCAATGGTACGACGAATTCTGTTCTATTGGGGCCCATACTCCCCATGAATGAAAGCATGGGATCCACCTATGGTACATCATAACAATAATCACTTTAAGGTTGAACCATGATCAACTAAATTATGATCTAAGAGGCCCCGTAAAACTCATGGACAAAAGCATGGAGTTTATCCAATTGTAACAACGACACATCCCAAATAGACCTATAACAAAAGAAGGCATATATATCATGACATCTAAAACAATAATAAATTGTTAATACTCTCCAAATGGCATGATAAAAATGAATGGAATGTGTTATGTAGTAGGTTCCTATGTATTACATGAGATTTCATACCATCATAGAAGAAGTAAAGGGAACCACCCAATGGTGGAATCAAATTAACTCTAATAGCTCAGATTCTAGAAATAAACAATTAAATTCCATAAAATTTATCTTTCCCCTATACATGGGTCATCTACACCTATGAAAATCTCATTACCATATTACATTTCATTTTTATTTGT
The DNA here is from genome assembly GCA_963277665.1 of Viscum album. Taxonomy (NCBI): domain Eukaryota; kingdom Viridiplantae; phylum Streptophyta; class Magnoliopsida; order Santalales; family Viscaceae; genus Viscum; species Viscum album. Next base: position 1,241,401,588 of record OY728126.1, on the reverse strand, counting down.
TCCATTGTAGAAAAATATTAAATTAAATAAATAAAGAAAGATCAAATACCACTTTTTATTTTTTCAGACCTAGAGGCCACTGAATGTTTCCCCGAGACCAGTGGGTCACATGAAATCAAGAGAATATACCCTAACACTTGAGGATGTTGACTAGCATCAAGGGACTAAGTGATTTGGTGGGGAGAAAATTCCCTTATTACTAGAGTGTATAAGAGAGGAAATATCTTATATACATTAGATACAGAAAACAATAAAATTGAAGTGAACATTGGAATACTGATAGTATAAATAACCCAAAAGTCTTATCATACACAAGATGATGGTATGTGCCACATTGTATACTAAAATATCCAAAACCTGTATACTTTATTCAGATAAAATAAATTTTACAAAAGTACAAAAAAGTCTAGTTGAATTTCAGTAGCATCACATTTCTTGGCTTGTTCATATGCTCCCATGTTCCTAAGTAGCTTATCAAGTACATGTAAGAGAGTGATTTCCCTTATCATTACCCATAATTGTATAATTTTTTTGGGTTCCAAATGTGGACCAAATAGGGTGTGCGATAAAATCCTATTAGAAAAATACCCAAGGTCTATTCCCATCAGTCAGTTAATATATATAACAAGAAATGTGAAATAATAAAAATAGTAAGAAAGGGAGTACTAAATAGTAGATATCTTACATTCAATGGTTTCCATTTATGTTACTTTAATATTCATTTAACAGTTCAATTTCATTGAATTTATAAGTATCGAGATTTGTATCAAGCTTGACATCCCTAGTATAGTTGGAAGCACAAAAGATGACATAGAAGGATATCTAACATGTACAAGGGGAGACCAAATCCCATTTGGGATTTTTGTGGGAGGAACCACCATAATTCATTTCATTTACCATTCAAATCAGACCTGGTCCCATCATTGAAAATTCAAAATTGGAAATCAAGTATCCCTCAATGTAAAATATCAACGCACACCCTAAAAGACCATCCTTGGAAAACCTCTAAGGAACTAGTTGTCACTATAGGTGAGTTATAACATCAATTCCATACTATTCCATCATTGTCAGTCCTTTAAGGGAACCCTATGTATCACTCATATCATATAATCAATTCCCCTTGAGTATTTACTTAGAAATCCATTTGATTCGTATTATCACTCAACATATAAGAATTTCTCAATGAGTCAGTCTAAGGAATATATCATTTGGATCCATGTATCTCTCATGAAAAAATCATATTAACTATTAAGTCCATACATTTCATCCAAAGGTGGATCCATGTATCACCCAAGGTATAAAGATCAATAGTCACATGATCCCATCCATGGAATTATAATTTGAATCCATTTTTCACTTGATGGTTTTTATCATTTAACAAATTAAATTCCATTTAAAATTTTCATTCAAAATGCCAAGGACAATACAAATAGCATCTAATATCAAACTCACCTCAAGAGGATGACTCAAGTATTGTCCAACCTCATAAGGCATGTTCTTTAATTTTCTCACATTTTCATAATTCATATAAGATGAAACAAATGTATAACAACTAATACATGGATTTGGAATCATTTAACTCACATGTAAATATCATGATAACAAGATTCCCATGCCTAATCAATTCATTACAAGAAATGATCTCAACTTAACTCATAAGGGATAATAATTTGAGGTCCATTCAAATACTCACATGACCATTTTTAACATAACAAGAATAACTATCCTCTAAAGATATCACATGCATTAGTTATAACATATCACACATGGGAAAATACATGATTCAAGTAATTAAATCATATTACATAAATTAAGGTCGTATCCCATAATTTACTCACATGGGAAAGGCCAATATACTTTAGGTTTTAAAGGCATACATGGTTCTAAGGGAAAATATTACATCCAATACCCTTAATTCATTTCAATTACAATTCACAACATTGCAATTTATTTTTAAGTCAACTCACATTTTGACATCCCATGATACACGGTAAAAGGCATGCCTCATAGGCATCCAAGGCTAAAATCCATAAAGGGCTATTCAGGGAAACTTGACCATTAGTTGTTCCTTATTATTCAAGGTATAAAACCTATAAAATGCATTCAAAATCCTTTTCAATTACTTATAACATTACTGGAAATAACATGATTCAGTTTCAAATTATGGTGACTCCCTAAAAATGGGTGTGTTTCACAAAGGAATATATAAACAACCCAAAAATAAGTGAAAGGAATGATACCACCTACCTTATGCTCATAATAGATAGCTCATCCAATATCAACCTCTGATTCATCTTGGTTTGGGTGAAATCTAAAGAACAAAACAATAATGAGAAATTAGGTCATATGAGAAAAAAACCACATAGAAAAGTTGATATCTAGAAGAATAAATAATGTCTTATAAAGAATAAAGGCCTTATCTTTACATGTCGGATGAGACATATGTTGCTATAATTGGAGGTCGAGTGGCGAAAGGATATGAAAACCTAGAATAGTCTCAAATAAGAGCTCAAAAGGACGACCTTTTCTGTGAAACGAATGAAGGAGAATGTATTCTATGTTATAAACATTTCAAATCAAATCATCATTTTACCCAAAAAAACTGGGTTTCACGGTTTAGGTGCATGGTTTCTCAAACCATGCACTATGTCACACAATCTACTATAGGAGATAGGGGCACTTTCATAGTTTACTCGCACAATTTACAAACCGTGTGAAAATTGTTCTAAGAGCCTCTATCATATAAATAAAAATAAATAGAGGATCTATGGAACAAAATAAATCCATACATTAAATAAGAATCAAGATCCTAAAAACACCATGTAATAGGTTGGATAAGGGGACAGGTAATTGATGATGGATTGGGTGATAACATTTCTATGTAGTATGGGCATGTGGGAGGAAGAATATTATACATGATGCAAAAAATTCCAATTTCCCAATGAATGGTAGTTTGAATATAATTTCTTGTATGGTGTTGATGATGTAAAACACATTGCTGTATGGTAATCCAAAGGTAATAATAGAGAATAATATTATGAGATAACCTATATTTCTATAAAATGATCAACTACATGAATTGTTGTTAGGAAGAACACACATCATTTAATTCATATCTCCACTATACTAGGGTTATAGTGGATAAAAATATCAAAATTTCTATATAATGGGACCACATTTCATGTAACCTTAGATGTATTAGCATAGTTTGTCTAGGAATTATGAAGATATGTATATCTGGGAGGACCACATCCCATGTATGTCATGGAACACCCTTTGTACCATCTATCGAGATTGGACTTGGGTAGTTGAACTTGCTAAGTGTTGAGCCTCCCAACAACATGCCATGTATCTTGAAATAAACACAATGTAGTTAAGTTTTTCAATAAAAATTGGTAATCAAGAGACAATTGTGTTGTAGAATTGGTTTAATACATCATCACTACTCAGAAAACATAAAATAGCGATGTTTTTTTACATTAGTGACGTTTATAAATATCTCCAATTCATTTACGTAATTTTATAATGAAATTTGGATAATGAGGATTTACTAAATTAATGAAGTTTATTAACTTCTCAAATTAAATTTTGGTAATTTAAGAAATTTATAAACATTAAAAAATTATCCACATTTATAATAATCACTAATTAGTGACAACAATTTTGTTGAAATTTTTTAGAAGAATCAGTAAATCACTCATTATTTACTAAAGATTATAATGAACATCATTAATTTGGATTTTTTTTAAGAAAACATAACTAAACAAGTGAAATTTCTATTAAAATGATTCTAAATTAAAAAATTGATGATATGTTAATTAAATGTCTCTGAAAACATCAGTAAATTAGAGTTTTTTGTATTGTATATACCCATAGAACATACAATGCAATCCCCATTAGACTATAATAGTATCATCAAATATATAATTTCATATATCTATTCTTAGGTGGAGTAGGTGTTCCACCCATTGGGATTTGGATACTCTTATGGAGTTAATATTTTTCCCATGTAACCAGAGGAAAAGATCCTCTACTATCAAAATAAGATAGAGTTGGTATCTCACCCACACTATGTGGAAATTAACCTCTATCTATAGAGACAACATTTATCCCATCCATTGAGATTGGATGGGATAGGGATCCTCCACTAGAGTTTATTTGTCACCCATATTAATGGGATATGGATCATCTAGAACCATATAAGGGACTGACCATATAGTTCACTTTAAAATTCTCAATTGAAATTATTTAATGTATAGTGTTTTGGGATGGTTGAATGTTGATAAAATTGTGTATAGAAAGATTATATACATTGAGTATATCTTGGTTTTCATTTATTTTTCCCTCATGGTTATGGTTTCAAGTTTACGCCTTTTTCGATTCATTTTTTCTCGATGATTACAGGGTGAATTACTAGGTATGTATATTCTCACCGCCGCATGGGATCCAACCCCACATGTTATGTCTTTTATAGATGATGGGAAATTTTATGGGGATCTAAAGGGAAATAGTGTGGGTAGTTCCCAGGGAAACATGGTGGTTTTGGTAGTATGAATATTGTGGGACTGGTGCTTTCATACTGATACCATTTTATTTATGGTTTTAATGTTTTATCTACTTATAGGTTAATGGATTATATTATCCCTCATTAGTTATATACATATATATATATATATATATATTTTCACACTTGATTTTAGGATATTAGAGGTTGTGTATGCATTTATTATCATAGTTTAGTTTCCACATTACTCGGGATAGTGGGTATATACGTGTGTTTGTGTTTCTATATGTGAATTAGGTTAAGGTATCCCATATGTGTGTTATAATTACATGGTGATAGGCTCCATCACATTGCCTATTAGAGTTGGTATTTGGGTGATACACTCATATTAGTGATGGATAATCTGGAACTAGTTATTCTGGTTGTGTGAGAGTTGTATCAGAGCCAAGGGAAACCTAGGGCATTGTTTAGAGAAAGATATGTTTTGAGGATTATTTTCGAAATTATGGTAATAGTGTTTAACTGTCTTAAGTTTATCTTTTTGACCAAGGACATTGGTGATGGTGAATCAACAAATTTGTCTATTCTATATGACTCTAATAACCTTTTTTTTCTAATATTTTACTTTGAGACATTGATAGTAATAAAATAATGGTACATATATCATATAGGAATGATTTTTGATTTCTATGTACATCATCAGGTAGCTCCCTATATATATTCTTTTTTTACCATGGAATACCTTAAATATTATGGAATATATTCACAATGATAGATAGTCATGATTTCATTAAAGGACCACGATGAGAATAAATACAGTGATGAGGGATTAGTTCATGGATCATTAAGGAAGTGTTACCTCTTTGGAAAATCGAGTAGTACATCCACCCATTGAGTAGTGAGAAGTCCTACATCTAATAGTAGAATATAATTTTTTTACCTCATTCCTGAAAATATATCATTCAATCTATATTATATGATTATGTGTGTAAAATGAGAATGATCTTTTTCTTTCAAAGGAAGAGACGAACCTTGTTTTTGGGTGACATAGACCCACATGAAACAAAAGATTGAATAGAGTCTATGGTCAAGGTATTCCATATCTACTAGACCTATTCACATCAAATGATGGTTCTCAATAGAACCATACTCCATGACTTGGTAAGATGGTGGTAAATCTATATGACATAGACTGATAATGGGGTGACTCTTCCATAGATTGAGTATGTGTACCTATTTTGAGAGGGGTATTTCCTTGTTAATTTACAATCAGTACACATCATGGTATTTATTTAGATTCAATATGGTAACATGATGACCATTATGTAATGCACTGACCTTAGTTACCCAGAGTTGGTGCATTATTACATAACATTATCATGATCACAAGGGATCAAATCCAAAAATACTAATCAGTTTAGTAGCCTTTGAAGTACTAGATACATTCATATGTTTTATATTATATTATAAAATGAAAAACAAAAAAAAAATTGTCTCCATCAACCACATTTATATCTCTTAGACTATCCTTGTAGGTCAGTCATAATATACTTCTTTGCATCTTGGGAAAATTAAAACATAGAAATGGGTGAGATCAGATGATCAGTAAGGATAACAATATAGCGGAAACATTCATAAATAAGACTAAACATTTAAGGAAATGTATAAGACTAAAACATAAGCCTTTTAAACTTAAAATTCAGCATAATATGGAAAATATAAATCAGATAATTCTATTTACTTATTCACTTGGATATTCTACTAGTGGAATAATTACATGCAATATCAATAGCCAATTTCACAATGATGGAATTCATAATTCAAAACTTCATAACCACATAGTCAAGGCCTTATACCAAGAATAAACATAAAATTTTGGAAACGCATTGTGCCAAGACACTAGTTTGTCTCATGAGACCAACCGATGCATCGAGGAGCTATAGTTGGATCCACCCATCACTTACTAAGTCCAATGCATTCCACATATGAAAAGGTTTAAACATAACATAAACATTCCTATTAAAACTAGAATACGAAATGTAAATACATTATCCATAAAACATTAATGGTACAAAAATAACACATCCATAGAAAAAAATATCTCAAAATATTCAATACAATATGGGAGATTCGTATCATAATAAATCAACTTCAAGTAAAGTTTTAAATCTATCAAAGGATTTTGACATAGATGAAATGAAAACTATTTGAAAGAATTACTAGTTTCTATTTTGAAACCATTAAAAAGTCACATAATTATAAAAAAAACATTTATTTTGAAAATAATATTATAAGCTTTTATAGGAAGCTTTGACGATGTTATAACAGCGAAAAATAGCCTCACCCGCCGTATAAGTTTAAAAAAGACATTCTTACTTTAATTTTGTTGAAAAGGTCATAAGGTACCTTGTTTAGAAAATGATGGAAAGAATCCTTTCAAAAAATATATGATCAAATAAGGGTATAAATAACTTTAACCCATAGTATAGTTAATATTAAAATTGTTTTGAATTATATTTTTAAGAAAACACGGATGAGGATGATAAAGAGGTCCCAGTTGATACTTACGTATTAACAACCTAAGATAAGTTAAGTGATTTTAGAATTAACCCTTACATTGTACTTTTACTTGGCCTAAGGTACATTAAACTCCTGTATAATAGTTAAATCATTGTTATTAAATTATACAATAATCATATACATAAATATGATATCATATATGAACTTCCAATTTTTCTTTGTTAATAATATTTTAGTAGTATCATCATTTCAGGTTTTAAATGATTCGTTTTCCTTTATATTCATGGTTAAGTAGGCTATGTTTTTTATGAATAGGATGTATTTGATTCATATACAGAATGATTTTAAGTTCTTTAACATTATTTTTAATCATAAAATAAAAATTATTCTTTAATGATTACGATGGGGAATGAGTCTCATCACGTTCGTGGTGACGATAATCCCTACGTACGCATGAGCGACAATATCATTATATTGATGGAGAAACTGTATGTAATTGGATGTTATATCATATATACAGAATCACTAACATGTTATTTGATTATTTACATTAGTTATACTCATTATTATATCCATCCAAATAATGAAGTGTTTGAATAACAAACTACACCACGACGTGGAGACGGTAAGACGTACGTATGTAGATACAGTGACTTTATCATTCATAGGATGGATAGAATAATTAATATGGTTGTACCATATTATTAATAACATAAAAATATTTAGGAGGTACTGGAGTTATTATGTTGGTATGGAAACAACAAATAAAGAGGAAGTGGAAGAAGAAAAGAATTTGAAAGAGGGTGGTGAAATTATTACCTCTTCTTCGGGTGTTTCCTTTTGAGTTGATCAAAAGGGCTCCATAGGTTGGATTTATGATAAAATTAAGGCCTATAGGTTGAATTTAGAGAATTTGGGAAGATATTTGGGTAGGGTTTGGCCAATAAAAATGGCTTTTGAGGTATGATTTTGAGAGAAGGGGAAGTGCCCTTTTATAATAGATGTAAGGGTTATTTTAGGAAAAGATTGAAATATTATATTATAATAAAATTATTTTCGATTTCTAATGGATAAAAAATGATTTATTTCTAGGATAATGTGGGGATGGGTCGAAAACCTCTCAACCAATAGGTTTTAGATAGGTTTAGGTCACCATATTAACCTTATCTTTTAGATTTAGCTCTTTGTTAAGTAGTTTGACATTTACCATGTCTCTTTGTATTATTATATTATATGGTTAATAAACTTACTATAACAAGCCAAGAGAATCCCATGTGGTTAATTATTAATATATATAACCTTATATAAGTCATTTGGAAATCCTTATATTTTTTGGAATATTATATCCATTAATAATATAGTATTTGTTTTAAAAACTCAATTATGTCAATTTTGACCCTATTTAGTATTTGGTTTTTTAGAAAAACAGAACAACATGATTACTTTGAAAAAAAAATAATTAACACTAATATGTCATATTAACCTAAAAAATTATTGTAATTAATTAAAAGTCTCAAATTAAATTTATTTGGATATTTATAATATCAATTAGTTTAATCATTCATTAATAAAATAACTACTGCATCATCATTGTGTCATAAATAAATTAAATTATTTAATATCAAAAAATTATAAATAAAATAGAATTATGTAGGAAATCTTTTTAAATTTCTAATGAATATTTATAGTCAAAATTATCTTATATATAACCCTGTATAATAAATGGTTTAATTATTAAACATTGAATTTAACACTTTTAACTATTCTTTAAATAAAATAATAATAAATGTCCTAGTCTAATCCAAGTGGACTAAAGGGGGTCATATTTTATTCCAAAGGTTGTTTTTGGTCTAATTACCCTTATGAAATAGAATTATGACATGTTTTAGGGTAATTATAATATCATTTTTACCATTAATTACCCTATTTACTTTTAACCGTGGTAAATAAAAGTCAAAAGTTACTATTCATCAAAAATTATTTTCATCTTATTAAACCACATTTTAATTACTGATATTAACCATGTCTATCAAATTTTTAAAATTCATCTCACAGAAGTAGTAAAATTATGTTTTATGCAAATTTTCAAATGCTCCTAGAAGATTGGTAAAAGACGGTAAAATGTTCAATAAAATTTTATATATCTAAATTTATTCTAAAATGACTCCAATGAATTAAATTGAAAATATATATGTATTATGTATATATTTTGACCTAAAATAAATTAAATTAAAATAACTATTTATTTAAATAAAAAGTCGGTTTTAAATGCTGTGTTTTTCACTATTCATCAAAAATTGAAAGTTTTCAAAAAAATACAAAAAATTCACCCTAAGCTAATTTTGATATTCTGAATCCAAAAATGAAGTCCATTTTGAAAAATAAAGTTTATAAAATTTTAAAAGTTTGGTATTACTATTCATAACAGCTAGTTTTATTGGTCGTGGTGTGTTAAAACTTCAAGTTGCGTACAACGCAAGCTACTGCATTATTCAAAGGGAAACATACCGTGGAAGCTTAGGGTGTTACATTCTCCCACCCTTAAAATAATTTCATCCTCAAAATTTTTATAATATTACTACATAAAAAAATTTGGGTGGTTCTTCATCATAAGTTCCTTGGCTTCCCATTTTGACACTTCCATCTTAGGGTTTCTCCATAGAACTTTCACTAGGCGAGTCGTCCGGTTTCTCAACACTTGTTCTCTGGTATCAAGAATTATGATATGCTATTCACAATAAGACAGATAGGGTTCCAGTTCTATTTCTTCATAGGTGATTACATGCATTGGGTCAGGCATGTATTTTCTCAACAGTGACATGTGGAACACATCATGAACTTTGGAGAGACTTGGAGGTATTGCCAAATGATAAGCTACAACACCAATTAATTCTAGAATTTCGAAAGGTATGATGCACCTAGGACTCAATTTACCCTTCTTACCAAATCATATAACACCCTTCCATGGAGATAACTTCAAGAAAACATGATCTCCTAATAGAAATTCGAAATCATTCCTTTGGTTATCGGCTTAGCACTTTTTCCAACGTTGAGATGCTTTGATGTGGGTTCAGATAATCTTCAATTTTTTTATTGTTTCCTCAACAAGTTCTGGACCTATGAGTTTTCTTTCACCAACATCATCCCAACAAGTAGGTGTGAGACATCTCTTTCCATTTGATGCTTCATATGGTGCCATCTGAATACTTGAATGGAAACTATTATTATAGGAAAATTCTACCAGAGGTAAATTTTGATCCCACATACCTAGAAAGTCATGTGAGAAAGATCTAAACATGTCTTCTAATGTTTGAATAGTCCGTTCTAATTTTCCATCAGTTTTAGGATGGTAGGAAGTTCACAAACAATGTTTAGTATCCATGTCCTTATAAAGACTTTTCTAGAATCTTGATGAAAAATGGGGATCACGATTAGAAACAATTGATAGAGGGACACCATGGATTATTACAACTTCATTAATATATAGTCTTTCAAGACGTTCAAGTGGTAAATCTTCTCTAATATCAATAAAATGAGATAACTTGGAAAGATGACCAATAATGACCCATATTGCATCATTCCTTCTAGGAGTCTTTGGTAGCCCCATGAAAAAGTCTATCGTAATATTGTACCATTTTCTCTAAGGTATGGGAATAGGTTTCATGACTCCTCTAGGCTGTTTCCTTCCAGCTTTCACTTGTTGAAAAATCATACATCTTGACACAAAATCAGCAATCTCCCTCTTCATGTTGTCTCACCAAAAATGTTCCTTGAAATCTCTATACATCTTTGTGTTCCCTGGGTGCATAGAGAAATTAGAGCTATGAGAATCATCCAACAATTCCATTTTTAGATCAGGTATGATTGGAACCCAAAGTCACTTTCCAAATTTTAAAATTCCATCTTCATATATGAATTCACTCAATCTCCCATCATTCACAACATCAATCTTCTTTTGAAACTCCTCATCATCAGTCTGAGAACTCTTTATCATTTCTAATAAATATGGTTTGGAAACCATTTGAAAAATTATTGATGTTTCAGATTCCATGGTTATTCCCATATCCATCTTTACTAGATCCATGAACATAGTATCCTTTTCAAAACTCATCTTATTCAAAACTCCATGATACTTTCTACTCAAAGCATCTGCCACCTTATTTTCCTTCCCTAGGTGGAAGTATATAGGGAAATCATAATCTTTGAGTAGTTCAATCCAACATCATTTCTACATGTATATTTCTTTTTATGAGAAAATATACTTCAAACTATTGTGATCAGTATATATATCTCACATTTTTCAGCATAGAGATAGTGTCTCCATATCTTCAAAGCAATGATTACAACTTATAATTCAAGATATTTAGTGGGATAGTTTTTTTTCATTAATTTTTAGCCATCGTGATGCATAGGCAACAACTCTATCATTCTGTATAAGGACACAACCACGTCCTTTCATTGAAGCATCACTATAAATAACAAACCCATCATTCCCTAATGGTAGAGTCTGAAAGGAGAATTGACTAATCTTTTCTTCAGTTCTTCTAAAAATTCTTCACAATCTTTTGTCCAAAAAAATTTAACCCCTTTACATGTGAGCTTATTTAATGGGTTTGCCATTCGGGAAAAGTTCTGAATGAAGCACCAATAATAACCTGCTAAACAAATAAAAATGCATACCTCAGTTATACTCTTCAGTGTTGGCCATTCTTGGATTGCCTTGGTCTTTTAAGGATCAACATACATTCCATACTTGGAGAAAATATAGACAAGAAAATAAATCTCTTGAAGCTATAATTCAAACTTGATAAACTTCCCATTTAATTCATTTCTTCTAAGAGTCTTTAAAATAATGTATCAGTTATTTTCATGATATTCATAGATTTTGGAGTATTCCAAGATATCATCAATAAATACCACTAAAAAGTCATCAAGATATTCCTTGAAAACTCAGTTCATTAAGTCCATGAAAATAGAGGTTGCATTAGTCAGTACAAAAGGCATTATTGTAAACTCATAATGCCCGTACCTGATTTGAAATGCTATCTTTGGAATGTATTCCTTCTTTACACACAATTGAAGATATCCAAATTGAAGGTAAATCTTTTAAAAATATTAAGCTCCATGAAGTTGGTCGAATAAATCATCAATAAGAGGTAGGGGATACTTTTTTCTTATTGATATAGCATTGATCTACCTATAGTCAATGCACAACCTCATAGATCCATCTTTCTTCTAAACAAAAAGGACAGGGACTCCCCATGGAGAAACACTAGGGAAAATAAATACCTTATTTCTCAATTCCTCTAGTTGTTTCATTAGTTCCACTAATTCCAAAGTGTCCATTATATAAGGTGTCTTCGATATGGGGCTTGAACCAGGAATTAAGTCAATGGAAAACTCAATTTCTCATCTTGGAGGATGTCCAGGTAAACCCTTTGGAAATACTTCAACATATTCATGTACAATAGGTACATACTCTATTTTAACATTCCTTTCATCACCCATATTTATTTCACTTTATTCCTCCCTAATAATTGAATTTAATAGAGCTACAAGGGGTGGATCTAGTTAAGAATCAGGTGGTGATGTTTCTGCTCTAAAGATAAGGCACTTCTTATCATCATCGAAAATTGTAACCTCCTTATTCTTAAAATAAATTTTCACATCATGGTCCGAATGCCAATCCATTAGGAGGACTATATCAAATTAAATCATGGGGATGACGATGAGATCAGAAGAAAAGAACATTTATATGACATAATGGGAACTGATTCACAAAACTTTCTTACGATGATACTTCCCTTAAAAGTTTTGAATGACAACTCCCTTGTTAAGTCAAATTTAAAATATCTAATTTTCATAACAAAATGGGAAGATATGAAATAATGCAATGATCCAGAATAAAAAAAAATCACTGACTAAACTTGGGGAAACCATTAAATTACCTGCCACCACATCTTTTAGAGCTTCAACCTCAACAGTAGTGATTACATAATCATTAAATTTCTACCCTGGCCTTTTCTGAGTTATTTTTCCTTGGTGATTAGGAAATTAATATGCATAATGTCCTTTTTATTTACAATTGTAACATTCAACATTGACAACCTCTTTCTTCCCCTTGGAATCACGAGCCTGGTGGCCTTTTCCACCATACTTGCAACAGACTCCCATTCCCTTCAGGAAAGTACTAGGGTGTTTGTTACTACATTTACCACAGGATGGATATTCAAATTTTCCCTTATTCCCCTAATTTTTATTTCCAGAGTGTTCAATAGATCTCTTCTTATCTTACTTTTCTTTGAAGTCGCAAGACTTAGAGAATTCCTTTTATGTCTTGATAGCACATGGGACAATATCTTTGTATGATGAGAAGGATTGTGAGACTAATTCTCGATAGAGAATTTTTTTAACCAATCAAAGAATCGATCAATATTAATCCATGGGTTATGTATATAATCGGTTGCATGCCTTGCTATACTTGTAAAGTTAGCCTCATACTTTGCAACATTATTATCCTCCTTTTTCCTCAGACTCAGAAATTGTCTTTCCATATCCGCTCGATGGTCACGAGGAAAGTATTTTTCAAAGAAAATATCTTTTAACTCCCTCTATTCAATGTTTGATAATTATTCATCTTCCTTTGTGTTTGGGATTAATGACCACCATTGATCTGCATCTCCTGTGAGGTGATAAACTACCATGACTACTTTTTCCCTTTCACTACTCCCCAAAGAATGAAATATTTTCTCTAAGGAAATTATCTATTTATCATCTACTAATGTATTTTTATCCCATTTAAGGTTGGTGTTTGTTACCCCATGAAGCGGTCTAACATTGATCCTCCACGTTGTGGATCAGGGTGCTCCATACGTGTAAGGTTATTCTTCATAACCTGAATGAGTTGTCCTAGTATGAAGATAAGCTGATCAGCCCTAGTTTCATTGCCAGCTCTACTATAATTATCCCCCAGGAGTGTAATAACCAGGAGTGTAGCAAGGCCCGTTGTTGTGTAACATGATACCTTTGGTCAAGCCCGAAACTCCTTGTCTGGGTTTTCACCCCTAGGTACATCTGTGCCAGAGACACCTCTACCTGCTCGTATCCAGACATTGATTTATTTCTTGGAAAATACACACAATCTTTACGTTACCAAAATTCTAGGAAGTTCTTCTATACTAATCCTCAAAGTCTATCTTAGGGTAATTTTCTCAAATCAGAGTGTATCTAAATCTAGTTTCCAAGGTTTGTACTAAAATTCCTCTGATACCAACTGCAACACCCCGACCCCAGTTACCCAGAGTCGGTGAATTATTACATAGCATTGTCATGATCAGAAGGGATAAATTCCTAAAGACCTATCATTTTAGTATCCTTGGAAGTAGTAGATACATTCATAAGTTTTACATTTCATTATAAAATAAAAAACAACAACAAAATTGTCTCCATTGTCCAAATTAATATCCCTTTAACTATACCTATAGGTCAGTCATAATATACTTCTTCACATCTTGGAAAAAATAAAACATAGAAAGGGGTGAGCTCAGATGCTCAGTAAGGATAACAATATAGCAGAAACTTTCATAAATAAGCATAAAATTTTAAGGCAATGTATAAGAAAAAAACATAAGCCTTTTAAACTTAAAATTAAGAATAATATGGAAAATATAAATCAAATAATGGAATTTACTTATTTACATGGATATTCTACTAGTCAAATAATCGCATGTAATATCAATAGCCAATTTCATAACGATGGAATGCATAATGACAAACATCATAACCACATTGTTAAGGCCTTGTTCCAAGACTACAAATAAAGGTTTTTAAAGGCCTTATTCCAAGACACTAGTTTGTCTCATGAGACCTACCGATGCATTGAGGATCTATAGTAAGCTCTACCCGTCACTTACTATGTCTGATGCATTCCTCATTTGAAAAGGTTTAAACATAACATAAACATTCGTATTAAAACTAGAATACGAAATGTCAATACTTTATCCATAAACCATAAATGGTACAAAAATAACACATCCATAGTCAAACATATCACAAAACCTTCAATAAAATATAGAAGATTTGAATCATAATAAATCAACTTCAAAAAAGTTTTAAATCCATCAAAGGATATTGACATAGATGAAATTAAAACAATTTGAAAGAAATACCTCTTTTTATTTTGAAACCATTTAAAATTCACATAATTATAAAAGAAAACATTTATTTTGAAATATTATTATAATCTTGTATGGGAAGCTTTGATGATGTTTTAACAGTAGAAAATAGCCGCAACCGTTGTATAAGTTAAAAAAAGACATTCTTACCTTAATTTTGTCGAAAAGGTTATAAAGTACCTTGTTTTTGATAATAACAAAAAGATTCCTTTCAAAATTTATATGGTCAAATAAGGGTATAAATGACTTTAAACCATAGTCTAGTAAATAGTAAAAATATTTTGAATTACATTTTTATAAAAACACAGATGTGGATGGTAAAGAGGTCCCAGTAGATACTTATGTATTAATAACCTCAAATAAGTAAAGGGATTATAGAATTAACCCTTACCTTGTACTTTTCCTTGGTCAAGGGTAAATAAATCTCCTGTATAATTTTCAAATCATTGTTATTAAATTATATAATAATCATATACATAAATATGATATCATATATGGTCTTCCAATATTTCTTTGTTAATAATATTTTTGTAGTATCATTGTTTTGGGTGTTAACTGGTTCATTTTCCTTTATATGATTAGTTACGTAAGCCATGTTTGTTATGAATATGATGTATTTTATCCATATCTATAATTATATTATTTTCTTAAAAATTATTTTTATTCATAAAATGAAAATTTTTCTTGAATGATTACGATGGAGAATGAGTCTCATCGTGTTCGTGGAGACGGTAATCCGTACGTCTACACAAGTGACAATATAATTATATTTATGGTGAAATCATATATAATTGGATGGTATATAATATATAAATAATCAATAACATGTTATATTTTTTATTTACATCATTTAAACTCATTATTATACCCATCAAAATAATTAAGTGTTTGAATAACAAACTACACCACGATGTGGAGACGGTAATCAGTACGTACACACGTATGGTGACTTTGTCATTCATTGGATGGATAGAATAAAAAATATGGTTGTACCATATTTATAATAACATAACAGTATATAAGAGGTACTGATTTATTATTTTGGTATGGAAACAACAATGAAATAGGAAGTTGAAGAAGAAAAGAACTTGAAAGAGGGTGGTGAAATTATTACCTCCTCTTCAGGTTTTTCCTTTTGAGTTGATCAAAAGGGATCCTTAGGATGGATTTATGATTAAAGTAAGGCCTCTAGGTTGAATTTATGGAAGTTGGGAAGATATTTGGGTAGGGGTTGGCGGATCCAAAATGGTTTTGGAGGTGTGATTTTGAGAGAAGGGGAAATTCCCTTTTATAAGAGAGGTGAGGGTCACTTTAGGAAAAGCTTGAAATATTATTTTATAATAAAATAATTTTTGGTTTCTAATTTATCTGAAATGATTTATTTTGTGTTTAATGTAGATATTTGTCTCAAAAATCTCAACCAATAGGTTTTAGATAGCTTTATGTCACCATATTAACCATATCTTTTAGATTTAACTCTTAGTTAAATAACTTGACATTTACCATGTCTCTTTGTATTTTTATATTACATGGTTAATAAACTTACTATAACAAGACAAGAGAACCCCAAGTGGTTCATTTTTAATATATATAACCTTATCTAAGTCCTTTTTTAGATCCTTAGATTTTTAGAAATATTATTTCAATTAATAATATAGTATTTGTTTTAAAAACTCAATTATGTCAATTTCGACACTATTCAGTATTTGGTTTTTGTGAAAACCATAACAGCATGATAACTTTGAAAAAAAATTATTTAATTAACCCTAATATGTCATATTAACCTAGAAAATTAGTTGAATTCATTAAAAGTCTCAAATTACATTTATTTGGATATTTATAATATCAATTATTTTAATCCTTCCTTAATAAGGTAATTAATGCATCATCATTGTGTCATAAATAAATTAAATTATTTAATGATTAAAAATTATAAACAAAACACTATTATTTATTAAATATTTTTAAATTTCTAAATAATATTTATAGTCTAAATTATCTTCTGTTTAACCCTATATTAAAAATGGTTTAGTTATTAAAATTTGAATTTAACACTTTTAACTCTTATTTTAATAAAATAATAATAAATGTCCTAATCTAATCCAACTGGACCAAAGGGGGTCATATTTTATTAGTATGGTTGTTTTTGGTCGAATTACACTTATCCAATAGAATTAGGACATGTCTTAGGGTAATTATAATATCATTTTAACCCTTAATTACCCTATTTACTTTTAACCATGGTAAATAAAAATCAAACGTTACTATTCACAAAAATTATTTTAATCTTATTGAACCACATTTTACTTACTGATATTAACTGTGTCTCTTGGTTTTTTGAAATTCAACTCAAAGAAGTGGTAAACTTAATTTTTATGAAAATTTTGAAATGCTCTTAGAAGATGGGTAAAAGATTGTAAAAATTTCAATAAAATTTTATATATCTAAATTTATTATAAAATGACTCCAATGAATTAAATTGAACACATATAGGTATTATGTATCTATTTTGACCTAAAATAAAATTAAATAAAATAACTAATTATTTAAATAAAAAGTAGGTTTTAAACGTAGTGTTTTTCACTATTCCTCAAAAATTGAAAGTTTTCATAAAAATACCAAAAGTTCACCCTAAGCTAATTTTGATAATCCAAATCCAAAAATGAAGTCCATTTTGAAAAATAAAATTTATAAAAATTTCAAAAAGGGTGTATTACTATTCATAACGGCTAGTTTGATTGGTGGTGGTGTGTTAAAACTCCAAGTTGCATACAACGCAAGCTACTGCATTATTCAAAGGGAAACGTACCGTTGAAACATGGGGTGTTACACATTGAGTATTAATTGAGGTTTAATGATATCACATGATTATATTAATACATGGTTTGTGATTCATTTTTCTAGGATAAGACATTGGTCATAGTCTACACATATATGTTCACGCTAGAGTTGTTCACCTATTCATCCTCACCTATGTTGGTGTACTGTAGTGTGCCTTTCCGGAAAATTACTTTTTGAAAGTTTTTTCATAGCTACCAAGTTATTATAATAGTCATATGGGATAATTGATATCCGGGGTAACCGTATTATATTTGGAACCATGGTTACACATGAAGAATCCGCACATCCAGTCTCAAAAACAGAGGTTTTGAATCATTGGGTTCATAGAGAGGTTTTAAATAGCCATGGAATATGAAATGTTTTAATACTAATATGTGTGGAAAAATCTCCTGATATTTCACAACCCACCATGTGGAGGTAGATAGGTAGGTAGTTGATGGGCGTCAAGGAATATGGTGTGATTTAAGAAGGAGGAATATTTGGGAGGTGGTCATCATAGAGGAGCTAGGATGGCTATGAGAAATTGTTAATGTTATGATATAATATCCCCACAACCACATATAGGTTATCCTTGTTAGGATTTTAAATATGGAAGGATAAGATATTACATATTTGAAGATGCTGAGGCTTATGACCCATATTCTTATAGAATTATAATCGGTACAATGGATTTCTTCTCCATCATCATATCAATTTTGATAGGCACATACGTGAGACATTTTTATGGAATTATCAATTGTTAGAGAGTTGGTTATTCTATAATATCCTCTAACCTAACCCTTTCTTCCATATAATCCTATTGGATTGGATTACATGATCATATATTTCTAGTTACAGAGTGACATGGGCCTTGGTGGAGAGTGTTTTCATAGGAACTTTTTGTTGCTACGATGAGATTGTATGAGGCCCCTCTTGCTATGTACTGACTATTGAAATTTCCTTCCGAGATTTATAGTTTTTATTTTCGGATTTAGTGGAACTATGATTATGGGTCATGATTTTACTTCACTAGGGAGAAGGAATTTAATCAGAGTTGGATGAGATAAAATTTAAGAGAGTGTAACAAATTTACCATTAGTTAACTACCGTGATTGTTAGTTAATAAAAATTGTAGATGATTGGTTCGATGTTTTTTATAGGAGTTACCAGATGTATGTCTTGGGGATGTACTAGGGTCCAATATTTTAATGATGTAAAATTAAATATTGAAGTTATCTCTAGACATATTAAACAACTTTAGTCGCATATTGAGTGGGTCCCATAGTGCTTCAAGAGCTGATGCTGTATTTGAACGACCATTATAAGAAATAATTTCTTAGACTCATTATGTCCCTCTGGGAAGCTCTAATGTTGTTAACCACAATGTCATATAAGAGAATGATGTTTTTCATTGATTACCATTTCCAAAACTAGTCTACCATAAAAAATTGTAATCCAATACTAATAATCTATGGCCTCTTCATTCAAGTAAAGGGGAATGATGGATCTCAAAGGTCACCTTTAGTTTAGGTTTTCGTTATTTGTGGTTTCTCAGGGTGGAAATACTTAAGATGGAATTCCATTATCAATGTAGTCACTACAAGTACCTTGTAATTCCATTTTGTGTGATGAATGATCCTTTGGTGTTTGTGGGATTCTTGTACCATATCTACCAACCTTTCCCTGATTTATCATTTTTAGTATTTATTGATGACATTCTCATATAATTATCTTTAAAAAATTTGAAATATTTTTAGATCTTCATCGTGTTTGAAATAAATTCGTGGAGTTTTTTAGACTTATCCATGATTTTGACTCCCTTAACATCATTGAACCAAATGTTTCATCCATTTTTCAGGTCCGAGAAGTTCTATAAATCCTTTTAGGAGTTATAATAGAGGCTAACTATGTCCCCTTTCCTGGGGTTTCTAGAAGATGGAGATGATCACATAGAGTTCTATAATAACCATGTTATTGGATCAAGTGAATTCTGATACAGTGGTAGGTATCGATAGCCTAGGGGTCTAGGGAGCTGAGACCCTAGGACCCGAACTACAAAACCCATGAAAAGAATTTGGTATCTTTGGTGTTGTTTTGATGATTCTGTGGAACTACCTTTAGTGTGATCAAATTTTTTATTTTTAGAAAATAAGACTCAAGTATATTTTCAATAATAGTGATCTCAACCTAAGATATAGATTTGGGAAGAATATCCATCAAGGATTTGACATTTCCATATTATACAGTCATGGTAAAGGGAAATTTATTGTATATTCCCTCAATATGAAATCATTTTCCTAGTTTCTAGAATAGTCATAGAAGTAGTTGGCCTAATTATAGTTATAATTTAAGGATGAGGTAGGAGCATAATACCTCTAATCAGTGGTTATGAATCCTCTACTTTTACAATTCACAGGGTAATTACAACTAAATTATTATGATTGTGAAGTTTTTCATGAGTATATATTCATAGGACATGATACTGATGGATTTTATAACTGTGTGAGCTTGATACTTATCTATGGGTAGAAGGTAGTACTAGAAACACATTAAGATGTGGTGTTGGGGAAGTTTTATACATATCCCTTAAGGATAAATCCTATAGAGTTAAATATGTTCCAATAACAATGCTGGTAGTTTTGGAGGACATGGGTGATGAAGGGAATTGAAGAGTCCATCTATCGATGGATCACTTTTCTACATGTGAAATCCAAGAATCATGTGCCATTTGGTTTGAACCATTCCTTAGAGGTTCTATAAGGGCAGTGAGCTTGTATATCAATGAATTTATTGAGATGATTTCCATGGTTGGTAAAATGAGTTAAATTAATTGCTGATGGATATGGTGTTCTACTTGAATAAAAATAAGTAAAAGATAATTGTAAGTCATGCATCGAGCTAAAATGAAATGATGAAAAAAACAAGAAGAAGTCCTCCCAAATTATGTGTTCTCCAATTGAGGTCATTTATGAAATAGATTGTTATAACTAATTATAATATTAGAATGGAAGAATAATGTGGTGTAATAGAATCAACTATGGAGATGAAAATAATACTTTATGAGGGGGAAATAACATCTGTCTTATATTATTATAGGTGTTCATGAAAGGACAATTTAGTTAAATTAGATGTCATGTATGGATATTACTACACAATAATTGAAGATATTTATCAGAAAAAAATAGATTTATAAGGGATTTATTTTCCTTGAAATTAATCATAATGAAAATGTGAATAAATGTTAAGGATTAAAGAAACGTTATTGGAGATATTTCCCAAGATACCATGAAGAAAATAGGCATGGATAAGGAGTGGAAGGATAACATCTTGCCTCTCGAAACCCAATTTGAATAATGGAGACAATAAATTGTGGATTTAGTGGGAAGTATGAATGATATGGGTTCTGTGATTAATAATAATGATGAAAAAATTAGATAACTAGAGGAAAGGATGAATAAATTAATAATATTGATTAATAACCCTATGAGAGCTTCCTTAACTTGAAAAAAATGAATAGTAATACAGATTTGAAACATACAAGATATAATACATTCTATAAAAAATATTGAGGCATGGTTCCATGAAATAACTACTCACTGATGTTATTCTATTCATGATGGATTGGGAACATATTGAGTTGTTTTTTAGAATCCAATAATCACAAGGATATGAAAATAATTCTAACAATACCAAAATCTCATTCTAGGAGAAACCAAATGAGGTATGATTTTTTAAGATGATGTTTTATTTTATCTTACCTTAGTCAAATAGAAAGGTGTTGTAATTTTAGGAATGAATTAAAGAGTAATGACTCTGTATAGATACATTTCACTCCAATCACATATTAAGATAGATAATACACTGAAAATAATCCTTTTAAATTGGATATTATATGTAATTATTTGGAGGATAAAATTGAGATTCAAATAATGGCCTATCAAAAACCAAAATATTAATTTTCATAATAACTCTCCTTGAAGGAGAAAATAAAAAAATTAAAATTAAATAAAGTTATTGATAAAATTGGGAATGAGGTGGAAATTAAAGATAATAAACATATGAAGAGGATATAATGAAAGACAAAACTTTGGGTTGTCAATGAATTTGATTTCTATAGTGATCCAACACAAACCGCCAAGAAGTAAAAGAATAAGATGAAATGGAGAATAAAGATAAAGGTGAGACAAACTAGTGATGATACAAAATAATGTCCCTAATCAAGTATAATCTAATCCAAAATTATTGAAAAACCAATATAGAGATCCTAAGCTTAACGTACATGGAAATTACATTACTTTTTCAGAATACTTAGTACATAACAAAAACACACACACAAGGACTGTAATAGTTTAGTGTCTTTGGAAACTCGGAATATAATTTTCTAATCATGGTGAAAGATCTTTAACATCTCCCATAAAGATCTTCCCCTTTTTTTTCTTACCTACAACCTTTCTTTATATCATGGGGAAAAGAAAACATAAAAAGGGTGAGCTAAAATGCTCAGTAAGGGTAATCATGGATAAAATAAAACATACCATATACATTTGAACTTAAAAACATGAACATAATGTTTAAACATCAAAATCTTGAGAAATGAAATAAAACATGGAAGTACGTAAGGCATAGATCATAAAGAAACATTAAGAATGATAAAATAGCATGGGAATAAAACATGTAATTGTGGAAACCATTCAGCACCTGTTATGATTTACATAGTAGCCAAGGCATTGCTGCCAAGACCATCTTAGTGGAAAAAGTCCATTTCTTAATTGAGTTCACTCCTCGTTTCAGTCCTATAATACTGAACCAGATTAACTTATCATTCTATCCATGTCTATCTCATGAGATATAAATCTTTACTCAATGAATTGGAGGGAGATACAGGTCCCACCCATCTCATAATTAATTCATTCTTACTTGTTCCACAAAATAAACATACATCATTCATAATAACCCAACGAATAATATGGGTTTCATAAACATCATCCCATCATCACAAAATCCATATAAAATAAATGGATATCATTTCATAATAAGAAAATTGAAACCATGTAAATCATAGAGACTTTATACTTGAAACATACACATATGAAATAATGTCATCTTAGATGGAAAATGGTTTTGATAAAACCCTTGAAATGAATTCTTGAGGAAAATATCCTTTCTTCTTCAAAATCAATTTATTTTCACAAAATGTCATGAAATATTAAAAGAAAAAATATTTTGTTTTTTTAAAATAGTCATGAAATCTTTTGGAGGAAGCTTCATGAAAATAAGGCTTTATAAAACCGTAAATATCCTTTCACGTTGTATAAGTTAAAAAAAATATTCTCCTCATACTTTTTTCGGAAAAGTAAAAAAAGTACCTCGTAACATAAACAAAAGAAATATTCCTTACATACCATGTAGTAAAATTCAAAAATGGGTAAAAAGGACTTTAAAAATACGTTAAAACACTTTTATAAAACATAGAAATGGATGATATAAATAACCCCAGTAAATACTTACGAATAAGCAATCTCGGATAAAAATGAGATTTGCAAAATTATCCCTTACCTTAGGTCCGATATGCTTCGTATGGATCTGAAACTCCTGTATAATGATTTAAATAATGTTATTTACTTATTAAAGAATCATATTCATTGTTATGATATCATATATGGTTCACTTATAACTTTATATTACCCGTTCTTTTGTAAATTCCATGTTAAAGAGCGTTTTGGGTAAAATCGTTTCATTTGTCGTCCGTGTTTTAACTTGTAATTATTCATATGATTACTTAGATCATGGTTACTTAAATCCAGAATGTAAAACATGATTTATATATAATATATATTCATAATATACATATATATAATAGATCGATAAATGGAAAGAAATACACCGTTCATGGAGACGGTAGTCCGTACGTACGCATGAACGCTGTTTTCGTTTCCTTATTAAATTGAATGGAATTAAGTAGAAGACATACATATATAAACAAATACAGTATCATTATTATTTCATATATTTAATGATTACTTATTATATATACTTTATAATCATTCATGAATGGTTAATCATTGAGAATGAATCTCATCGCGTCGTGGAGACGGTAGTCCGTACGTACGCACGAGCGATGATATCATTACCATGATCATGGAATTGTATTGAAGTGTATGTATAATATTTCAGAATCAATATCACTTTACAATAATCATATATAGTCATTATTTACACCATTATACCCATCCAAGTAAGGTGGTGGTGGAAAATAGATTACACCACGGCGTGGAGACGGTATTCCGTACGTACGCACGCGTGGTGATTTCATTTTTCGTAGGATGGATAGATGGTGAAATAGGTTTGTTTCATACTTATAATAACATATCAGTATATAATTTATACTGATGTTATTACTTCATAATGAAACAAGTAAAGAAGAATAAGTAGAAGAAGAAATAAAGTTGAAAGAATCGGTAACGGATATTACCTCTTCTTTCGACACGCCTTTTGAAACCTCCTCTTAGGGCACTAACATTGGTCTTTGAAGAAGACCAGAACCTCTAGGATGTTTCTAGGGAAGTGTAGAGGAGAAATTGGCAGGGTATGTCTGATATTGAAGGCTCAAAGTGGTGTGAGGAAGAGAGGGAGGAGGTTCCCTTTTATAAGGGAGGAGAGGGGCACCTTTGGAAATCTTAAAAATATTAATTTATAATAAATATAAACCCACATAAAAACCTCCAAAAATGACTCATATTCGAATATTAAATGAGATAGGGTGGTAATCGCATCAAATAATAAAATTTAGACATGTTATGAAATTATTTTAAACATTATCAACTTGATTTATCCTTATTCAATTTTATTTTATTTGTGGTAATAACATTCTAAATTTTAAATTATAAAAAACAATTACTTATTTTTTGTGAATTGTCCATAATTGGATACTTTATAAACTTTTTGACCATATAAATTTAAATTTATAATTTTTAAATATTGTTTTGATTTTTAAACAATTTTATAATATGTTATTTTTATAAAATAACAATAGTTTCAATTTTGACACTATTCATTTATATGAATTTAAATAAAATATATAAAGAAGAAATGTTATAACTAAAAGCTTTAATAGATTCATAAAATTCCATATGTATCTATAAAATTAGTGTAGAACATTAAATAGTTCATATAATATTTATTTTATTATTTTTAAAACCATTTATTTGGTTTATCTCTTAATAAAATAATTACTATAACATTTTTGTATAATTATTTAATATACTTATTTTTTTCATAAAAATTAAAAATAAAATCCTATGATGAATATAAATCTATTACCATTCACAATAATACTTTTACTTGAATTTATCATCTTAAAATCACAATAGTTAAATTGTTATATTTATTAAATTATGAAGGTGACAACTTTGGCATCATTTAAAATAAAATAATATAAGTGTCATAATCACTTTTATAAGACTCCAAACGGTTATATATTAGGTCATTGGATGATTATGATATAGATATACACTACCAATAAGTTTTGGTCAGGTTTTTGGGCCTTTTAATGGGTATTATTATTTCAATAAAAAATATATTACTGATTTTTCACTTAATAAATAATTTCTGCATCATTAATCTATCACCATTAATGACAATTATTTAATCCCTAAAAATTCTAAATAAATTATCATGATGTAGATAATTTTATTATATTTCTGGATAATATTCATGTTTGAAGTTTTATGATGATTATCACTAAATTAAAATTATTATACTTATAAGATTTAAGAGAGTGACATGTTGTCACTTTCTGTGGTTTTAATAATAATTAAATTATTTTAATGGTCAAAAGTCCATAAAATGAATCTAATCTGACCCTTATGTGATATGGGTCTACTTTTATCCATCCAATAGAATTTTGGTATGTGTTAGGATAATTTTATAATATTATATTTACCCTTAATTACCCGATTGTCCTTTAACTATGGTAAATAAAATTTACCGTTGTTACTATTCATAAAGCCCAAAAATAAAAAGTAGTCTATTAATATAATTTGGACCCATTGATTCCAAATATGGAATCAATTTTTCCAAATTCAATACACATAAGTTGCATAAATTAAATTAAAATTAATCCCGTTGTCGAAAAAAAATGGGTTTTTGTTTAAAACATTGCAAAAGATTGAATTTATTTAACCTACGAATTCAATGTAAAATCAATGATAATGAAATAAATTGTATTAAATGGTAAAAATATATTATATTTATACTTTAAAACCATTCAATATTATAATTTAACCACATAAGTTATTACGATGAAAAAAGTTGTTTTTAATTAAAATATAACATGTTTTTACTATTCACTAAAATATGAAAGTTATTAGAATAATATGAAAAATTTATCCAAGGTAAAATTTTATATCTTGATTCCAAATAATAATTTTATTTTGTAAAATTGAACTTATAAACATTTCAAAAACTAGATTTAAAGTGGGTGCGCCATCAAAAGGCGGCAAAACTGCATTTTTTGAAAAATACTTATTTTACCCGAAAAATTTATTTTGTTCTTATACCTTATTCTAGAAAATGTGTAAGATGAATAATAATGTTATAAAATTCAAAATTTAGTTAATACTATTCATAACGGCTAGTTCATAATAATATTATAATAACATATCGTTGTTTAGTAAAACCTGGTATTGCGTACAACACACGCTATCGAAGAAGGTCGTGATTACATGCAAGACAAGTCAGGGTTGCCTATAGTGAAAGTCTCCTTTGTTGTTTCGTTATAATAGAATCCAACCATTTTTTATTTATACATTGAATATATATATATATATTCAATGTTGCGTAGAATTACTATTATCAAACGAACTTGAAATTATGTGTAACACAATCTAAGAATAGTGTTGCGTATACTACAAGATAATACGGTGTTGCGTATAGCACATGATAATCTTGTTGTAGCATAAAACACATGACATCAAATAAATTAAAAAGAATACTTATCACAAAATATCGGGTTGTTAAAACCAAGCCATGGAAGGATATCAATGCTTATAACCATGGATAGTAGTGTCTTAGTGGAATCATACATAGGAAATAATTTGGAATTAGGTAAGTTGTTCGAGCTACAAGTTATGATGAAGTGTATGAAGTTATGATTTCATTCCAATTATAAAATCTGAAAAATATATTAGGAAATATAGAAGGATATTTTTCAGTTATTCTTGACCAGCCATATTCATCTACTTGTGCATGATCCAGGTATCCCACTCCCCTATGTTTTATTTTTTATAATGGGTTTTTATTTGGTTCAATTTTAAGGGGGAGATATGTTCCATGAGTTTCATTGGGAAAGAAAATCATTAGTGGATATAGTAGAATAAAAATATATAAAATTTTAAGCCTATTAAGACCTGAATGTCAAGTACTTAAAGTGGTATCTTTTTTTTGAATTGAATACAATTATATTTAAATTATTGAAAAGTGGTACCAATTACTTCATTTTTCAATATGTTTCTCACAATAAATTACATTAACATTTTGTACTAATTTTTTGGTGTGATGTGACTAATATTAAATGTTATATTTTGAAATTTAGAAAAAGTTCAAGTTTCTTATGATCATCGCAAGGAATTCTAGAGTGACATGGATAACCTTGTTGTTGTTTTCAAAGACACTTATATCATACAATGACCTTAGATTAGTAGTTTCAGAATATTTTTGGACATCTCAAGTGATAAGTTGTGTATTCATTAAACGAATATATTGTGTTAATTACATCATTTAGGTAATTAGAAAAAGGGTTACATGACATGAAATGAATAAATCCTCTCTGTCCTTATATAGGGAGTTGAATACCTCAATGAAATCCTCTATGTTGTTTAATAAAAAAGGAGAGAAATTTTTTATTAGAGTTTATTCCCTAAAACCCAGGGTCAAAAAGTGTAAAATATATTAAGGATGAGAAGAAATATAATAACGATGTTCCATCCAAAATGGATGAGAATCAAATTTAATTCACTCCTATAATTGAAGGAGGATGTTTGGAGGGACCCTATTCATTCAAAAGTCAATTTGTATATCATTGAAAATAAGGTTGGGGGGAGATATCTTATATATGATATAATGATGTTGGAGAAAGGGTAGAAAATGAATGTTTTGTATTTAAAAACAATCCAATGAGGGATATTGTTAGTAATCCCAAAGGTTTTATATTCGATTTATTTACAGTAAGGATGGTTAAGATTGATGGAAAAGATTTTTGTTGGAATCTCAGTAAATAATGTAGTATTTTTTGACAATAGTATTTTTGAAAACACATGAAGAAGAAATAAAATGTGATGAAATGATTCATTAGTGAATGGTAGTTTCTAATGAATATGGACAAGCTATAGTCACACCCATATCCTCAGGCATGTTGGGAAGGGAGTTCACCAAATCCCTAATATAGAAGGAACAATGCACATAGTGGTCCCTGTGGTTTCATTCCAATGCACCAATAGGTAAAACTATAGGAAATGTACTAGGATTGTGCTTAGACAATGTTTTCTAGATAGTTTAAGGTGCAAGAAAAAATGGATAGTCATCCCCAAGTACTTGATGTGTCATTTGCTGTATTAGAGGAAAATTACAACAATTTTTGTGATATTCCATAGTGGAAAATCCATGTTCAATATTTTTTTCTATTATAATATCCCAAAGTTCAATTATTGATAAAATGGGATAGCTCAGATATATAGTATAAGTTGTCTTGTTCAACAAGTGGAGTCATAATCCAAAATTTCATAAATCAAGATACTATACTCATGGTAGTTTCTATATTGGAGGCAAAAAGACATTGGTTCATTCTCTAGGAAATGGTAAATGTTGTGTCGATATTCAGTATGAGAAATAAAGAGTAAAATTATTTAGATATGTAAGAATGAATCATTAATGTTTCATAAATTATGTATTTTAGTTTTATGATACAATACAAACATGAACCAAAAGAGTATGTAGTATTTGTGTTGCGGAATTTATTTGGATTAAATTCACACTAAAATAATATTTTCCCCATATTTCCAGGAATCAATTATTGATATGTTTGTGTGGTAATTTCTAGGTGATATTTTGGTGGAATAATAGGATTTTTAAATCCTATAATGACAATAACATTTGTATGTGTGACAGGTGTATGGACTTCCTATCTCAGAAAAAGATATCTATTAGAAGAGGTAGATGAGAGGGACTCTAAACATACATTTCATATAAAAATTTAATGGAAAAAATATTATTCCAAGTCTGGTGATAGAAATTATTGGTTTAAGAGTTTGAATCCATCGAACATTCTTCATTATGAAGATGGAAATTATTGTGCCTAAAACAAGGAGAAGAAATTATTCCAAAGATATTATGGATAAAAGTGAGTTGCATCACTATTTTTTTAGAATTGAAGGAGAATCCCAATGAGACATAAACATGGTATCTACCATATTTTATTATGAATTATATAATGAAAATTAAGGGACCTATATTTTTGTAAAATATTTTTTATTCCGTCTTGAATTAGTAAGAAATAGAACAAGAATAAGATGGGTGAGCCTTATGTGATAGTGAGTCAACCCAAAATATTGTATAGAAGTGATCATGGGAAAATTATTGGCCAATCCTAAAATAATTATAAGGGTAGGGAAAACTAAGAGTAATGACATCAATAGTGAATTTTAGTTCATGGGAAAAAAATTCGTGAATACTACCTGGATTTATCCCAATGAAGGTGAATTAAGTAAATACACATGTGCATATTTACAAAACTAATGAAAACTAAATAAGTTCATGAAAACTAAATCATATATTATTATAAAAACATAAAAAAGTGACCCTGAAGTTCAAGAGTACAATATACATTAAGGGAATTGAGATAAAAGGATCAAGTAGTTTATGTTGGGAAAGTCATTTTTATACTCTGATCTACTCTCCTTAGGATAATCTTACTAAGTACCATATTTAAAATAATAAAATGTATCTTTTATGGAGAGGATTGTAGGAGGATTTTATTACTCACATATAGATGAATATGACTTTCTTCCCCTAGAGATATGGACTGGTTGAGTGAAGCATTTAGGTATTCTGTAAAATGTTGTGGGATTACATAATAGAATTTGGAAACATTTTATAACAAACATTCTCTTTATTTCACATTTATAGATGATTTATTACATATTATTACACATAAACCTACTTGGATGATCGATAAGTCTAGTGTATTTCGGAATTAAGTACATTATATAAAAATATAAAATAGAAAAACAATATTTTTATTGAAAACATCATCAATATGCTCACACTTAAAACTGTATGGGTTAGCCTAAGGACATACATAGAATAGGGTGAAATATAAATCCTAGTAAGGAAATAAAATTTTAATACATTAAGAAAATAATACATGTTAGGAAATATGTATATCCTTGGGGAATAAAAGGACCATGATTAATAAGTCATGATATAAGATGATAAATATAACACAGGAAATGTGGAAAAAATTTAAAACACAACATCATAAACATATGTCAAAGATAAATTACAATAAATCATGATGTAAAAAGTCCTATAATGGAATATGGTTCACTGTTTATCCCAACAAGACATCTCATGAGACTAAATATTAACCAATTCAATGGACCACTATTTAATTTCAGGTGTCCCCATCACATTCATTTCATTCTCATGCTTAAGTGAGCCACATATATAAAAAAACATGGAATCATTTATCACTAAATTTTATTCCATGAACACACTTCAAAATAATTAGCATTTTCCAACATGAGTTTATATGATGGTAAAAGTGCATTTTTTTTGGTAAAACGTTTTACCAACACAAATTTTCCTGTCACTAAACTATCAGTAAAAACCCTGTCGCTAAATGTTATTGTGATAGATAAATAGTTCTGTTATAATTATAATAATACCAATAGTTAATATATATGTTGGTTAAAGTTTTTAGCAACAAATTCATACAACAAATTTATCTATTGATAATAGAAATATCAAAATTTAATATATATTTACAAATTACTTTTTAAATGAAGAAATATGTGATATTATTATATGAATTGGTAATATATTGTATTATATTTATTAAATTAGTTATATATTATATAGTGATTATAAATATAATATAATAATAATTAAATTAACATGCATAAAAATATACCAAAGAGACCGGAAAGATAATTCACAAGAATCAAGAAATAATTTATTTTCCTAAATAAATAATGGAATTTTTATCATAATATAATAGTTGCACCAATCAAACTATTCCCATGAATTTGATTCCATGATGTCATTTCAATCAATACAAACAATGATTACACAAAATCCAAGGTCCACAACAAAGGTCTATGAATTATTTTTTACATGAGCCCAACAAAGTAGAGGAACCATGACCACCAAGAATGCATCTATCTCAAACCCTAAAACCGGCATCATGAAACACTTAGTACAATCACTGCCATCTTTCCACACTGTATCTGTGAAGAGAAACACTTTGAATATGGTTTTTTCCACCTCCGATGTCCCTTCATGAGTAGTGAACACAGAACAGCTCCAATAACAGCAGCCTCTACAAAGACATGCTACAAACATCCAGAATGATAACCAAAATCAATTACAAGAACAATAACCCAGAACAAACTGACCAAATCAAGCCTAGAAAAACAATGTCATTAACATCCGAGTCTGCATTTAGCCACCTGAATTCCTTGACCAGAACCTCCATATAAAATGCATTCAGTTTGAAAACAAAATAGCTTGTCATGTTTAAAAATATTTAATAAACTGTATGATTTAGAACATACAGTATTCATGAAATCAGTATGAAAAATAAACTGATTTCATATTGTACACAATATGAAAAATAGTACAGTATAAAATCAGTTTAGGAAATAAGAAATCAGTTCATAGGGTAACATAAATAACAGAACAGTACGAAAAACTGTAGAAGAAGCTGATAAATGGTTGATACATCTAGCATAACTACATACAGTATGAGAAATAGAAAAAAAGAATGAAATTAGTTAATACTGTAACATAAATAACGGAATATGTTATGAAAAGAAGTATACAATATGAAATCAATTTACAATATACAATATGAAATCAGTTTATGTAGTGTGAAATCAATTTACTGGTGACCTATACTTGAAAAACATTATGGTATGAATAGAAGTATATAGTATGAAATCAATTTACAATATACAATATGAAATCAGTTTATGTAGTATGAAATCTATTTACTGGTGAGTTATACTTGAAAAACATTATACAATGTAAAATCAGTATGAAATCAGTTTACAAAATATATTATGAAATCAGTTTGTAGTATGAAATTATTATAATCAGTAAGGTGTATACAGTTTATGAAATTTATTCAATAAACATTATTCAGTTAAGCATTTATTTTATTCATTAAACTGTTTAAATTATATTCAAATAAACTTTATGAAACCAATAAAGTACTTCAATAAAATGTATGTAGTCAGTCTATTCCAAAAACTGCATAAACTATTTAACTAATCCTGGTGAGGATTTTGTGTTTGGTAGGTTCTTTGGGCATGCCTGTAAATCTGGAGTGCGAGCTAGATTACAGAGTACTACAAATTAGTGTTTCATTGTGGATTCTATTTGTAATTTCAAGTGAGAAAGTTTGGTTCAATCATGATAGTGTGCTTGATGGTGAAACGATTGTGAATACATGGTATATTAGAATTTAGGAGTTGGGTATTGTGAACTTCCTACAAGTGGGCTTCATAGATGGAAGTTGGGATTTCGGTCCACAACGGAATGTGCAGTAACATCCAAAAAAACACAATGAATTTTATAATTCTAGAAATAATTTTCCACAAAACAATAACACTAAAATTCTAGTTTTTCAACATGAACTATGATGAAAAAAATTACATGTTTAAATAAACAAAAACATATGATTTTCACAACATATTTATAGATTACACAATTATTAAAAATTCCAAATTTTTCTAGGTTTTGTAAAAATTAGGGGGCTGTTTTTAATAAAAAGCAATAAAATGAATGATGATTTTATGTTAATAACTACCCCCCACACATGAAAAGTTCACTCCCAGAAAAAACATCCCAAAGGACTCTTCATAAAATAAAAAAAAATAACTTTTCATGAACAAATTTTAAGGAAACCCATTTATATTTCCTACTCAAAGTTTCCGCATCACAATTTAAAATAAGATATAATGTATACAATCAGTGCAAATTCAAAAAGAATTTCAGAACTCCCAATCTAGATATATTTGTATCAATCAAAATAAATTGGCTTTAAATTTTCAAAAATTAAGAACTTATAGTAAATTAACTAATAATTTCAGAGCAAAAAAATATAGATACATTTAGAAATCACCAAACCAAATAAAAAAAGAACATTTTATATGAAATTAAAGTTACACTTCAACCAGATGAGAAAATTTAATATTAAAGTCAAACATGTTTAGGAATATCATTTCTTTTTTACTTCTTTCATTAAACATCCAACATATCAAGAAAGAATCAGTTTAACAGTTGTTCAAGCAAAGGGTTATTTCCAAGTATGTTTCTCTAATCAGTAAACTACAAAAAATAATCTCTTCAACACGACTACCATAAAATTAAATCATCAACTAGTCAAACTTTAGTTCATTTCAAATGATTGGTATTAAAATTTCAAATAGGTTATATAAAATTCCTAAAGGGTCATGAATCACTGAAATCTTAACAAGATTTATTCTTGAAATATTCTATTGTTTTCTTTCTTTTTTACTTTATTTGGACTCTCAACAACAGTTTTGATTAATCCAATCCCATTTAATGGAATTAATTGATATTAAACCAGCTTAAAAGTAATAAAAAAATGGTAGGGTAAACCAAGTTACAATAAATCTTTGAGTAATAAATTATTTCTCCTGAGAAGACAAAATAATAAACAGGCAAATCTAACACTGGGCAAAGTATGATAACAAAACAGAGAAGAACCTGCATTATGAACTGTAAGAACATCAGTTAATCCGAGCATGAATGTATGAGATAACATACCCAACTGCATTTACTCATACTAACTGTAAGAACATGAAAACAACCAAATATAAACCAGCATTGCTGATGCTATCTACAAGAATGTATGATCACATCCAAAACTAAACCATAATTACTAATTCCAACTGTAAGAAAGAGTGATAACAACCAAAACTGAACCTATATTACTAATGAAAACTGTATTACCAAAACTGAACCGACACTAAATTATCATTACTAATGCTATAACTCACCAAAGTACACCAAAAAAAATAAAGAATAACCCTCGTTACTAACTTCAAGAACATAAATTAATCAGAGCATGGATGTCTGAGATTACATGCCAATCTACACTACCTCGTGCTCATTGAAAGAACATGATATCAACCAAAATTGAACCTGTTTGTAGGAGAAAAAAAACCAAAATCAAACCTTTATTAATAAATGCGAGAATATGAAAACCCAAATTACATACCAGCCTACACTACCACATGCTCTTGATTAATCCGAGCCAAAATCCTTTGATAATTACCCATCTCAATGAATTGAAAATAATTACACACAATCAAGGATGAAGGGAGGCGCAGGGATAAGTGAGGATTAGGGAAGGATTATAAGTAATGATGGAGATTCGAGGGAATGGGTGTGGGGGGAAATTATGGAAATGAAGATGAATTAGGTGAGTGAGGACATGAAGCAAATCGCTGATGTTGGGTTGGGTGCTTTGGAGATGCGAATGAAGAATGCACAGATGATCAAAACAGATGAACATGACGTGAATACGAGGTGATCAAGATGAACCAAATAGGTAGTTGATGAAACAATAATAAATGGGTGGCAATGAATGAGGTAGATGAATTGATGAAGAAGAATTGACATAGATGAACGAGTGAAACTTAGGCTTTTCAGGATTCTCAAGGGCGCGGGAATGGATAAAGGGGCGCGATGTTTTTAGGATAAATGGAATACATGTATAAAAAATTAATAATAATTTTAAAAAAATCATGATATTTAACAACTTCATATATAATAAATTTTTATATATTTTATATATAAAATACTCTATTATATACATATAAAAATGTGTTTTCTTTATTTTCAATAAATTTTATTAAATTATAAATATTTTAATTAATCGTATATTTATATTGGTAAAATGATATGTTTGTAATAAGTAATTAATATATATGTATATATATAAATATTTTAATTTTGGTTAAATAATTTTATTATTGAATAATTAATTACAAAGAAATTTTATAATGGTAAAAGATTTGTTGGTGATAATAATTAATAATAACAAATTCAATTAATGGAAACTCAATTCTTGGTATTGTTTTGATAAATCACCAGATTTAAATGTCAGTAAAAGATGTGTTGGTATTGAACTGCTAATACAAAAAAAATATTTTTTGGTAAAAAAATTTGTTTCTCCCTATACTTATTGTCAAAACAATTCAATATATGTTGGAATTCATCATTTTTACCAAAAAATATATTATCTGTCAATAATTTTCTGTTGGTACATGTCACTTTTTTTGTAGTGACATGAATTGTTTAATAAATAAATGCATTTCTCAATTCAAAAGTTATATGTGTATAAAGTTGAATAACCTTGATAGAAAATGGGTAGGGTCTTCACAACACAATTGTTTTTTGCATGAAAAATCAAAGTGATATTTGGACAACATAACGAAATCACATAAAAATTCATAAAATCTGTTAACATGATAGAAAGGGGGATCTCATAATGGGGGCATAAAATGGTATTTAATTGGAACATTTAAATAAAATTTCCAATATTAGAAATTTGAAATATAAAGCAAAAGATAATAAATAATCATTAATAAAAGATAAGAAGAAGAGGTTCCCTTACTTGGGGGTGTCACACTAAAGGTCTGGGAGGAGAATCTTGAGAGCTTGGGGGCACCTTGGGAGGACTCTAGCAATGGTATAAAAGAGTAATGACCAGATACATGGATTTTGGGTGAAGTGAAATGGGTGCATGAGTGGGTTTATATTGGAAACATATGGGGATTTCTTTAATATTTCGAAAACATATGTTTTGGACTCTATTTAATAAAATAACCAATACCACAAATGTTCCCATTGTGTTTACAATGGTTTCTACCAAATTTGAGTGGATTTAATTATTTTATAATACCAAGGGATGAACATAATAAAATAAGGTCCTTTCTTATGTGTAGGTGAGTCATAGTTTTAAATAAATGATTTTAAAATCATAAAATATATTAATGGTTTTAGAGGACTTATAAAGTCTTTATAAAATTAATCAAATAAACATTAATTCAAATTATTTTAATCAGAAGAAATATATTTATTTGTGTATAACCTTTTTATAATTTATTACATCATTTTTGAGTCATTATGATGTCATGATAGACAATGTATATTTATACGGTATTTAATTTTTACATGTAAATTTAACTATCGTAGAAAATTATAAAAAAATTTATATTAGATAATTTATATATTCTAATTCCAAAAATAATAATAATTTTTCCAAATTTGTTTTCTAAATATGTGTATTTTAAATTTAAAATAATAATTGACTTTTATTGAGAAATTATGGGTCTTTTGACAATAAATTTTTTCAAACCCTTATATAAATTATATTTGAATTCATAAAAATTACCTGATAATTTATATTTTACAAAATTATTTAATAATAAAATTTTACTAAAATATTATTTATTTCAAAAAGTTCATTAATTCATCAAAATAAATTCCTTAATGGAATTGACTATTTCCCAAAAATAGAGTTTGTGTTTTATTGTATCAAAATAAAAATCATTTATAAAGTAAAAATAATAAAATTAAAATATATGCTTTAATATATAATTTTGTTTCATATACTTATATATATAGGGTCTTTTTTATATCCCTTTAATAAACAAGAAAACCCCAAAAGGGTAAGGTATTTGACTATGGGACTTTCATGGGGTAGTTCGGTGAACATGGTTTGGGCTATGATATCGATGTGTTTGAATATCTCCCATAAACAATTTCTCTCATGATTAAGTTTTTGGATCTCATCATGGGATTGGTCAATGGAAAATCCAAGTGATTCCATCTCCCTTGGAAGCTCTAATAAACTTTCATCATAAGGTACGATCATACTGGTTGATGCCATCACTTCCTTTGTGTGAATTGGATTTGTTAAAACCCTACATTTATATTAATCATGTGATAAATGTTCAATGGATATATTATCAATGGTAAAGATGGATAAAGGTATTTTAAATTATATATGATATAATAGAACAAAACAATCACATGTTTTATCTATAATCATCTCACATAATAGGACATTTAATTAAATCACAAGGGAAATTTTCTTTTTATCTATTTGAGTAATTACAATTTTGGGATGATCACCAACCTTTAGTATAATTTTCATAAGACAATTGTTATGAAATTAATATCTCTATGAGACCTTTAGAGGCAATTTTGGGAGAACTTAAGGGTCATAGACATGCTGGTCAATGTTGGTATAATCTGTACATATAGGCTTGAAGTTAGTTAAAGAATGCATAAGAAGATGAAAATCATTTTAGAGATGTGGAGGATAGATTAGATCCATTATAATTCTTATTTTGACTAATTATAGATACCATTATTTTTTAGGTAAGGGATACCATGTCTTTGTAAATGTATATATTTGGTCTATTTTTTATAGATTTGGCTAGGGTTTCATGTTAACTTCGAGGTTAGTCAGTATATTCAAGATTATATTTTGGATCAGTGAGATTGCATACTATATGAAATTACATACATAATAGTAGTGTGATATTGACATATTCTATGTGTCATATTTGTCAAGGTACTTTCATAATCAGTAATATGTTATTGACTAGGGTGATCAGTAAATCAAAGATGATTCCACCTTTTTAGATTACTCTATGAAAATCTAGGTCTAGAAGGATAATATCTCTCTTGGGAGGAAAATTTCCCTTTTTAATATCCCCTTTAATCAAAATAATCATTAGGAGTGCTGATAGTAACATGAGAATGAGATGATATCTCAGTAACCTTACATGTTTTATTAGTTTATGCTTTTTAGGATGAAACCCATTGAATTTGTGGAATATGTAACAACTCTAGTTTTTATAATTACTCCCTTTGAATAAATCTATTAATATTGGTAGATATATTATTAGATTCAGTGTGTTGTTTCAGGAAGAGTGTTTCCCATATATTGATATATTAAAAATATTAATAAAACCAACTCATGCAGCCATATAATTCTAGGAATAATGAATTTCCCTTTGAATTGAGATATATTTGGGGAAACCAACACTTCCATTGTATTAATAATGCATACATTACCCAACTTGTGATATATGATTTTCTAGTTTTGGGGTTCATGTCAATGCAAATACTTATGAAGAATATAAAAAAATAAATATATATATTTTTTTAAATTATTGAAACCCTTAGGACTTGTTGAAATAAACCCATTATTATATATTCCCTAGGGTTATCCAAAAAAACCTATATAAATGTGATAGGTAGATTTAAGAGACCTAGAAAATTGAATGCTATGATGGATGATCTCAGATCAAAGAATCAATTAAAAGACAGTGGATTTAGTTATTTTATTACATGGAGGATCGTTTCTCACTAATGACCATTATTAATCTATATTAATTTGAGGATTTTCATATAGATTTATGTATTTTGTTGTTGCAGTTCATCAAATTTTTATTCCATTTCATTCTCATTTCACCCCATCTATTCAAATTTCATCAATGAATGGTTTCCAAAATAAACATGAACTTTTTTGTTCTATATGATTGTGTTTTTGAGATTTCTCCCTCTATTATATGCACATTAATCATTGGTGTTTGTTTTAAGAGAGATTCAACCATTACTAGGAACCAAATTTGATGTGACATTATAGACTAGTTCTGAGGTTTGATGTTATGTGTTGAAAATTAGGGATTATATCATGGAGGAGGTTTTATAATGATAATAAATAATCGAAAAAGGATCAGGTGATAACAATTTCCTAAGGCGGGTCATGTGAGAAATCTTATCTTCTTAGGATGAAACAACTATCTAATTTTCAAATAAATGATGAACAAAATATGTTTTTTAGAAAGGTAATAACTACAGTCAATAATGAAACCCATTATATTCATTCCATGATTTTACATCATAATAGATGAATATTCAATATATATTACATTTATCCACACCATAATCATATATTTATATTATATTTGGAACCATAGACACATAAAAATATTGAACATAAACACACTATGTCATCTCATACTTATTTATTCAATTTTATTATCCTTCTTGGGCATATCACACTTAATACCTTTCTTCATATATTACAAAAAGGAAAAAAAATAATAGGGTGAGATCATATGCTCACTGAGGGTAAATAATGAAGATATCAATGATCATATAAGAGAATAATTAGAATAAGGGTTTAAGAACATGAGATTTACATTTCAAAACCATACATTGAATGTCATATATCATAATCTTGAGTCATTTCATAAATCATAGTAGTTCATAAGAGATGATACATAAATATATCAATTGGCATGAGCCATGAGAGAATAAAATTGGGATAAGATAGGGAAAAATGTTATACACATAATAATAGAAATTAATTTCTATAATAGTCAAGTCTGTGACACCCTGAAATTATTTCATGTGTAATAATAATATTATAGTTTTACTCTATATAATTTTCATTCTATCCAAACAATTATGTCAAAATAAAAATCAGGCATGTTTTACCCAATTAAACATTGAAATTATTACATTGAATTAAGGCCAAAAGTCCATATCTAGCCTAGGAAACTAATTGAAAATCATATAAGTTCCATTGGAAGACCTCCTAGCACCACAATTCGATAGATAGTTTATGTAAAAATTATGATTTTAATTTTCTTGTTATGCTTATGTCATTTCTTTTCATTCTAAAATTATAGAAAACTATATGCTAATTTTATTCTCTGGTTTTGGTTATTTATTCAATTGAGTTTTGGATGGGATAAATTTATTTTCAAGGTTGTATATATTTATAACAAATGATTTATAAATGGGTATGAATATGTCTGTTGTGAAAAAATCCCTCAAGGTATCATTGAAGCATTTTTGAGGTGATTGTGTTTGTTGAAAAAGTTGAAATCTGTGCGGTGATTGTTGAAAAAGCAAACAAAGACATACAAATTTGTCTAAAAAGGGGTTTTCATGGTATAATGTCGAGTTTAAGAGATGTGGTCAATGATCTATGTTTTATTCAAGAACGTCGAAAAAGGAATGGATGATCTGGAGGCGGTACAAAAAGAACAGATACAAGGTGGCGCCGTTTTCCAGTGTTTGCCAAATTTTTGGGCCTGAAAATCGACGAAAGGAGAAAAGTGGTTTTGGAAAATAGACTTGCGTGCCGAGGTCTTAGAGGATAGTAAACTTGTGCGCCATATGTTTTTGAAGATCAGATCATCAAAATATGGTAAACGGATAAGGGTCGCGCAGGTATTAGTGTGGTCGTGCAGGTGACTTGCACGCCGTGAAGAGACTTGCGCGCCGATGCCTAGGAGGCTTGGGAACTTGTGCGCCTGTTGTTTTTCATAATCAGAAGATAAAAATATGGCAAAGGAAAGAGGGTCGCGTAGGTATTTGGTTTGGTCGTGCAAGTGTCTTAGAGGACAGAGGACTTGCACGCCGAGACTTGCGCGACAAGGGGAGACTAGCTTGCCGCCACACAGGGCGGTCAAATTGCCTATAAATACTGGACTACCCCTCCTCATTCTTCACCGGAGTTCAACAATTTGAAGATTCTGAGCTCCCGTCACACAGGTGTTGTGGTCGCGCAAGTGGTGGTGTGTCGCGCAAGTGGGACATGCGTGCTAGTGTTGGAAGTTGCGCACCAAGTGTTAGTTGCATGCCTGAGGTGGTTTAGGCGAGGAAGGAAGTGAGTCGCACAGGTTTGGAGTTGCAGAAGCTTGCGTCTTGAAAGTGGTTGAGGAAGAATTGCACGCCCGTTGTGACTTACACACCGATAATTGCACTCCGGCTTAGACTTGCGTGCCAAGTAAGGTTTATTTTACGATAGTGTTTTTGGGCTGCGTGGAAGCTGGAAGTTTTCCCGATACCTTCGGTGCAAAGAGATATTCATCTACGGGTGAAAGTTGTACTTCAACAGAGCATCTACATACAGAGGAAGATGCATTCCTTTATGAAAATGAAGAGACCTACAGGTCTATAAACTGTGAGTGTATCCTTTCCAGAGTAGTGAGCGAAGGAAGTGGAATAAGGTGATCCTCTCCACCGGCAATGAGCCAGAGAGAGAAAAATAGGGAGTGACCCTGGGGAAAGTAGTGAGATGCCCCTAAACATTGTAAAGGCAGTGAGCCTGGGACAGAGTGACTGTGCCCAAACCTTTTAATCCACAGATAGTGAAGTTTAGTGGAATTTGGTACGACCGACATCCTGTCGGCGTATTCTCCTTGGACGTATCCCTTAGCGGTGAACCAAGTAAAATTGTTGTGTCCTAAGCTTGCTTTACTTTCTGTTTATATCGTGCAACATGATATAGAGAAGAGTGTTTTTCTTAACAGCAAAACAAGATCAGAACGGGCTTTAATTTTAAATTAGTCATACCCTGATTCACCCCCCCTCTCAGGGTATTCAGCCTTGTGGACCTAACAATTGGTATCAGAGGGAAAGGTTGAGATTTGTTCTTCTCTCAATGGAGGTCATTAATAATTAAGGGATTCCAATCTTTGACAGATGTACTTTTCAGATATAGAAGAATTGAATGAAACACTATTTCCGATATTTGGGAATGGATGTGTTTTTAGCAGCTATGCATGGTATCAAAACTGATATTAATAGTGGTGCATTATCAGAAGATGAACATAGAGAGTTGGATGCTGATGCAAAAGAAATGAATTCCTTAGGGGGAGCCCTTTCAAATCCCATCTACAAAAAGGTGTTGTCATTAAAAACGTCACATGCCATGTGGGAAAAACTATTGAATATATATGAACGAGATACAAAGGTCAGAGAGGCAAAGCTGCAAGTGTTGTGGAATAAGTATGAAGATCTGAAGACGAACCCGAATGAGTCTGTTGATGAATTATTTGATAGGGTAAATATTGTTGTAGAAGATATGCGAGGACTTGGTGAAGTAATTGAATACATAAAGATCATAATGCGCATCTTGAGGAAGCTTCCACCTCGATTCAATCTGAAAGTTTCATTACTAGAAGATAAAGATCCCAAAGAGCAGACATTGGAAAATTTGCACATTACCTTGGTTGCATATGAGATGAGGAATGATGATAACGAGGCTGTGGAAAAGGGGAAATCTAAAGAGATGTCATTTAAGGCCATGAAGAAGCTCACCATTGAAGATTCTCAGGAAGAAGAAGAGAAAGATGAGGTGATGTCATTCCTTTCTTCAAATCTGCAGAGAGGAAAAAGAAAGTTTAAAGGGAAACTTCCACTAGCATGCTTTCAATGTGGAAAGGTTGGTCATCTTGTGGAAAGGTTCCCCAAAAAGTTTCAAGATAACGATAATGATGATGATGAAGTCAAAATTCCCAAGAATAAGTCTTCAAAATTTGTGAAAGGGAAGAAACAATTAAAGAGAAATTTTGTCAAGAAGAAGAATCTTCTTTCACAAGAAATAGATAGTTCAGATGAGTCTGAGGATGAAGAGGTTGAGGAGTTTGAAAATTGTAAAGATCATGGAAAAAATACAATGGTGGCTATTGTCGGTAGTGCTCAAGAAAAGGAAGAAACTGACGCTGTTGAAGAAGAAGAAGAAGAAATTGAAGGTAGAGTTGACATGG
The DNA here is from genome assembly GCA_963277665.1 of Viscum album. Lineage (NCBI taxonomy): Eukaryota > Viridiplantae > Streptophyta > Magnoliopsida > Santalales > Viscaceae > Viscum > Viscum album. The sequence goes on along the minus strand of OY728126.1, from coordinate 1,241,358,677 downwards.
AAGCTGAATTAGAAGCAACTTTTGAAGAGATAGATTTTTGGAGAGAAAAAACGAAGAAATATAACAAGGTGGTACATGATTCCAAACTCTACATGCAACAACAGGAAGACGAGAAGTCTGAGCTTGTAAAAGAAATAGAAAACCTTAAGTCTTCAAGGCCAGAGAGCACAGAAAAGGTTGATGAGGATAAGCTCAATATTGAAGAACAGAAAAGGGAGATCGATGGATTGAACGGAAAATTGAAAAATCACGTCAAGCGTATCAAAGAGATTGAAGAGAAAGTTGTCAGTGTTCGGAGAAAAGTCAAAGACCAGGAAAAAACTTTGATTCCTAACACATTCCTGGGAAGGAAGGTTGTTACAAAGACTGAAAAGATGAAAGAGGAGACTAGTAGTTCAGTAGGGAAGAAGCGACAATTGATCTCATAAGTTAAGTCTATTTCAGGGATTAATCAGAAACAAAAATCTGTGACAATTGAGGTTAGACCGCAAACACCCGTCCCAAAATAGAAGGTTGATTTGGGCATAAAGAAAAATCATAATATTCAAAGATCCCAAAGGGAAAATCGTTGTGCTAAAGTAACACAAAGGAATGCACCTTACATCAGGTGTTATTGTTGTGGGAAGATGGGACATTCACAGTATGTGTGTTCTATAGCCAAGAGATATAGAAGGGAACAAGAACAGAGGTGGCAGCCAAACAAAGAATAGTTTTCCAGAACATATTTCGAAGGACACTATTTTTTGTGCGGAGGATTTGGGCATATGGCAAGGTACTGCACTTCGACCATTTCGAGAAATGTGCCAAAGAAAAATCAAAATGTAAGCAAGAAGCAGATCAATAAACCCACAGGTGAGTTAAAAATGCATAATAGATTTGCGACATTGCAAGATGAAGCTGATGCATCATACTCTGAGAAAGAACAGAAGTCTCAATCTATGCCAAGTGTGAAGAAAACATTATGGACCAAGAAGAAGAAATAAGAAAAGGTAGTAGTTGTGGAAATTGACCTTAAAGCTTCAGATCATTCGGGAATATGGATCCTTGACAGTGGTTGCACATCCCATATGGCAGGGAATAAGGATCTCATTATTGACATAAAATATGACAAAGAAGGAGTTGTCAAGTTTGGGAATGATGAAGGGCTGAAGATTGTTGGTTTTAGAAAGGCCAAATTTGGGGGAAAAGAAATGAGACGTGCTGATGTCTTGGTAGTAGAGGGTCTTAGTCATAACTTACTCAGTGTCAGTCAATTATGTGACTCTGGGCACTCTATCCAATTTACCAAGAAGATGTGTGTTGTGAAAGCAAAATATGGAGTAGTTGTTCTACAAGGGAAAAATACAAAGGGAAATATTTACCTTGTAAGTGGGGAAGAAGATATGTGCCTTTTATCCAAAGAGGAAGAAAACCAGCTGTGGCATAAGCGACTTGGTCGCCTATGTCAACCATCCATGGAAGATCTGGTAAAATGTGATGCTGCTAGAGACCTTCCCAAACTATCACGTGATCGTACTCATACATGCGATGCTTGTTAACAAGTGAAGATCATCAGAAAGACATATATGCCAAAGGAACAGAAATCAACCAGAGTGCTTGAATTGGTGCATGCTGATGTATGTGGACCTATCTCACCAAGAGCCATAAATGGGAAAAGGTACTATGTTTTTTTAATTGATGATTATAGCAGAATGGCTTGGGTATTTGTCATTACCCATAAGACATAGGTGTTCAAATGTATCAAGAAGTATAGGAGGGAATCAGAAAGGATGGTTGGGCATAAAATTTTGAAGTTTCGTACAGATAACAATACATAATTCACAAACAGTCAAGTGGAATAATATCTTGAGAAACATTGGATAAGGCATCAAGTTTCATCAGTGAGAACTCCCCAAAAGAATGGAGTTGTTGAAAGGAGAAATCAGATCATCAACAACATGTCCAGAACAATGATTATTGAAAAGGAACTACCAGAGAAAGTTTGGAAGGAAGAAGTTTTGACATCAGTCTATATTTTGAACAGGTCCCTGTTGTGTCCAAAGCAAGGGAAGACTCCATATTAAATGTGGTACAGAAATAAGTCAACGTTGAAATACTTTCGAATCTTTGGAAGTAAGTGTTTCATTATCAAAAAATAAAATCACAGAATGTTTGAGTCACAAAGAGATGAGGGGATATTCCTTGGCTACTCCGGGAAAAGCAAAGAATATAAATGTTTCAACAAAAGGCTGAGAAAAATTGTTGAGAGCAATGATGTCACTATAGTTGAAAATGAACAGAATACTCAACGACCCAGTGAACAGTTCATGGATCAAAGTGATGATGAGGTAAGCAACACAGGGGGAGCATAAGTGGTAGAGGCTGACTTAGAAGAAGATACTAATGATGAATAAGAAAGTGTCAAGTCTGTGTCTGTAAATAAGTCAAAGAGTCGAGATGAAATTGATAGGAAGAATATCATTGGTGATCAAACAGCTCCAGTTCAGACTCGAAGAATGAAATCATTACAACAAACATCGTTTTTGTCTCAGGTGGAGCCGAATTTTTTTTCTGATGCAGCTGAAGATGAAAACTGGGTCCAGGATATGAATGAATAGATTGATCAGATTGAGAAGAACTAGACATGAGAGATTTTTTCGAGGACAACAAACAAGAATGTCATTGGGACTAAATGGGTCTATCGCAACAAGATGAATGAAGATGACATAGTTATTCGGAACAAATAACGGCTAGTGTGCAAGGGATACTGCCAGATAGAGGGAATAAATGTTGATGAGACATTTGCACTGGTCGCAAGGTTGGAGAAAATCAGACTATTTTTGGTCATAACAGTGCAAAGGAAGTTCAAAGTGTTCCAGATGGATGTCAAATCTGCATTCTTTAATGGTGTTCTCGAAGAGGAGGTGTATATTGAGAAGCCAACTATTTTTCTCATTCATGCGGATGAGAACAAAGTTTTCAAGCTTAAGAAGGTGTTGTATGGACTGAAACAAGCACCAAGGGCATGGTACTCACGACTTGATCAGTACTTGAAGAAGCTTGGTTTCTAGTGTGGAGGAGTTGATTGCAATCTCTATTTCAACAATGACAGTAATCAAAGGATGATGGTGCTAGTGTATGTCGATGAAATAATTTTTTGCGGATCAGATGAAGCTCAGTGCAGATAGTTTTCTGAATTCATGAAAAATGAGTTTGAAATGTCAATGATTAGAGAGATAACATTTTTCCTTGGCTTACAGGTGACACAAGGAAGTAATGGAACATTCATTTCTCAATCCAAATACACCAAGGGGGTTCTGAGAAGGTTTTGAATGGAGAATTACAAGGAGATGAAGACTCTAGTTTCTACCCGGATGAAATTATCAAAAGAAGAGGATGGCAAGGCAGTTAATATTACTGAATACAGGAAAATTATTTGGATCTTTCTGTACTTGACAGCAACAAGTCCTGATATTGTTTTCGCCACATGCCAAGTAGTGAGATATCAGAGTAATCCCAAGGAAAGTCATATGCTTGCAGTGAAAAGAATACTTAGGTATATCCAGGGCACAATAGATTTCATCTTGACAGATACTGCCAAATATCATACAGAGTTATTGGGATATACTGATGCAGACTGGGCCAGTTCAGCAGATGATAGAAAATCAATGTCGGGTGGTGCATTATATCTTGGTGGATTGTGTATTTCTTGGATTAGCAAGAAACAAGATTTCATTTCATTGAGCACTGCAGAAGCTGAGTATATTGCGGCCACTCAAGCATGCACATAGTTATTGTAGATGAAGCATCAGTTTGAAGATATGGGATTTGAAGTGAAGTCTCCAATCAGAATCCAGTGTGATAACTCAAGTGATATCAGTCTTAGCGAAAATCCCATCCATCACTCAAGGACCAAGAACATTGAGATCAAATATCATTTCATCAAGGAGAAGGTTGAGCAGGTAATTGTGATGTTGGAGTGTGTGCCTACAGAGCTACAGGTTGCAGACATTCTGACAAAGGCCCTACCCAAGGAAGCTTTTGAGAGGCATCGACTGGATCTGGGAGTTTAGTTGACTCCCCACACTTGAATTAGTGTTGATTTGGAACCATCCCCCTCTCTCTGAGGTATGCTGTGTTTTTTTCATAATGTGCTGATGAGTTCTTTACTCTGTTACAGACTGCAAAGGAGTGACCTTTGGGTTCATTGATAAAGGGGGAGAAAATAGTGATTGTTCAAGGGGGAGATAGTGTGGAGATTTGATAAATCATGAATGATATAGGGAGAAGCAGACAGGTGGAGCATCCAGATAGGGGGAGTTGAAGCTAGTTGAACGTGCTGAGCCAGAGCTTAGCTTGGACAACACAGGAAATAGGACTAAAGAGGTTTTTGAAGCTGATAAGGGTTGAAGCTGTGAACAGAAAGGGGGAGAGTTTTAAAATCTGATGATGCTAGTAGTGATCGATCAAACAATAGATATCACGACAACTGAGGATCGTGATAAAAGAAAAAGTGAGATGTTGGAATGTGGTAAAAATATTTCCAACAATTGGTATCAGTTTGGTAAAAATTGGTATCAGTTTGGTGTCAATAGTGGATTTCAGAGATGAAGTAATTCATTGATGAACTTTTCATTTACTCTTGTTTCTCATGTTGAGCATTGCTCATGTGGGCTTAGAGTATGTGTTGAGTAAATCCTTGATCACTATCAGAATCGCAATGAGGTGGATGGTGGATGAAGAATCAATGATGTATCCTTTTATGGAAGAGTTGTAAACAAACCCAAAGGGGGAGATTATTGGGAAAAAATCCCTCAAGGTATCATTGAAGCATTATTGAGGTGATTGTGTTTGTTGAAAATGTGAACATCTGTGCTGTGATTGTTGACAAAGAAAACCAAGACATACAAATTTGTTGAAAAAGGGATTTTCATGTTAGAATGTAGAGTTCAAGGGCTGTGGTCAATGATCTATGTTTTATTCAAGATCTTCGACAAAGAAATGTATGATCTGGAGGCGGTACAAAAAGAATAGATACAAGGTGGCACCTGTTTCCAGTGTTGGCCAAATTTTTGGGCCTGAAAATCGATGAAAGGAGAAAAGTGGTTTTGGTAAAGAGACTTGCGCGCCGAGGACTTGGATGATAGGAAACTTGTGCGCCATATGTTTTTGAAGATCAGATCATAAAAATATGGTAAAGGAATAAGGATCACACAGGTATTAGTGTGGTCGCACAGGTGACTTGCGCGCCATGAAGATACTTGTGTGCCGATGACTAGGAGGCTTGGGAACTTGCGTGCCTATTGTTTTTCATAATCAGAAGATCAAAATATGGCAAAGGAAAGAGGGTTGCGCAGGTATTTGGTTTGGTCGCGCAAGTGTCTAGGAGGACAGAGGACTTGCACGCCAAGACTTGTGTGCCAAGGGGAGACTAGCACGCTGCCGCGCAGGGTGGACAAATTACCTATAAATACTGGAAAACCCCTCCTCATTCTTCACTGGAGTTCCACTCTTTGAAGATTCAGAGCTCCCGTCATGCAGGTGTGGTGGTCGCGCAAGTGGTGGTGTGTCGTGCAAGTGGGACTTGTGCGCCAGTGTTGGAAGTTGTGCGCCAAGTGTTAGTTGCACGCCTGAGGTGGTTTAGGCGAGAAAGGATGTGAGTCGCGCAGGTTTGGAGTTGCAGAAGCTTGAGTCACGCAAGTGGTTGAGGAAGACTTGTGCGCTAGTTGTGACTTGCGCGCCGATACTTGCGTGCCATCTTAGACATATGCACCAAGTAAGGTTGATTTTCCTGTAGTGTTTTCGGGCTGTGTGGAAGCTGGAAGTTTGCCCGATACCTTCGGTGCAAAGATATATTCATCTACAGGTGAAAGTTATACTTCAAAAGAGCATCTACATATAGAGGAAGATGCATTACTTCATACAAATGAAGAGACCTATTGGTCTATAAACTGTGAGTGGATTCTTTCCAGAGCAGTGAGCGAAGGAAGAAGAAGAAGGTGATCCTCTCCCCCGGCAGTGAGCTAGAGAGAGAGAAATAGGGAGTGACCCTTGGGAAAATAGTGAGCTGACCCTAAACATTGTCAAGGTAGTGAGCCTGGGACAGAGTGACTGTGCCCAAACCTTGTAATCCACAGCTAGTGAAGTTTAGTGAAATTTGGTACGACCGACAACCTATTGGCGTATGCTGCTTAGACGCAGCCCTTAGCGGTGACCCAAGTAAAATTGCTGTTTCCTGTTCTTGCTTTACTTTCTGTTTATATCATGCAATAGGAGAGAGAGAAGAGTGTTTTTCTTAACAGCAAAATAAGATCAAAATGGACTTTAATTTTAAATTAGTCATACCCTGATTCACCCCCCTCTCAGGGTATTTAGCCTTGTGGACCTAACCATGTTACTATTTCAATTAATATTATGTCCTATTTTATTTTATTTTATTTTCAAAAATAACAAATTAAGGGATATGTTTTAATTTTTATCATTAAACACATATTTTTTTGAGGGAAAATATTATTTATACTTATGTTTTTAAAATCGGCTAAAGGGTGTTTTAATATTACATGAAAATCTTGTTTTATTCAAAGAAAATTGTAAGGGATTATATTTGATATGAAAAACCTATTCAATTATTTTTATGTATATACTATTTATATATATATGTATGTATATATATATCACTTATAAGGTGAATCCAATTATTTGAAGGTTAAATGTTTTCTAAAAATTTACATATATTAATATTACTATGTTTGATAATGATATAAGGGTTCAATTAACATGGTTTTTTTATTATGAAAAACTGAATATAAACTTTGTACATATTTGAAAATATACATTTAATTCATTTAAAATCTATTTTATATTATTAAATATGATTTTCAATCATTAAATAATTATTTGGATGCAAATAATGTTTTGGGTTCAAATGGATTTGTATTATTATAAAAAACATCAATTTTTAAGTATGTATGTCCATGAGTTTATATACATTAAACCTAACATGAGTTTTGGTTTTCAATCTGGTGACATTGGTGATTATATTTTGTTATTAAGTATCCATTAATTATAAGGGTTTAAGATACCTTTTCTGCCTTTTGCAAAACCTAATTATACACGTGGTATTTTTGGTTATATATATATATATTCATAATGTTTTAAATAAACATCTATGATACCCATTTATCAGCATATATTTTAAATACTAATGAAAAATATCTTAAATTCAAATTATGCATTTTAGAATATAATATTTTTACTTTCATAATAAGGATTTAAGAATTTAAGGGTTATCATTTTATGTGACAAAACCTGTATTATTGTTCATTAATTATCATCAAAGGTCCTATAATCTACTTACCAAACTTTTTATTTATTAAATTTCCCTGCATTTTTTAGTTTTTAAACTTAAGTGCATGATTTACTATATATATGTCAACGCTAAGGAATGTAATTAAACTATTATGACAATTTATGGATTAAAAAACTAAATTATTCAATGTTGTTTGGGAAACCATGAATAATATGAAATGATAAATAAAATTTTCAAAGTGGTATGGGACACTTTGAATATATGACCATATTTGGTATATATAGAATGTGCTGGAATCAATGTATAATTGGTTGGGGACCTATTAATGAAATCCCTACGAGTTGGTGAATGGTTAATGAAATCCCTACAGGTTGGGGACCAGTTAATGGAAGCCCTACAATGCATTGGTAGTTCTCATGAGACAAATTTGGTCAGGGCACAAGGCAATGACACAGTCCCATATTATATATTCCCTCTCCATGTTAAGGATATTTAATTAACCAAGTGAATATTCAACTAGTAGAATATATATGGTTAAGATCCCATACTTATGATTATCAGAAGAATTAAATTCACATTACATCATGATTATTAAGTACTTATAGATTTATCTTCCAATTTATTATTTATAATTAGTAAGGAAATAAATTAAAGATATCATTTTATGTGAAACTTTGATCATGTATTAATCTCAATTGTAAATTCTGTACTTTCACTTTTTCATGTCATGCTTATTATAGTTACAATAACTATTCCTTTATATGCTCCACACCATATATTTTGTATAAGTAGGAATATTATTATAACATTTTTTATTATAACCCTGTTAATGTTCCTTAAAATGTTCAGTTCATGTATTGTAGTTTTCTTTAAGAAAATGTTATATGAATATTTTTTAAGGGATGTTTTTTAAAATGTTAAATTGAAATATTATTTTATTTTAAAACCCCTTTTTGGTCATTCATATTATCGCCCTATGTTTTAAATTAAATTTTACCAGTTTAGTTGATTTATATTACACTGATTGGTGGAAGATTTGTTGAGATTATTTTCTCTTTTAGTTTTAAAGGATTGTAATATTTGTATCTAGTTTTTCAAAAACTAAAATGAAAATATCATCTTTAGTGGAACACGATGTGTGATTTATTAGCATTTCTTTTTATAAAAAAAATTACGCACCATGTTTTATTAAAGTCGCACCGACCCTAGGGCAGTTTTGGGTCGGTGCATGATAGGTGGTATCAGAGGATTGATTTTGACAAATCTAGAAAATTAGAACAACCTTAAAAACTTTATTATGTTTTACTAAGTATCATTTTTATTAAAATTTTCAGATGGTAGATGATACAAGTCATTTTTCTTCCCCCAAAAAATTATTATAACATATAATTGTCGAGTCATGATCAGGGACATACCAACCATTTTTGAACCTTCATCTAACCTGTAAACACATTTATCAAGTGTATAACAATGCAAATATCCTTAGACATTATCAAGGACCAAATCACGTTTACTACCTCATGTTGCAAGCACAAATTGCTTTTTATGCACACAAAAGAATGTACTACGAAGGCCTCTTCTTGTGTTTCACCCTATCTGAGGGTTATCTAGCCGTAGAGATTTTCCGGGGAGTTGCAGAGGTGGGATACCCCAGAACATCCTATATGTTCCAAATCGTGAGTTACAGAAGGTATGGGAGACTTTATAACATCTGGTTTTTAGAAAACCAATTCATATGATTGGTCTATCACAACCACATTTATTCTGATATCTCCGAACTCTATAGCTCCTCTTCCACCCTTTTTAGGACCTACTATTTCTTGCATGAGTGTTACTCGAGCTATGAGAGGTGTATCTGGGCGAATGAAATTGAGGATTTTAAGAATGTTTTGGGGATCACTCTAACTAGAAGAACCTACCAAGAAAGTCCCCGACGATGGTGGACCAGGTAAATGGGGAACTTGAGGTGAAGTCTCTCTGGTTTTATTGGTAGAAGTGTGAGAGTATGATAGAATTTCAAGGATACAATTCATTGAAGGGGGAAAAATGTGACGCCCCAAACTTATTTCATCTGTAATAATAATATTATAGTTTTACTTCGTCTACCTTTTGTGCTATCCAAACAATTATTTCAGAATAAAAACCAGGAATGTTTTATCCAATTATACACTGAAACAATTACATTGCATGAAGGGAAAACGACCATATCTAGCCTAAAAAACTAATGGAAAATATGAGAAGCACCCCTGGAAGACCTCCTAAAACCACAATGAGACCAAGCAGGTAACCCTCATCCTTTGGGCTGACCATAGTGAAGAATGTAATCGCTAGGAGAAGGGAACATGTGCTAAGTAGCAGGGGGATGTACAGAACCATCTTGTAAGAAAAACTGACATAGAGGTATGAAATAAAATAAAAATGTATTTATAAGGGCCATGTTGACCATTCCGAATATTTATAGCTGTAGAAGTTTAAAATTAATATGATCGCTGATTTTATAATTTGACCATTTGGTATGTGAAGTAATGATCTTGGTTAAATAAACCCATGTTTTCAGTTAATTAAATATTTAATTCCTTGTTTTAATATGAACTATGATTATGGTGGTTGAAAAAAGTGACAATTGGTATTTATATTTCAAGTGTTTTGATATGTTTTATATATTTAAATATTTTAAAAGTTTCGAATGATTTAAATGCATTAAATATTGTATCCTAATTAAATGATAACATAGTTATAAGAAATAATTTACAGAATATATTATGAATAATAACCATAATGTTCTAAGAAACAATTTTTATTTTAAATTATTTATTAATGTATTTATAAATATACATTTATTTTAGAGTTAAAAAATTATTTATTATTATTTTTTTAAAACACTTAAGTATGATGTTTTAATCAAAAATTATTATAACCTTGTGTAATGACCCAACCCCAGTTACCCAGAGTCAGTACATTATTAAATAACATTGGCATGATCACAAAGGATCAAATCCATAAAGAATGATTGATTTAGTAGCCTTGGAAGTACAAGATACATTCATAAGTTTTACATTACATGATTAAATGAAAAACAAATAAAAAATGTCTCCATAGACCACATTCATATCCCTTAGACTATCCCTATAAGTCAGTCATAATATACTTCTTCACATCCTGAGAAAAGTAAAACATAGAAATGGGTGATCTCTGATGCACAATAAGGATAAAAATATAGCGGAAAATTTCATAAATAAGCATAAACATTTAAGGAAATTTATAAGAATAAAACTTAAGCCTTTTAAACTTAAAATTATGCATAATATAGAAAATATAAATTAAATAATTCCATTTAATTATTCACATGGATATTCTACTAGTCGAATAATCACTTGTAATATCAATATCCAATTTCATAATGATGGAATGCATAATGCCAGACTTCATAACCACATAGTCAAGGCCTTGTGCCAAGACTACAAATAAAATTTTGTTAAGGCCTCATGCCAATACAATAGTTTCTCTTGTGACCTACCGATGCATCTAGAATCTATAGAGGGATCCACCCGTTAATTACTAAGTCCAATGTATTCCTCATATTCAAAGGTTTAAACATAACATAAACATTCTATAACGACCCAACCATTCATTAATGAAAATACCTCCTGATATGATTAAATGTCTCATTATGTAAATTGTTTATATAAATTCAAACTTCATTGGTTTTATGTTTTTGGATTTTAAAATACCATTAATAATTTTGACCATTTCCAATATAGCTGTTGAACACTGATCACATGGTTAGCATAAATATAAGGCTTTAACAAATCCAATTTACTCAGAAAAAGGAAGTGACGGCCTCATCCAATATCCTTGCTCCATACGAATCCCATTTTTCGAGGCTTGGAAAGGTGGTGGCATCATTGGGCTTCGCTCTTGAGCAATCCAAAGCTAATCTTGAACACGTTAATCTTGAGCAGGACTGACTATGAGAGAAGTGGATGTTAATAGAGATTACCACCTAAGTGATGTTATCTGAGCTACCCCAAGTGTTTATCACCAATGCACACCTTATCCTTAGGTCTTATGTGGGTGTTATAAGGGGTTATATAACAAGAGCTTAGAACTATTATTATGTGCATTAATTTTTATATAATAATGAATATACATTCATTTTATTATTGTTAATTCATAAATAGTTTTTAAAGTGCAAATAGTATTTTTAGTTAAAATTCAACTAATAAATCTACTTTAATAAATTAATGGATTTTTTAATTAAATAATATTTTAATAAAATATTATTAAATTACTTATTATTAAATATAATGGGTTGTATAATTTTTATGAATGCAAATGTAATTTTTATTATGTTTTGAAAGCTGTTTTTGTCCAAACCCATGAATTTATGATAAACGCCGGTTTTTATTTTAAAATTAAAAATTCAAATATTTGAAAATTTATTTTGATAAAATGAATATTATTTTTGGAATTTGGAAATCAAAATTATCCAATGGTGAATTTTTCAAAATTTTCTGAGACAGTCGAATTTTTGGGTAAAAATTAAATACCGTTTAAATATATAATGTGTTTTATGACATCATAATGACCCAATAGTGATGTAATAAAACACCATAAACATTATGTTAATCCAATATATGTTTCACCATTAAAATAATGTAATTTTGGGTTTGTTTGATTTAATTTACAAAGATTTTGTGGACCCTTCAAGGCTTATAAAACATTTTGTATTTTTAAATTGTTTTCCATGAGAGTGTGACTAACATCCACATAATAAACCCTATTATTTTAAGAGTTTTTTCCATTGGACTTATAAATTATTGTTTTTCACTCCCCTTTGGAAAAAACCATGGGGTGGTTTGTGGTATTTATTTGGTTTATGTGTGGTGACCCAAACCTAAATAATAATGAATTCCCTCTTCATTCCTATATAAACCCACCCAAGCTCCCACTTCCTCTACACTAAAATCCTTTGGAGTTCGACCAAACCCTACCCTCATCTCTCTATAATCCTCCCAAGGTTCCCCAAGCTCCCAAGTAGCCTCTCTCAAGCCTCTCCCAAGCCTTTGGGATCACACTTCCATGTAAGGGATTTCTTCCTTTCTCATTTTTGTCTAATTTTATTTAAGTTGTTATGCCAAATTTTTTTCAATTAAAAATTTTCAGTTATGATTTATCACCTCCCTTATACTTCCATATTAATGGTTGGATTGTGGGATACCCCTTTATCTCTCATTAATTCCTCCCATGTACAATCGTTATGATTTCCAAATTCTGTGAGGGATTTCTCTCTCATCTTTTACATCCAAGTAATTATTTTGTATTATGCATCTAAATTCCATTAAGTTTGTTGGGAAATGTATATATATGACCCACATACTGTCAATTTCATGTAAATATGATGAGACACTCATTTATATTTCATCAACTGTTTTCATGAATCCTTATGTCACGCCGTTATGCTGCTGAAATTGCACCGCGTTTTTTCCAAGACAAGATCATTGTGTGGTGAATACCATAACCATGTCTCTATAAAGGGTATTAAAATTTATGCACATATAAATTTTTAATGGTACTTTCATGTATTTATTCTAAATTACTTAATCTTGTAATAACTTATTATGTTGATTGATTCAATGTTATATGATCCATGTGGCACACATATGCATTAAATGAAATGTTTAAGAAGGGTGCGCCCTGATAGAGCTCCAATGCATTGGGAAAAGTACAGTATCATGATACCTAATGTGAAATTAGTGTTAAATCATGACAATTATGGCACAATGAGGGTTTACTCATGCTCCATGTGCAATGAGCCTTGGCTAATGAAAATTCCATGTTAAGTGTTGTTGCCACATTTCCATGTTATGATTATCATGATTTATCATGACTATATGTTCATGTTTCTCTTGTTCTCCAATAATATTCCTATTGTCTAACATGTATTGTATCCCTAATTTTATTCCATGTTAATTCCCATATTAGGCATTATAGATCACCCTTTTCTTATGCATGTCCTCAGGTTATCCTAAGAAATGCTTAGTACAAGGGAATATAGTGGTCATGTAAAGGAAGTTTTTAATAAAGATGTTGCATTTCATATTTTAAGTTGTTATGTACTTATTATAAACCCCAAATAAACTGAACCACTTGATCTTCTATGTTGTATCAAGTAATGTTTATGTAATAAATCATGTTTAAGTGTGTAATAAAGAGCAGGGTTTTCATAGTTGGTATTAGAGGATATGTTTAGTTATTTCTGTGATTAGGATTAGAAAATCCTAGTGATGCCTTATAGAAAATACTAAGTATAATAAAAACATACCTAAATTTTGGTGAGTATTGAGTAATTGATTTTTCTAGAAAATACACCCATGTTTGGATACGAGCAGGTAGAGGCGGCTCTAGTACAGATGTACCTAGGGGTGAAAACCTGGACAAGGAGTTTCAGGCTTGACCCAAGTTATCCTGGTTCACAACAATGGGCCTTGCTACACTCTTGGTTATGAAACTCCCTGGGGATATGCATTGGTAAATTCAAAAGCTTAGTATGAACCATTATTAGGGTAATTTAAAAAAATCTCCTATGAATACTTGTTAGAAAGTAGATCATGGATAAAATATATTGAAGCTTATAAATTCATAAGTTAAAGAAATAAAAGTAATTTTTAAGTCATTCATTTTTTTATTTGGTTTCCCCTTTATGTGTCTAATATATTTTAAAAAATATCTTCCAAAGTATTTTTGGATGAACTAAATGAGTAGAACTAGAATCAAAACGTTGAATGTAGGGTTATCGTCCATAGTTATACGCATTCTTTTATATCTCAAAATTTTAGTAGAACAATCCCAAAACCACCAAAAATCATGGATGTAATGATGTTAGTGAGTACAGTAAATGGGGAAATCATTGCATCCCATGAATATAACTCCTTCCCTGTCATAATCGGTGTATTGAATTTCCCGGCTAACCTCATCAAACTCCCTCTGGTTGAATTTGATGCAATTCTTGGCATGGATTGGCTTTCCCTATATAGAGCCAACATAAATTTTTGTGAGAGGGAAGTCACTCTCTATGTGGAGAATCGACCTCCGATTCTGTACAAGTGCAAGGAGGAAGATGAATCTTCTTTAGCTCCGTCATCTCAAGCGTGGATATTAGTGCCCTATGAGCATGTGTATCTGGGTCAGATGATTGAGTCTAAGGAGTCAACCATACTTGAAGACATTCTTATTGTTAGGGAATTTTTTGAAGTGTTTACCAAGGAATTTCCTAGTCTTCCTCTAAGAAGAGATGTTGAATTCTCAATTGATCTTATGTCTGGGGCATTTCCAATATCCAAGACTCTGCATAGAATGGCTGTTTTGGACCTTGAGGAACTGAAGAAACAACTACAGGAGAATATAGATAAAGGATTTATATGCCCAAGTGCTTCACCATGGGGTGCACTAGTCCTCTTCATCATGAAGAAGTATGGGTCAATGTGCCTTTGAATCAATTATCATGAGCTTAAAAAAATCATGATAAAGAACAAGTATCCTCTCCCACAAATTGATGACTTGTTTGATCAATTTCATGGAGCTCAATGCTTCTCCAAGGTGGATTTGTGATCGAGATATTATCATGTAAGGGTGAAGAAGGAATATCTCCTAAAGACTACTTTTTGTACAATATATAGGCACTATGAATTTATAGAAATTCCTTTTAGAAACACTAATTCTCCAAAACAATTCATCGACTTGATGAATAGAGTATTTAGGGATTACCGCAACAAATTTGGGGTAGTCTTTATAGATGATATTCTAATATACTCCAAAAAAAAGAGTATCATGAGGAGCATCTAGGAACAATACTAGAGACCTTGCAGAAGGAGAAACTCTATGAAAAGTACATCAAGTGTGAGTTATGGTTGAAGGAGGTCTCATTATTGGGCCATATCATCACAAGCAATGGGATATCTTTGTATCCCTCCAAAATAGATGCAATTGAGGGATGGCCGAGGCCATCCTTGGTAACGAATATCTATAGCTTCTTGGGGTTAACTAGATATTATAGATGATTTGTGACAAATTTCTCATGATTTTACAAACCTCTTACCAAGCTAACATGGAAGGGAGTAAAGTTTTCTTGGAGTGATGAATGTGAAGAAAGATTCAAGGAGTTAAAAATGAGGCTTATCACTGTGCCCGTTATCACTTTACTCACAAGTGGAGAACCTTTTTTGGTATTCAGTGATGCTTCGATGAAGGGAATGGGATGTGTGTTGAGGCAAAATGAAAAATTCATTTCCTATGTTTCAAGTCAATTGAAAGTTCATTACTAGAATTATCCAACACTTGATCTGGAGTTGGCTGCGATGATCTTCGCTTTAAAAATTTTGTATCATTATCTCTTTGGGGAGAAGTATGAGATATATACGGACCACAAAATCCTCAAGTATATATTCACATATAAATAGTTAAACATGCATCGACGAAGATGGTTAAAGCTGATCAAAGACTATGTCTTCTCAATCCATTACCACCCTGGGAAAACGAACAAGGTGGCAGATGCTCTAAGTTATAGGGACCCATTGATTCTATCACTGATGAGAATTGAGAAGGGTCTAATCATATTAGATTTGATGAATATGGACATGAGAATCATAATGAAGGTAACATCATCAAACCTTTAACAAATGATTTCTCAACTGTCTCTTTTGGAAAGGTTAAAGGATGGTCAAAGGGATGATGTGGGAATTCAGAAGAATGTGGAAGCTATCAGAAGAGGAAAATCCTCCGAGTTCAATGTTAATAAGGAAGTAATTGTGAGATTTCTGAAAAGACTATGTGTTCCATAATGTTCAGAGCTGAAGAAGGATATTTTGGATGATGCAAATAGTTAAAATTTCTAAATTCACCAAGGAAACACAAAGATGTATTGAGATCTCCGAGAGCATTATTGGTGGGATAATATAAAGATGGATATTGATGAATTTACATCAAAATTCCTGGTGTGTCAGCAAGTGAAGGTTGAGAGACAGAAGTCTAAGAGGATGATGAAACCATTACCCATGCCAGCATGGAAATAGGTGAGCATCACCAAGGACTTTGTAACCGGACATCCAAATACATCCAAAGGCAACAATGAAATATGGGTTGTTGTGGATCATCTTACAATGTCTACACACTTTATTGAAATTCGGGAGGATTATTAATTGGATTAACTGGAACAGATATATATCAGGGAAGTGTTAAGGCTGCATGGAGTACCACTATCTATTGTATCCGATCGATATCCAAGATTAACCTCTATGTTTTAGAAGAGTCTTCAACATGATCTGGATACTGAGTTGAAATTAATTACAACTTATCATCCTCAAACTGATGGAAAATATGAGCAGACTATCCTAACACTTGAGGATATGTTGAGAGCATGCTCATTGGAATTTAAAAGATGATGGGATAAACATCTTCCTCTGGTTGAATTCTCTAATAATAGTAGTTTACACTCAAACATAGAAATGGAACCATATGAATACCTTTATGGTAAAAGGTGCAGAACGCCGGTGTGTTGGGTTGAAGTCGGTGAGCGTAAACTACTAATACCAGAAATGGTTGAAGAAATGGTGGAGAAGGTGAAAACCATTCTGCATTATATCAAGGAAGCCCAGATTCGACAGAAGAGTTATGCAGATAACCATCGACAATACCTTGAGTTTAAAATTAGAGACATGGTATTTCTATGAATAGCCCCATGGAATAAGGTTATGATGTTTGGAAAGAAAGGGAAGTTAAGTCCTAGGTACATCGTCCCTTTATAGATTCTTGATTGTGTTGGGGCTGTGGCCTATCGACTAGTACTTCCACCTACCATAACCAACGTACATGATGTATTTCATGTATCCCTCTTAAAAGATTACATACCAAAAACTTCACATGTACTCTCTTTAGAGGTGGTACAATTAAAGGATGATCTTTCTTATGAGGAGAAACTAGTAAAGATATTATATCATAGAGAAACATTTCTACAAAATAATAAAATGCCCCTCGTCAAGGTGTTATGGAGAAAAAAAAGTTTGAATAAGTGATGTGGGAATATGAGGAAATGATGAAGCAGAGTTAACCACATCCGTTTTAGTGTGGGAAAAGGAAATTTTGAGGTCGAAATTTCTTAAGGGGGGAAGATTGTAACGACCCAAAATTTCATTAATGGAAATACCTCTTGATCTGATTAAATGTATCAATATTTAAATTGTCTATATAAATATCAAATTCATTGGATTTATGTTTTTTTATTTTAAAATACTATTAAGAATTGTGACCATTGCTAATAAAGCCATTGAACAATGATCACATGATTAGTATAAATATAGGGCTTTAAGAAATCCAATTTACCCAGATAAAGAAGTGATAGCCTCATCCAGTAGACTTTGTCTATACGAAGCCCATTTTTCAAAGCCTTGGAAAGGAGGTGGTGTCATTGGGATTTTATCTTGACCAAGCCTAAGCCGAGCTTGAGCACGTTAATCTTGAGCGGAATCGACTACTAGAGAAGTGGAAGTTAATTGAGATTACCACCTGAGGGATGTTATCCAAGGCACCCCAAGAGTCTGTCACCATCACACACCTTACCCTTCAGTCTTATGCGGGTGTTATAATGGGTTATGTAACAAGACCTCATCACTAAGATTATGTGCATTATAATTTTTATATAATAATGAATATACATTCATTTTAATATTTTTACTTTGTAAATAATTTTTAAAGCGCAAATATTATTTTTAGTTATTATTCAACTAAGAAATATATTTTGATGAATTAATGGATTTTTGAATTAAATAATATTTTAATAAAATAATATTAAATTACTTTTTATTAAATATAAATTGTCGTATAAATGTTTTGAATGAAATTGTAATTTTTATTATGTTTTGAAAGATGTTTTTTTCGAAACCCATGAATTTTTGATAAATGTCGGTAATTATTTTAAAAGTAAAAATTTAAATATTTAGAAAATTATTTAGATAAAATGAATATTATTTTTGGAATTAGGACATCAAAATTATCCAACATTGAATTTTTCAAATTTTTTTGTGACAGTCGAATTTTTGGGTAAAAATTAAACACCGTTTAAATATATAATGTGTTTTATGACATCATAATGACCCAATAGTGATGTAATAAAATACTATACACATTATTTTCAGCCAATATATGTTTTACCATTAATATAATGTAATTTTGGGTTTGTTTGATTTATTTTACAAAGCTTTAGTGGACCCTTCAAAGCTTATAAAACATAATGTATTTTTATATAGTTTTCCTTGAAAGTGTGACTCACCTCCACATAAGAAACTCTATTATTTTAAGAATTTAGGCTATTGGCCTTATAAAATATTTTTTTCCACTCCCCTTTGGAAAAAAACATTGGGTGGTTTGTGGTATTAATTATTTTTATGTGTGGTGACCAAAACTTAAATCATTATGAATTCCCTCTCCTTTCCAATATAATCCCACCCAATCTCCCACTTCCTCTTCACTCAAAGCATTTAGAGTTCGACCAAAACATTTCCTTGTCTCTCTATAATCCCCCCAAGGTGCACCAAGCTCCCAAGAATACTCTCTCAAGCCTCTCCCAAGCCTTTGGGATCACACTTCCAAGTAAGGGATTTCTTCCATTCACATTTTTGTCTAATATTATTTAAGTTGTTATGCCCAATTTGTTTCAATTAAAAATGTTTGGGTTTGATTTATCACCTCCCTTATACTTCCATATTAATTTTTTTTATGGTGGAATACCCCTTTCTCTCTCATTAATGCATCCCATGTACACTCGTTATGATGCCAAAATTCCGTGAGTGATTTCTCTCTCCACTTTTACGTCCAAGTAATTCTTTTGTATTATGCATCTAAATTCCATTACATTTTTTGGGACATGTATATATATGACCCCCTTACTGTCCATTTCATTTAAATATGATTATACATCCATTTCTCTTTCATCAACCATTTTCATGAATCCTTATGTCACGCCGTTATGCTGCCGAAATTGCACCACATTTTTTCCAAGACAAGATCATTGTATAGTGAATACCATACCCATGTCTCTATAAAGGGTATTAACCTTTATGCGCATATACATTTTAAATGGTAATTTCATGTATTTATTCCACATTACATAATCTTGGAATAACTTATGATGTTGATTGATTCAATGTTATATGATCCATGTGACACACTTATGCATTAAATGAAATGTTTATGAAGGGTGCGCCCTAATAGAGATTCAATGAATGGGGAAAAGTATAGTATCATGATTTTTCATGTTCAATGAGTGTTAAATCATGATAATTAAGGTAAAATGGGAGTTTACTTGTGATTCATGTGCAATAAAGGTTTACTCATGATCTATGTGCAATGAGCCTTGGCTCATGCTAATTCCATGTTAAGTATTGTTGCCACATTTCCATGTTATGATTATCATTATTTATCATGCATTTATGTTCATGTTTCTCTTGTGCTCCATTGATATGACGATTATCTAACATGTATTATATTCCTCATGTTATTCCATGTTTATTCCCTTATTGGGCATTATAGCTCACCCTTTTCTTATGCAAGTCCTCATGTTATCCCATGCAATGCTTAGTACAAGGGAATGTAGTGGTCATGTAAAGGAAGTTTTCAATAAAGATGTTTTATTTCATATTATAAGTTCTTATATAATGATCATAATCCCTAAATACACTAAACCTCTCGATATTCTATGTTTCATAAAGTAAAGTTTATGTAATAAATCATGTTTAAGTGTGTAATAAAGAGCATGGTTGTCATAGTTGGTATTAGAGGATATGTTTAGTTATTTTTTGGATTAGGATTAGAAAATCCTAGTGAATCCTTAGAGACAAGACTAAGTACAATAAAAACATCCCTAAGTTTTGGTGAGTATTGAGTAAGTTGTTTATCTATAAAATAAATCCCTGTCTGGATATGAGCAGCTAGAGGCAGCTCTGGCACAGATGTACCTAGGGGTGAAAACCATGACAAGGAGTTTCAGGCTTGACCTGAGGTATCCTGGTACGTGACAACGGGAATTGATTCACTCTTGGTTACGACACTCCCGAGGGATATGCATTGGTAAATTAAAAAGATTAGTATGAACCATTATTAAGGGAATTAAAAAAATCCCCTAAGAATACATGTTAGAAAGTAGATCATGGATAACATAGATTGAAGCTTATAAATTCACAAGTTAAGGAAATAAAAGTAATTTTTAAGTTATTCATTTTTTTCTTTGGATTCCCCTTTAGGTGTCTAATATATTTAGAAAAATATCTTCCCCATACCTTTTTGGATGAACTAAATGAGCATAACTAGAATAAAAAAGTTTAATGTAGGGTTATTGTCCATAGTTATACGCATTCTTTTATATCCCGAAATTTTAGTTGAACAATCCCAACACCACCAAAAATCATGGATGTAAAGATGTTAGTGAGTAAAACAAATGGGGAAATAATTTCATCCCATTAATATTACTCCTCCCCTATCATAATCAGTGGATTGAACTTCCCAGCGAACCTCATCAAACTCCCTCTGGTTGAATTTGATACAATTATTGGAATGGATTAGCTTTACCTATATAGAGCCAACATAAATTTCCATGAGAGGGAAGTCACTCTCCATGTGGAGAATCGACATCTGATTCTGTACAAGTTCAAGGAAAAAGATTGATCTTCTTTATCTCTATCATCTCAAGTGTAGATATTACTGCCCTATGAGAACGCGTATTTGGATTAGATGATTGAGTATAAGGAATAAACCACCCTTGAAGACATGCTTATTGTGAAGGAATTCACTGAAGTGTTTCCCAAGGAATTAATCAGTCTTTCTCTTATAAGAGATGTTGAATTCTCAATTTATCTTATACCTGGGTCATTACCAATATCCAAGACTCCATATAGAATGACTATTTTGGAGCTTGAGGAGCTGAAGAAACAACTATAGGAGAATATGGATAAAGGATTTATATGCCTAAGTGCTTCACCATGGGGTGCACCAATCCCCATCATCAAGAAGATGGATGGGTCAATGCACCTTTGCATCGATTATCTAGAGCTTAACAAAATCACGATAAAGAACAAGTATCCCCTCCCATGAATCGATGACTTGTTCAATCAGTTGCAAGGAGCTCAATACTTATCCAAGGTGGATTTGCGTTCAGGATATTATCAAGTAAGGGTGAAGAAGGAAGATATTCCCAAGACTAATTTTCCTACAAGATACGGGCACTATGAATTCATATCAATTCCTTTCGGACACACTAATTCTCCAATAATATTCATGGAATTGATGAATAAAGTCTTTAGGGATTACCTTTAAAAATTTGGGGTAGTCTTTATAGATGATATTCTAATATAATCTAAAACCAAATAGTATCATGAGAAGCATCTAAGAACTGTACTATAGACCTTGTAGAAGGATAAGCTCTTTGAAAAGTACATCAAGTGTGAGTTCTTATTGAAGGAGGTCTCATTATTGGGACATATCATCATATGTAATGGGATATCTGTAGATCCCTCCAAAACATATGCAATTTAGGGATGACCAAGGCCAACTTCAGTAACAAATATCTGTAGCTTCTTGGGGTTAGCTAGATATTATAGTTGATTTGTGAGAAATTTCTCATGATTGTCCACCCCTCTTACCAAGCTAACTCGGAAGGGAGTAAATTTTTCTTTGAGTGATGAATGCGAAGAAAGATTCAAGGAGTTAAAAAGAAGGATTATCACTACGCCCATGCTCAATTTACTCATAATTGGAGAAATTTATGTGGTATTCAGTGATGCTTTGAAGAAGGGTCTGGGATGTGTATTGATGGAAAATGACAAAGTCATTTCCTATGCTTTAAGTCAATTGAAATTTCATCAGCAGAATTATCCAACACATGATCTGTAGTTGGCTGTGGTGATCTTCGATTTAAAAATTTTTGTAGCATTATCTCTTTGGGGAGAAGTATGAAATATATACAGACCACAAAAGCCTCAAGTATATATTTACAAAGAAATAGTTAAACATGTACCAATGAAGATGGTTAGAGATGATCAAAGATTATGGATACTCAATCCATTACCACCCTAGGAAAATGAACAAGGTGGTAGATGATCTATGTTGAAAGGCCCCAGTGATTCTATCACTGATGATAATTGAGAAGGATCCAATCTTCTTATATTTGATTAATATAGACATGGGAATCATAAAGAAGGGAAAATAATTAATCATTTCACAAATGATTGCACAACGGTCTCTTTTAGAAATGTTAAAGGATGATCAAAGGGATGATGTGAAAATTTAGAAGAATGTGGAAGCTATTAGAAGAAGAAAATCCTCAGAGTTCAATGTTAATAAAGAAGGAATTGTGAGATTTGGGAAAAGACTATGTGTTCCATCAAGTTTAGAGTTGAAGAAGAATCTTTTGGATGATGCACATAGTTAAAATTTATCTATTCACATAGGAAACAAAAATATGTTTTGAGATCTCTGAGAGCATTATTGGTGGGATAATATAAAGAAGAATATCACAAAATTTACATCAAAGTGCCTGGTGTGTCAGCAATCGAATTATGAGAGATAGAAGTCTAAGAGGATGATGCAACCATTACCCATACCATCATGGAAATGGGAGAACATCACCATGGACGTTGTCACCAGACATCTGAAGACATCCAAAGGAAACAATTCAATTCGATTTGTTATGGATCGTCTTACAATGTCTGCACACTTTAATGTAATTTGAGAAGATTTTTCATTGAATTAACTGGAACATATATATATCAGGGAAGTGGTAAGGCTGCTTGGAGTAACCCTATCTATTGTATCCGATCGAGATCCAAGATTAATCTCTATGTTTTGGAAGAGTCTTCAACATGTTCTGGATACTGAGTTGAAATTCAGTACAACTTATAATCCTCAAACTGATGGCCAATCTTAGCAGACTATCCAAAAACTTGGGGATATGTTGAGAGCATTCTCATTGGACTTTAAAGGAGGATGGGATCAACATCTTCATCTGGTTAAATTATCCTATAATAACAGTTTCCACTCAAACAACCAAATGGATCCATATGAATCCCTTTATGGGAAAAGGTGAAGAACGTAAGCATTTTGGGATGAAGTCGGTGAGTGAAAACTGCTAGGACCAGAAATGGTCGAAGAAATGGTGGAGAAGGTGAAAACCATTCAGTAGCATATCAAGGCAGCCTAAAGTTGACAGAAGAGTTATGCAGATAACCGTCGATGAGACCTTGAGTTTAAAGTTGGAGACATGGTATTTCTATGCATATCAATGTGGAAGAAGGTTATGATGTTTTGAAAGAAAGGGAAGTTAATTCCTAGGTACATCAGCCCCATATAGATTCTTGATTGTGTCGGGGCTATGGCCTATCGACTAGAACTTCCACCTACCATAGCCAAAGTACATGATGTCTTTCTTGTATCCCTCTTAAGAGAGTACATACCATACCCTTCACATGTACTCTCTTCAGAGGTGGTACAATTATAGGATGATCTTTCTTATGAGGAGCAACTACTGAAGATCATATATCATAGAGAAAAAGTTCTACGAAATAAGATAATGCCCCTGGTCAAGGTGTTATGGATAAAATAAAAGTTTGAAGAAGCGATGTGGGAATCAGAGGAAATGATGAAGCAAAGTTACCCAGATCTGTTTTAGTGTGGGAAATGGAAGTTTTGAGGTCAGAATTTATTAAGGGGGAAGATTGCAATGACCCAAACATTCATTAATGAAAATACCTCTTGATCTGATTAAATGTCTCATTATTTAAATTATTTATATAAATGTAAAATTCATTGGTTTTCTATTTTTGGATTTTAAAATACTGTTAAGAATTGTGACCTTTGCTAATATAGCTATTGAACAGTGATCACATGATTAGTATAAATATAGGGCTTTAAAAAATATAATTTACTCATACAAAGGAAGCGATGGACTCATCCGATAGACTTTCTCCCTACAAAGCCCATTTGTCGAAGCTCAGAAAGGAGGTGGCATCATTGGGATTTTCTCTTGACCAAGCCCATTCCGATCTTGAAAATTTTATTCTTGATCAGAACCGACTTTGGGAGAAGTGGAAGTTAATAGAGATTAACACCCAAACAATGTTATCTGAGCCACCCTAAGAGTCTGTCACCATCGCACACCTTACCCTTTAGTCTTATGCGGGTGTTATAAGAGGTAATGTAACAATACCTTACCACTATTATTATGTGAATTATTATTTTTATATAATAATGAATATACATTCATTTTATTATTGTTACTTCGTAAATAGTTTTTAAAGCGCAAATAGTATTTTTAGTTAATATTCAACTAAGAAATCTATTTTGATGAATTAATTGATTTTTAAATGAAATTGTAACACCATGAGATTTTATGAGAAATATATATATTTTTTATGTATTTTATTATACGCAACACCAAATGAATCTTTCACTACACACAACACTGGCTTGGCTTGCTTTACACGCAATTGCGACCTTCCTCGATAGCATGTGTAGTACGCAATACCGGGTTTCACTAAACAACGATATATTGTTATAATATTATTATGGACCAGTCGTTATGAATAGTATTGACTAAATTTTTAATTTTATAACATTATTATTCATCTTACACATTTTCTAAAACATGGTATGTGAACAAAATAAAAGTTTTGGGTAAAATAAGTATTTTTCAAAAAATGAAGTTTTTCCACCTTTTGATGGTGCATCCACTTTAAATCTAGTTTTGATAGGTTTATAAGTTCAATTTTAAAAAATAAAATTATTCTTTGGAATCAGGATATAAAAATTTACTTTGGATAAATTTTTCATATTATTCTGATAACTTTCATATTTTAATGAATAGTAAAAACACGCTATATTTTAATTAAATACAACTTTTTTCATCGCAATAATTTATATGGTTAAATTATAATATTTAAAGGTAATAATGTATAAATAGAATATATTTTTACCATTTTATATAATTTATGTAATTACCATTAATTTTACATTGAATTCATAGGTAAAAACATTTCAACCTTTAACAATGTTTTAACTTTTAAAACCCATTTTCTTAACAAAGGGATTAATTTTAAATTAATTACTACAACTTCAATGTTTTGAATTTTGAAAAATTGATTCCATATTTTAATTCAGTTTGTCCAAATTATGTTAATAGTTTACTTTTATTTTTTTGATATTATGAATAGTAACTACGATAATTTTTATTTACTGCAGTTAAAGGTAAACCAGGTAATTAAGGGTAAAAATAAGATTATAAAATTACCCTAACACCTGCCAAAATTCTATTAGATGACTAAAAGTCTACCCGTGTCACCTAAGGGTTATATTAGATTCATTTTATGAACTTTTGACCATGAAAATAATTTAATTATTATTAAAACTAAAGAAAGTGAAAACATGTCACTCTCTTAAATCTTATAAGTATAATAAATTTAATTTATTGATAAAATTCATGAAGCTTCAAACATGAATAGTCTCTATAAAGATAATAAAATTATATACATCATGTAAATTTATTTATAATTTTTAGGGATTAAATAATTATCATTAAAGGTGACACAATAGTGATGTTGAAATTATTTTATTGATTGAAATATCAAATAAATGGTTTTAAAAATCTTAAAATAAATATTATATGAACTATTTAATGTGCTCCAATAATTTTATATATAAATATGAAATGTTATTAATCTATTAAATCTTTTTTTTAGAACATATATTATGTTTGGATTTTATTTAAATTCCAATAAATGAACAATGTCAAAATTGACACTATTGTTATTTTATAAAAATAACACAATGTAAAATTGTTTAAAAATCACAAAAATATTTAAAATTTATAAATTAAAATTTATATGGTCTAAAATGTCATTAATTATCCAATTATAGACAATTCATAACACATAAGTAATTATTTATAACAATTTAAAATTTAGAATCTTATTACCACAAATAAAATTAAATAGATTAAATAAGGATAAATCAAGTTGATAATGTTTGAAATAAATTCCCAACATGTCTAAATTTTATTGGATGATGATATTACAACCCTATATCATCTAATATTTTGATTTGAGATATTTTTGAAGTTTTTATGTGGGGTTTGAATTTATTATAAATTAATATTTTTGAGGTTTCCAAAGGTGCCCCTCTCCTCCCTTATAAAATGGAACCTCCTCCCTCTCCTACTTACACAACTTTGAGCCTTAAACCTCGTCCAAAACCTGCACATTACTCTTCTAAACTTATCTAGTAATATTATGGAGGTTCTGGTCTTCTCAAAATACCAACTCTATTCCCTTAAGAGGAAGTTTAAAGGAGACACGTCGAGGAAGAGGTAATCTCTTCTACCGATTCTTTCAAGTTTCTTCATTATTCTACTTCCTCTTATTTAGTTGTTTCATTATAAAGTAATAACATAAGTATCACTCATATACTGATATGTTATTATAAATATTAAACAACCCTATTTCACCTTCTATCCGTCCTACGGAAAATGAAATCACCGTGCGTGCGTACGTACGAAATACCGTCTCCACACCGTGGTGTAATCTGTTTTCCACCGCCACCTTACTTGGATGGGTATAATGGTTTAAAGAATAAATATATATGATTATTATAACATGATACTGATTTTGAGATATTATATCATCAACTGAAATTCCATTCATATAATTATGGGAACGATATCATCACTCGTGCGTACGTACGGCCTACCATCTCCACGATGTGATGCGACTCGTTCTACATGATCTTCATTGAATAATGATTATATAAATGAATTTAATGAATATATATGATATATATTACAGTAATAAAATTATGAAAATGTGGTATCTATTACCTAAAAAGAGGAATAATAATTTATTTGACAAAACACACATAAGAACATAAAGCAATGAACACTCGAATAACAAGTAGGAATGAAATATTATTAATAAAAAGATATGAATATGACCATATATGATATCATAATAATTAATATTATTCTAGAATAAATCAATGACATTATTTAAATCATTATACAGGAGATTCAGATATGTACAAAGCTTATCGGACCTAAGGTAAGGGAAAATATCACAATCTCATTTTTATCCGAGATTGTTTATACTTCAGAATTTACTAGGGAATATTTATCATCCACGTCCATGTTTCCTCAATATGTAATATTATTTTCTATCCTCCAAAAAAATTTTAAATCCATTTTTACCTATAGGTTAATTTTAGTAAAATATATAAAAGGAATCTTTTGTCGTTTTCAGTACGAGATACTTTTTTGACTTTTCCGACCAAAGTATGAGAAGAATGTCATTTTAACTTATACAACATGAATGGATTTTTATGATTTCATAGAACATTATTCCCAGGAAGATTCCTTTACATGTTCTCATGTTTATTTTTAATCAACTTTTATAATTGTATGACTTGTTAAGAATGTAAAAATGTTTTTAAAGTAGAAAGGATATTTTCCTCAAGAATGGAGTTCAAGTGTTTTACCAAAATTATTTTCCATAAAAGATAATATAGGGTTCTGTTTCTATCCCTATTTTTACATTGATTTGATTATGATGGAATTATTTTTATGAAGTCCTTTTATCTTATATGATTTATTTTATGATGGTATGATTCTTAAGAATCGCATTTTAATTACATGTGTTAGGCTATGATGTATGATTTATGATTTTGTGGCACACATAAGAATGATATCATTACAAGTTGGGTGGGACCTATATCTCCCTCCAATGCATTGGGTAATGATTTATATCTCATGAGATAGACATGGTTGGAATGGAAAGTTAATCCGGTTCAGTGACACAGGACTGGAACGAGGAGTGAGCTTGGTTCCAAAATGGACTTTGTCCACTATGATAGTCTTGATAACGAGTCTTGACTAATAAGAAATGATTTTATATGATTATGTGTGCATTACACAAAGTTTCATGTTTTAATTTATGATTTTAGGGATTAAATTTCACTACTATGATTTATACCATGTCATGATATTATGATCTCTTTTGCAGGATGAGATTTTCAAAATGTTATGTTATTATGAATATGATATGATTAATATCTCCTTCGTTTACCCTTACTGAGCATTTGAGCTCACCATTTTGTATGTTTTATTTTCCCCAAGTCAGGAAGAAGGATATTAAGTAGGATATTCCAAAAGGGACTCTAGATTTGATGAAATAAATGAGAGACAATGTAGATGCTTTATGAACAGGTTGTTTATGTTTCCCAGTTTCTAAAGACACTATACCTATACGGTCCTATCATGGTTTTGTTATATGTTGTAATAAGTATGCTTCAATTTTGAAGTAATAAAAATTTATGTAAAGTATGGGTCATTATAGAAATAATATTTTAAAAAAATATTATTAAATTAATTTTTTTAAATATAAATGGTCATATAATTTTTATGAATGCAATATTAATTTTTATTATGGTTTAAAAGTTGTTTTTTTCATAACCCATGAATTTTCGCTAAATGTTGGTTTTTTATTTAAAAGTGAAAATTAACATATTTAAATTTTTTTAGATAAAATGAATATTATTTTTGTAATCAGGACATCGATATTATCTAATGGTGAATTTTTCATAATTTTCTGAGACAGTCAAATTTTTGGGTAAAAATTAAATACTGTTTAATTATATAATTTGTTTTATAACATCATAATGACCCAATAGTGATGTAATAAAATACTATAAACATTATTTTCGGGAAATATATGTTTTAAAATTAAAATAATGTAATTTTGGGTTTGTTTCATTTATTTTACAATGCTTTAGTGGACCCTTCAAGGCTAAAAAAACATTTTGACTTTTTAAATTGTTTTATTTGAGAGTGTGACTCATCTCCACATAAGCAACCCTATAATTTTAAGAATTTAGGACATTGGCCTTATAAAATATTTTTTTACTCTCCCCCTTTTCAAAACCCTTGGGTGAGAACCATGGGATGGTTTACGATATTTATTAGTTTAATGTGTACTGACCCAGACCTAAATAATAAATAATTCCCTCTCCTTTCCTATATAAACCCACCCAAGCTCCCACTTCCTCTTCACTCAATGCCTATGTATTTATACTATCCCATGAATTAATATATATATAATAATCCCAAGGTTCCCCAATCACCCAAGAAGTATCTCTCAAGCCTCTCCGAAGCCTTTGGGATCAGACTTCCAAGTAAGAGATTTCTCCCTTTCTCATTTTTGTCCAATTTTCATTAATTTGTTATTCCCATTTTTTTTCAATTACAAATGTTGGGGTATGATTTTGAACCTACCCATACTGACCTCTTTATTTTTGGACTATGAGATACCCCTTTATCTCTCATTAATGCCTCCCATGTACACGCGTTACCATGCCGAAATTCCGTGAGGGATTTCTCTCTCCTCTTTTACATCCATGTAATTATGTTGTATTATGCATCTAAATTCCATTAATTTTTTTGGTACATGTATATATATGACCCACTTACTTTCAATTTTATTTAATTATGATGATACACCCATTTATCTTTCATCAACCTTTTCAGGAATCCTTATATCACGTCATTATGCTGCCAAAATTGCACCGTGTTTTTTCCAAGCCAAGATCATTGTGTAGTGAATACCATACCCATGTCTCTATAAAGGGTATTCAAGTTTATACACATATACATTTTTAATGTTAGTTTCATGTTTTTATTCCAAATTACTTAATCATGGAATACCTTATGATGTTGATTGATTCCTTGTTATATGATGCATCTGGCACACTTACGCATGAAATGAATTGTTTAAGAAGGGTGCACCCTGATAGCGCTCCAATGCATTGGGAAAAGTATAGTATCCTGATAAGTCATTTTCAATGAGTGATGAATCATGATAATTTAGGTGCAATGAGGGTTTACTCGTGCTTCATGTGCAATGAGGGTTTACTCATGCTCCATGTGTAATGAGCCTTGGCTCATGCTAATTCCATGTTAAGTGTTGTTGCCACATTTCCATGTTATGATTATCATTCTTTATCATGACTTTATGTTCATGTTATCTTGTGAACCATTAATATACCTAATGTATAACATTTATTTTATTCCTCATGTTATTCCATGTTTATTCCCTTACTGATCTTTATAGCTCACCCTTTTCTTATGCATGTCATCAGGTTATCCCATGAAATGCTAAGTACGAGGAAATGTAGTGGTCATGTAAATGATTTTTTCAATAAAGATGTTGTATTTCAGGTTTTAATTTGTTATGTAAGGATCCTAATCCCCAAAGACACTAGACCTATAGATCCTATATGTTGTATCAAGTGAAGTTTATGTAATAAATAATATTTAAGTGTGTAATAAAGAGAAGGGCTATAATAAATTCATATTAAAACTAGCATACGAAATGTAAATTATTTATCCATAAACCATGAATGGTACAAAAATAACACATCCACAGTCAAACATAAAACCTTCAATACAATATGAATGATTTTTATCAAAATAAACCAACTTCAAACAAGTTTTAAATCCATCAAAGGATGTAGACATAGATGAAATGATAACTAT
The DNA here is from genome assembly GCA_963277665.1 of Viscum album. NCBI lineage: Eukaryota > Viridiplantae > Streptophyta > Magnoliopsida > Santalales > Viscaceae > Viscum > Viscum album. The sequence continues at coordinate 1,241,327,775 of OY728126.1, read as the reverse complement.
TTGAAAGAAATAGCTCTTTCTATTTTGAAACCATTTAAAAGTCACATAATTATAAAAGAAAACATTTATTTTGAAATTATTCTTAAATGATTTTATGGGAATCTTCGAAAATTTTATAACGACGGAAAATAGCCGCACCCACTGTATAAGTTAAAAAAGACATTCTTACATTAATTTTGTCGAAAAGATCATAAAGTATCCTGTTTGGAAAATGAAGGACATATTATTTTCAAAACATATATGGTAAAATAAGGGTATAAATAAATTTAACCCATAGTATAGTAAATGATAAAAATGTTTTGAATTACATTTTTAAGAAAACATGGATGTGGATGATAAAGAGGTCCTAGTAGATACTTACGTATTAACAACCTCAGATAAGTAAAGAGATTCTAAAATTAACCCTTAACTTTTAATTTTCCATGGTCGATTGTACGTTAAACTTCTTCATAATAGTTAAATCATTGTTATTGAATTATACAAGAATTATATACATAAATATGATATCATATATGATCTTCTAATATTGCTTTGTTAATAATATTTTATTAGTATCATCGTTTAAGGTGTTAACTGATTCGTTTTACTTTATATGCTTGGTTACGTAAGACATGTTTGTTATGAATATGATTTATTTTATCCATATAAAATATTATATTTAGTTCTTAAAAATTATTTTTAATTATAAAATGAAAATTATTCTTGGATGATTACGATGGGGAATGAGTCTCATCGCGTTCGTGGAGACGGTATTCTGTACGCACACACGAGCGACAATGTCATTATATTTATGGTGAAATCATATGTAATTTGATGGTATATCATATATAAAGAATCACTAACAGGATATATTTATTATTTACCTCTGTTACAATCATTATTATACCCATCCCAATAATGAAGTGTTTGAATAAAAAACTACAGCATGACGTGGAGACAGTAAGCCGTAGGTAAGCACGTATGGAGACTTTGTCATTTATAGGATGGATAGAATAATTAATATGGTTATAAAATATTTATAATAGTATCACAGTATGTAGAAGGTACTGTAGTTTTAATTTTTTGTATGAAAACAATAGAGGAAGAGGAAGTGGAAGAAGAAAAGAACTTGAAAGAGGGTGGTGAAATTATTACCTCTTTTTCGGGTGTTTCCTTTTGAGTTGATCAAAAGGGCTACTTAGGATGGATTTATAATCAATTTAAGGCCTCTAGGTTGAAGTGAGAGAAGTTTTAAAGATATTTGGGCAGGGTTTGGCTAAGCCAAATGGATTTGGAGGTGTGATTTTGAGAGAAGGGGATGTGCCCTTTTATAAGAGAGGTGAGGGTTACTTTAGGAAAATCTTGAAATATTATTTTATAATAAAATAATTTGAGGTTTCTAATGGCCCCAAAATAATTTATTTCGAGGATAAGGTGGGGAGGGGTCTAAAACATCTCAAAAAATAGGTTTTAGATAGGTTTAGGTCACCATAATAACCTTATCTTTTAGATTTAACTCTTAGTTAAATAGTTTGACATTTACCATGTATCTTTGTATTTTTATATTATATGGTTAATAAACTTATGATAACAAGCCAAGAGAACCCCAAGTGGTTCATTACTAATATATATAACCCTTTTTAAGTTCTTTGGCCGAACATTAGATTTTTTGGAATATTATATCAATTAATAATATAGTATTTGTTTTAAACATTTAATTATGTCAATTTTGATACTATTTAGTATTTGGTTTTTGTGAAAATCATTAAAGCATGATTAATTTGAAAAAAAATTATTTAATTAACAATAATATGTCATATTAACCTAGAAAATTATCAAAATTCATTAAAAGTCTCAAATTACATTTATTTGAATATTTATAATATCAATTATTTTAATATATCATTAATAAGGTAATTACAACATCATCCTTATGTCATAAATAAATTAAATTATTTAATGTATAAAAATTATAAATAAAATACCATTATGTATGAAATCGTTTTATAATTCTAATGAATATTTATATTTGAAATTATCTTATGTATAACCCTATATTAAAAAAGTTTTAGTTATTGAACATTGAATTTAACACTTTTAACTCTTCTTTAAATAAAATTATAATAAATGTATTAATCTAATCCAAGTGGACAAAAGGGGGTCATATTTTATTCCTAAGGTTGTTTTTGGTATAATTACACTTATCCAATAGAATTATGACATTTGTTAGGGTAATTATAATATCATTTTACCCTCAACTTTCCTATTTACTTTTAACCGTGGCAAATAAAAGTCAAAAGTTACTGTTCACCAAAAATTATTTTCATCTAATTGAACCAAATTTTACTTATTGATTTTAACTATGTCTCTCATATTTTTTAATTTCAACTGACAGAAGCGGTAAAAATAAGTTCTATGCAAATTTTCAAATGCTCTAGAAGATGGGTAAAAGACGGTAAAAAGTTCAATAAAATTTTATGTATCTAAATTTATTATAAAATGACCCCAATGAATTACATTGAACATATATAGGTATTATATATCTATTTTGACCTAAAATAAATTAAAATAAAATAACTAATTATTTAAATATAATGCCCATTTTAAACGTAGTGTTTTTCACTATTCATCAAAAATTGAATGTTTTCTAAAAAATACCAAAAATGCACCCTAATCTAATTTTGATATTTCAAATCCAAAAATGAAGTCCGTTTCGTAAAATAAAATTTATAAAATTTCAAAAATTGTGTATTACTATTCATAATGGTTAGTTTGATTGGTTGTGGTGTGTTAAAACTCCATGTTGTATACAACGCAAGCTACTCTATTATTCAAAGTGAAACATATCGTGGAAGCTTGGGGTGTTATATTCTCCCCTCATTAAAATAATTTCGTTCTCTAAATTTCTATAATATTACTGCATAGAAATATTTAAGTGTTTCTTCATCATAGGTTCCTCGGGTTCCCACGTTGCCTCTTCCATCTTATGGTTTATCTATAGAACTTTCACCATATGAGTAATCTGATTTCTCAACACCCGTTCTCTGGTGTCAAGATTTCTGATAAGATCTTCATAATAAGATAGATCATGTTCTAGTCCTATTTCTTCATAGGTGAGTACATGTGTTGAGTCAGTTATGTATTATCTCAACTGTGACATGTGGAACACATCTTGAACTTTGGAGAGACTTGGACGCATTGCCAAATGATAAGCTCCAACTCCAATTCGTTAAGGAAATTCAAAAGGCCTGATGTACCTCGAACTCAATTTACCCTTCTAACCAAATCGTATAACACCCTTCCATGGAGATACCTTCAAGAAAACATGATCTCATACTTGAAATTGAAAATCCTTCCTTCGGTTATCGACATAGATCTTTTGCCTAATTTGAGTTGTTTTGATGTTGGTTTGGATAATCTACACTTTTCCACTGTTTCCTCAACATGTTCTGGGTCTATGAGTTTTCTTTCACCAACATCATCCCAAAAAGTTGGTGTGCGACATCTCTTTCCATATAACGCTTCATATGGTTTCATCTGAATACATGAATGGAAAATATTATTATAGTAAAATTCTACCAGAGGTAAATATTGATCCCACATACCATGAAAGTCAAGTGAGAAAGATCTCAAAATGTATTCTATTTTTTGAATAGTCCATTATAATTTTCCATCAGTTTGAGGGTGGTAGGAAGTGCTCAAATGAAGTTCAGTATTAAAGGCCTTCTGAAGAATTTTCCAGAATCTTGATGTAAAACAGGGATCACGATCAGAAACAATCGATAGGGGTACACCATGGAGTCTTAAAACTTCATTAATATATTGTCTTTCTAGATTTTAAAGTGGTAAATATTCTCTTATAGAAAGAAAATGAGATGAATTGGTAAGACGATCAACAATGAAGCATATTGCATCAGTTTTTTCTAGGAGTCTTTGTTAGCCCCATGACAAAGTCCATCATAATATTATCCCATTTCCACTCAGGTATGGGAAGAGGTTGCATGAATCCTATAGGCTGTTGTCTTCTATCATTCACTTGTTGACAAACCATACATCTTTACACAAAATCAGAAATCTCCCTCTTCATGTTGTCCCACCAAAAATGTTCCTTCAAATCTATATACATCTTGGTGTTCCCAAGGTGTATATAGAAATTGGTGTTATGAGCATCATCCAACAATTCCCTTTTTAGATTAGGTATGTTTGGAACAAAAAGTCTCTTCCAAAATTTCAAAATTCTGTCTTTATATAGGAAGTCACTCAATCTCCAATCATTCACATCTTTAATCTTTTTTTGAAACTCCTCATCATCAGTCTGAGAACTCTTTATCTTTTCTAGTAAATATGGTTGGGAAACCATTTGAAAAAGTACTGATATTTCACTATCCATGGTTATTACCATATCCATCTTTACTAGATCTATGAACATAGGATCCTTTTCAACATTCATCTTGTTCAAAAATATATGAACCTTTCTGCTCAAAGCATCTTCCACCTTATTTTCCTTCCCTGGGTGGTAGTATATAGTAAAATCATAATCTTTGAGTAGTTCAAGCATTCCTCTTTGCCTCATGATGAGTTATTTATGTGAGAAAATATACTTCAAATTCTTGGGATCAAAATATATATCACATTTTCACCATAGAGATAGTGTCTCCATATCATTAAAACAAAGATTTCAGCTGCTAACTCAAGATCATGAGTGGGATAGTTTTTTTCATGAATTTTTAGTTTTCATGATTCATAGGAAATAAATCTATCATTCTACATAAGGACACAACCAAGTCATTTATTTGAAGCATCACTATAAATAAAAAACCCATCATTCCCCAATGGTAGAGTCAATATAATATCATTGAATAATATTATCTTCAGTTCTTCGATACATTATTCACACTCTTTTGTCTAAAAAAATTTAACCCCTTTACGTATGAGCTTGGTTAATGGGTTTTCCAATCAGAATAAATTCTAAACGAAGCACTGATAATAACCTACTAAACCAATAAAAATGCGTACCTCAGTTATACTCATCGGTGATGGCCATTCTTGGATTACCTGGGACTTTGAAGGATCAACAAAGATTCCATACTTAGAGATAATATGGACAAGAAAAGAAATCTCTTGAAACTATAATTCACACTTGCTAAACTTCATGTATAATTCATTTCTTCTATGAGTCTTTAGAATAATGAACAAGTGATTTTCATGATCTTTGTAGCTTTTGGAGTATACCAAGATATCATCAATAAATACCAATAAAAATTCATCATGATATTCCTTGAAAACTCTTTTCATTAGATCCATGAAAATAGAGGGTGCATTAGTTAGTCCAAAAGGTATTACTGTAAACTCGTAATGCCCACACCTGGTTTGAAATTATATCTTTGGAATGTCTTCCTTATTTACACACAACTGATGATATCCAGATCGAGGGTCAATCTTTGAAAAATATTGATCTCCATGAAGTTGGTATAATAAATCATCAATGCATGGTAGATGATAATTTTTCTTTATTGTTATATCCTTGATCTCCTTGTAGTCAATGCACAACCTCATAGATCCATATTTATTCTTAACAAAAAGGATAGGGGCTCCCCATAGAGAAACACTAGGGTGAATAAATCCCTTATTACTTAATTCCTATAGTTGTTTCTTTAGTTCCACTTATTCCATTGTGTCCATTCTATAAGGGGTATTTGATATGGGTCTTGAACTAGGAATTAAGTCAATGGAAAACTCAATTTCTCATTTTGGAGGATTTCCAAGTAAATCCTCTGGAAATACATCAACATATTCTTGTACAATAGGTACATAACCTATTTGAACATTCCTTTCCCCACCCATATTTATTTCACTTTCTTCCTCCCCAATAATTGAATTTAGTAGAGCTACATGGGATGGATCTAGATAAGAATCAGGTGGTAACATTTCTTCTCTAAAGATAAGGTACTATTTATCATCATAAAAAATTGTAACCTCCTACTTCTTAAAATAAATTTTCACATTATAGTCTGAAATCCAATCCATTTGAAGGATTATATCAAATTCAATCATGGGTATGATGATGAGATCATTAGATAAAGAACATTTATATGCCCTAATGGGAACTGATTCACAAAACTTTCTTACGATGATACATCCCTTAGGAGTTTTGACTAACATTACCCTTGTTAAGTAAAATTGAAAATAACTAATTTTCTTAGGAAATTGAGAAGATATGAAACAATGCGATGATCCAGAATCAAATAAAGCATTGGCTGAACATAATGAAACCATTAAATTACATTCCACCACATCTTTCAGAGCATCAACATTAGCAGTAGTGATCATATAAGCTTGGCCTTGCTCCCTTTCCATTTTTTGAGGTATGTTTCCTTGGCGCTTAGAAAATTCATTTGAATAATGTCCTTTTTCATTAAAATTGTAGCATTCAACATTGAAAACCTCTTTCTTCCCCTTGCAATCACGAGTTTGGTAGCCTTTTTCACCACACTTGCAACAAACTCCCATTCCCTTCATACAAGTATCAAGGTGTTTCTTCCCTCATTTACCACATGATAGATATTCAAATTTTCCCTTCTTACCCTTATTTCCATTTCCAGAGTGTTCAAAAGATCTCTTCTTCTCTTGCTTTGCTTTAAATTCGTATGATTTAGAGAATTCCTTTTCTATCTTGATAGCACATGAGACAATATCTTCGTACAATGAGAAGGATTATGAGACTAGTGATTGGAAGAGAAATGGTTTTAACCCATTAAAGAATTGATAAATCTTACTCCTTGGGTTATGTATATAATCTGTTTCATGACTTTCTATCCTTGTAAAGTTAGCCTCATACTTTGTGACATTCTCATCCTTCTTTTGCCTCAGACTCAAAAATTTTCTTTCCATACCTGCTCTATGGTCACGAGGAAAGTTTTTTTCAGAGAAAATATCTTTAAACTCTCTCCATTCCATGTTTGATACTTATTCATCATACTTTGTGTTTTGGAATAATGACTACCCTTGATCTGCATCTCCTATGAGGTGATAAAATTCCATGGAAACTTTTTCCCTTTCGCTACTCCCCAAATCATGAAATATTTTCTCTAAAGTAATTATCTATTGCTTATCTACTAATGGATTTGTAATCCCACTTAATATTGGTGGTTTTTTCCTCATGAAGTGGTCTAAAATTGATCATCCATGTTGTGGATCAAAGAGCTCCATATGGGAAAGGTTATTATTCATAACATGGGTGAGTTGTCCAAGTATGGTGATATGCTGATCAACACTAGTTGCATTGTGAGCTCCACTATAATTATCTTGAGTAAGGGAGAAATCCATACATGGATTATGTGCATTGATATGGTTTCCATTCCTTACACTAGGTGCCATTTCTAAAAAATTACATACACTAGATTAGTTTATGAATCACAGTACATAATTACAATCTTGAAAAACACTTAACATTAATTGAACAGTTTATGGATACAATCCATAATCATAAAAATGTTTTATTTGAGGAGGTATATACTCATAAATCATTCATAATGGTTTGTAATGAATATGTTTATTATCCTAAGTATATCCCCCAGGAGTGTCGTAACCAAGAGTGCAGTAAGGCCTGTTGTCGTGCACCAGTTCCCATTTGAGTCTAGCTCAAAGTGGTGTCTTCAGATTTTATCCCTAGGTACATCTTCTCCAGATACACCTCTACCAGCTCGTATCTAGATAGGGATGTATTTCTCGGAAAATACACAAAATCTCTACATTACCAAAATTTTAGGATGTTATTCTATACTAATCCTCAAAGTCTATCTTAGGGTAATGTTCACTAATTGGAGTTTATCTAAATCTAGTTTCCAAGGATTGTATTAAACATCCTCTGATACTAACTCTAACACCCCGACCCCAATTACCTAGAGTTGGTATATTATTACATAACATTGGAATGATCACAAGGGATCAAATCTCGAAATACTGATTAGTTTCTTAGCCTTGAAAGTACTAGATACATTCATAAGTTTTACATTACATTATAAAATGAAAAACAACAACACTGTCACCGTCGACCACATTAATATCCCTTAGAATATCCCTACAGGTTAGTCATAATATACTTTTTTTCATCCTGGAAAAAATAAAACATAGAAAGGGGTGAGCTCAAATGCTCAGTTAGGATAACAATATAGTGAAAACTTTCATACATAAGCATAAATATTTAAGGAAATTTATAAGACTCAAACATAAGCCTTTTAAACCTAAAATTCTACATAATATGGAAAATATAAATCAAATAATTCCATTTACTTATTCACATGGATATTCTACTATCTGAATAATCACAAGCAATATCAATAGCCAATTTCATTATAATGGAATGCATAATGTTAGACTTCATAACCACATAGTCAAGGTTTTGTGCCAAGAATACAAATAAAATTTTTTCAAGGCCTTATGCCAAGACCCTAGTTTTTCTCATGAGACCCAGTGATGCATCGAGGAGCTATAGCGGGATCCACCCATCACTTACTATGTCCAATTCATTCCTCATATGAAAAGTTTTAAACATAACGTAAACATTTGTATTAAAACTAGCATACGAATGTCAATAATTTAGCCATAAACCAAGAATGGTACAAAAATAACACATCCACTATCCAACATATCACAAAACCTTCAATACAATATGGATGATTTGTATCATAATAATTCAACTTCAAACAAGATTTAAATCAATCAAAGTATGTTGACATAGATGAAATGAAAACTATTTGAAAGAAACACCTCTTTCTATTTCAAAACCATTTAAAAGTCACATAATTATAAAAGAAAACATTTATTTCTAAAATATTCTTATAAGCCTGTATGGGAATCCTAGATGATTTTATAGGGGAAGAAAATAGCCACACCCACCATATAAGTTAAAAAAAGACATTCTTACCTTAATTTTGTCGAAAATGTCATAAAGTACCTTGTTTGGAAAACAACGAAAAGATTACTTTCAAAACATATATGGTAAAATAAGGGTATAAATTACTTTAATCCATATTATATTAAATAGTAATAATGGTTTGAATTACAATTTTAAGAAAACACAGATGTGGATGATAAAGAGGTCCGATTAGATACTTACATGTTAACAACCTCACATAAGTAGAGAGATGGTAGAATTAACCCTTACCTTGTACTTTTCCTTGGTCAAGGGTATATTAACCTCCTGTATAATAGTTGAATAATTGTTTTTAAATTATAATATAATCATATACATAAATATGATATCATATAAGATCTTCCAATATTTCTTTGTTAATAATATTTTAGTAGTATTCTGGTGTTAATTGATTCGTCTTCCTTTATATGATTGGTTACGTAAGCCATGTTTGTTTTTAATAGTATGTATTTGATCCATATCCATAATTATATTAAGTTATAAAAAATTATTTTTAATCAGAAAATGAAAATTATTTTTGAATGATTACGATGGGGAATGAGTCTCATCATGTTCATCGAGACGGTAATCCGTACGTACGTACGAGGGAAACTATCATTATGTTGATAGTGAAATAGTAATTAATTGGATGGTATATCATATATATAGATTCAATAAAATATTATATTTATTATTTACATTAGTTATACTCATTATTATACCCATCCAAATAATGAAGTGTTTGAATAACAAACTACATGATGACGTGGAGACAGTAAACCGTATGTACGTACATATGTTGTCTTTTTCATTCATAGGATATATAGAATAACGAATATGGTTGTAAAAAATTTATAATAAAATAAAATTATGTATGAGGTACTTGATTTATTATTTTGGTAGGGAAACAACAAAGGAAGAGGAAGTGGAAGAAGAAAATAACTTGAAAGAGGGTGGTGAAATTAATACCTCTTCTTTGGGTGTTTCCTTTTGAGTTGATCAAAAGGGCTCTTTAGGTTTGATTTATGATCAAAGTAAGGCCTATAAGTTGAATTTAAATAAGTTAGGAAGATATTTGGTTTGGGTTTGGACAAGCCAAATGGCTCGGGAATTGTGATTTTGAGAGAAGGGGAAGTGCCTTTTTATAAGAGAGGTGATAGTGACTTTAGGAAAAGATTGAAATATTATTTTATAATAAAATAATTTTCTATTTAAAATGGATAAAAAATGTTTTATTTCAATGATATGGTGGGGATGGTTCGAAAACATATCAACAAATAGGTTTTAGATAGGTTTAGGTCCCCATATTAACCTTATCTTTTATATTTAACTCTTAGTTAAATAGTTTGACATTTACGATGTCTCTATGTATTTTTATATTATATGGTTAATAATATTACTATAACAAGACAAGGGAACCCAAAGTGATTAATTATTAACATATATAACCTTATCTAAGTCCTTTGGACAAACCTTAGATTTTTAAGAATTTTATATCAATATATAATATAGTATTTTTTTAAAAACACAATTAAGTCAATTTTGACAGTATTTAGTATTTGATTTTTGTGAAACTTATAACAACAATATTACTTTGAAAATAAATATTTAATTAACCCTAATATGTCATATTAACCTATAAAATTATTATAATTCATTAAAAGTATCAAATTACATTTATTTGGATATTTATAATATCAATTTTTTTAATCCATCATTAATAAGGTAATTACTGCATCATCATTGAGTCATAAATAAATTAAATTATTTAATGTCTAAAAATTATAAATAAAATTCCATTATGTAAATTTTTTTTTATATTTCTAATTAACATTTATAGTAGAAATTATCTTATGTATAACCCTATATTAATAACGATTTAGTTATTAAACATTGAATTTAACACTTTTAACTCTTCTTTAAATAAAATAATTATAAATGCCTTACTCTAATCCAAGTGGACCAAAGGGGGTAATATTTTATTCCTAAAGATGTTTTTTTCATAATAAACTTATAAAATAGAATTAGGACATGTGTTAAGATAACTATAATATCATTTTTACCCTTAATTACCCTATTTACATTTAACTGTGGAAAATAAAAGTCAAAAGATACTATTCACCACAAGTTATTTTCAACTTATTGAACCACATTTTACTTATTGATATTAACCATATCTCTCAGATATTTGAAATTCAACTCACTGAAGCAGTAAAATTATGTTTTATGGAAAATTTCAAATGCTCCTAGAAGATGGGTAATAAAAGGTAAAAAGTTCAATAAAATCATATATATCTAAATTTTTTAGAAAATGACTCCAATGAATTATGTTGAATATATATAGGTATTATGTATCTATTTTGACCTAAAATAAGTTAAAATAAAATAACTAATTATTTAAATAAAATGTCTATTTTAAACGTAGTGTTTTTCACTATTCATCAAAAATTGAAAGTTTTCAGAAAAAATACCAAAAAATTTACCCTAAGCTAATTTTGATATTCTGAATAAAAAAATGAAGTCCATTTTAAAAAATAAAATTTATAAAATTTCCAAAAAGTGGGTATTACTATTCAAAATGGCTAGTTTGATTGGTCATGGTGTGTTAAAACTCCATGTTGCTTACATCGCAAGCTACTGCATTATTTAAAAGGAAACGTACCGTGGATTCTTTGGGTGTTACCCCTTGAATCACATATATATGTAATTTGAAAATTTTTCTTTATGTTTCAAAATTACAAATATTTTGTACAATTATGATAATTATTATTTATATTTTCAAGATAATACATTTTAAATTTTAAATTTAATTTATAACACTATACATATAAAATATATAAATATATGTTTTATAAAAATAATTTAATAACAATAAATTTTACATTTAAAAAATTATTTATGAAATAAGTTTAATAGATGTTTATTTTTATTAAACTGTTGACATTTTTTAAATTTATATGTTATATGATTAAATATTGATAAATGTATAATAATAATAAAGTATATTGATTTAGAAAAAAAAAAGAAGAAGAATCCTGTGAAGGGGGGAGGGGGGTCCTGATTTATAGTTTTCAGATATAGGGTTTCAGGAGGCATGGGGTGTCGCATCGCATAACAGAGACCGTAGGGGTTGAGCAAGGTGGCGTCAAACAGGGCCCGCCGGGATTCATAAGGCCTCGGGGAACTCAAGTGCGTTCGAGGACAAGGGTAGGTGTCGCATCACGAGGCAAGGGAGTCCCGAGAGTGGCCACAGTGGTCACGCTCAGTAGGGGAATCTTTAGGATTCGAGGTAAAGTGGCTTTAAATGGTAGAGGCCGCGTTAGGGCTTTAGCCTCTGAGGCTTGGTGGTGGTATGTGTCGAGCATTCCACTAGTCAGCGAGTTTAAAGAATGTGGACGCAGGTATGTGATTTATTTTATGCTTTATGTGTCTGAAACTTTTTTGAATCGACCGTGTAGCCTGTTGTTTCATGTCCTGTTCTTCTTCATTTTATTGTTAGTATCCTATTCATATTTTATGGATGAAGGATTTGATTATTGATTTTTTATCAGTGTAACATATGTCTAGTTGATGACTTTTTGTGATCTGATGGCGATTAAGACCCACCTGTAACGGTTTTATATGTAATTTGTCAATGTTTGAAATAAATATGTTTAACAATGTTTTTATTATAAAATTTACATATACTTTTTTTATAGTCAGCATCAACTCACACAGCCTGCATGGAATGCTTATGTTTTTCCACAACTAGCTTTTAGGTTGAGCCTATTACAGTCATTCTATATTATTTATTTCCATTTTATTTTGTTTCTATTCTTTTGATGGAGGGATATTTATTTGAACTTACACGTCAAGCTTGTATTGTGCCACTTTTTATACAGTTGGGATTTTGGTTATAAAAATCCTTAATTGAAAGTGAAAATGTGAACTTTCCACCCATAACCTCTTGGGTTTTATTCCGCTCAAGCATCCAGAAAAGTAGTCCTCAACTCCACCTCATCCTTAATCTTGTAAGAGATAAATATTTATTTCAAACATTTATTTATTTTACGATCATATATTTTTTAGGTATGTATTTTAAATTATGTAGATTATAATGTCATACAATTTGTGTTTTATTTTAAGGGGTTTATATACACATATATGTATATTCATCCATTTCAAAATTTACTGGTAAGAAATAGATAGTTTATGTCAAAATTATGATTTGACTTTTTTTGTTATTCTTAAGTGATTTCTATTCATTCCAAACATATAGAAAACTATATGCTAATTTTATTATCTGGTTTTGGTTATTTATTATACTGAGTTCTGGATGGGATAAATTTATTTTCAAGGTTGTATATATATATAACCAATGATTTATACATGTATATAAAAATGTCCTTATTTCAAATAATATTATACCCTATTTATTTTTATTTTATTTTCAAAACTAACAATTTAATGGCTATATTTTCATTTTTATCTTTAAACATACATTTTGTAAGGGATAATTTTTTATACTATGTTTTGAAAATCGGCTTAAGGGTGTGTTTATATTACCTAAAACTCGTATTTTCTTAAAAAAACATGTAAGGGATTATATTTGATTTGAAAACCCCATTCACTTACTTTTATGTATATACAGTTTATATATATATATATATCACATCTATGGAGAATCCGGGTTTTTAAAGGTTAAAAGATTTCTAAAAGTTTACATGAATTAATATTTCTATGTTCGATAATGATATAAAGGTTCATTTGAAAAGGATTTTTTATTATGCAAAACCAAATATACACTTTGTAAATATTCAGACATATACATTTAATTTATTTTAAATCTATTTTATGTTATTAAAGATGATTTTAAATCTTTACATAATGATTTGGATAAAAATAAAGTTTTTGGCTCAAATGGATTTGTATTATTATGGAAAAATTTATATTTTAAGTTTGTATGTCCATGAGTTTATTCACATTAAACCTAACATGAGTTTTAGTTTTCAATTTGGTGACATTGGTAATTAAATATTGTTATGAAGAATTCATTAATTATAAGGGTTTAAAATACCTTTTTTTTCCTTATTCAAAACCTAATTATACACTTCATATTTTGGGTTATATTAATAAATAAATATATATATATTCATGCTCTTCTAAATAAATATATATGATATCGATTTATCAGCATATGTTTTAAATAAAAATGACAACTATCTTAAATTAAAATTATTAATTTTAGAATATAATATGTTTAATTTCATAATAAGGATTTAAGAATTTAAGGGTTATCATTTTATGTGACAAAACCTGTATTTTTGTGCATTAGTTATCATCACATGTGCTATAATCAGCCTACCATACTTGTCATTTATTAAATTTCCATGAAGTTGTTAGTTTTGACACTTAAGTACATGATTCACTATATATATGTCAATGGTAAATAATTTAATTAAACTGTTATGAACATTTATGGATTAAGGAACTAAATAATTCAAAGTGGTATGGGACACCTTGAAAAATATGAAATGTGAAATTAAATGTTCAAAGTGGTATGTGACACATTGAATATATGAATTTACGTGGAATATGAGGAATGTATTGGACTCCGTATATAATGGTCTGGGTACTGATTAATGAAATCCTTATGATGCATCACTATTTCTCATGAGACAAATTAGGTCATGACACGAGGCCTTGGCATAAGCCCGCATTATACATTGCCTCACTATGTTTATGATATTTAATTAACCATGTGAATATTAAACTAGTATAATATACTTGGTTATCATCATATACTTATGAATATTAGAAGAATTAAATGAACATGGCATCATGTCAATTTAGCACTCAGAGATTTTTCTGCCAATTTATGATTTATTGTTAGTAAGAAAAGAAATTAAAGTAGTCATTTTATGCACAACAATGATCATGTATTACCCTCAGTTGTAAATTCTGTAATTAAACTTTTACAAGTCACACTTATTATAATTAGAATAACTCAGGGTTTATATGTTTTACACCACATATTTTGTATAACAAGGCTTATGATTGGAACATGTTTTATTGTATCCCTATTAATGTTCCATAAAATGTTCACTTCATGTATTGCAGCTTTCTTTATGAAAATGTTTTATGAATATTTTTAAAAGGTATGTTTTTTATAATGTTTAACTGAAATATTATTTGATTTTAAAACCCCCTTATAGGGTATCCATATGCTCAACCTACGTTTTAACATAAATTTTATAGGTTTAGTAGATTTGAGTTACACTGATTGGTGGAATCTTTGTCGATATTCTTTTCCCTTTCAATTTTGAAGGATTATAATATTTGTATCTAGTTTTCTAGAAACTAAACCTAATAGATTCTCTTTATTGGAACACGTTGTTCTATTTATCAATATTTCTTTTTATAAAAAAATTACACACCATGTTTTATTAAAACTGCACTGGCCTCAGGGAAGTCTGGGGTTGGGGAATGACAAAGGCTAACTTCTAATACTGTCATATTGTATTGTGTTCAATACCTAAAAAATTTCGTAGTCATGGTTCAGATCCAAGACTTTCCCAGTGGACACAGTCTCTTTTTAAATTAGGTTTACTCCCTATTCATGCCCTATTTATCTCATGCAATAACAATATTTTCCCAATTCATTGGAGGGATATATAAATATAGGCCAAAACATAACATAATTAAACACACACACACACACACACAAACACACATATATATATTCCAAAAGATCATAAAACAACCATCATTTCTTAACCAATGAAAATAAATAGGTTTCATAAACATTTCATCATAGCATTAATATGTAAAAGAAATGGGTTTCATAATCAATTTTTTCTCTAAATCAATATAAAACCATAGAAAGGATAACAATTGTATCATTGGATCATTTACCTAGTAAAACAAAATTAAAATCAATGGTTTTTTATTTTATTAATTGTAATACCATTGAAATACCATTAAAAATATTTCTAATGAAAAGACAATTTTCTTTGAAAATCAATTTTGAGTGTACAAAAAAATTTCACATAATAATAAAAAAATTTCATTGAAAATAAAACTAAAAATATATAAATAATATTTAAATCATTTACTAGTCATGAAGGATGGGAATTATGTTAATTTCAAATATTTTGAACGAAAACATCTCTTTCACACTTTTATAAAAAATTTAAAAGTAATGCATTTGGAAAATGAAAAAAAACATTCCTTTAAAACCATTTTATAAAAATTCAATCATGTATAATAATGAATTTAAAGAGTCATAATATAATATTAAAAAATTTCATGATTTTTTTGAAAACATTTATATGGAATAAAATGTGTTTTCCACCGATTAGTAAGACAATGTTAGATTTCTTTAATTTTTTTTTGATAACACGAGTACTGAATGTGGTAAAAAATAAAAGGAAAACAAAATTATTCATAAGTAATTACAGTAAAAAAATTAATGATTTTATGTATAAGAAGATCATAATATTTCATCATAAAAAACATAATCATAAACAATCCAAATAAATAAAAACTCTTATAACATAAAATCCTTAACGTATTGGAATCATTTGAATCATAAAACCCATGAATGAATACAATCAAATAAAACAGAAAATATCTTTAAAATAAGGTTATTAATCATATAACATGTCAATGGGGATATATACAAACCTCATGAAAGATGATATTCTCATATAAATACATATGTCCCAAAATTGACAATTTGAGATTGTAAACTACCACCTTGAGTTCCACTTATTTCAAAAGAACTTTAACCTCACATATAATAAATTTAAATTTTATTTTAATTATAAAATAGAACCATGTAATTATTTATAATATCTTATGTGATCCTTTTATAATATTTCAACAACCATTTATCAATATTTTAATATTAAAATCATCATTTCTGGCTGTTACCTGTTTTTTTTTTCATGGGAATTTTAGTCTATTAATTTCTATCTATATACTTGGATGATGGTTACATCAGCTCTAGAATGAAAATAATGATATTAATATCATTTATTTTCATTATTTATATATTTATAGTCATCCATAAAGTTTATAGATACAAAAATGAATCAAAATATTCATTTTGATAGTAGTCCGCATGTACGCATGAATGCAGTTTACATTTTTCTAAAGATGGAGTCAAAGAAAGGTAAATAACAATTAAAATTTAAAAAATCATTAGAATATAATATATATCAAATATACTCTTCAAATAAATCTTAATTTCCATCCATGTAAATCATAAATTAAAAATGATTCATTTTTTTAAAAGTTGATAGTCTTCCATGCACACGAACGATGGTTTCATTTATCAATTTATTGAATATGGGATTGATATATGTTAATAAATAAACGCAATAACATATAGGTATGTAATATATTTTTATTTTTTTATATTATCATGGTTGAATAGGATTTTCTGGTGTCATAAGAATAAATAAATTAACAGAGCTCGAGTGAGACGATTACATCTTCATCGAGAAAATCTTTTCGACCTACACCTTATCCCTTAAAGGGATGGTGTACTGGAAATACCATATGGTCTAATATGTGGTTAAGTAATTTAAGAAGGTATTCTGTTATGTCTTTTAAAATATAAAATGCTCTGTGGGGTGTAATGAAGTGATGTAGGAGGTTCAATTTTATAACTGAGGTGAGGGAAAATTCTGGAATTTCGTAAAATATTAAATTAATATAATTTAACATTAATATTTAAATGGATTCAAAATAATTTTTTAAAATAAAATATTTTTATGGGATGAAATAATCCCATATAATACAATTTGGACAATTTTAGTTTTTATTTTTACCCTTATATTTTTGTTTTAGGTCACTTTAACCCTTCTAGAAAATTACAGTAAATACCCCAGAAAAATATTTTTATTAATGAAACTAGACAAAAATTCAGTAGATCACACAAGAAAGATGGCCAATAAATGGGACATAGATGATGTTTTAAACAATTTCATAATATGTTTTCCTAAAATATGATGATTTGGAGTTTTAAATCTTATAAAAATATTATGTATTATAAAATATCATTAATGTCAATTTTGAAACTATTAACATAATTTTATTTGGAAAATTATAATACAAAAATTAAACAAAAATATAATTAAATCAATAATAATGAATATTTAATTCTGACCAATAAAATATTTAAAATAAAAACTCACTCAAATAATATTATTTTTATATTTTAATAAATCATTTTTTTATTTTTATTTTTCATACACATGCAATGTGTCAGTGTTGCAAAAGAATTAATGGTAATTATATAGTTAATTAAAATTTTAAATAAATTTTATATCGTTATAATAATTTTATTATTCTCATAATATACCTTCAAATTCATTCATGACTTGTTTTTTCCATAGTTTTACATGTAAGAGTTAATTTAATCTTAGAGAGTTACATTTTATAACATTAATTTATTTTAATATTATATAAGTCATTTTCAGGGATATATTTCCATTAAAAACTAAATTTAAATAATAAGTTGATATGATTAAAATTGAATTAATCTAATAATATGTTTTTGAAAAATTATGACTATATCACATGGTTCTAAACTAGATTAGCCCGATATACCCTTCACATAGGTGATTAATTTTACCACAATTACTATTTATTTTGAACAAACATAAAAGTTTCCTATTTACCAAATATGGAACTCATGATTCTAAATAGTTAATCCATTTTATCTTTTCTAAAAAACATAATTTGGAAAAATTAAAATTAAAATAAATTTGTGAAACATGATGAAAACCACTTCTTAGAAGAATACAATTTTTATACTTAGAAATAAATTAATTCTTATCCAATTATTTGAAAATATATTATATGAATGTTAAAAAATTATATTGACCATATAATATATATATTTCATTGAAATCATTCACCAGGACTAAAAAATGGTTTTTTCAGAAATATATATCACATTACTTGTAAAAAATGCTTTTTAGAAAATTTGCTTTTGTATAAATTGTTTATACCAAATCCTATACAAAACTTTATTTTAATGAAAAAAATTTCATTTCAAATAATATAAGATTAATAATTTTTCTTTAGAAAATTTTCAAAATAAAAAAGAACTTTTGTAAACTCTTAAAAAAATGTATAAAAATCACAATTTTCAATATTCTATGAAAATTAAGTATTTTCAAAAAAATCCAAACAATTAACCATAAAATAATTATTATATGACAATTTAAAAAACAATAATTGTGTTATAAAATGAAATTTATAAAATATCCAAAAATTAATTAAATATATGACCATAAAAGGAATAATTATTTTTGAGGAAAACATATTTTTAAAGCATAAAATGACCATAGTAAAAAAATTAAATAATTATTTATAAATAATTAATCAGTAACATTGTTTTGAGTAAGAAATTTATATATACCTTACAAATTTGTCAGTACCCTTCTTACCCTCTAATTTGTTGGCCTGGTTATAAAGGTTATATAATAATATCTATTGGTTAATTTATCTATTGTCTAACATGTCATATACACTATGGAATATAATGTTCTTTTTTGAAAGTCTTATTACGTTACATAATCCAAACCTTTATTAAATATTACACTTTCAATTTGAAATGGTTCTTGGAAAGCAAGTTATTTATATTTGAAAATTTATTTTTTTAAACCCAAAACATAAAATGGTATAAAAAATATCCTATTGAAAATAGAGAAAAGGAAACATAATGGTCACCCATAATAACACACACACAAACACAGATATATATATATGATTGTTGAAAGGATAAATTTAGTGTGAATTGAAAATATGAACCTGGAAGAAAAATTTTAATATCCATATTAGGATAGAGAGTGATAGAGAAAATTTATCATTATAAGGTTAATGATAATGATGATGTTAACTACCATAAAAATATATAAAATAAGGCATGGAAATGATCATCAATACATCAGAATTGAATTTAATAAGAAAATATTTTTGATTTTAGATATTTTTCTAGAGTTGATCAATTATTTCACTGTCTATAATATGAACATAAGTTAATATAATCACATGGAAATTAAAATTTTAACCATTAATAAATTTCCACTACAATCTAATTTGTTTCCCAAACGATGAGTTTTCATGATGAATTTTCATGCCTAAAGAACTAAAAATAAAATTTTAATGGATCAAAGAAGTATAGAATGGAGTTCTTCATATATCTATTCATTATTCAAAACATAAAAATGGATATGAAAAGTATGATAATTCCCAAAAATTTTAAACCTTGAAATAATACATTTAAATCAAAAAATTCCATAATAAAAAAATTAAACAACCTAAATCAGTTCATAAATACCCAATATTAAAAATATATGCAATAATCTCAACATTAAATAATAGTTTAACTTTAAAGTCAATCTTATACCTTTCAGCTAACATATCCAACAAATTTATAATATTTTTACCAATTAATAATTCATAGTAAATCTTATATAAAACATAAACTTTTCATATACCTAAAAATAATAAAATTCTTCCAAAATATAACTAATAACAATGATAAATCACTATATAGTCTTGTAATGTAGTGAAGTTCACAAAAATATCATGAATCCAATTCTGATAAAAATATAAAAGGTAATCCTTAATATAAACATAAATATATTTGGAAACATTTCCTTATAAATGAAACAATTTTTAACCATCAATTTTATCTGTATCCCATTATCCAATAGACCATAATTAACATAAACTCAAATAAAACACTAAACTAAAGGGTCTTTTAAACATTAATAGGTTATTTTGCTCAAACATAGTAAATGTTAGAAACTTCCTCAAAATACCATTACGTAAAACTTGAAAGGGGTTTTTTACTACATTGAACTGATAATAAACCTTAAACCAAATTGGGTATTCATGACTTATAGTTTATCCTCATATAAAAAATATGTGATTAAAAAAATCAACATAATTATTATTCATGAAAATAATATCAAATACTATGGACTATATTATATAAATCCAAAAAAAAGAAATAAGCATCATTGAAGAAGTCATAAATAATTTTTCATCAACTAATCAATTTTAAGGTCACCAATACTATTCCATCAATTCCAATCATAACATTATACCAAACAAATAACATAACTTTTGTTGGTTATTATCACCATTCACAACGTATTTTCAAATCCTAATATAGAAAAATCCTGATATGGTTTAAGATACTTATATAAATAAATATCATTGATATTATACGTTCTATAACATAATTCTTAAATACTAATTGAAAAGTCACCTCAATCCATTCACATAATTTTTTTTCATTTCTTATACCCTTCCATTATCTAGGAGTTATCAATTATAAGAGGGAATTGACTCAAATAATTCCAAATCTCTACATATTTAAGACAACAAATAATGAATGGTGTCTTATAGGTAACATTATATCCCTACATAAACCTCTTCATTATTCCTTTTCAATTCATTTCTTTATGCCTTATTTCAACATATAAAACATTGTTATGCTCTTCTAGGACATTTGACTTGGTGTATTTTTCCAAATTTATGACATGAAAGAAATTGATCCATATTTCCTCCATTGTCTCCACCACTAAATCTCTAAGAAAAATATTTCCTCTTCTTCTTAGTGGAGTTTGAGAGTTTGTTACAGTACATGTTGTGAAGAATATATCATGGAAACTAATTAGGCATAATAAAAATATCTTTCACTCACATTATGATTTCAATTGGTGTCTCATAATCACCATGTTTACTACAAAAATCTATATTAAAAAAATTCCCCTAGGTCTAACCATTTACAAAGACCAAAATGTATATTGTGGAAAAACTAATCATATATGGAAACTAAAAACTCATGAAAAAATGTTTATATAATGTTTAAATCATGAAACCTTTTTCTAAAACACCCAAGGTTTAATATAGGTCATTCATAATCTTTACTAAAATCATAATGGTATTATCCTATACATAGATCTATCCACAAGGTTTTCACTAATTATGAATAATCCTAATATATAAATAGTAAATAAAACCATCTCTAATACCAACTACAATGACCCATAGTTTTCATATAAATATATTACATCTTAATAGATGAATATTCATTACATATCACTTTAAGAAATTACAAAATCATATTGGTCTAGTATATTTTGAAACATAGATTCATAAAAAACTAATTCATAATGGAAATAAATCATATACCTCTAAGTTCTTTATTTTTATCACCCTTATTATATATATAAATCTTAATACCATTCATCATTTCATTGGTAATGAAAATATAAGAAAAGTATAAGATCAAATTCTATATATGGGTAAAAAAGGGAGATATATATTATCAAAAAAATCATAACATGAGTATAAGGGTATAATTACATGAGAATATAATTCCAAATCTAAATGTTATATATCATATATCAAAATATTTGTTCATGGAATAAATCATGGAATTTTTTTTCATTAATCACAAAGGAATGAAAGAATATGAGACATGATAACATAACACTGACATAAGACATGAAATAGTTGGATAAACATATGAATCAGAATTATTTGTTATAGTATTCAGATATCACAACTATGACTATCACAGTGGATTGAGATCACACCCAAACCATTATAGCAGTCAATGATCAGTCCTAAGACCACTGAAGTAGATAGACTCCCACACTAAACTTGGTTGACTCCTCATTATAGTCCTATTAATCGCATGATATATCAATCTTCACCCAATGAAATGGAGGGATATATAATTTGGATACCAACCATCACATAATAAAAATAATATATTTATATGACATAATATCATTAAAAAATCATAATATAATAACCCATTAAAAGAAATGGGTTTTATATACATTTCATTGTAGCATAACCCATGGAAAAGAAATGGGTTTCAAAAAAATATTTCAACGTAATCATAAAATAAATATATTAAGAACAATAATCATATCATTAGATTATATCAATTTTAATTATTATATAATATATTGTTTTATTTATTTTTATGAATATAAATAACATTAAAATATCATTAAAAACATTCTTGATGAAATTACCCATTTTAATTGAAAATCACTGTTTGAAATATAAAAACATCACACAGACTGAAAAAAATATTTTCATTGAATAGAAAATTTTATAAATATATTAAAAAATTTAATACATTTATTTTTCATGATGGTGGTAAATTCTATTGATACCATATATGTTAAAGAAACATTCATTTCAAAATTTTGTTAAAAGTAACAAAGTGTCCCCTTTAAAAAATGAAAAAAAAACATTCCTTTAAAACCATTATATAAAAATCCAATCAAGTGTAAAAATGAATTTAAAAATTCATAATAGAATATTTAAGGCATTATTTTTATTATAAAATATGGGTTTGGATGAATTTTTTTTCCATAAAATATTAAAATAATGTCAGATTTCCATAAAAACATTATTTTTATCACATTTGTAATTAAAGAGAAAAATATTAATGAAAATCATGAATTATTTAGAAAAAAAGAGGAAATGATAATTAATACATTTTTTGAGAGTTAGAAAATAATATTTTTTCATCAAAAGAATAATCATAAATAATCACGATAAATGATGAGAATATAACATAAAACCTTTACCATTTTGGTAAATTTTGAATCATGTGTACCATGATAAACAAACATCAAATGAAACATACAATATCACTAAAAGGTTTATATTATTTATAAAAAAATTCATTGGGTCTGTATATATATATCATAAAAGAATATAGGTTTATATTATTATATGTTTTTGAAATATGTCAATTAGATATGATAAACCCTATCATTGAGTTCAACTTTCTTTGAAATAAATCTAACCTTGTATATAATAAATTTTAATTTTGTTATAATTATATAACTTAATAATGTACATATTTATAATATCATATCTATTACATTTATAATATTTAATCATCTATTTAACAATAATTCATTATTTAAACAATCATATCAAGGTTTTAAATATTTCATTTTTTATGAGAAATTTGGTTTGGTAATTCTGGTACTTGTATATGTATCATGGTTATATAATTAAAAAAATATTTATCATGATATAAATATCATGTATATTCATTATATAAATATTTATTATAATCAATTAAATTTATATATAGATAAATGAATCACACTATTCATGGAGACGGTATGCCATACGTATGCATGAACGTTGTCTATATTTTTCTATGCATGGAATGAAAGAAAGGTATATAAAATATCACCCATATGAAATTGTTTTTATATAACATATATAATATATATTCATGAAATTGATCCTTACTACCATCCACATGATGTATAATTGAAAAAAGAATTACATTGGTTTGAAAGGCGGTAGTCTGTAGTACACACGAATGATGGTGTTGCTTCCAATTTCATTTAATATGGGATAGATAAAGGTTATTAGATTAAAAAATAACATATAATTATATATTATATACTAATTTTATAATATCAACATATATGATGAATATTTTATGGATGTGGAAGAAGAAAAAAATTGAAAGAGATTGGGAAAGATTATTACCTCTTCATTCAGAAACTCTTTTCAGCTTACACCTTATGCCTTGATTGGATTTTCATTTGAAAATAAAATAATCTCTAATATGTGTTGGAATAATCTAGTAAGGTACTCTGGTAGGTATTTTCCATTCTATAAGGCTCAATTATTTTTAATTAAGTAAAGGTTGTGGTTCCTATTTATAATTGGGGTGAGATGAACTTTTATAATTTCATAAAATATTAAATTAATATAAATTAATTTTAATTTAAAAGTGGATAAAACTAATTTATTAATAATATATGTTGATTATGTGCCTAAATATCCTATTATTTTTTTGTAAGTTTAGAGAAGGGTTTTACCCTTATCATTTTGTTTTAACTCACCTTAACCCTTTTTGACAATTTCCACTATAATGATGTTTTTAGTAAATATGACTCAATATAGTTAATATAAAAATAATATTGGAAAATAAATGTACTATGAATTATGTTTTCATCCTCATTAGAATAATTTTTAAGAGAATAGTATTTTTGGAGTTATAAAACATTTAATAAAATTTTACTTATTACAAAATATCATTATTCCATAATTCTTTAAAACCACTCTAATATTTAATTTTATTCAAAAAATTATAGAAACAAAAAAATATATCATATAATATTTTTTAGTTTTTTTTTAAAAAATAAAATTTTTTTAATTTTCATGCACAAGATCTATGTCATTTTTGAGTAAGCATTTATTATATATATATAATTAATAATAATTATAAATATATTTATATCATAAAATTAAATTCATTATTCCAATCATATCCATTAATAATAGTTAATAGCTTGATTTGGTCTATTTGTGGAAACATAAGATATTCAAAACTAAGAGATTGGTAGTTTTTAGAAATATTCATTTAAATATTTTATTGGAAATTATAATGGACATACATCCATTAAAAAAATAAAATTAAATAATAGGGGGATAAATCTAAAAATAAAATACTAAAATAATAATTATTATAAATAAATATGACCACATCACTTATTGTTTACTGAGATTAATATGATTTACCATTTACCGATTTGATAAATTCAACCGTAGTTTTTATTCAAATTGACCAAAAATAAAAGATAATATTTAAAATACATGGAATAAATTTTTAAAAATTCACTACCTTAATTTGACTAAGATTAGGTTCAAAATAGTGCATAAGACATGATTAAAATGAATTCTTATAAAAATTCAATGTCAAGAATAAAAACAGATTTATTATTATCCAATGGAATAAAACAATTAAACAATTATTAAATTTTATTACTAAATTTAAAATATACAAATTTCATTTAATTAATTACCAATATTTATTATTGTAATTTATTAAGTGGGAAACACATTGTGTGCGTAAATTTTATTTTTCAAAATTGGATTTTTTGTATAATTTTTTTATACAAATCCAATCATAATATTTTTTTCTGATGAAAATATTGACATTGTTACTAATATAAAAGAACTAATTTTACATGGAAATGACTTTAAAAAAAATATTTTGTAAATTTATGAAATAAAATATAATTTTAAAAAAATCATTTTTCTTCAAAATTCACTGAAAAATAATGTTTTCAATAAAATCACAAAATTTCAGCCTAAAATAAATTTTATATCAAAATTTTAAAAAAAAAATTATTTTTATTAAATAAAATTTCTACATTTTCCATAAATTATAAATAATATTTTACCATAAATGTAATTGAAATTATTTTGAAGAAAAATTATCTTTCAAGCATAAAATGACATTAATAAAAAATTAAATGATTATTGACTAAGAATTTTTCAACACATTTTTATATTATATGACCATTATATAAATTTCATAATTTTTATAATTTATTCAAAAAATTTAATTTAATTTCTAGTTTATAAAAATCATATAATACTATTTCATGGTTCGTTTAATCTTGTTGTCTCAAGTCATGTACACTATCGAAAGTAATGTTATTTTTTAAAATTTTCTGGGTGTTACAAAACAAAATGGATGGGGGTATTTTGACAAAGATCATGGTAAAAGTGATAACTAAGGTGATGATTGCAGAATAATCAACCTATTTATTTTTTACTGATTACATGTTGGGTGTAGTTTAGTGGAACACATGCTTTGTAATTCAGTTTTCCAATGTGCTATAGTTTTGATGGAGTAGAATTTTAAATTGAATTGTTGTGAGACCACACACCATTATAAACTAGATGGATTTAATTATTGTATAATATTAGTAAAAATCTAGGGTAGTTTTGTTGGGAAACAAATTGTTTATCAATAGGCCACACCCCATGTATCCCATGACATGACACAAATCAGATAGTGGAACACACTCAGCACCAATACCTGATGTAAAAATGATGCGTGATTTGACTGACATGCAGAGTTATTGATTTTTTAACTATATGCTTTTTGGAAAACATTTCTAGGTGGCTGAATTGGGATAACACATCATTTTACCCAATAGAATGTCACATATATCCCCTTTTCCTGAAATGATAAACTCAGAAATTTATTTTCCCCTCACTATTCCCATGTTGAGTAGGCATTTTAATTGATAATATTGGGATCTTCCGAGGGATTTTGTATTTCATAAATGTAAGAACGGTGATGGAATCCTATACTCATAGAATCAAATAGATTCAATATTTCTTGCATAATTCTTGTCCCGGATCCTCTTTCTACAGTGTTTATTTTTCTCATCCATGGATCTTGGATGGGAAAATGATCCTTTATTAGAGTGAGTACATGAACCATAGTTATGGGTTACATATCCTCACTCATCACCTATTGGAGTGAATACTATAGGTTTATAGATACTTTTAAATCATAAAATAGGAATATAGAGTTTGTTTGGATAGATAAAAGTTGATATTATAGTCTGGGACATGAGTTCCTCTATAGATTATATTTGGGTTTTCCTTTATTTTCCCTTTTCGTTATAGTTTCAAGCTGACTATTTCTATTACTCATTACTTCCTCTTTTATTTCAGTGTACCCTACTAGGTATTTATATACTCATCCATGGATGGGATCTTCCCACATGTGTCATAACTTATTCAAAAAAAGGTTATCTGATGAAGATCTTGGGGGACATAGTGTGGGTGGTGATTAGTATTACTATCAGACTATGATTTCAATACTATTTTAAAATTAGCGGTGTTGTGATAATACCTTTTTCTCTATATTTTTTAGGATGGATATATATGTGTGTTATTGGGTCTATATTTTCCCTCTTTATATTCCTATGTACATTCATAGTTGGTTAGGGGATATTAGTGTCTATTCATGGTTTTATTATACTAATTATTTACATTCTATATTACCATTATCGATAAAAATTTGTGTGTGCATGAGTACAAGTGAATTTGGTTATTGAATTACAAATGCATGATATGAATACTCAATATTAGTCACTATCTCCTAGCCTATTATAGGAATGCATGGGATAACAATGTAAGTTTACTGCTTTTCAGTACTAGACTCGGTGGTTTATATCCGGTTAATATTCATGTATAATTATAAAAATAAAATTCTCTATTTCATGGTGATCAAGGAAAAGTTCCCATGAAATATATCAAATTTTACGATAAGGTCTTATCATTAGTTGAAACCAAACTTTTTGTTTGTCACCATATATAATATACACGATGTAAGAACAATATAAGAAACCATGGTGGATACTAACAAAGGACAAAAATACATCATAGTTACCACAAATATGCATCAACAAATGTGATATAAGTTAAGGCTATGTGATAAGATATAATTAATCTATATTATCAAGGGTTGTAGGGAGATGCCCCAAAACAATCACTTCTAAATCAGGGAAAAAATACATAATATTAAAGATATCAATTAAACCAAAACCAACTCCCATGATCTAAATTTTAGTATCTATGGGAACTATGAATATGTAAATCTTTAACTCTAAATACGATGTACCATTCAAGAATTAAATTTTCCGACACATGTAAAACTTATATATATAACACTTCATTTGAAATTCTTAGGGGAATAAAGAAACAATAGAAAGGGTTCTCTCAGATGCTTAGAAAGGGATAAAAAATATTCAATGAGAAATAAAAAATTCCTATTTTTTATCATGTGAAAATAAATATAAAATTTTATTAATAAGTCATAACATGATATAATAAAGAAGAAGGATTATATATCATGACATGAACTCATTTCATAATGAAAAATTAAATTTTTGAAACATTTTGGTGTTGGGAATCCATTATTAACCAATAATAATACATGAAATAAATATTATAGGGTCATAAAAAGATTTTTAAACTTTATTATATATCATCTAAGAACTTAAATGCCTTACTCCAATAAACATGGAAGGAAAAAATCAATTTTTGTATCTTTCTCTAGAACCAATGTTCGATGGATATCAAATTCTTCCATGTGGTTGAAATCCCCTCTTACATGAATATGTTTCTAGATAAGAATCCTAGTGATCATATGATAATGTAATGAAAACATAACTAAGATTGAGTTGGGTGTTATATTTCTATGATAAGTTGCTTATGTCCATCCCTTGGTTAGAAGACGTGTCAATTTCAACATTTAGGGATATGAATATCAAGACAGTGAGATAATATTTATAGAAAAATTTATAATCTAAATATTCACAAAAAGTGCACAAATTATGTTTTTTAACAATCAGCGATATCATCACTGAGGTCCTTAGGAAGCCTCTCTTTCTGTAACTCACTGGGAGGAGTTGTAATGATTATGTTTTTTATCCTCTCTTTGTCACACTCCTTGCATGAGGGTATGTTGAATCTCCCAAAAGGGACTTCACTAAATCATATAAATAATTGGGGAAAGACCAACCCCAAGCCACAATGTCATTGTCTCCATCCCTTTGAGGATGACTTGGTTGAAACTCCAAATTAATAGGAGTTTCATGATGAAGATAAAAGTCATTAGACCCTATAACAATATATGATTATATATATGTAGATCCAAAAAAATATTCTTTATAAATAAGATCATTAGTCCTAGATCATCTAGATTTGCTAGGTAAAGATATTTCAAAACCCTCATCATCCACAATCATCATACTTTTGATTAAAGCATATGTTTTGTGCCACATCAGTGAATTTACATCTCCAATAATTGACAAACAAATGGTGGATTCCATAATTTCAAATTCTCTATCTTCATCCAATGGGTTTCACTTAGGAGACTCAATGGAATATTCCTCCTTAGATGAAGATCTTGATTAATACTATTGAGGGTGGTGGTTGTAAGCAATGACATGAGAATGAGGTGAAGTATACCCACTACCCTCTTTGCTTATAATAGAGTGTGAAGATCTAAAACCTCCATAACCCAAGATATTTGATTTAAAAAAGGAATTAGCTCCCATATTCCTCATCCTTTTGTTATGAGTAAATGTAATAAGATGCATCTCTTTATTCAGATTCATTTAAAATTTACTTTGAGTAGCAACTTTTCTTTTAGAATAATCATGGTACCAAAAATCGATTATCTCAATTTCCCTTTCAGGAGAATCCTTGATGGAAACCTGAGAAGGTTCTATATATTTTTATCATAGATGGAAACCAAACAATCATTATAGTAGGGGTACAATTAAAACTATCGGTGCATACATAAAAAATTACACTTGTGGTTATTCTTCATACAAAAATATTCTAGAGAATGTGATGATAATTTATATTCCAATAGGATCCTTGAGACCCCTCAAGCTTCAATAAAAGAGCATCTAATGGAATTATCCAATTTTACTTTTTTATTCTGCTGATTTTTATCACAATTTCATGAATTTTAGTCCTTATAATAGATGATCAAATCTTTCGCCTCTTTTCATCACATAAATTCCACATTCCATTGTATTTGTAACCCAAACAGAAGGTATGAGGCCTGTGAAATTAAATTTACAAACTAAGGTCAACATCATAGTTGGATAAAATACCATTATATATCAATACACTAGAGAGATCTTATTTAACCAGAATCCTAGAATAATGACAATATCTAAAATATTTTTTATCCGCATATTCTTTTGATCTGTAAATAAACTGGGTTGCAATGTTAAAAAGGAACTACTTTAAAAGAGTCCTTTAACAGCACTTGAATAGGCCTTTATCAGCGCCATAAAATAGCTGACAACCTCAGAATGGTTAAAAGGACAAGGCTTTTAACTATGAAAGAAAAGTGACGATAATTTAAAGCTTTATCAGCACAAATAAAAGGATTGATAAATCATAATCATATCAACTCTTTTAAATTTACTGATAAAAAACACCAATTAGTAGTGATTTTATTTAGTGCTGATAAAGATACCATTTATCATTGGTTTTAACACCACAAATAAAGGTACATTTATCGTTGCTTTAAAAAGATCTCATAAAGGATTCCTTAATCGAAACTTCTACAAGTGTGGATACAAGTTATATTTATTTGAACTTTTTAATGAGATAATAAATGGGTCTTTATAATCACTTTTAGACATGATAATAATGGGGAAAACTACACTGTAATGCTACAAGACAATGTAACTCCAGAAATAGGGCATGCAGTGTGTTGTAACAACACACTGTATAACTAGAAACAACAACATAAATTACCAAAATAATATAAAAATACTGAATTTATATAAAATATAATTTTCGACACAAATGCAAGAAAAAAACTATTATAGAGTATGCTACTTTTTTTATTAAAATGAATTTAAATTTTGAATAAAAAGGCGAACTTAGAGTCATACTAGCCACACTGTGTGTCAAATTGAGGTGTGAATTAATCCTACATGTGAAAAATGTCTTATGGATCATTTTACTAAAGAAACAAAATAATCTGAATGCATTTTCATGGTTTTAAGTATGTCTATTGTTTTTTTGACTAAAATAAATGGCATTTTGTAATAAAAATACACTCCTAGAGTTATACCAGTCACACCGTGCATTATATTTATGTTCAGATGATTCTATCATGTCACAAATGAACTATGTATCGTTTGGTTAATGTACCTAAAAAATATGAATGTGTTTTCTAACTTTTGAGTATCAAAATTATTTTTTACAATAAAATTAATGTCAATTATTAATAAAAATACGCACCTAGATTCATTCCAGCCACAAAATGTTTTGGATTGAGGTGCAGATGATTCTTACACATTCCAAATGAATTATGGATCATTGTCATATGGTTTTAATGTAAGAAGAATATGTATCATCAGATTTGATTATGCCACTTCTGTTATTTACTAAAATGTTATTCTAAACTGGAATCACTCACTTTGATTTAAACAATTGGAATCGTGTGTCAGTTTTACATGAAAATCATTCATACCAATCAAAAATTAATTACAAATCATTCTACCAAATTATTAATACAATATAAGTGTATTTTCTCCATTTTGAGTGAGTGACACTATTTCTTATTAAATTTACAATTTTAAATAGATAATGGACACTTGGAGATATTCTGGTCACACAATGTATCATAATGTGGTGAAGCTGATTCTAACATGCTAAAAATGACTTATGGATTGTTTTACTAAAGTAAAAAATTACTTTGAATTAATTTTCTTAGTTTTTGAGTATGTCATTTGTTTGTTAATAAAAATTACTGTCAATTATGGAAAAAATGACACACATGGAATCGTATCAGTCACACCGTGAGTCAGATTGATGTGAAACATATTCCTACACATCCCAAGGTGCATATGGATCGTTTTTATAAATTTAAAAAATAATCAGAATGTGTTTTCTTGGTCTTGGGTATGCCACTTTTGTTTTTTACAAAAATGTCATTTTAAACTAGAAACACACACTTTGGTCAATACATGTGGCATCATATCTCGGATTGACATGAGTCGTATTCATACTTATCACTAATGAATTTTGAATCTTTATCCTTAATTATCATGACAATCCAATCATGTTTGGTATGTTTTCTGTGAGTGAAATTTTTTTTTCTAAAATTTTAATTCTAAACGGAAAACGGACACTTGGAGTCATACCAGTAACACCGTGCATCAGGTTGAGGTGAGGCTGAATAATACTCAACAAAAAGGACATATGGATCAATTTTTTAATGCACCAAAACAATCCGAAATAATTTTATTTATTTTGAGTATGTCAACAATTTTTTTCACTAAAATTATTGATAGTCTTCAATAAAAAGTGGCACTTCGAGTCATACCGGTCACACCATGCATCATATTGAGGTGTGTATAATTTATACACATACTAGATAACTTATGGATCATTTTTTAAAGTATATAAACAATCAGAATTCATTTCCTTGGGTTTGAATATGCCACTTCTGTTTTTTTTCTTCTAAAATGTCATTTTAAATTGGAAACACACACTTTGAGCCATAAATGTGGAATCATGTGTGAGTTTGACATGAGGCTAATTCATACACCTCACAAATGAATAATGAATAGTTTTCCTAAATAATCAAGAAAATCCATGTGTTTTCTCTTAGCTTATAGTGAGAAACACTTTTTGTATTAAAATGTCAATTTTAATATGATAACTGAAATTTTTAGTCATACTAGCCACACCATGTGTCGGATTGAGGTGATGTTAACTTCTACACATAAAAAATGACATATGGATCATTTTAATAAGGAACCAAAAAAGTAAAAACTCATTTTATCTATTTTGAGTATGTCACTTACTTTTTTAAAAAATTTAAGAATTTTTTTTGAATAAAATGATCCACTTTGAGTCACACCGGTCACACTGTGTGTCAGATTAAGGTGCATCTAATTCCTATATTTACCAAATGACACATGTATCATTGAACCATGTTAAACAAACATATTGAAAGTGTTTCCTAGGTTATGAGTATTCCAATTGTGTTTTCTACTAAAATATTATTTTAAACTAGAAACATGCACTTTGATCTATATAGGTGGTGTCAGGTGTGGGTTTTAGAAGATACTAATTTATACACAGCAAAAATGAATTATAAATTATTATTGAAAATTATGAAGACAATTAAAGAATGTTTTCTCATTTTTCAGTGAGTGAAGCTTTTTAATACTAAAATGTCAATTTTAAATAGATAACTCACACTTTGAAAATGGCCCTCCTCAATGACCATGATATATCAATGACCGTTTTCCTTCAATAGTTCTTTCATACAACTGATATCATCCATTATTGATTACACACATATTTATTCAAACAATTATAATGGATTGTATAACTATTTGATGATAAGGAGTCGTACATATGTTTATTCAATAACACTAGT
Organism: Viscum album; assembly: GCA_963277665.1. Classification (NCBI taxonomy): domain Eukaryota; kingdom Viridiplantae; phylum Streptophyta; class Magnoliopsida; order Santalales; family Viscaceae; genus Viscum; species Viscum album. The sequence continues at coordinate 1,241,294,077 of OY728126.1, read as the reverse complement.
AGAGAGTTTGAAGCTTCCAAACAAGAATGATCTTAAAGGTGGATTACTACTTTATATAAATTCACTTAAAAATCTGGTGAAAAACATTCTTTGAATATTTTACCTGAAATACATGCATAATGGTTCTTATCTTAACTGATAAGTGTTTTTTTCCCTTTTAAACAATTGTTCTAAAACACAATAATAGTATGATACTCATTCTAATTCATTGCCAAAAACGATATTATTTTCAAAAAATCAATTATTATTCTCTTCCACCTCAGTCTCCACCTCAGTCTTAACCTATGCCTCCTCATACACATCAGTCTTCAACTCTGGCTAAACCATCAACATTGCCTCTACCTCCACCTCCACCTCCACCTCAGCCACCACCTTCATCTCTGTCTTTGCGATTTTCCAAAAATATTATTTTTCACAGGACAATACTTAAAAAAATAAATTTCCTCAATAATACTTCTCCATGATAAAGATATCAAAAATAATATATAAGCATTCAGAAACTAATGTTTCACACCAAAAATATATTTCAAATGTAATAAATCATACTATATCAAAAACCTAGATAGTAATCACCTAAACTTATTGTCGGTATACATTCTTAAATAATTTATGCTTCTCACCCATCTCTAAACAAGTTTGTTTCTTAATTTGAGTAAATAGGTTATCAAAAATCTTGTTTGTGTTGAGAAACTTTAGGAAAAAAATGATTACAAAGTATATTTATTGAAATTAAAATTACCTTCAAAAATTTCATGTTAGGGGATGCTAGTCTTTTTATGATTTATAATTTCTCTCATAAAATTTCCAACATAATATCCAATGTTGATGTCATTATATTATTTCAGATACTTTAGGAACATTTAACTAAATAAGTAAATTGTTTTGAAATGTATTCATAGGTAAATATTTATATATATTCCTTAATTTGTTTTCATTTTTTGAAATTCATATGATTTATCCCTTTATACACCGACATCATCCCACGATCTAGCCTGCATTTTGTGACCACTCTATCAAAAAAAAATTGTTGTTAAAACACAATCTAAACATATAATTCTAATTATATATATAAAATTTTGATTTTAGTGTATTACATATACAAAATACACATCATGTGTGGTCGGTTGGTTGAATACCAATGCATTGGATCCAAAAAATAAATATTTGGGGAATCCAGATTGACTTCTATCAGTATCTAGTGCATCTTAAAAAACAATTAAGTTATGAAAATACTAAAAAACTATTTTATGCGATTACAGTGTAGAGTTTTACATTATCATTGTAAGCATAAAAAAATCCTATCATCTGCTGATTTTTTGTTAAAGGCTTTGAGTAACACATATTTTTTTCTGCTTAGTTTATTTTTATTCAGTGTATGTTCTATAGTAAAAATGACATAGTGATTAGTGAATCCAAATCACGAATCACACAATCTTCCTTTTATATTTTTTTGATTTGAATGAATATACAAAATTTTAATATTTATTAACTTTAGAAAATATATTGGATACTATTTGTATAGATTTATTAAGAAAATGTACCTTTTGTATGTATTCACAACTAAGACTCTCAACCATTCATGATTGAAAATCTCATTTAGAGTCTCAAGACTAATTCGGCATTTCAAGGAATCTCTACATATTTCTTCTTTATATTCAATTTAATAAATAGTTTTATATTTAAATGTGGCATCTTCATGATTTTTTAGTGATAAAAAATGTTTCTCTATAACTTGAGGGGAGAAGGTACTCTCTGAATGTCATTTTTTTTTCTGGTTCAATTCTCTAGATTTTATTGATTCAACATTTTTTTTCTCCTATGATTTATATTTATAAAATATCATACCTCACTTCAAGATATTTATCATAATATTTTACATGTTTTTCATAAGTTTTTTTAAATATATAGATCATTTATCTTTATAATATTATACATTAATGCTATGAAAGCTCCAATAGTAGCTTCTACTATTGTAATATATGACCCATCAAGTGGAATTAGAAACTCATTAGTCTGCTCATAAGCTACCTCAATACATACTCTTGTTTGATATTTTGGGAGGTCTTTATTTTGTATCTAGTTTCCCATGAAATAAACATTTTAACCATCACAATACAATGGTATGTGTGTGTTGAAAGATACAAATTAGATACAACTGTACCCTAAATGTTTTTTTATAACATTATATAACAAGAATTTGTTTCATTGAAATATAGGAGGAGGAGTTATTAAAAAATATATTACAACAGCTAATATATGTTGGGGGGATTACTATCCTTAAAGATAGTGAGATAATTTGCTTCATGTGCGGATCATTTCTGAACCACTGGATCTTTTTGATCCATTATTATACATTGATTTGCTAGTACATACCGCATAATAATATATTTTAGTGTGTTTATTTATGTCTGTAATATTCTACCCATATTATATGTATCTTTATGTGGTTTTATCTACACTAAATTTCATTGAGTAGAGACTCCAAAAACTAATCCACTAACGTCATATTGTTCAACTGATTCAAATCTACTGAAAGTACCTTTTCTTGTATTATTTTCATCATCGATTCTTGTGTCAAAACCATATAAATTTTATTAATATAAATAGAAATTTTTAGGTAATAAATTTTTAAATAAAAATTAATTACAATTATTTCATACTTACACATGTTTCCTATACAATTTTTGTGTTTTCATCAAATAATGTATCCTCATTATTTACATGAGCCTCATTCCAAAAAACATTATATGGTATAAAAGTGGATTCAGATTTTATTTCATGAATATGAATATAAAAAAAGGAACATATGTTGTGTTATATCACATAATTAAACATTTATTAGTGATTTAAAATACATACCAATTTCTTCTCTAATAAATCATACCCATCCTTGCTTTGCGATAGGGGTACATTAGTTTTGATGATTTTTCTTTAATTTTGAACTCTTTTTCCATTAGATAATTTAAAATTTTGAATCAATTTGGATTAAATTAATAATTTAAAATAATATATTACTGAACGAAATGCACCTAAAATGATTTCTCATTATGACGATTTATGAAAGAATTCCATGTTTCCTACTATATAATGTCTGCATAACTAAGTGGTGGGTGAAGATTTATTTTCCACTCATCATCCCTAAGATGTATCTTTATAAGAAGAGTTTGGAAACCTCTATGGGATTTTTCAGTGTCCATTAAGACAAATTTCTTATGGAAATATTCTAAAATAAATGAAGTCTTCATGGAATAATGAAAATTAAATCAAGGTTTCATTATATAATTTTTTAGTAAAATAGTGAAATTATATTGTAACATTAAAATTATATCTTTCTAATGGATTTACTTTGTTTTGGGTTGGACTCGACATCATGAATCAATATCAATATCCATATTCATCCTCATTGAGACCCAAATATAACTAATTAACACATTATTTTGGGGTCAATATGTTGGCTATGTTGATTCTAACCAACATCAAATTTTTTAATCCAACTTCGTTCCTTGATTAATTTATTCACCACTGTGTAGAATTATTGTTGTTTTTCATCAACCTATCGTTGGTCCCCTAATATTTCCACAGTTCCATCATCAACGATCTTTTCTTCGTCATGATTGGTAACATCAATAAGTGATAAATACATTTTTTTTCAGGACTAGTAAATCATTTAATTTTCCTTGAATAATAACAATACAATAAAATTCATGCTTAAAAGTCCACATTTTCATGCATATAGTATGAAAAATTTAACTGTATTGAAAAAAGATATAATACTTCAATACTCAGTTACAACTAACCTTTACTACATTTATTTAATACCTCATTAGATGTCAATTGAAATCCTTATCTTGATAATGTATTGGACTCCCTATTTTAATATATCCTTCCTCCCATCATTGACGTTCTACAGTTCCTTAATGACATACCTCCCGAATAGTTATTATTTCATTTTACTGTCTGATATTTATCTCCCATATATTGTTGAAATCCCCTATGTTTCTTGAACAAATATAACCCCAACTCATCCCATATCATCAACTGGTGATCATTTTGGATGGAGAATTCACAGAGTAGTTCAAAAAACATATAAGATATGTGGAATGGGTCTTAGGTAACCAAATGAAATAATAAATTTTCGATAGATGAAATTTGAGTTTCCACTATGGTTAAAAAATAACATAAATCCAAGTTTAATTAAGTATTGTAACATATTACATTAAAAAATGAATAAATGAACATTGAAATAAACATGACATTCACATGGAGTCCTTCACTTCCACTCATAAACATGTATTGTTTGACAATTCCTCTAAAATGTTTCTTTTTTGGTAGGAATTAGTGGAGATACAAACGTGTGGTTGTATTCTGATCCATGTATGCATTAATACAATGTTAATATAGGAACCATTTTAAATTCACTCAAAATAAAAGTAATTTTTGATAAAGTGTAGTCAAAAGTAACCAAGTGATTCATATAAGAAAATGCATATCAAGAAACCAAATAAATTCAGTCATTATGTTTTGAGTAGTATTTTGATGTCATTTTTTGGGTTCTAAGTAAGTATTATATGAGGATGATGAAAGTATGAAAGAGTTCAAGAATGAGTTGGGATATGTGGTATTAAAATCCATAACAGTGGATTTTAGGGAGATTAATGAATACAATCCAAGAAGGATGCATTGTATCAAGGATATTTTCAACCAAAATTATTTGATGATGGATATTTTCAATGAGGGTGTCTAATATATGATCAATACATGGATATAAATCAAGTGCTGAGGATGTATTAAATAAAGGTATATATTTTTTGGAATTTTGGTATTGAAGTATTATATCTCTGTTAAAGATAGTAACAATTTTCATGTATGATTCATGGAATTATTGACCTTTAAGCATGGAGTGTATTTTAATATATATCTAACTTAACAAAACGAATCCTTGTTTACATAAACTTATTTGTAAAAATGGTGGTTATTTTTTTATGAAAAGTTATTTATGTATATTATTAATATTATGTGTTGTATTATTCTATCACAACAATAGATAAAAATGAAGTTCATAGTTGCATCATATGATGCATGAATGAATTTACAGTGATGGGTGGAATTTTGTAGTTATAGGTATGTGATAGAGATATAGATTATAGTTCCCATGATGTTTAATGAATGTGGTCTATGAAAAATGGGTCCCAGTGACAACAAAAACACCCCGCTTTAAAATGGCCATCGGGTCACGACCTGTGAGGTACCACCAGTTTCCCCGCAGACACATGGTTCCCATCCTGAGGCCCATAGACATTCCTAAACGGGTCATCTGACTAATATCTTTCCCCATAGGACAAGAAATTTACTTTCTAGTATGCTTTGTCCTCACTCACACACACCCTGGGAAACTTCCTAGAAGGTCACCCATCCTGATCACTACTCCAGGCCAAGCATGCTTAACTATGGAGTTCTAATCAGACAGGCTTCCGAAAAGGGAGGTGAACATTGTGGACATGAGTTATATAATTTAGTCATTTAACCCTTTATAATTTGGGGGTGTTTAAATTACCCCCCATTTATAGCACAACATCCTCATTGTGTGTCCTACATCTCAACCCAGGTAGTGCACCACACTCAAGGATGCAAACCTCCCTTTGATACCAAATGTGACAACATGGTCTTGGTGAAAGCACAAACACCACGCTATAACTTGGCCGTTGGATCCCAGCCATCCAGGTACAAACAGTTCCCCGTAGAAAAATGGTCCCCACCCTGAGAAGGTGCAAATTATGGACATGAGTCATATCATTTAGTCATTTAACCCTTTATCATTTGGGGGTGTTACAATCACCCCTCCCCCCTTTAGAGCACAACGTCCTTGTTGTGGGCCCTACCTCTCAATCCAGGCAGTGCGCCATACTCAAGGATTCAAACCTCAATTTGATACCAAATGTGACAATGGGTCCTGGTGATAGCACATACACCCCGCTTTAACATCATCGCCGGATCCAAGCCCGCTAGGTACAACCAGTTCCCTGCAGACACATGTTCCCCACCCTGGGGCCCACCTACGTACCTGAACGATTCATTTGACTAATGACTGTCCCCACAGGCCAACACATGTCCTTTCCAGTATGCTTTCTCCTCACTCACACACGCCCTGGGAAACTTCTTAGAAGGTCACCCATCTTGATCACTATTCTAGGCCAAGCACGCTTAACTGTGGAGTTTTATTCTGAAAGTCTCCCAAAAAGGAAGGTGTATATTGTGGACATGAGTAATATCATTTATACATTTAACCCTTTATCATTTGGTGGTGTTACAATCACCCCCTTTAGTGCACAATGTCCTCATTGTGGGCCCTACATCTCAATACAGGCAATGCAACACACTTAAAGATGAGAAACTCCCTTTGATACCAAATATGCCAATTGGGTCCTGGTGACAACACAAACATGTCGCTTTAACATGGTTGTCGGATCCCAGCCTACCTGGTACAACCAGTTCCCCGCAAATACATGGCCCCCACCATGGGGCCCACCCACATGACTGAATTAGTCATCTAACTAAGGACTGTCCCCATAGGCCAACACATGTCCTTTTCAGTGTGCTTTGTGCACACTCACATACACCCTGAGAAACTTCCCAGAAGGTCACACATCCTAGCCAAGCACACTTAACAGTGGAGTTCTAATCAGATAGGTTCCCAAAAAGGAAGGTGCACCTTGTTGACATGAGTCATATAATTTATTCATTTAACCCTTTATAATTTGGGGGTGTTACATGGTTCCCATGTGGATCCCTAGAGGTATTATGCACTTAGATCCAAAATCCAAAAAATGGAATGAAATATTCAATTCTACATAGATCACAGTAAACATTGTTGGATCATTTTGAAATGAAAAAGGGATGATTATTCACTAATATGGGAATATCTTCTTGAAAAAAAGATTATGTCTAACATAGAGATCATTATTACCCTAACATAATTTGATCTCTGAAATCCATTTTAATCCCTTCAACCAACCAAATAAACCATTCATTCTAGGAGAAGGAATGTATTCCAAAGTAGTTACTCTAATAAAAATTAGTGCTCTATATACAAATGTTGACATTCAACATTATTCATAGCAAAGAGGATCAATGTATCCCAGGGTGAGAAAATAGTTTCAATTATTCCATTGTAATCAATATATTCAAGAAATATTTTTATCTGTAAAATTTAGTTTGAGAAATTTGTGAGGTTTGAATAGAAATTGTCTCTCTTTTAGCCAATATTGATAGGGGTTTCCACTTTCCTCTTGAGAGGTATCATGGGGAAAACATCATTGAACTCAATATAAAATGATAAACCAATAAAAAAGAATATTTTTATTTTCCTATCTAACCACTACAAGTATCATACTAGCCATTTCTATTTTAATAAACCCAACCTTATCCATATTTGATCCCATATAATCAGCATTGAATTCACATTATCCAATTAATTCATACTAATAACCAGTCTAAGAGGATAATGGAACATTCCTTTTATGAAAATCAACATGATCTCAGAGTGGTGACATATTATATATTAATTTAAAGATACACATAATTTTCCCCTTCCAAATACAAATAATCATTCTGACATAGGTAAAAAATAATTTATATTAAATTTGAACAATATTACCCTCTATCTCATTTAATTAAATTTTAATATGTCTTTTAGTAAATTAAATACAATATAAAAGATGTTATAAGAATTATTTTATATATAAGTATGAAATATTTACTAGATGTATCGATAAACGGGGTTACTAAATGAACTCAATCAATTAATAAGTTATATAATCGTAATCATCCCTAGTAATTAGAGAAGAATAATCTTTATTTTTTTTTCAAGATTATAATATTATAATCGATTCTAGGAAAAAATTAAAGAAATACCCATAAGGAAATGACATTTCATATATTCATATCAATTCTTACCTATCCACTCCTAATTAAGAGGCATGATACTCAAGAAGATAGGTCAAGACAAAAATAAAAAAAATACATAGACATCATATGGTAACATCGGTAACCAACATTATAATTCTATCCAAACATATTTATGGATTACTTTATATGTATGTATTTTTGTGTGTGGATATAATCAATACCAATATCTCATGTTTTACTCTGATTCCATATTCTATCATTTTTGACCTAGTATACCAAAATAGTTCCCAATTCAAGTCAACACATCACCTTAGATGAACTTCCTGATCACTAATGTCTTATGTTAATGGTAAGGGATATAGATAACATATTTGGGAAATATTTAACCTCTTCAATGTTTACATAAAATCAATTTGATAATACTATAGATCCAACATTACCCTTTCAATAGTGTGTGGTAAAAAATATAGTTTATTTATCCATACATTCCCATACACATATGTTGATTCACCTTTTCTTATAAAAACATCATCCTCATTATTCAAAACCATTATTTATAGAGGAAAAAGATTAAATAGAACCACTCATTGGATTTCATTGGTGAGGAGATGAGATATAGGTATCATCATGGTTAATAACAACACAAAAGATAAGAAAGAGGAACCCAAAAAATCAAACAACGATAGAGGAAATATAGAAAATAACACAAATTAGATTATATCCAAGATTTATCCAAGGTAACATTGAGGAGAGACACCATAAGTAGAGGAGTTCCATGAGAGATGGATCCGAAGTGGGGGCGGTGGTGAAGCCTCTCATACATATGCTGGAACAGAAGAACATATTGTAGACCTGAGGGAGGATGACTCTGCGGCTCAAGTCCCTGAGCCTCCAGATAGTCGTGAGCCTCATGGGCATGAGGATGGTACTGGGCAACATGATGGCCCGGTGCCTCTGCACAAGAACATGGGTGAAACCCTTAACCTGACTGTGGATGAAGTGTTCAGAAGGCTATACTGTGACATGGGTGTGGTGCCTTCTGCGGGGGCAGGGGCAGCAGTGGGAAACTTAAATCTGGATGGCTGCAATGGCGGGGTGGGAATGGATTCCAGGGGTTCGGTGATTTCTATGAAGAAGGTACCAGGTATTGAGACTGATAATCTTTTTGAAGTGCTAAGGAATGAGGGGGCTGGTCAGGAAGAGGAAGCATTGAGGGAGATGGATCTGGATGGACAGGAAGCCATGGGGAATAAGGAGACACCCCCTGAACAGTCAGGGTTACATCATAATTGCATAGTGGGAGATGAACCTATTTAGTGTTGGGATGTTGATTCTGATGAGGGGAAGGTCATTGGGGAACATAGTCAATGCATGGAATTGATAGAAAATAACAGGCAATATTCTTGGGTGAGACCTGGTTTAGTGCACGAGAATCATCGGAAAGAGAATGACGTATTGGAGCCACCGAGTAAGTGGGGTTATGTCTCTGATGGGAATTAAGAAAATTCCCCCAATAGCCATGTCAAGACATCTTATAGTGATATACTCAAGAATGGGAGGAAGAATGGAAATTCTAATGTGGGGATGTTCACTGATCCACCAAGGAGGAAGCCACGAAAGGATTACTCTAACATGCCAAAGACGGTGTCTACCAGGTCCTCTTTCAGGGATTAAAAATGGAAAGAGAAGGATCCAAAGCGGGGGCGGGTCAACAACAGTTGTCCAGGGATACATTGACTTCAGAGCAACTGCGACTATGGGAGAAATACGTCAGAATGCTCAATTCCTATAATTCACAATCTGAGTGGAATCAGTTGATCCGGAGGTGGTTTCAGATGTTGAAAATGGTGAGGAATAGATCCATTTTGACTTTTTTGGACATGTTGTATCGGTTGTACTTGTGCTCTTTTTTTATTTAATAAATTTGGAGGACTGTGCATTTTTCCTGGGCCTACACCTTTTCGCTATATATATATATATTATTCATTTATATTAATAACTGTTTTGTTAATATATTCTAAAATAATTTTTTAATTTATTCATTTATAATTTTTTTATTTAATTATTACAATTTATTCATTTTATATAAGTCCATTTAATATATACTATTTATTAATATTTATAATATGTATATATTTATGTTAAATTTAATCATTTTTATCAATAATTATTTATTTAATAAAATGTGTAATATTTTCCATAATTTAATGATTTTAAATTTTTATTTGTTTAATTATTTCATTTTATTCATTTTACGAACTTATATATTAAATATATACTATTTATTAATTTATTTAAATATATATATATATATATATTCAATTTATTCATAATTAAGAATAATTATTTAATTAATCAATTTCATAAAAAATTATTATTTTAATTATTTCATTTTATACCGGACCTTTATCAGTGCTAATAAATTTGGATAAAGGGAACCCTTTATCATCCCTAAAAGTCACTGAAAAAGGTTCCCTTTATTATAGCTAAAAATAAAGCACTGATAAAGGGTAACCTTTATTAGCTCTAAAATAATGTGCTAATAAATGATTCTGTTTACCAATGAAAAAAAAGCTGATAAAGGGATCCCTTTTTTATCTATTATTTAAGCGCTAATAATGATGGACTTTATCAGTGAATTTTTCTATCCCTGATAAATGCAAATGATTTTAAAGGCGTGTCGTATATTAGTGAGGATGTATGTGTGTCAAAAAATCTAACGAGGGAAATGAGTTTAGTCCATTTCCTTGAACTAAAATTCAATATAGAAAAGGACAAAAAACCAGTGATCCCATTCAATAATGCATCATGTTTTTATCTTCATCTAAATGTTACCATGAACCCAAGATTTCAGTTTACACTTATCTAAATCGAAAACAAATTGATAGTAGCTGCTTCCAATTGGAATGTAATTCTAGCTCAAAAAACCCCCAATCCTCAGATAATTTCAAAATAATATCATCAAGGGGATACGGTTTTTCACTGGAGGATAACAAATTTATTAAAATAATTGAGTTCTTTCACAATTGAAAATGTTGATATATACCTTCTTGATTAGAAATAACATAATAAAATTTCTTTTTTCACAATATTTTTTATGGAATTTGATTCATCAGCAATTTCATGTTGTGATGAATTAGGGTCCCATCTCACAGAAAAAAATTCAGGATCATTGGTTTCCTTCAATATTTCATCCTTTATAGGAATAAAATGATATTTTAAGTCTGGTAAATATATAAATGTAGAAACATGATAAAATGCGACATCATAAACATGAGGTAAGGACCAGTATGAAAACCATCATAAAATAGTTTTTATATTCCCAAATAACATAAAAATGTGGAGACAATATAAAAATGCGACATTAATAAACATATAAACATTGGTCACCATTATGGCGTCGTTAAAAATATTACTAAGGTTTTTTTACCAAGGTATTATAAAACATTACAGTATGAAGCTGGAATGTCATTGTAAATGTGTATCTCTGATGATAACATCATTACCCATTTTTTTATAGAATTATGAGAAGACACCCTTCATATTTCTCAATTCAGGCATGAAACATAAAAAACAATATACATAAATCCATCAATAATTTTACAATGATAAACATATTTGAAATTAAATGGGAATCCAATGAAATTTTTATATTTCTAGGAAAATACCCATCGATAAATTTAATTAAGTATGAGTAATTTACATAAAATATATAATGGATATATGGTTTATTCAACAATTTCCCCATTAAATAAATGTATGGTTATCTAGGTGAGAACACTTAAATTAAAATTAGCATAAAAGGGTATTCAAAGGCAAGAGAATTACAAGAAATGATATACTCTAACTGTGCAGATGATAAAGAAATAAATAGGTAATGATGGATCATTTTTCTTATTGTGATTTCATTTCCACCAATCAACATATACATAGATACATATACATAAATTAGAAAAATAATGACAAGAGTAATATAAAGAGTGATGGAGAACATAATTATAATATGCAAGATTAGTGGGAGATAACCCTTTTTAGAAAAGTAATGAATGGAGTATAAGTCATTAAGGGGAGAATATATACCATAAATTTATCAAAAATATTGGTAATAATATAATATTAACATTTATGAACCTGAATTTGAGTCGTAGTATAGAATATAGGGAACAAAGGAAATAAAACAGAAAAATAAGCCCACATTTTGAGACACAATTATCTTCGTATGTCCAGTAATATTTTCAAAAATTATCTTATAATTATAATTCCACATGAACAATTTTCTTGTCATTTTTATTATGATAATTCCTTTTAATTTATATATTATCATGACATATTCATTTAATATATTAGTATACTTCATATTGATCATTTTTAGGTTAGTTGTATCATCATTACAAAAACAATAGAAATATATTTGTATGGTAAGGTAATGTTGTAATGGTTCCATATTTTAAAAACATTTAAAGGTATATTTTTTAACATTTCATTATTTAAAGGGTTTTTTTGGTTATGAAATAATTAAAATTCAAAACAACTTCCCTAAAATGTTTTTTAAATAGTTTAGAATGACTACACTTTTCACATTATATTCCAAAACTTTATTATATGTTGTTCCATTAAAGAACCAAGAACATGAAATTAAGGTAATATTAATATTATATTAAATCATGAAAACAAATTTAATAAATATCCATGAAGTAAAAAAGATATAAAAATGTTATTGATTTCTTTCCTAGAACCGAACTTCTTGGAATGAGTGATTATTTTCTAAGAGTTATAAAAATAATGGAATGACCTATTTTTTTGAGTAAAAAAAAAATAGATTATAACTATCCTAATCACTTGGGGTTACATTTAATAATTACTAATGTAAAAATAATGTTTAAGTCCATAGTTGTGATTAAAATATGGTTTTTAGAATACCTTTATTTTGAGGAATAAATTTATTATGAAAAATGTTTAATGATAGTTAATTTGTAATCCATCATAAATAAGAAATAATATGGATTTGAAATAATGGAAGTATATTATATATTTTTCTATTGGAATAAATTGGATATAAAAAGTAAATATGTTTTATAAATATCGTGTAGATCACCGAATGAATTTCCCTCAGAGGTGTGTTGTAACATCTAGATATTTTTTGGAATTGTTTTTGGAATTAATTTAATCTGTTCGATATGTTTCATTTCAAACAATAGTGAATATAGATTCTTTTATATGAAAAAAACTATGTTTGGCTGGAATTATACACAACACCATGTTGATAATTTACTACACGCAACAATTATATTAGCTTGTGGTATACGCAAGACTATTCTCGGCTTCTGTTACACATAACACTGAGTTCTTTTGATAGCTTGAATTGCACATTTGACTGAGTTTTACTGAACAATATTACATTATTAAAATATTTTTATTTAATATAATAAGATATTTCCAACCTGTTAAATTAGAATTTTTCAATATTATTAACTATATTATAAAAATATAAGGCCTAAAATATGAATTCATTTTTAACCATTTAGTTAGAAAAAAATATACACCGATTGATTATATAGGAAATTATTCTATTTTTATTTTCCCAAAATCATTTTTCCTCAATAAATTACATTAATTAAAATTATTCAATGACATTAATGAATATATATTTTATATATTAAATTAAATATTTTTTATACTCTTCCTATAGAATTTATATGCATAGGATTAGAATAAATAAAAGTTTATACATAAACACCCATATGTTTCCAACGGGCAATTTTAGCACCTATTAATAGAGAATCAATTTTAAAAATATTTTTGACACATTTATACTTTTTATATAAAAAAATAATTTTTTTATTGGAAATTTATATATCAAAATTTACTTTTTACTTTTTCTTTATTTTTATGACAAGTTTCATGTTATGACGAATAGTGAAAAATAATAAATTTTAATTGAAAAAAATTGTCATTGAAATAATTTATAGTGTTTTGAGGTATATCTGATTGGTTTTAAATTAATATTAGATAATTTATTTATTAGTTAATATAATTTAATTCATTATAATCAATTTTACATTGAATTTGGAAATGAAAATATGTCATTTTTTTGGATGTTTTCACTTTAAAAACTCATTTTGTCGTTCCGTCAACATGATTAATTTTAAATTAATTTTAGAATATTATTGATTTTTAATTATGAAAATTGGATTTAAGATTATAGTTATAATGTCTAAATTTAGTAAGTAGATCACTTTTATTTTTGGACAATACCAGTAGTAACTTTAGTAATTTATAATACCAGAGTTTCGAGTAAATCCAGAAATAAAGGGTAAAAATGTTATAATAAATATTATAAAACTACCATAAAACATGTCCAAGATATATTGGATGAATCTAATTCTTATTATAACACATAATGATTCTAATATAATAATTTAGTGGACACTTTTCAATGAAAATAACATAAATATTATTAACCTTAAATGGAGTGACAAAATGTCACACTCTTACATTAAATATGTATAATATTTTAAATATGGGGATAAATAAAATATAATAAAATTATATATAATATAATAAAAAATAATTTATTTATCTACATCGTATAAATATATTTATAATTTTTAGTAAAGAAGTATTTATCCTAAATAATTAAAAAAATATGTTGTAGTAATTAAAAAATTAATTAAACAATCAATTATACGGTATTAGAAAATTATAAATAAATATAATTTGAATGAATTAAGTTTATCTATCGATTTTATGGGCGCATATGACATGATAGGGGTGTGTTATGTGTTTTTTGGAAGTTACATTTCTATATGTATTTTCTTAAAGTCAAAGTTATGAATAGTGTCAAAATTGACATATGAAATTTTATTAAAATAATTTAAAAATAATCAAAATATTATCTAAGGGAAAGGGGATGATATATTTTCTAAAATATCATATATTGAAAATTTCTTGTCTAACTTACATTTTTTATGTAAAAATTTTATTAACATAATACTAAAAATAGTGTTAGAATTGTTAAAATTAAAATAGGTAAAATATGGGATAATAAAAACGATAAGGTTCAAATTACATTACATCCTATATAATATTTGTTGGTTGATGATATTACAACCTTAAAATGGTCAATATTATAATAAATGTATTTTTGGAGGTATTTTTATTGATACTAATTTTACTATAAATTTATATTTTCAGAAATTTCAATAGTCCCCCTCTACTCTCTTATTAAAGGGAACCACTCCATCTGTTCTCTTCAAATTTCAAAACATATTTCGATGAAAAAAATCAATATAAATCACATAAAAACATTATTATGTTATTATTGGAATCCTTTATTTTTGTATTAATTCATCCTATGGAGTCCTTTTCTGAAAATCAATAGGAGATACCCAAAGTAGAGGTAATTTTAATCAACAAACTTTTTTGTATTATTTCTTCTCCAAACCCCTTCAATTAATTTTTTTAATTCTTATAAAATATTCTAAGTATCCTAAATATACTTTTATGTTGTTATATGAATTTTTTTACCATCACTATCACACACTTCCATCTAATGGGTAATGGATTTACCATTCTTATGTATGGAGAGCTACCACATCACGAAATGATGTTGTTCATTTTTCCTTTAGCACATCTCATGGTTTGGAAATATTATGGAATATATATTTTTCTATTATATATATCATATTTATTATGTAATTATACTTCTATAATTATAATATCAGTTCTACCTTTTTATCATTTAATATTTCAGACAAAATCTAACATTTCTCGTGCATAAGTATGATATACCATCTCCACAATGCGACGTGAATCATTATTCACCAATATTTCACATGTATGGAAATAATTATAGATTATATGAATATAAATTTTAATTGGGACCTAAAAATATTCTTGAAATTTATTATATGATATAAATTTCATTAACCTGACTAGAAAATGAAAAATGTGTTCATGCGTACGTATGACCTACCATCTTGATGAAGGGTGTATCTTATTTTTTATCTCTATATTTTAAAAATCACCATGAATAAATATATAATTAATATATATATGAAAATTATATCTTATTTATCATTATAGAGTAATGGATCAACTATCTAGTTATGAATACAAAAAATAATAAGTCAAAATATATAGAAGAAACAAAGCAGTTATTACCCAAAACTTAACATAAATATTGAATTTTTAATAAGAGGGTAATATGAAGTCATATGTAAGTCATATAGGGTATTATATATATTACTATGTTTATTTAGTAGATTTATAATAAATTCATATATATTATATAGGAGTTTTATAGGAATATGATGAGAGTAAAGTCACAATGTAATGGAATTTAATCTATCTTTTTATTTTCCTAAAATATGAACTGTATTCAAAAATCCCTTTTTTTGTAGTGTATATACTGACCTATGAATTTTTTTATCATTAATTTACTTTATTTAATTTAATTAAATTATTTAATTGATATTATTATTTTATGGGGTTCATGATTTTAATGTTACTCATGTTGTAAGGTATTTCCATCTCACTTTTATTTTCCATGAGATAGAATCCATGTTCACCACCTAGTACTTATATGTGGTGAATATACTTCCCATGAATTTATTTTATGAGTCTTATCCTAAATATAATAGTATTTAAATATCCTTGTATTTTTCTCTATTTCATGGGTCATATGATTCTATTGATCATAAAGTGGTAATTGGATTTATACTCTCACTTTTATTTTTGCGAGACTTATGCCATATTTACCACACGTTCCTTTTGGTTTAGTGTATAAAATTCCCACAAATTTATTCTTTGATTATTATATCTAAATTTATGGGTATTTAATAATATATTTTATGATCTCTCTTTCATGGGGCTTACAGATAAAAAGTATCCAAATCAGTAAGAAAATTTTGTCTCAATTTGAATTATTTAAGACACATGTTATGTTTTGAATATATATTATATTACGAGGTGTATATAATAAATTTTTAATAGTTTTATCATGGATATCCTTTACACATGATATTATATTTTTCATAAGATTTTATTATCTTTTCAGTCATAAATCACTGTTCCTTCAAATCCATTTTTTCTAAAAATGTTTTCAATGTCTTTTAAATAATATTTTCTCCATTTTCATGGAAAAAAGATTTCATAGATGCATAAAATGGTTTTCAAATACTCCTTATATGTTTTAAGGTTGTTTTAAAGAAAAAATGTTTCATAAATATTTTATGATTTAAAAACCATCATTCAAAGCTGAAATGATATTTTCCTCAATAATTATTTGATATGATCCTTCAAAACCATTTTCTATATATGATAACATTATTTGATGTCACTTATTATTTATTGAAATTATGATTCCATGGTTACATTCTTATTAATTATCTGAATAATTTAAATTTATCATTAATGAAATTTATGAAAACTATTTAATTTCTATGGTTTAGGATATGATTAAATAATGTTTATGAAAGTCATTTCATTCTATGGGTTCTGATGTGGTGAATGATTTATGTTATCATGGCACACATATGTATGGTTTTCATTATGTGACGAGTGGGAACTATATCTCCCTCTAATGCATTGGGTAATGATTTATGTCTCATTCAATAATAATTGGAAGAATGCTGACGGGGTTGATCTACTATGGGATAATGGGGTAACCTGATCCACTATGGGAAGATGGAAAACCCCAATACACTATGGGAAGATGGATAAACTCAACCCACAATAGGAAAATGGGGAAACTCGATCCAATATGGGATGATGGGAAAACTAATCCCTTAAAAGGAAAAGACTACAACTGGAGATAGGGGTGTGTCCCTATGAGTAGGTGTTTTCCCCATGAATTGTCCTAATAGGTTTTGTAAATGTGTCTTCACCTATAGTGAAAAATATTACATGTTTATATTTATGCTAAAATTCCATGTCATACTATTATGTTATGCTTTCATGGCTTGTGAACTTGATTCCCTTATGATTAATGTATTATGAATTTTAAATCTTTATTCCATGATTCATTTTTAAGATATTTGATATGAAGGTTATGATCTTTTTATGTTATGATCAAGTTCTCATAACCTAATTATCATGTTTATGCTTACATGATTCCCTTTTTTTCCCTTACTATGAATTTGAGCTCCCCCTTTTTATGATTTATTCCACAAGTTATGAAAATTTTTATTATCCGTGATGTGTTTAAGAAGGGTTATAGTAATGGAGAACCTAGTGGGAGATAATATATCTCAGAAATGTACTAGTGTTTACATTTCCATGTCTCTAGTGGCACTAGAATAATATGGTATTTGGGAAAATACTTATGTAATGTATTAATTATTATTCAAAATTGATGTAATGTTGATGCTTTAAAAGTGAGGGTCTTTATAGTTAGTAACATGGAAACATTTTAGTAATGTATTGGAAACTATGATGAGGAAAATTTAGCGAGATCCCTAGGGATATTGTTAACGATATTTGTACATAGGTGTAACAACACTAACAATGTGCATCAGGATTGACTCGAGCGAAACCTGGAAAATAACAACTGGCCTTGCTACAAACCTGGTTTGACACTCTCTGGGGATATAATTTAGAAATTCAAAAACTTATTATGAACCATCCAAAAGGATTTACATGGTTGTTGGATATGAATAACCTAGGGTAAACCTACGATATCAGAGATTAAGGAAGGAGTGATAATTTAGACATCTTATAAGTGGATTTTTATGACTTTATGGATCCTTAAAAGAAAAATGGTTCTTTCTCTATTCTTTTTGGGTTTAGTGAATGGATAGAACCTAAATGAACCATGTTAATAGTGATTATAATGGGAAATGAAATGATCATTCTCTTGGGAGTCTGAATGTTATGTGATCTGGAATGTAAAAACATGTTGTTATGCTCACATAGCTTACTCAAGCAATGAATCATATTGAGATTTCAAACAAACAAAGGATGGAACAATAGTCTGCTAAATCCTTCATGAGGCAACATCCACCTTTAACAAGAATGTATTATGATCCAAATTTTTATAAACACTGGATCAGTACCATATAAAACATATTATCCATTCTTTAGTGTTTATTACATGAGAAATTCATTAAGGCTGTTTATCTATTGGAAAGTGAAGCATACCAGTGGTGGACTATAATCAAAATTATGAAGAAGAAATATGGAATTTAATCCATGGACTGGGATAAGTTCTAGAACTTATTTTTCAATTAGTAAATTCTTCAAGTTACTTTTATGAATATGGAAAATGAAATCTGTGAGATGAAGCAAAAGTATGATGAATCTATTGGTACTTATGAGGCTAATTTCACTAGACTTTTGAGGTACACTTTTCTTATTATCATCCAACATGAATGTAAAGATTATAGGTTTTCTAGTGGAATTTATTAAAATCTTTTAAGGGTGTTATCAATAAGAGACATTAGTATATGTTAATAGGTTGTGTGTTGTGCAATCAATGTTGAAATGGGGGTTGGGGTTACGTATCAATATCACAGTTTTAATAGGAAATGGCTGATAGATTTTAATAGAAAATCTAAAACCATGGAGATAAGAAGTCAAGCCATCCTTTATGATATGTGTGTGGAATAAAGCACATAGGGAATTTTATTTTTGGGTTTTTATGTGTTTTTTGTGTGAAATGAAATACCATTAGAAAGTTTATTATAAAACTAATGGGAATAATAAGTTTGACAATGATATAAATAGAGGGAAGTCAACACATGATACACCTCCCCCAATTTAGTTTTTCAATTTTACGGAGAATGGGAATTTTGATAATCAGTTCCCAAATGTAATGGTTAATGGTGATGATCTCCATCATCATCCTATTAAATTCATGAGAAAGGAAAATCTCATGTGATCTCAATTAGTGATGTGATGTATGTCATTGAAGATAAGGAATTATCAAGAAATTGTGTATTGGAATTCAAGAATAATGTTATAGAAGTAATTTTATCTTATTATGGAATAATGAATCATCTATGTATTGGTCCAATATAGTTTCTCCATATAGACATATGTAGAATGGTACTAGTAACCATGAAGATCGAATAAGGTAATAAGGTGATTTGTTTGGAAACAAATGATCAATGGAAGGATAACCCTTAAAATGTTCATGATGTTGCGATAATCATATTTGGATAATTATATGTTAGATATGAATAAGTAAACTAGATAGTACTGATTTCAATTAAATTGATTAAGGTTTGGTTGAAAAGAGGTTTATGTTATCATAGATTACATTTAAATTTTTTTGGACTTACTAAATATAACCAATAATATTTTGAATAAGAAAACAAGCATGTTTTCAATTAGTATTTATCATATTTACCTTGTTCCAAGAATGATTGATGATGAAATTCCTAGGTTAGGAATGTGACAACCTTGAGCTACCGTATGATTTATGGGGGATAAATGTAAAGATGATTTAGTGCACTTCATGTCATGAAATGTCATAGTGGGAACTGTGCATCGACTCCCCAATCCCACCTTCAATAAGCGAGGGGTTGGAGACTAGCACAGATAATGCATATCACTAACATGGGAGGCCCTAGCTTAATTAACTACACACACACACATCTCCATGCCTATACAAAAATGAAATGAAAAAAACTAAACAACCATGCATGCATATATCTAAACCCCACAACCAGAGTACGACTAGATGTAAAGGAATGTAAATAGGTCCAAATACAATCCCACCAAAATGGTATCTAACACATGTCAAACTTGAATATAAAGGGACTACTATGTGAATATTTATGAACACACTGCATTCTATCTTATCTCACTAAGCCCCATTTAGTACTAGTCTATATATTACTCCATCTAAAGGTTGATTGTCTACAGAAGACACGACATGTGCGGAAAAAGCCCATGCGTGGGTGAGCATAACAATACTCAGTAGGATACCCTAAAATAACTAAGAATAAAACAAAAGAAATACATTCAGCTCCACACTAGTACATTTCTATAAAAAAATATAAAAAGAATATTCAGATATACTCAAGAAATACACATAGTCTAAAGGTATGTCGCAACAATAGTATATAAATCCCTGGATTCAAGCTCAATGATTACATAAAGCACTAATCCAGGAGAACAGCCTCCTGATTATTATAACACTAATGACGTCCATCTGAGAGGTGATACACGTTGTGTCTCATCATGAGAAGGAACATTATGATGTTTGAAGAGATATGATACACTGGGGAGGATCACTCACAAGGCCATGGGGTGATACCAACAAACTCAATCTTGATTAACCAACAAAGTAGAGGATCTAATCCCATGTACTATTGGTCATGATGATGCCAATAACTCTTCCTAGGGAATGAAGATGAATAGAGAATCTCATTCTAGGCCTCATGGAGGGATTCTAATGACTCTATCAAAGAATTCATACAGAAGGGATCACCGTTCTTACTGTAGGAAATTATTCCATACCAAACATTAGGGAAAGGATAAGGGAACACACCCTAATGAATCCTTTCCAAGTCATTGAGTATAAAAAGTTCAAGACATGAATAATAGAGTACAAAACATGTATAAGGGATCACACACCATGCCCCTTGACCCACGTCCTTCCCATGTAAAAGGATTATGTCATCAAACTGTGTCAGTATAGGGAAGTACATGCCGTGTAGTCATCTTGTGTATTCTACCAGTGTGCAAGTTCATGGCTCATCCCATGTACTCGGACATCCTGTGTCTGTGTACCCTGAGGGAACATGCCGTTTTCACCCAGGAGTGACCACCATCCATGTTATAGAGGTCAAATTCCATGTGATATGTATCTTCTATGCGAAACCCTAACCACTGCTCAGTGGGATCCACATGTTGTGTAATATCGAATTACATGTAGTGTGGATCAAGATTTTCTTAAATCCTAGATCTATTATCCGGGATCATCATAGAAAATACTGCCTTCAATTCGATGATCATTTCTCCATTAGATCATAGATTCCAACTTTTCCAA
The DNA here is from genome assembly GCA_963277665.1 of Viscum album. Taxonomy (NCBI): domain Eukaryota; kingdom Viridiplantae; phylum Streptophyta; class Magnoliopsida; order Santalales; family Viscaceae; genus Viscum; species Viscum album. Next base: position 1,241,272,176 of record OY728126.1, on the reverse strand, counting down.
GCCACATTGTCAATGAGAAACACATTTCACCATCAGATCTTTTAGGAAAAGTGATCAAATCACAGTCCTTCAGTATAAACTGAAGAACACTGAGGTACATGAAATAAAGTATCCTCTATCATCCAATTCAATCTGAATCAATCACCGTACCTTTTTTGTTCGTTTTTTTATTCTAAATCTATGATATCAGATCATTACACCATGAAACATGTGCACAACAACCCATCAATTAGGTTAAGTCAAGTCGTGAGCCAAATGAAGAACACCCACGGCGAACAATGATTGAGGGTGGGGGGGGGGGGAGAAAATAACAAGAAATTTTGGTGGAACAAACCTAAGACATGTTTTTTTGTTGATCTCGATCCACCATCATTAGAATGAAAATCTGAATAACCAAATGAAAAAATCCCCTCAAATCCCCACAAAATAAACTCATCCTAAATGACGATCAAACCGTAGATCAATCAGTTTCGTTTATTTAATCATGTTCATTATAGAAATCAACAATATGAAAGAAATAAAAATAAAAATACACACGAAAACTTGATTTGGTTTGATTTCTAATGAAGAAAAGAGTTGCACAGTGATCATTGGAAAGATCATTTGAATATGTTGTGCATCAATCACCAATCCCCGATTGAGTCATCCGTCACCTAAGATATTAATCAATGCTATATCAAAGGTATCTCCAATAACTCCAATGTTATGAATCTAATCCTAGGGTTTCTATAAAATTGTCTATTTAAATATGTGTCATTAAGATCCTTGACAAAACAATACGAAACAATTAATATTTAATAATTTTATTGATTTTCTCATCTGTAAACACATTTATACAAACAACCCATGCCAAATAATGTTAAGTATCCCCTAATGTAAAAAGCTCCTTCTAAATTAAATGGTGACCTGATATTTCTGATATAGGAACCTTTTTATACATTCATAAATTTTTTCAAAAACACTATTCACATAATATATTTAATATATTTAATATATTTCAAACATCTATTTAGGGCACAATGGTCCTCAAAATCGCACTCCGTCTCTTTGCCTTGTATAAAAAATAATCTATACAACATAAAAAAATTTGAATTGAAAAGTCATTAAACTCTCCCCACAATGATGATTTATATCCCAAAATGACAAAAAAAGGGATAATCAAAGAGATATGGGTACTGGAAATGAATCAGAGTCTCCCGCTCCCATAACCTCTTATGGAGATTCCTATGTTTCCACCAAACACACACTAAAGGAATTGATCATCCATGAAGGATCCATTCCTTCTAATCCTCAATATCTTATGGGTACACAAAAAAGACAACTCCATCATTGATATCCAACTTTACCCATTAAATAATGTGTGATGAGTCATGCATGTACCTCCTCAGCAATAACACATGTAGGACATCAAGCACCTAGTATAACTTCCTAGGTAGAGATTTGTGTTACGACACCTTTCCAACATTACATTGTATCTTGATAGGTACAATGAACTTTGGTTATATCTATCCACCAAATCCAAATCTCCAAAATACACTTCAGGGTGAATCCCATAAGAACAGATGGTCTCCTTACATGTTCTCAAAAGGCCACCTTCACCTATCCACATAATACTTTTGATAGTTCTTTGTAGTCTTCATATTCTCGTGAATGATCTGCACCATATCCATAGTTTCTCACACTAACTTTGGTCCCATGAGTGCTAAATATCATGGGTAATTCCAGCAAAGTGGTGACCTATAGGGTCACCCATACAAAGAATCAAATTGTGTCATACCAATGGTGGAATGATATAAGTTTTTGTACCTAAACTCCACTAGTGGTAGGTGATCATCCCAATTAGAACCAAAATCTAACATGCATGTTTGCCGCAAGATCTCTATAACCAGAATTGTCTGATCAGTCTAGATGTTAGTTTGTGGTTTGAATGTTGGGCGCAAGTGGAACTAAGTAAAAAAGGATTCATATAAACCCTTCAAAAACTGAGATATGAAACCAGAATCATGGTCAGAAATGATCATCGATGGAACTCCATGGAATCATACAATCTTCTCCGCATAGAGATGTCCTATGCTATGTAACAACCCAAAGTTTTATCAATGGAATTCCTTTCTTATGATTATAATTTACATGAAATCACAACATAATGAACTACTATGTACTATGTGACCTTTAATCGTAATTTTGACACATTTGTGTTTATAATTTTGAAAATCTGACAAACGTGGTTGCGATCAGCAAGATGTTTGGAGTCTGAGAGAGAAAAATTAATTTTTCATGTATAGTAACCTACCCTTATGAACAGTAACCTACCCTTATGAATAGTGACATGACCCTTATGAATATTAAATCCTTCAAAATAATAGTAACCTCAACCTTGAATGTATAACTAAAATTTAGGCATCTTATAAGTGATAATATGACCATAGTAAAATTATTGGTATTTTTGTAAGTCATAAATAATTAATTAATTTAAAGGAAAATTTATTTTCATAAAATGAGTTAATAAATTAAAAATTTTATGTATTCTAGTTTTATGATAATTTCATAAGACCTTATGTAATTTTCGAAAGCATTATAAAATCAACCATTATTTTAAAATCTATATTTTTCAAGTAAATTATGAATTTAATTAATAATTAAATTAATCTCATTATGAAAATTAGTTTTGAAAAATAGAGTTTAATTTTGGATTCTTCACATAAATTTTTTTTTCTGGGGAATTTTTGGGATTCTTCTAAAATACATGAATTTTTAATGAATAGTAAAATACGATAATTTGTGATAAATGCTACAACCTGATTTTTTGCATTATTCTTGAGTCATGGATGATGTATATAGACATTGGTTATAAATAAAATGCACTAATTAATCTTATTGGTCATTTAATCATTACTATAGTTGGTGTTGAGGGGAATTAATAAACTAGGGAATTAAATATTATGAAAACCCTCCTCCCCTCCACTATAAAAATCACCCACACTCTACCCTTCTATTCACTCCTCTCAAGCCTTGTGCCTTCCCTATATTCTGCCAAAATATACCCAAATATCCTCCACATGAACAAAATCCTTTGGCCTCATAATAAGTCCAAATCTTCTCCCCTTAAGAGGCTATCATGGAAGAATGATTCAAGAGGTAAATCCCTCTTATCAATTCATTTACATTCTTTTCACATTCAGTTGTTTTCTTTTCTATCCATACCTCTCCCCATCCAAATTTTATTACCACACCAGTAATTTAAATGTATTTTAATGTTGGTTTGATAATAGAATATGATATTATAATCTATTCATTTCTCTTCATTTATACTAGTAGTAAGGACACCGTCTAAAATGTACTAATTTACCTCATTCAAGGATGATGGGTTTTCAATTTAGGTTACCATCTTTATTTATGGTCATGAAACCATTTTCATGGTTTACCCAGACCATAAAATATTTATTACGCCTCATACATCATTCTAGAATCTTTTTTTTTTCACATAGTAATGATTTATAAAACAAAACCTATTCATTGTGGTCAAAAACCACCAATTAACCAAAAAGGTTGTCACTAAAGATTCATATAATAATTCAACATCAATCTAAGTGACCAAATTAAATTTACAACCATGTAACCATATGGATGTTAAATAATAAAATATAACACCAATTCTTTACAACCACTCTAATCATACATGTGTGTCTGAACATGAATAAGTGAACTGGTCATTAAAACCAAGGATGCAAACAGGCCAGAAAATGAAATTGATCCTCATAACCAATCAAAATGGTCATGAATGAACTTAAAAATGTAATAATAAATCTATTAAATATATAATAGATTCTATAATTATTAATTAAGTAACATAACCTGATAATTCATGTAATTAATATCATGTAAAGAACACCATCAGACTTAAGGTAAGAGATCCTCTCTATCACACACTTATTCAAGAATGCACTCTATGTTATTCCATTTTATGTGTAATTACTAATGATGGGGAATGATTTTAAACCTTAATCACACTTCCCTAATTATGTGTAAAATATTATAATCCCATTTTCTCTCTCATTAATCCTTCTTATGTATACCCGATACCATGTCAATATCTCGTAAGGGAATCTACCCGAACCTACTTTATTCTTTTGGGTTACTCTATCTTTATTTCTACCAAAAGTAAGTTATCTATTTTGTTTTTTTAAATATTATAAATTATGTGTATAATATCTAAACTCATGTATCAAGATACAATCATCATTCTCTTTTGTGGATAAACATGTTTTGAAATGATTCCCTCCTATATACTTCCCATTAAGAAAACTCATTTTAAGGGAACTTCCCAAATCCATATCCAATTTAAAGTTCCCTATACCATATGTTTTAAGCCACAATTTTTTTTGTAAAACCAGTTTTTTTATTATTAAAACCATTATGGATCAATTCTGGTTTTGTAAAAATGATTATTCCCTTTTTTATTTTAAATTATTGTTAGTGTTTTCTTTAAAACAACACCAAAATGTTTTAATAATAAAAATTATGAAATACTATTTGCACATGTTTTCACTTATTTTTGAAATCAAATCCCATAAAATATGCCTAATTTAACTTATAAACGTCTATACATGTTATAATTATTTTTTTCAGTGACACTTTTAGGATACACTCAATCATTATGATTTATGACATGATTATGATACCCATTTCATTCCATGGGTGCCCTTATGTTTATGATTATTTATGTACGATTCTATATGTGGTATGAATATTATAGAAAATGATAAGATGGGTTCACCTAGATATCCCTCCAATACATTGGATGTATTTTAGTCTCATGAGATGTTATGTGAAATGGTCTTGGAGGTTAGCCTTGAATCGTGCAACCATATTCAATGGTCTTAGTGGTTAACCTTGATTTGTTCTCCTCTATGTGCAATGAGTCTTCAATCAAGCTAAAGTCATGATTCATGTTGCTACAAAATTAATATGAATTCTGGTTTTTATGATCCCATGTTTATATGTTTTGATTCCATATGGTACATTCCTTTTTATAGCATTATGTCTTGATCTCTAACCCAAGTGATAAAGGATTATTCTTAGGTTTTTTCCTTACTAGGATTTTTTTATCCCTTTGTACATGTGATCCCCAGGGCACCCTATGAAGATGTAAGGGATAAATGGATGTTAGGAGATCTTTATTAAGACTAAATACAAAGATTTTTTTATTTTTCCCATGTTTTAGGTTTTATGTACCAAGTCTTCCAAGAAAATATAATTCAAAATCATTTTCTTGTATTTGGATGTATAATTATTCATAAAATCATGTAATGTTATGTGTAAAAGGCTATAATCCCTATAGTTGGCATCAGAGTATGTTCTAGTTATTTTTATATATCAGGAGTAGATCACATTTAAAAGAACCTTAAGTGTGAGATTAAGTATAAGAAAACACCACCAAGTTTTGTTAATTATAGAGTAAGTGGGTTTTCAAGAATATAAATCCCTGTATGGAAACAAATATGAAGAGGTGGCTTTGGAACAGATGTATCAAGGGGTAAAACCCGAAAACACCACTTTGATCTAGACTCAAACAAGAACTGGTGCATGACAACTTGGATTTATGATTTTTTGGTTTGACACTATCAGGGGGTATGGTTTGGTAAATTAATGAGCTTAGTACAAACCATTATTAAAGGAATAAAAAAATACCATAAGAATATAACTTTTAAATAGATCAAGGGTAACCTAGATTGAAACATAGTGAATATTAACTTAGGATATAATTATTATTTACAAGTTTATCCTATAATGATCAAAGTTTTCTATTTTATGCTCAATAACTAAGTATTCAAGCCATCCAATTGTACACAATTGTTTTAGTTAATGGTGGGAAATAGAAGAATTCATGCCAACAATCAATGGGATAGGCAATGTGATGATTAACCTAATGAGATGCCTAATATGATGGGAATGGGTTCTCAAAACATTATGATAGTACATGCTTAGCTAGCTCAAGTTATGATGATAACATGAATAATGTGGATGACCCTCATCATCTAAGGAATGAGAATGTTGTTGTTGAATAATCCATGTGAAAAATTCCTCCCATGTTTTGCAGATCTTCTGATCCTCTCATTGCGAAACACTAGATTAACTCCATTGAAAGGATATTATGTAACCTCCAATGCTTAGAAGATGAGAACATTGTGATAGAGTTCTATCATTTTGATGTGGAAGCTAATCATTGGAGGAAATTGATCAAGAATATAATGAACTTCGAATATATTTATTCCATGGATTGGGGGGAATTAAAGAGAATGTTTTTCAATAAATATTTTCCCTAAACCCTAATCTAAAGATGGAAACAGAGTTCCTCGGACTGAAGTAGAAGGAATAAGAGTCAATCAGGTAGTATAAAGAAGACTTTAAAAGGCTTGCAATTTATGCCACTGGCTTTTCCATGAACACTGAAAGTAAGGTGGATTTATTATATAGAGTACTAAAGACAAGTCTACGAAAAGTGTTGGTGATTCCAGACTTTGAAAACTATGAGGAGATTATCTGTTGTGACCTTAAGGTTGAAATCGAGATCAACGAATCATAGCGGTATCATGGTACTAATGATAAGATGAGGAAAATGAAATTTAATGTGGGTGGTCCCACAAATAAATTCCATGATAGAATGATTATTGATCATCTCATGTGTAAAAATTATGGAATGAATCATCCTAGGAACTTTCTAAAGGAACCAAGAATTGCTTGAAATATGGATATCTGGGACATCTGGCTAAAAACTTCCAACAAGATATGAATAATCATGCTAATGTGGAAGAAGAAAGGAAGGTCCATATCAGCACCAAGACAGTAGTGTAGTGTTACAACTACAAAGATCATGGGAATTATGTGAACAATTTTTCTAAGCTGATGGTTTTTAGAGGAAATCAACAAAAACTTCCATGGGAATAAGAAAGGGGATATGCTATCTCTACTTTTGATGTGGAGAAAGAAACTGATGTGGTGACATGTATTCTATGTATTCATTCAAGAATAGGGAACATACTATTTGATTCTTTTTCTAGACACTCTTTCATATCTTGTAATTCTAGTTGAACTATTCAAAAACCACCTCAAAATTTAGAGGATAAGTTATCTATGAGAAAATTTAATGAGGTTATTATTGTATGAATGGTTTATAAATCCTCAATAGTTAATGTTTGTGGACTGAACCTCAAAGAAAATATATTCATACATTATTTAGTAGAGTTTGATGTTATCTTGATCATGTATTGGATATCTTTATACAAATCCAACATCTATTTTCAGTAATGGGAGATCACTCTTCACATACCAATGAATCCCCCAATTAATTACAAGTGTAAGGAAGAAGATGCATATCCTCTAGAATCATTGTCTCAAGTGTGTATTTTAATTCCTTACGATCAAGGATGTCTAGCTCAAATGATTGATAAAAAGGATAGAATCATGTTTGAAGATAGTCCCATCATGTGGGATTATACTGATATATTCCCAGATGAGTTTCATAGTCTTCCTCCGGATCGAGATGTTGAGTTCTCAATTGAACTTATTCTTGGATCTATACCTATATCAATGACAAATTATTGAATGACCGTTTTAGGTTTGGAAGAGCTGATGAAGCAGTTATAGGAGAATATGGAGAGGGTTTTTATACACTCAAGTGCTTCATAATGGGGTGTTCTAGTCCTCTTGGTCAAGAGGAATTATGGATCAATGCGTTTATGAATTGATTATCTTGATATCAATAAAATCGTTTTAAAAGAAACAGTTTCCCTAGCCTTGGATAGATGACTTGTTCGATCATCTTTGCGGGGCCAGTTATTTCTCTAAGGTAGATCTTCGGTTAGGATATCACCAATTAATGGTGATAATGGTAGATGTTCCCAAGACCTCCTTTCAAATGAGATATTGAGACTATGAGTTCATAGTGATGCCCTTTAGACTCACCAATTCTCATTTAATTATTATAGATCTATTGATATAGTCTGTATATATTACCTCGAAAAATTTATGATAGTCTTTTTTGATGATTTTTTTATACAATCCAAGAGAAAGGAAGAACATGAGAGGCATTTGAAAGGAGTGTTAAATGCTTTGTGAACAATGAATATCTATGCAATGTTTAGAAAATCTGAGTTCTAGATAGAGGAATTATCATTCTTGAGGAAGGTTATCACCAGTAAAGGGATATCTCTAGACCCTTCTAAGACAAAGGTAATTGATGTGTGGCCCAAGACAACATGTATAATAGATATTCACATATTTATGGGTCTAGACTGGTGTTACTAATGATTTTTAAGAACTTTTCAAGATTTTCAAAATCATTGATGAAGATGACATGGATGGGAGTAATGTTTGTCTAGAATTAGGAATGTAAAGATTGCTTTACAAAGTTGAAAAATAGGCTAATCACTACCCTAGTACTCACACTCCCCAAAAATGGAGAACAAATTTTGGTGTATAGTGATGCTTCATAAAATGGAATAGGTTGTGTGATGATACAAAATGATAAAGTGATATACTACACCTCAAGGAAGCTTAAATCCTATCATTTTAAATATCCTATGCATGATCTATAGTTCGTAGCTCTGATCTTTGCATTAAAAATCTGGAGGCAATATATTTATGGGGATAAATGTTAGATATATACTGATCAAAAGAGTCTCAAATATACATTCACTAAAAAAGTGCTTAATATGAGCCAATAAATATAGATATATCTCATCAAGGATTATGACTTCTCAATCCACTACCACCCCGTTAGGGCAAACACGGTGGTAGATTCTCTATGTAGAAATTATCATGCGTCATTATCAATGATGATAATTGAAAAGGATCTAATCTACTTAGTTTTGAAGAGGATAGAAATGGGAATAATTAAGGGAGTAACATCATCAATCCTTTCTAAAATGATTTCTCAACTATCCCTCATGGAGATAATAATTGGTGCTCAAAAAATTCTATGGAAATTCTGAAAAGGGTAAAATCTATTAGAAATGGGAAATCCTATTAGTTCAATAATTATGAGGTAGGAGTTGTATGATTTTGGTCATGATTATATGTACCGTCAAATACAGAGATAGAGAAGTATCTTTTGAATGATGCACATAGCTCAATGTTCTCTATTTACTGAGGGAGAACAAAGATGTATCGAGATATCCGAAAGAACCTTTGGTGGGAAAATATGAAGAAGGACATTGTGGAATATACATCAATGTTCTTGGTTTGTTGATTAGTCACTGAAAGTGTCTAATATTCATTGTTAAGATCGTAATATCAATGTGTTTAAAAGTTCATAAACATCAATTTTAGTCCAATTCAGAAATTGAACTTCATTTCCCATCATTGTGCAATTCATGCTTAAAATGTCAATTTGGGCCCACTCAATAATTTGCTTTTAGAAATTACAATATTCATCATTTTAATTTGAAATTTTGGGATATAATTGATCACTTTGTTTGGAACATTTTATCTTTTAGGTCCGATGGATGAATCCCAAAGGAAGATGGAGAATTTTGCGCCTGAAGGCAGAAACTTCCTAGAAAAAGCATAATGGGCCTAAGGCCCATCAAACAAATGTGGGGCCCAGAAAACAAGCCCAATGAAGTTCACATTTATACAGTAGAAAGATAAAAATATGAGGATCATTTTATTCAACTGTGGCTGGAGCTAATTCTGATGTTTTCATGATGATAAAGGGATATGATGTTGAGATTTAAATGGTGGACTCGTCATTAATGCACAGAAATCCGTCCCACCATTTCGACCATAACTTCCAAACGGCTGAGCCACATTTCCTGAGATTTTGAGAGCTTCTAGAAGCCACATGGTCGAAGATAATATATATTTATGACACCTTCGTATTCGGCCATATGAAGTGTCAAACGCACACGTCAAAATAGAGGACGAATCTGGACAGTTTTCTGGGTCAACTTCAAAACGTCAATTTCCTTTTGATTCTTCACCCTCCTTTTGACTCTATTAATTGTTGGGGGGTGAATTAATTGTTGGGGGATGTACCTAAGGCTCCTAATATGACTATATAAGGAGCTAGTGGTGAAGGGAATGAGGGTGTAAAATTTTTCTTCTCATCTTTGATGCTTTGTTTCATTGTAATGTTTTCCTGTCCATTTGATGTTGTAATCGTTCTTCATTCTCATGTAAGTTATTTGAATCACATTAGTTCTCAATAAAAGTTTTTCATTTCATCTTTTTCTTTTTTTCTTCTTATCACTTTGATACTGTTTCTTTAAGGTGTGAATTTATTCACACCAGCACTTGTGAATTTATTCACACAACGGTGGAGTGATCGTTTCATTGTTTTATTTTTCTTCTCCAATTCTGCTTCTTTAACTCGACTTCCCGCTTACATTTATTTAATAGCATAAATGGAGGGCTAAACCCTTATGGGTTGGTCCTAGGGAGTTTCATGGGGAATATTGGATGTTATTTTATGATCTAAAATTCTTTAATCATTTCATTAATTTAAGATTTCCATTTGATGATTAATTTCTTCTTCATCTTCGCCAACTTTAACAATAACACATTTCGAGTGCTAGTACGATCCAATTCCTTGGAGTGATCATTAAATTGATCCTCTATGTGAATTGGTGATTAGACTTGGAATTGTGAGGGATTAAATTGGTGAATGATGTTGAGGAATTATATCATTTTGTGGACACGTCTTGAATTAGTGAAACGAACGTTATAAGATAATAAATACATCCAATCTAACCCTAGTAACAACTTAGGATCAAATCATCTCCATTAATTTTTTTAGACTAAGTAAGTGTATGTTTTAATTTATTTTCTTTAAATTAATTCATTAGTTATTCAAATAAAATCAATCCAAATAGTTGGCCACTCCATAGCCAAATCCTTCCAAAATCAGAGTGTCTCTCGGTTTCTTCTTCGGTCCCTGTGGACTCGACCCCTACTTGTACTACAACAACCACATACCTATAGGGTAAATTTGGGCGCAACCAAATTTTGGCGCCTTTGTCGGGGACCCAAGTAAGTACCTTAGACACTCATCTTCTTTTCTCACCCCAAATTCTCTATTCTCACCCAAATTTCTCTTCTCTTTTCCCCTTTCTGTTCCTGTGTGTCCAATGAATCCCAAAAACAATTTTCAATCAACTCCAATGGATTATCTTCAAAAATACCCATTAATATACCAAGGATATAATCATATGGAAAATCAATATTTTGAATCACCTCACATAGAAAATTTCATTGACCAATCGTTAATTGAATACACCACACCAGATGAGATGTACAATCAATGGGATGCTGAATATTTACAAGATCAATTTCCATACCTATCAAGAATGATTGAAAAGATAAATAATGAGGAAGTCCAGGATGTAAAAACATATATCAACCCTAATCCTGAAAAAATTCTTGAACAATTGTGTGAACAAATGGATAAAATGAATTCAGAAGTTTCATCTTTCAGATTAGAATTACAAAGCTTTAAGACTTTTGAGGAACCCGTTCCCACTCAAGATGTTCTTTCCTCATCATTGATAGATGAATATTTTAACCCAAAAACCTCTCATGATTTGAAAAAAGAACTAAACTTTGGATATGGGATAACTGAACAATATCAAGGAATTGTTAATGAGTGTTTAAATCAGGATGAAATTGATTTCATGAAATCACAAGAGGGAAATTTTTCTTCATGGATTGAATGCCCGAAATATTTCTCCAATGATAATTTTTCAGAAACACCAATCATTGAACCATTAGGAGAAATCACAAACATCAAATCCATACCCATTCATGAAACTCATCTAGAAAACTTTGGGGTTGAATCTTCAATTCAAATGGAACCAATTGTGTTGGGAAATGCTGAAAATGAAATTGATTTTGATTCTAATTCCTTATCTGTGTTTAAATGTCCTATCCAACCTGAACTCAAAATCAATGTCCTTACTTTCCCACCGAGGCATCCCATCATAGGTGATAAAAAAGACATTTCAGTTTTCATTCATCCATATCATGAAATCAATAATGTAGGAATGATCCTTGGTGTCTTAGGAAAGACTATAGAAACAACTCGATCAACCATTTTAGATATTCCTTGGATTTTACCAATCATTTTAGAAAATATGATTTCACATGAAACATATTTCAAACAAATAATCAATCTCAATCTTGTTGAAGTGGAGAAAGATGGGTTAATTAAAATTTTGAAAGTTGGAATTGGATAAGTTGGGGGGTTCAAGTCGAGCTAACGACGTTAAACAAAAGCGCTGCATGGGAGGCAACCCATGGTTTTCATGTTTTCTAATTATTTTGAATCATTTTATTTTTCATATAATAAATTACCATAAGCTGTTGACCTGTTCTTCTTTTTTGAGTAAGGATGGGTATGAAAAGGGAGCACCGTATTCATCCGTGTCACGCGGTGTGATCCCTTAGTAATACCTTACCCAGAAATTTAAAGAAGACAATGTATCATCAGTTTCTTTTATTTATGTTTTTTAGGTTTAAAAAAAAATTTAGACTCTTGACCTGTTCTTCTTTTATGAGTATTGATGGGTATGAAAGGGGAGCACCGTATTCATCCGTGTCACGCGGTGTGATCCCTGAGTAATACCTTACCCAGAAATTTAAAATAAGACAATGTATCATTAGTTTGATTTAAAAAAAACATGAAAATGATGGTACTTGGAATTAAATAAATCATTGTCTTGTTTGTTTTGTCTGCTTTGTCCTTCTTTTTATGGTTCAGGAACTATTTTGGGTGATACATGTTCAATCAAGGAGGTGCCTACATCCCCAAAGAGATCAAAGGAGTAATTTGGAGCATCCTGAACCTCAACTTTAAAAACCAGGTGAATTTGTTCCATGTTTATCATTCTCAATTTCATCTTTGAACTCCTCTCCTACCCACTTCTAACTTTTCTTTTCTTTAAACACTGGGGACAGTGTTATTCTAAGTTGGGGGGGGGGGATAAAAAATGATTTTTTTTCAATAAGAACATGCATGAAAAAAAATTCCATTAACCTTGAACAAGATAACACACATTGAAAACTCTAAAATTGGATATCAAATAAATTTTGCATGCCTTGATTCTGATTTTAATGCAAGTTTAAGTTCATGAGCATAGTTTTAGGAAAGTGCGGTTGTCTAATGTGATTTTTCAAAGTTTACATTTTTATCCTCTTAATAAAAATTCCACAAAGCACGTCTACGGGATCGTGGGTGTAAATTTGAGTTCTTGGGTCCCTTTCATTATAGCATAGGGTTCTGGGGTCACTTTTAGTTTAATTTGAGTATCAAAAAAAAAACAAAAAAAAAACAAAAAAAAAATAATTAAAAAAAAAGACCACATAGAGCAATGTTTTGTCCAAATGTGTGGCGTCCGGCACTTGGGGATCGTGACTCCATAGTTGTCTTGCCCAGAGTTAGGCTTTATATCTCTATTTTAGAGCATGAAATTGACAAAATGCGTGGCGTCCGGCACTTGGGGATCGTGACTCCATAATTGTCTTGCCCAGAGTTAGTCTTTTCATATCTATTGTGGTTAAAAAAATAAAAAAATAAAAAATAAAAAAAAGGGATACTCATCTTAAGGTTTAATGTGATTCCCACCTAGCGCTTCCATTTTTCCCCTTGAACAATAAAATGGGCCTCATATCTTTTATGATGCACAACACTTTATCATGCTTAATTGGAATTGGATGAAATGTGGCGATGAATTTGAACAAAGGAATGGGCTTGGGCTTGGGATATGTTTATGGAACTAGATTGTTTTAAATGATTTTGATGGGTTTTCATAATTTTTTTTGGTATTAGATATTTGGGTGAGCAAAGTGTATTAAAATGTTTTTGGAAAAGGGGACTTGAATTTCATATTTGTAATTTATTTTGATCGGGACTAGAAAAACTCAAGTTGGGGGGTGTGATTAGTCACTTAAAGTGGCTAATATTCATTGTTAAGATCGTAATATTAATGTGTTTAAAAGTTCATAAACATAAATTTTAGTCCAATTCAGAAATTGAACTTAATTTCTCATCATTGTGCAATTCATGCTTAAAATGTCAATTTGGGCCCACTCAATAATTTGCTTGTGGAAATTAAAATATTCATCATTTTAATTTGAAAGTTTGGGATATGATTTATCTCTTTGTTTAGAACATTTTATCTTTTAGGTCCGATGGATGAATCCCAAAGAAAGATGGAGAATTTTGCGCCTGAAGGCAGAAACTTTCTAGAAAAAGCATAATGGGACTAAGGCCCATCAAACAAATGTGGGGCCCCGAAACTAAGCCCAATGAAGCTCAAATTTATACAGTAGAAATATAAAAATATGAGGATCATTTTATTCAACTGTGGCCGGAGCTAATTCTGATTTTTCATGATGATAAAGGGATATGAAGTTAAGATTTAAATGGTGGACTCGTCATTAATGCATAGAAATTTGTCCCACCATTTAGACTATAACTTTCAAAAGGATAAGCCAAATTTCCTGATATTTTGAGAGATTCTAGAAGACACATGGACGAAGATACTTTATATTTATGACACCTTCTGATTCTGCAATATGAAGTGTCAAACTCACACGTAAAAATGGAGGACGAATCTGGACAGTTTTCTGGGTCAACTTCAAAACGTCAATTTCCTTTTGATTCTTCACCCTCCTTTTGACTCTATTAATTATTGGGGGGTGAATTAATTGTTGGGGGATGTACCTAAGGCTCCTAATATGCCTATATAAGGAGATAGTGGTGAAGGGAATGAGGGTGTAAAATTTTTCTTCTCAACTTTGATGCTTTGTTTCATTGTAATGTTTTGCAGTCCATTTGATGTTGTAATCGTTCTTCATTCTCATGTAAGTTATTTGAATCACATTAGTTCTCAATAAAAGTTCTTCATTTCATATTTTTATTTTTTTTCTTCTTATCACTTTGATACCGTTTCTTTAAGGTATGAATTTATTCACACCAGCACTTGTGAATTTATTCACACAACGGTGGAGTGATCGTTTCATTGTTTTATTTTTCTTCTCCAATTCTGCTTCATTAAGTCGACTTCCCGCTTCCATTTATTTAATAGCATAAATGGAGGTCTAAACCCTTATGGGTTGGTCCTAGGGAGTTTCATGGGGAATATTGGATGTTATTTTATGATCTAAAATTCTTTAATCATTTCATTAATTTAAGATTTCCATTTGATGATTAATTTCTTCTTCATCATCGCCAACTTTAACAATAACACATTTCGAGTGCTCGTACGATCCAATTCCTTGGAGTGATCATTAAATTGATCCTCTAAGTGCATTGGTGATTAGCCTTGGAATTGTGAGGGATTAAATTGGTGAATGATGTTGAGGAATTATATCATTTTGTGGACACGTCTTGAATTAGTGAAACGAACGTTATAAGATAATAAATACATCCAATCTAACCCTAGTAACAACTTAGGATCAACTCATCTCCATTAATTTTTTTAGACTAAGTAAGTATATGTTTTATTTTATTTTCTTTAAATTAATTCAGTAGTTATTCAAATAAAATCAATCCAAATAGTTGGCCACTCCATAGCCAAATCCTTCCAAAATCAGAGTGTCTCTCGGTTTCTTCTTCGGTCCCTGTGGACTCGACCCCTACTTGTACTACAACGACCGCATACATGTAGGGTAAATTTGGGCGCAACCATTTGTCAATAAGTGAAGGCTCAAAGATATAAGTCTAAGGGTATGATGAAACCACTACCCATACTAACATATATGTGGGAGAACATCACCATGGACTTTTTCACTGGACTTCCATGGACATCCACAGTAAACAATTCTATATGGGTCATTATTGACTGTCTTTCAAAGAAATCTCACTTTATAGAAATTTGAGAGGAAATCTCATTGGATCCACATTCATAGACTTATATCAAAGAATTGGTAAGGCTCCATGGTATAACACTATCAATAGTATTTTATTGAGATCTGAGATTCACCTCGATGTTCTGGAAAAGTCTCCAACATGCTCTAAGAACTGAATTGATATTTAGTATAGCCTATCATCCTAAACATGATTGGTAATATGAGTGAACTATTTAGACACTTTAATACATGTTGATATCTTGTTCAATGGACTTCAAAAGAGGATGGGACCAACATCTTCCACTTTTTTAATTCTTCTATAACCATAGTTTCTACTTGAGCAACGGAATGACATAATTTATAGCCCTATATAGGAAAAGGTGTAGAACACCAACATTTTGGGATGAATTGAGGGAGCATAAGATGCTAGGATCTGAAATGTTTGATGAAATGGTGGAAAAGGTGAAAACTATTCAGCAACACATCAAGGTAGCCCAAAGTCGACAAAAGAGTTATGCAGACAATCGTTGATGAGGCCTTGAGTTCAATGTTTGATACATGGTATTTTTAGGCATATCTCCATTAAAGAAGGTCATGAGGTTTTGGAATAATGGAAAACTCTGTCTCATGTACCTCGCCCCCTTTTGAAATTCTTTTTCGGGTCGGGGATGTGGCCTATCAACTAGCACTTCCACCAACCATGTCCAAATTACACGTCTTTCTTGTATCCCTCTAAAAGAAGTACATACCATATCCTTCGCATGTACTCTCTTCAGATGTGGTATAATTGGAGGATGATATTTCTTATGAGTAGTAGCTGGTGATGTTCTTGGATCATAGAGATAAAATTCTATATAACAAGACTACTCACCTGGTCAAAGTACTATGGAAGAACCATAAATATGAAGAGGCAACATGGGAACTGGAGGAGGAAATAAAGGAAAATTACCGACACCTATTTATGGCTTATAATGTAAAACAAAATTTCAAGAGATAAATTTCATAAGATGGGAATAATGTAACATCCCAATGATTTATTAATGGAATTCCATTCTTATAATTATAATCACATGAAATCACATCACAAGGAACTATTACATACTATGTGACCGTTAATCATAATTCTAACTCTTCTTGGTTTTGAATTTCGAAAATATAACATACATGGTTGAGATCAACATGTTTTTTTTGCGTTTTATAAGACAAAATTAATATTTGATGAATAGTAATCTACCATTAGGAATAATAACATACCCTTATTAATAGTGATATGACCCTTATGAATTTTAAATCATCCAAAATAACTTTAACCTCTCCATTGAATGTATAAATAAAATTTAGGCATATAATAAGTTATTATACGACCATAGTTAAAGTATTGTAATTTTTGTATGTCATAAATAATTAATTATAATTAATTAATTTTTTTGAAGAGGATGGTGCCTTGTCCAGAAAACCAAGGTACACATATTATAAAATAAAGTGATTACAAAAGTCTAAATGATGTAATCATATTAAAATCCTTATTATAAAGGGGGAGTAAATAAGTTGGAAGATCTTCTAGTCCTATGATATTTCGATTGACCCCCTCACTGGAAAGGCCATCAATAACCGTGTTTTTTCACGATAAATATGAGTGATGATGAAGTTGATGTCAAGAAGCAAGCGAGTTCAATACGTCAAACATGTGGTGATCGACCACATAAGTTATATGAAACCATTCCATACCTCCTGCATGATGGTGGTCGAGTCTCTATTGATCCATAGGTTATTCCACCCATAATTATAGGAAAATGAAATGGCATGAATCATACTAATCATATATGCCTCCAATGAAAAATAAAATCCCCGACTTCTATAAAATCAGCCAAGGATCTGACCAAGATGGTTCCTAAAGATGGAACCACAACCTATAGGGCCCAAATTTCCTTTGGATGCGCAATCCACATTGACCATAATTCAGTCAGGGAAAGGATAATTCCAGAAAACATCAATGGTATGTCAGGTTTGGTAGAAGGTTCCATCAACACGAAGACGTCATATAATGCTAAAACAATTCACCATATTGTTGCAATAACCCTTTTGAATCGAAGTAGAATCACGTATGGAAAAGTGAATCCACATTTGACCTATATTATGGATATATGAGCAATTGATATGAATAATAGCATTTCTATCATACCAGATTACATGAAGAAGCTCCAAAACAGAAGCAGGAAAAAGGATATTAATCTGTTGAGAGATATCAGTATCTACACATCTCTTTAGTTGAGATTTGACAGAGTCCTAAGTCAACCATCTACAATCAAAGATGTTAAACACATAGTTCCAAAGAGAAGATTTAATGGAAAATGAAAGAAAGAGGAGGTTGGTATCTTCACTGTGTTGATTAAAGAGGCTACATTTAGAGAAGAGTTGAATGCCATGTAATTGGAGGAGATCATGCGTGGGGATCCAATTATCTGCGAGATGCCAAATAAGAGTAATACTGGAAGGGTCGATCCAAGGTTTATCAATGTATTTAAGCCAACCAAAATAACATTCTGAGTTACAAAAAGAGTGTTTGTAAATGTTTCTAGAATTGAGAATACCATTATTATTAGGTTCCCAAATTAAGAAATCATCATTATTAGAGAAAGGGTAGTTGTCAATAAAATTTATTACAGTGTCATGGAGCTGATAATTTTGGGAATTAAGAACATCTCTAATTGAAATAGTGGCATTCACATGTCTTTGGTCATAAGGGACCATGGATATTAAAGGAGAACCAATCCCTTTATCCAACTATAAGTTCATAGAAGAGTCCTTAGAGAACAACCATCTAGCGTTGTTCATAATATAGGGAAAATATTTATTTATTGATGGAAAAATATAGGAGGTGATAAAATTTGAGTTTATTTTCTTATGTTTTTCAAGGAATCTATTTTTTAGAAAAGCAATGGAGTCAAGTTTATTGTTGAGAAGATTCTAAGTGAACTTGGCATGAAGAGCGTCATTGAAGTACATATTATTTTCAAGGAATCTATTTTTCTAACATATGTTTTTTATGATAAATTTATAAGATGTTATGTAATTTTTTAATGCATTATAAAATCAGTTATATATTTACAATATGTATTTTTCAAGTAAATTATGATTTTAATTAAAAATTAAATTAATAATATTTAGAAAATTATTATTGAAAAATGGAGTTTATTTTTGGATTCTTCACATTGAAAAATGGTTAGGGTGAATTGTTTGGATTTTTCTAAAATACTTGAATTTTTTATGAATAGTAAAATTTGATAATTCATGATAAATGATAAAATATGAATTTATGCATCATTCTTGAGTTATGGATGATGTAAATGGCCATTGGTTCGAAATATATGCACCTATTACTATTTTTTTGTCATGTAATCATCACTATAGATAGTCTAGAGGGAAATTAATAAACTAAAAAATTAATTATTAAGAAAACACTAATCTCCTTAACTATAAAAACCACCCCCACTCCCATCTTCTCTTCACTCCTATGAATCCTTGTTCCTTCCCAAAATTCGGCCCAAATATCTTCTCACACTCCTCCCCCATGACCAATAGACTTTAGTCTCCTCAAAAGTCCAAAATCATCTCCCCTTAATAGGCTCCCAAGGAATATTGATTCAAGAGGTAAATCCCACTTTTCAATTCTTCTACTTTCTTTTCAATTTCATTTGGTTTATTTTATATCCTTACCTCTCCCTGTAAAAATGTTATGAAAAATCAAGTACTTTATATGAACTAGAACTTCAGTATGATAATTTAATATGTTTCTATCACCTCTTCTTTACACTTGTTTTATACTAGTAGTAAAGACACCATTCACTATGTGCTAATATACCACATTCAAGGATAATGGGTTTTCAATTTCCATTACCATCATCAATTCTGGTCATGAAACAATTTTCATGGTGGAAAAAAACCATAAAATATGTATTATGTCTCATATATCTTTTTGGAATATTTTTGTACACATGGTATTAATTTATAAAACAAAACGTGTTTATTGTGGTCAAAACCTACCAATTAACCCAAAAGGTTGCGAGTAAAGATTTATATAATGATTCTACATCATTACAAGTAACCAAATTATATTTAAAACCGTGTAACCTTCTGGATGTTCAATAATAAAATATAAATCCAGTTATGAATAACCACTCTCAACATACATGTGTGTCCGAACATGAATAAGTGAACTCATCATTAAAATAGGAAGAAAACATACCCAAAACAAGGAATTGAACCCCATAACCAATCAAAAAGGTCATGAATGGACTTAAAAAGGTTATAATAAAATTTTTAAATATACAATAGGTTGAAAAATATTTAATAAATGAACCCAATTGGATTATTTGGGTCATTAATATCAAGTGGAGAACACCATCCGACCTAAGATAAGAGATCCTCTCTATCACACTCTTATTAAAGAATGTCCTCTATGTTATTCCATTTTATTTGTAATTACTAATGATGGGGTATTATTTCTCACCTCCCCCATAGTGACCTTATGTTGTGTAAATGATAAGAACCCATTTCTCTCTCTCATTATTCAATTCTATGTATACTCGATACCATGCCGATATTCTGTAAGGGAATCTACTAGAACCTCTATTATTCCATCAAAATTGTCTACCATTATTTCAAAACCAAATGTAATTATTTATTATATTTTTTTATATCATATAAATTATGTTTACACTATCCAAACTCATGTATCAATATCTATTCATAATTCTTTTTTGGGGATATACATGTTTTTAAATGATTCCATCCTCAGTACTTCCTGTTAAGAAAACCCAATTTATGGAACTTCTGAATCTGTAAATAATTTATTGTTCACTATACCATATATTTTAAGCAAACATAGTTTTTATAAAACTAGTATTTTTATTATTAAAACCTTCTTTGATAACTTCTAGTTTTTTATATAATTTTATTCCCTTTTCTATTTTAAATGCTTATGTGTGTTTTCCTTAAAACCACACTAAAATATTTTAATGATAAAAATTATTAAATACTCTTTTCACATGTTTTCACTTCTGTAGGACATCATTTACCAAAATATTTTCCTATTTTACCTTATTAACGTCCATGTTTGTTGTAATTTATTTCTTTCATGGACGCTTTTATGATACACCCACTCATTTTGATTTATTACATTATTATGATACCCATTTCATTCCGTGGGTGCTCTTATGTTTATTATTGATTATGTATGATTCTATATAAGGAAAGAATATTCGTAAACATGTTAAGACGAGTGTGCCTAGATAACACTCCAATGCATTGGGTAATGTTTAGTCTCATGAGATATTATGTGGAACGGTCTTGGCGATTAGCCTTTAATCGTGCTACCATGTGGTATAGTCTTGGTGGTTAATCTTGAAATGTGCTCCTCTATGTGCAATGAGTCTTGAATGGTGAAAACGTCATTATTTATATTTCTTCCACATTACTATGAATTAATGTTTTTACGATTCCATGTTTATATGTTATGATTCCATATGTTACATTATTTTTTATGTCATTATGTAATGATCTCTAACCAATGTGAAAAAGAATTATTCTTACGTTTCTTCCCTTTCGGGGAGTTTAGCTCATCTCATCGTACATGTGATCCCCAGGGTACCCTATGAAAATGTAAGGTCTCAAAGGAAATTAAGAGGAATTTATTAATACTAAATAAAGAAGTGTTTTTATTTGTCCCATGTTTTATGTTTTAGGTACCCATTCTTCCATGACACTAGAATTCATGATCTGTGGATTAAATTCTAATGAATAATTATGATTAAAATCATTTAATGTTATGTGTAAAAGGCTAGGGTTTCTATAATATCTCTACTAAACTCTACTCCCAAATATCTAAGAAGTGGGACAACTTAGTGAGTCCATCTACAATCATCTAGAAGGCATCCTGTCCTCTGGATATATATGGTAAGCCTATCATGATGTCTGGGATATCCCATCCCACTTACACTCTGTAAGAACAATGGATTGAGCTAAAATAATTGAAACATGGTGCTCAGACTTCACATTCTGGTAAGTATGGCATCCAGAGCTGAACTCAATTACTCCATTCTTCATCCATGGACACCAAAACTAATGTTAAAGGTCCTTGTACATATTTTCCACACCTGTATGTACAAAAAAGGAGATGTATGAAACTATTGTATATCCTCCTCCTACAATGCAAATAGTACCATCTTGAAACCTTTGAAAATAATGACATGGTCCCCACATTCCTAAAATCTATCAGGAGTATGTCCAATTGATATCTGAGTAATTAGGGTCTCAAAGTCAATATCCCCATGCTATGCATCCATTAATCGCTAAGAAATTAGAGGGGTAACAACCAAAAACTGGAGTTAATATGGTCTATATCCATCCACAAAGGATAAATGCAATGTGGCTTGCTTCTCTAACACTTTTTCTCAGAAACAGTGAAAAATATATCCTATTGATGGAATCTATAACCATTTCCCCTTTCAAGGAGTGTAGAAAATATCAAAGTCAAAATCATTGAGGAATAATAGCCACCGCCTTTGTCTTATGTTAGGTTACTTTTGAGAGAAGATGTAATTGGGACTCTTGTGATCAGAATAGATGATAAATTAATCACCCATCAGGTAGTGCTGGCAGATCATTAGTACGAAGACTACAAATTCAAACTCATGATCGTGGGTTTCATTGTTTTGGTAATGTTTTCTCAATAGTAATGAACCATAGTTAATAAATTCCTACCTCTAAATAATAAAACTACCAAGCACAATTCCTAATGAATCATAGAATACTACGTAATCGACACCCTCCTCTAGTAATCTGAAGATGGGAGCACTTGTAAAATTTTTCCTCAACTTCTGAAAAGCATTCTAACACTTTTATTTCCATACAAAAGGCTTCCCGTTTTGATTCAAAACTGTCATGGGTGTTGATATACTAGAGAATTAAAGTATGAACATTTGTTATTTTCCTACCAACCCAAAGAAGATACAAACCTCCATGACACTCTTGGGTGTCTCACAAGATAACACAACATCGACCATGGTCGGTTCCACTACCACTCCATTCGCTAAGATAGCATGCCCCACAAAGTTGACCTCCTATATCAAGAACTATAATTTCAAGAGATTTCGGAAAAACATTTTTTCTAAGAGTATGTTTAGAACCACACTCAAGTGTTTCACTTGATTCTCCTTGAATGATGTGTACACATGGATATAATCATTGAAGAATACCATGTACCTATCTAATAAAGGCTGAATGATCTTATTCATGATCCCCATGAACACTGATAGGATGTTCTTCATGCAAAATGGAATTACCAAGTACTTCTATTGAACAATGTGACACGTGAATGTCATCTTCAGCATATCATCATCCTGTACTCCCAGTTGGTGATTGCGTGATCTAAGTTCAACATTTAAGAACCATCGAGCCCTTCTCAACTGATCAAAGAGTCCATTAATCCTTGGTATTGGATAATTATTATTCACATTCATCTGATTCATGATCTAGTAGTGGACACACAACCTCAATATCTCATCTACTTTCTTGGAAAAAATATTGGGGCTTCCATGGTTGAAAAATTGTGTCAAACAAATCCCTTTCTCTATAAGTCCTCCAAATGCACCCTTATATTACAAATATATATGGGAGCCATATCATATGATCACATAGATATTGGTTTCATCCCAAGGTGTAGATCAATATAGAATTCTATCTCTTGGTGGGGAGGTAATCCTAGAACGTCTTCAGGCAATACATTCTCATACTCCACCCCACGCTAGGAAATAGAAAACTCACAACATCCACTGAACAAATGGTTAGACTATCCAACTAATGAGTAATTGGTTTCACCCTTATATGAATGAGTCCATACTCTAGTGAATGGTTTTCATTTTCATCGATAAGGGAGAACCAAGATCCATCCCTATAGACACACAACCTTTTTAACCTAAATAGTCAATCTGATCAAGAACTAGGAATAATAATTACATACCAAGATTGACATAATAAGTACTCAATGTCACTAAAATGATATGACACTAGAAATTTTCACCTCCAAGATTTAATCACACTATCTTCACTAGTGTTTTATCACTGAATCATCTCTAGTAAGAGTCTCTAAGTGAAAGGGTCAATCCAAAGGATTAACTAGAATCTATAAGTCTCAAACAAGATACGTGAAAAAAAGAATGAGTATCACCGATGTCTATTTGTACTTAAAATATGGTAGAAAATAAACCGATCATATAAAAAATTATTCCCAAAGACAACGAGTCATAATCTTTGAACACCTACATCTATCCCTCCCTTATCCTCTATCTCCCTAATCCTGGTGTGGATCACCTAGAGGAGGTGTTGGTAAGAAGTCAAAACATAGACCACCTTGGACTAATATCCCATCTTCTGTGCCACATATTCAACCCTTAAGAACTCTCTAAACATATCATTTCCTCTACATTGATGGCCCATCACTATCTCTCTATCAATTGTGTGATAGATTGGAACATCTCAAGAATCAGTTCACATGCCATTAAATGTGTAATATCACCTCATTATAGGATAACTGGACTCACCCTATGAGACTTGAACCATAGAAACTGTGTGTTGGGACCTCCTCCAAAAAAATACGATAAACCTAGGTACCTAGGTCAAAATTCAGCTTCCTGTTGTTGAGGTCTTCGCTCCTTCTTTCCCACTGCAGATAACCGCCAACTGTAACTACTCATCCAAGAAACTCTCAACAAAAAATGCTCGCTCTAGAACCCCAACATAGTTCGGAATGCATAGAGGTATAACGCTGTCTCTTATATCTCTACATAGACCTCGATCAAAATTCCATACAATGTTTAACTGATCCTGAATGATAATGATCATGTTCATAGAATGTTTGGTAAACCACTATGAATAATAATCAATTATCATGTTCCTATGGTGTAGTAGAATAATATCATGGATATGCATGAACCTCAACATATATGGATATAACTCCTCCCTAATGCGACCCTTAGTATTTTTCCAAACAAGAGTCACCTCACCATAAGACTAGGTAACTTAACCCAACCATCACCCTGATGATTCAAAAAGAAGGCTCACTACCAGGACCACCATCTACTCTGCTAGTGTCCAGACAAGACTAAAATATCTGGTCACCACCTCAAGCTAATCCTCCTCCAATTATGGGTTGGGATCTCCTTTGAACCTGTGGGGTCTTTATCTCTCATGCTCATGAAGTGAGCTAATCGTATGCACCACATCTGAAGTACTTTATGTACAATGTGATACTCTATAGTTGGTATGTATGGTTCACCACCAAGAAGTAACATCTTTGGAACTGATCTCTATATCGATGCCCCATCCCTGAGGGGATCATCATCAGGATCATTATAATGAATCCTGGTTAGAATATTTCATGGAGGAATCATTAATGTAAAACAGATGTAGCACTATCTATGTGTATATATGTATAGACAACTCAAGAAGTACATAGAACTATAACCCATTCCTATATGATTCATGAACCATTATTTTCCCTGAAACCAATGCTCTCATGTACCGAGTCAAAAAGTGGGGGATCAAAGTCCTGTTGTATGGATAAGTTATCCGCTACACCAAAACTAGAGTCCCTTTCATGAAATCAGAACTCAAACAACCTAACACTGTTTCCCCAAACCAATCTGACAGACTCTCAGTCCTAAAGTAGAACCAACTACTCTCATACCACCCTTTCATGTATCGTCATAATGGGGATAATTCTGTGACTCCCCAAGCTCACCTCTAATAGTCCAGACATTGGTGAATAGCATCAAGAAGGAGTATCACTCACATAAAAGGCCTTATCCTCAGTACCTGTACACATGAAAACATCTCCAAGCTGATAAAACGTTGAAAAGAATAAAACTGAAGAACCATGCATGCATACATATACATCCCACAACCAGAGTATAACAAGAATTAAATTAATGTAATCTAGGCCAAATAAAAACCCACCAAAAAAACTTTTAACACAAGTTTTGACAAAATTTAAGGGAAATACTGTCTGGAGTCGTAGAAACACACCACAGACTATTCGATCCCACTATTACCCATACTGTCCTAGTCTATATAGGACTCTTTCAAAATGATGATCATCTTTACAAGACTCAACTCATGTTGGAAAATACCATGTAGGGGTGAGCTTAACCACACTAAGTAGGAAAACCTGAAACCAAAATGAGTACATTATTCGAAATACAGTCATCTCTACACAAGTATAAGTTTACAACTCATATAACAATAATATACAGATATACTAAATAATGAAGCATTGTCTAATTGTAAGTAACCACCATTGTATATAACCACTAGGAATGCAGCTCAAATATTCCACAAATAAATCTTCCGAGAGAACAAACTCTCATGTCTAATAGAACAGATGATGTCCTTTTGAGGAGTGTTGCTTGTTGGGTCTATTCCAACGAAGGAAGACACTGATGTCCATAGAGATAAGATATACAGATGAGAATCACTCCCAAGGACATGGGTTGATACCAACAGATTCCATTAGGATTAAAAAAGTAAGTAGAGGAGCGAAGCCCATATATTGTTGGTCACGATGATTCTAAGAACACCACCTAAGGTAAAAAGATGAATAAATGATCTCACTATGGGTCTCGAAAAGGAATTCTTAATACTCTATCCAATATGTCTTGATGAAGAGATCATAGTAATAGGAGTAATAATAGAATCCATACCATCCTTCAGAAATAGGATATGGGGAACACACTCTAAAAAGTGCCTAAGTGACAGATGAAAATAATCTCAAGCCATGTATAAAGGAGTACACAATGTGTTGAAGGGATTACACACCGTGTCCCTTGATCCTGGATCCTGTCCATGTAAATGACATGTGTCATAAAACCATGTATATGTAGGGGAATACACACCATATAGTCATATTGTGTACTCTATCCATGAGATAGTACATGGATCAACCCATGAAAATTACAAAACCACATATTTTAACCCCAGGGCGCATGGCATGTTCACCAGGGAGGGAACATTCACTAAGCGATATGGGTCACATGCCATGTGATATGTTTCTTATACTCAAAACCCTAGACACATCTCAGGGGATCCACACCTTGGGTAATCCAAGATTACACACCATGTGGATTAGGATTTTCCATATTTAAAAATAAGTTGTCTACACTTATTCTGGTTCCTATAGACATCGATCTGGAAATTAATTCACCACGATATCAGAGATCCCAACTTTTCTAAGGCTCACTATTGATGTGGAATGTCTTTACCCATCCGATCTACTTAGAAAATTGATCAAATTGTTATTATTTGTTTTATGATGAAGCATACCAATGAAAATGAAATCTGGTATCCTATGTCATCTGAATTACATCATCTCTGTCATCACACCTCCATCATGTTGTTTCAATCTTAGATCTAGGATATTAGATCATTTTTCTATGAAACATGTTTCCAACTATCGATCGATCAAGAGAAGTCGAGTCATTGGCCAAATGAAGAATTCTTGTGATGAACAATGAATGGGGGGAAGACAAGACTTGGGGAAGTAAATTTGATAGCTGTTTGTGTTTATCTCAATACATATCCATTAGAACCACAATAGGAATAATCAAATAACAAATTTGTTTTCTCAAAAGAACCCCACTAAATAAACACATCCAACATAATGATTGATCCACTGATCAATATGTTAATTGATAGATTCACATTCATTGTAGAAATTAAGAATAGGGATGAAATCAAAATAAAACCACACAACCAACCTTGATTCAGTTTGATTGTTGACAAAGAATGGAGATACAAGATGATTATTAGAGAGACCCTTCGAATCTGCTGCTCATCGATCATCAGTCCACAATCCGATCATCAGGTTCCTGAGAGATTATAAAAAACACACTAAAAGGTATATTCAATGGATCAAATGTTATGAAACTAACCCGTGGAGTTCTATATACTAATATATATTACATATGTATCACTTAATTCCTTAAAAAATAAAATAAATGAAATTATTTTAATTATTTTATTCATTTTTTTCCCATAGAGACTTTTATAAAAAAGAACCACACTAAATAATGTTATGTCACACCTTGGGTAAAAACCCCATTATGAACCCTATTGTTCCCTAATATTTCTGATATGTGAACCTCTTTAGACAATTTTCCACATTTTTGAGGAAAATTGTGTGCACATGCTATTTAAAATTTTAATATATTTCAAACATTTATTTCGGGGAAATCCAACCTCAGAATCACATTCATTTTAAACACCTAGTCAATAATATAATCCATTAAATATAAAAATAATAAATTGAATTTCTAATCCATTAAA
Organism: Viscum album; assembly: GCA_963277665.1. Taxonomy (NCBI): domain Eukaryota; kingdom Viridiplantae; phylum Streptophyta; class Magnoliopsida; order Santalales; family Viscaceae; genus Viscum; species Viscum album. The sequence continues at coordinate 1,241,243,949 of OY728126.1, read as the reverse complement.
ATCCTGACCTTGGAGATTTACACCCTGAATATCCCAAACAAGGGCTACTCATAGAGATGTTGGTATTGAGCATGAATCTTAGTCTCCTGCTCCAATGTCCTCTCCTGGAGATTCCAGATCATCCACTGAACATGAACTAAAGACATCAATCACCCATGAAGGATCCTCTCCTACCAATACTCGATCACTACTGGATACTTAGAAACGATAGATCTATTCTCAATTTCATATGCACCCTAGTCGATAATGTGCGATGTGGAAGACATGTACCTCATAACCTATGACATGTGGAAGCCTCTGTGAACTCAGTCTAACTATGGAGGTAGAGATATGTATAAAGACACCTCACAAACACTATGTTTTATCTATAAAGGGTTAATGATCTTACGATATAGTTTTCCACCACATCCAAATCTCAATTATCCACATCATGGTAAAACCTGTAGGAACACATGCCCCAACTTTAGGCCCATGAGTACTTACTCTGTTGGGTTAGTCCAACAAATTGCTGACCTGTATGGTTACCTGTAGAAGGCCTCAAATGGTTCTATACCAATGGTAAAAATGTATCTATTGTTTCTCGCACACTACATGAGTGGTAGGTTATCTTTCCAACTATGAGGAATGTCCGACATGGAGGTTCATAGGATGTGCTCTAGATCTTGAATGGTCTGCTCAGTCTAGCCATTAGTTTGGGGGTGGAAACCTATTCTCAAGTAAAACTAAGTCCTAAATGATTCATTATATCCCTTCCACAAGTAGGATGTGAAACAAGAATCATGGTCATAAACAATCATCAAGGTAACTCCATGAATTCAAACTATCTCTTACAGATAGAGTCATCCCATGCTATCTACTGAACTCTACTCCTGAATAACTACGAAGTGGGATAACATGATGAGTCGATCTATGACCACCCATATGGAACCATGTACCCTAGATGTATGTGGTAAAACCGTCATGATGTCCAAGGATATCCCATATCACTTTCACTCTACCACCTCAATGAGTTGAGCCACACCCGCAGAACTTGATTCTCGATCTTCACTTGATGACAATAAATCCATCAAGAGGAAAAATCAAAAGCTCTTATCTTCATCTATGTCCACCAAAATTATCATTGAATGTTATAGTACATCATTACAACACCTTGATATACCACCAAAGGATATGTATGAAACTCTCTTAGAAGCTTCTCCCACAATTCCAATGATATCATCATTGCACCTATCAAAAGATCAAAAAAATTCCCACCTTTTGAAAATCCATCATGGTTATGTCCATATGATATCAGATTATGTAGTGTCTCATAGTGAGTTTCTCTTTGTTTTTCCTCCTTTACTCGCTGTAAAAGAAGAGGGGGCTAATAACTATCTACTAGTTGTGTGATGCTCCATATCCATCCATGAAGGATAAATGAAATATGGCCAACTCCTTTGATGCTTTCCTCAACCACTGTGAAAAATATATCCTACTGAGGGAATCTGCTACCATATTCCCCTTCCTAGTATTATAGACAATCTCGATGTCATAGTAAAAAAGAAAATCTAGATATTGAGTTTTCCACTATTTAATATCATACTGAGAGAATATATACATGATACTATTTTAATTAGAATAGATGATAAACCACTCACCCAACAGGTAGTGTCAACACATCTTTAGTGCGATGAGTACTACTGCTAACTAAAGATCGTGGGATGCGTAGTTCTACTCAAGTGATATCAACTCATGAGAACCCTAAGAAATCAATTCTTGTCTCTACATCAAAACAAAACAATGCCTGGTTCCTAATGTATTGTAGAATTCTGTGTACTTGACACCCTCTGGTCTTGCCCAAATTTACCCAAGTTTTAAGGGTCAAGCGGTCGCTTGTAGTGTAGCTTGGGTTGTCGAATCCTCAGAGACCTAAGAAGAACCTTTACACACTCAATAAAGGAGATGGATTTTTGGATATGAAGTGGCCAAATTGGGTTGATTTTAGATTGTTTTTAAAGAGCACTAAAATATCTATGTGAATTCAAATTATGAGAAAATGAGTTGATCCTAGGTTATTGCACGGGGTGGATTGAATGAATTCCTTTTTTTACGATTTTAATTTCATTAAATCGAGAAATATTCATGCAATGAATTCAAACTAACCTCATCACTTACTGATTAAACACCTTCAAAACATATGATAATCACCTATACACTTGTAGGATCATTTTCATGAGCACTCTAAGGTAAAGGATGTAATTAGCACATGAAAGTGGGGTGAATAAATTCAATAAGGAAGAGGAAGAATAAAAATCATTGAATGAAAGAAACTCAATTAAAAGAAATTAATAACATTTAGGGCATGAGAAATAACATTCAATCTAGCCGCTTGCTACTCCCTTGGATCAACCCATAAAAGAACTATCCCTCCATTGATGACAAGTTCTCAACGGAAGTGGTAAGTAGACTTATGAGGGTGGAATTGAAGAAGTAAAAACAACAAAAATAACGATCACTCCACCGTTGTGTGAACAAAATCACAAGGTTTGGTGTGAATAAATTCACACCTTGAGGCAACAGTATCAAGGTGATAAGGATAAGAACAGAACAAGATAAGAGAAATATCTTTTATTGAAGACTAAGGTGATTCGAACAACTTACATGAGAAGGAAGAACATTACAAAGGAAAATTGGCATAATAACATTACAATGAAAAGAAAGCACCCAACATGCCTAAATCCACCACCAATCCTACCTTAAATAGGAAAAAATGAAGCCTTGGCCGAGCCCCCAACATCCCATGTGCCTTTAATTAATTATGTTGGGGAAAGGTGGATGGAACTTTAATGATGAGAGACTTTTCCACTTCTTGCCCCGAAGTTGCAGCCAGCTTGCATCCACCGGAAAGACGCGCCTAAAGGACCTTCTAGAAGGCCTAATTTGAGTGGGCCCTAGAAGATTTCAATGAAGCCCCGGATGTCCCCTAACATCATATAAAATTTCAGCCCAAAAAACTTTTTGGTTCGGGAGATATGATTGAAATGGTGGTCTGTTTTTCTGGGCCGCAGACTCTGGCCCAAAATTATATCTTCAACTTGGGCCGCCTTAATCACCACCATTGAGGACGAATTAGCACTGTCTCCAGAAGAATTATTTGTTCCCCTATATGTTTTCTATCCTTCAATAAATGTTGGGCTTTATTGGGATTGTAGTGTGGGCCCAATAGTCCGATCAGTGGGATGATATACAATCTTCCTTCTCCAGAATTGTTTTCTTTAATCGCCAAATATCTCCATCATAATTTATTAATAATCCATTGATCCCTGAATAAAAAATGTTCATAATTAAGTGAATATCCATTTCCAAAAATATCAAATTAAAAAATGGATAGTTACATTCTTTAAAATCAGATGAAACATTGGGCCTAAATTGGTGCACATTAGGCATGCAGTGCACAAATGACGAGAATGAGTGTTCAAAATGTAAAATGCACTAAAATGGTATTTATGAATACCAAGGCACATGAAAACTAAATATATTAGCAATGAATATTAGCCTCTTAAAGTGTCTAATCACACCCCCCAGCTTGAGTTTTTCTAGTCCCGAGAAAAATATATCTCACAAAAATGAAATTCAAATGACCTTTTCCAAAAACATTTTAATACACATTTCTCACCCAAAGATCACATACCAAACAATTATAAAACCCATCAAAATCATTTAAAACAAGATATTTCCATAGAAATATCTCAATCCCAAGCCCATTCCTTTGTTCAAATTCATTGCCATATTTCATCCAAATTCAATTAAGCATGATGAAGTGTTGTGTGTCACAATAGACATGGGGGTTCATTTTCATTCGAGGGAGAAAAGATGGAAGTGCTAGGAGCAATAAAATTTTAATAATAAGATGAGTACTCATTTTTTATTTTCTTTTTTTTGGTTTTTTTTTCAATTTTTTCATAGTAATTGAAATTGAACTCAATCGAGTCAACCCATGTAGCAAGACTTTGCCGATGACTCCCAGGCTCAAAGACCTTAGGGCACCAAGTGAAGCTCACATACTCGGGCATCATCTCGAGTTAACTCAATCAAAAACAAATTCAAATTACCCCAAATAGAGATAAAATTCCCAACTCTGGGCCAGAAAACTATGGAGTCGCGATCCCCAAGTGCCGAAAGCCACACATTAGGTCAATTCATTGCTCTACGCACAATTTTTTTTTGAATACTCATGTTAAAATTAAAATGATTTCCAATCCTATGCTATTTATTATGGGTCCCCAAGAACTCAAACTACGACCCCACAATCTAGAGGACGTGCATTGTGTTTTTTATTAAATGGATGAAAATATAACAGTGAAAAATCACATCGGACAACTGCACTTTCCAATAACTATGCACATGAACATAAACTTTCATTAAAATCAGAATCAAGGCATGCAAAATTATTTTATATCCAATTTCAGAGTTTGGAATGTGTGTTATCTTGTTCAAGGTTAATGGAATTTTTCCTTCCACACATTTTCATCTCCCCCCCAACTTGGAATACACTGTCCCCAGTGTTTAAAGAATTGAAACATAGAAGTGGCAGGATAGAAGTTCAACGAAGACATTGAAAATGAAAATTATGGAATGAAGTCACCTGGTGGTTGATGTTGAAAATGCATTCCCATGTCTCCCTTCAGTTCTGGTTTATCTCCCAATGGCTTGGACGATTGTGACCAGCTTTTCCCAATGACCTATGACATGCCTTAAATTTTTTTTTAATATATATATTTTTTGTATTTTTTTTTAAAAAGTATAAATAACATAAACTGATGATACATTGTCTTCTTTATATTTTCTGGGTAAGGTATTACTCAGCGATCACACCGCGTGACACGGATGAATACGGTGCTCCCCTTTCATACCCATCCTTACTCATAAAAGAAGAACAGGTCAACAATCTTTTTTTTTTTAAATACCAACAAAAATATAAAATAAAAATAAAATAAACTGATGATACATTGTCTTCTTTATATTTTCTAGGTAAGGTATTACCCAGGGATCACACCGCGTGACACGGATGAATATGGTGCTCCCCTTTCGTACCCATCCTTACTCATAAAAGAAGAACAGGTCAACAGTCTATATATATATATATTTAAAATAACAAAATGAAGAAGAAGGAAATAAAGAAGAAGAAAAAAAATGAGTCACAAAGATTAGAAACATGAAGACCACGGGTTGCCTCCCGTGCAGAGCTTTTGTTTAACGTCGTTAGCCCGACATGGATCCTAAATCTATCAATTTTTTTCCTGGTTCATAGGTTGGCTCTGTTAACTCTACCACTATTTCCTGTTTATTGAATGTTTCAATGAATGGTTTTAACCTATGACCATTGACCTTAAAAATGTTACCACTTGTGGGATCCTTAATCTCTACTGCCCCATGGGGGTACACATGATGCACTATGAAAGGACCTGACCATCTAGACCATAACTTTCCCGGGTGTAAATGAAGTTTTGAACTATACAAGAGCACAAGTTTTCCCAGTTCAAATTGTTTGACTTTGATATTCCTAGATTTGTAGGCTTGAACTCTAGATTTATTTATTATTGAATTTTCATACGCCTCTTTCCTAAGTTCCTCAAGTTCATTAAGATCTAACTTCCTCTTTTCTTCGGCTAAAGAAATGTCAAAATTCATTTTCTTGATTGCCCAAAATGCCTTATTCTCAATTTCAACAGGTAAATGGAATGCTTTTCCATAAACCAACCTATATGGTGACATTCCTAGGATGGTTTTGAATGCTGTACGATATGCCCAAAGAGAATCCAAGAGTTTCTCAGACCAATCTTTCCTAGAGGGGTTGATAGTTTTTTCAAGAATTTTCTTAATCTCCCTATTTGCTAACTCAGCTTGACTATTGGTTTGAGGATGGTACGCAGTGGAAACTTTATGAGAAATTACATACTTAGACATGAGTGAAGAGAATGGGCGATTACAGAAATGGGTTCCACGATCACTGATTATAGCCCTCGGAATTCCAAATCTAGAAAAGATATGCTCTTTTAGGAATCAGATCACAACTTGATGATCATTAGTCTTGGTGGGAATGGACTCAACCCATTTTGAGACGTAATCAACATCTAAGAGGATGTAGAGGTATCCCTTAGAGTTTGGAAAGGGTCCCATGAAATCAATTCCCCAACAATCAAACATTTCAACGACTAGAATGGGAGTAAGGGGCATTTGATTTCTTTTGGAAATGGATCCTAATTTCTGACACTGAGGACAACTTTTGCAGTATTGGAAGGAATCCTTAGTGAGGTTCGGCCAGTATAAACCACTTTGGAGGACCTTTGCAGTGGTTTTAATTGTAGAAAAGTGGCCTCCACATGCCTCTCCATGACAAAATTTTAGAATGGACTCTTGCTCAGACTCGGGAACACATCTCCTGATGATTTGATCAGGACAAAACTTGAAGAGGTAAGGATCATCAAACACGTAGTGTTTGACATCAGAAAGGAATTTCCTCTTAGCTTGGGTCCCCAGTAATTTTGGAATGTCACCCGTCACCAAATGGTTTGCTATGTTAGCATACCAAGGGCAATCACTCACTGAATAGAGGTGCTCATCGGGAAATGAATCAGACATAGAGAGGTGGTGTGAGTTGTCTTTGAATTCCATCCTAGAGAGGTGATCAGCTACAACATTTTCAACACCCTTTTTATCCTTAATGGTTAAATCAAACTCTTGAAGAAGAAGGACCCACCTAATCAATCTAGCCTAGGCATCTTGTTTTTGGAAAAGGTATTTTAGGGCTGAATGGTCAGTGAAGACAATGATGGGTGATCCTAAGAGATAAGACCTGAATTTCTATAAAGAAAAGACAACATCAAGCAGCTCTTTCTCAGTGGTGGTGTAGTTTATTTTTGAATCATTTAAAGATTTTCTTGCATAAGCAATTACACATGGAGTTTTCTCACACCATTGTCCTAAGACTGCTCCTACAGCGAAGTCACTTGCATCACACATGAGCTCGAAAGGAAGTTTCCAATTTGGAGATTGCATGATAGGTGGAGATATAAGAGTTGACTTGAGTATAGAGAATGATTCCTCACAGCTTTCTGTCCATAAAAATGGATCATCTTTTACCAATAGAGCACAAAGTGGTCGAGAAATAGAGCTGAAATTACTAATGAACCTTCTATAAAAACCAGCATGTCCTAAGAAGGACCTTACTTCCTTAACAGTTTTAGGAGAGGGAAGGTGAAGAATGATTTCAACCTTAGCTTTATCAACTTCAATTCCTCTACCAGATACTAGATGACCTAGAACATGTCCTTCACTTACCATGAAATGGCATTTTTCCCAATTTAGTATTAGATTATTATCCTCACACCTTGACAAAACCTTTTCAACATTTAGAAGGCATCCCTCAAAAGTATCCCCAAAGATGGAGAAATCATCCATGAAGACCTCTAAACAATCCCCCACCATGTCCGAGAAGATTCCCATCATGCACCGCTGGAAGGTACCAGGGGCATTACATAACCCAAAGGGCATTCGCTTGAAGGAAAAAGTGCCGAATGGACAAGTGAAGGTTGTTTTTCCTTGATCCTCTAAAGAGACCTCGATTTGATTATACCCTGAGAATCCATCTAGGAAGCAGTAGAATTGATGACCCGCCACTCGCTCGAGGACTTGATCAATAAAGGGCAAGGGGAAATGGTCTTTATTGGTACAAGAGTTGAGCTTCCTATAGTCAATACAGACTCTCCATCCACTACTAACCCTTTTTGGAAGCATCTCTCCATCAATATTGGTTATTACTGTGATTCCAGCCTTCTTTGGAACCACATGGATTGGGCTAACCCACTCACTCTCAGCTATAGGATAGATGATACTAGCTTTTAACAATTTCAAAAGTTCTTTTCTCACTACTTCCATGAGATTAGGATTGAGTTGTCGCTGAGGTTGATGACATGGCTTTGAATCGGATTCTAGAACAATTCTATGAGTCCCGATAAGTGGGCTAATCCCATGAATATCCGATAGAGTCCATCCAATGGATTTCTTGTGTCTCCTAAGGATATCTAGAAGCATCCTCTCATGATTGGCTTCAAGAGAAGAAGAAATGACAACAGGAAAGGATTGATTGTCCCCTAAGAACGCATACTTGAGTGATGAAGGTAAAACCTTAAATTCAAGATCAGAGTGGTTATCACTTTCCAAGAAAGGATGAGACTTTGTATTGAACTCAGTTTCTTTTTTTACATTTCTTGACAAAATTGGTTCCTTGTGAAGAGAATTTTCATCCACTAAATTAGCTAGAGTAGTTTCATGAAGGGATATGGACTCGATGTTATTGATTTCACCCATGGTATCATTGATTGGTGATTCTATAAAATCATCAATAGAGCAATCTGAAAGAGATTCAATCCAAGGAGACAAATTTCCCTCATGAGAACAAAGAAAATCAATCTCTTCTTGACTTAAACATCCTTCGGTAATTCCTTGATGTTCCTTGAGTTCACTATCAACACTACCTATCCAATTAACCTCATGTATCTCTTCATCATCCCCAATTTGAGAGTTTGCATTGTAGATGTTCAAGTCTAGACTCATGTTTCCAAAGGTGATGGTCATGTTCCCATTTCAGACTCGGATAACAGAGTTGATTGTTGCAAGGAAGGGACGACCAAGGATGATTGGGGTTTGCTCCCTAGGACCTAAGCTTGGGTGATTGTCTAGAACAATGAAGTCAGCTGGGTAAATGAAATTTTCAACTTTCACCAAAACATCCTTTAAGATCCCCTTTGGAACTCGAATACTACGATCAGCAAGTTGAAGAGTGACAGATGTGGGTTGGAGTTCTTCGAGCCCTAACTGACAATACATAGCATAAGGAATGAGGTTCACACTGGCTCCTAGATCACACAAGGCATGGACAACTTTTTTCTCTCCTAGTTCAACATTTATGTAAGGGCATCCCGAGTCTTTCATCTTTGGAGGAAGGGTTCCTTGGATTTTTGTGATAACATTTGCTGCCAGAATGACTTGGTTCTTATGTGAGAATTTCCATTTAAATGTATATAGGTCCTTAAGGTATTTTGAGTATGCAAGAATGGTTTGAATGGCATCGAGGAGTGGAATGTTTAACTTTACTTGTGAGAATATTTCCCTCAATGTTTCACTCAATTCAGGCTTGGTTTTCCCCCTCATGCGTTGAGGAAATGGGGCAGGTTGTGGGGTTGTTTTTTGAAGAGTTGTTTCATTCACATTTTTATTAGTATCTTAAATTTGTTCATGTGCTTCAATTGAATTTTCATTAGAGTTTGAATCTTCAGGTGGGTTTTGAACTATTTGTTCAGGTTTCTCAATTGATTTCCCACTTCTCAAAACTGTCACAGCCTTTAGTTGTTCATGAGTTGTTTGAGTGCAACTTGTCTCCCCCCTTGATGTTTGTTGTGGAATGGCCTGTGTGGGCATGGGTGCCTTTCCAGTTTTGATGGTTTGAAGTTCTTGTTTAAGGGACGAGACTTCTGAGTTCATCCTTTCCATTTTTTTGCATAGTTGTTCAAGGATTGGGAGAGGGACAGATTGGGAAGGGGTTTGTGTTTGTTGGGTTATCCCAGGGGGATACTTTTGTTGTTGGATATGTTGTTGGTATTGGACTGGAGGATTTTGGTATTGGACTGGTTGTGGTTGGAATTGGTTATGGTTTTGAAAATTTTGTGTAGGGTAGGGGTTTGGTCCTTGTGGTTGGATAGGTTGTTGGTTATCTTTCCATCGGAAGCCTGGGTGGTCATTATACCTTGGGTTGAATGTGTTTGGGTATTGAGGCTTTTGAAAGTTTAGGGCATTGACTTCAGCAGGTTGTCCTCCTAAAAGAACATCCTTGATCGATGGAATGGTTGGGCAGTTGTCCGTTTTGTGGTCATTTTTGTCACGGATTGTGCAAACAAGGTCTACAGTTTGGATTTCATTGATTTTTCTATGGTCTATCTCTTCAACCTTCCTAGAGAGTGCTGAAAGTTTCACCCTAAGGCTTTCCTCTTCCCTAAGTGTATTCATTCCAGTAGTTCTTTGAGGCTTTTCAGAATAAGGTGATGTTCCCCATGTTTGGTTTTGTTCAGCAAGGATTTCTAGATACTCGTACGCATCATTTGGGGATTTGATTTTAAAGGTCCCATTACACATCATGTCAATGAATTGTTTGTTCCCCGGGCCCAAACCTTCATAGAAAATTCTTACTTGTTCAGGAATAGAAAAAACATGGTGTGGAACCATGTTTAGGGTGTCTTTTAACCTCTCCCATGTTTCATAAAATGACTCTCCCTATTTTTCAAAAAAGTTTTGGATGCTCTTTTTTAGTGCAATGGTTTTGTGATGGGGGAAGTATTTTTTGTAAAATTCTCTTTGCAGTTGGTTCCAAGTGTGGATTGATGAAGGTCTCAGATTATTTAACCAGTTCTTTGCTCGATCCTTAAGTGAGAAAGGAAAGAGCCTCATCTTAGCTGACTCAAGTTGATGTGGTGAGCACATGGTTTCAACAATGTCATTGAACTCCTTAACATGAAGGTAAGGCATTTCTGACCCCATCCCATGGAAGGTTGGAAGGTGGTTTAGGACATGAGGTTTAAAGACATAGTGGGAATCTCCTACGGCATCATGCCTAATGCAAGAGGGTGCATTGGTCCAGGTAGGTGTAAGGTAGTCACTCATGGTTTGATCGGCGGCATTCCCCAAATTTGGGGCTGCCTCATTTGGATTTCCATTTTGGTTCCCGCCCGGGTTTATGAGTTGGTTTCTTTGAAGACCCTCCATTGAAATTGACTCAATCTTTAACTCTGGGGTATTAGGAAGGTTAGGATCCAATGGTGTACTTGACTCCCCTATCCTATGACTTTCTACCCTAACTAGTCTGTTTGAGTTATCGCGTGTGAAGGCGGACATGCGCCAAAAAAAATGAGAAAGGGAAAAGATAAGAGATCTTGGGTGAGAATAGAAGAATGGGGGTGAGGAAAGAAGGTTTTTGTCTAAGGAACTTACTTGGTCCCCGGCAACGGCACCAATATTTGGTCTCGCCCAAATTTACTCAAGTTTTAAGGGTCAAGCGGTCGCTTGTAGTGTAGTTTGGGTTGTCGAATCCTCAGAGACCTAAGAAGAACCTTTAGACACTCAATAAAAGAGATGGATTTTTGGCTATGAAGTGGCCAACTTGGGTTGATTTTAGATTGTTTTTAAAGATCACTAAAAGATCTATGTGAATTCAAATTATGAGAAAATGAGTTGATCCTAGGTTATTGCTCGGGGTGGAATGAATGAATTCCTTTTTTTACGATTTTAATTTCATTAACTCGAGAAAGATTCATGCAATGAATTCAAACTAACCTCATAACTTACTGATTAAACTCCTTCAAAACATATGATAATCACCTATACACTTGTAGGATCATTTTCATGAGCACTCCAAGGTAAAGGATGTAATTAGCACATGAAAGTGGGGTGAATAAATTCAATAAGGAAGAGGAAGAATAAAAATCATTGAATGAAAGAAAATCAATTAAAAGAAATTAATAACATTTAGGGCATGAGAAATAACATTCAATCCAGCCCCTTGCTACTCCCTTGGATCAACCCCTAAAAGAGCTAGCCCTCCATTGATGACAAGTTCTCAACGGAAGCGGTAAGTAGACTTATGAGGGTGGAATTGAAGAAGTAAAAACAACAAAAATAATGATCACTCCACCGTTGTGTGAACAAAATCACAAGGTTTTGTGTGAATAAATTCACACCTTGAGGAAAAGGTATCAAGGTGATAAGGATAAGAACAGAACAAGATAAGAGAAAGAACTTTTATTGAAGACTATGGTGATTCGAACAACTTACATGAGAAGGAAGAACATTACAAAGGCAAATTGGCATAATAACATTACAATGAAAAGAAAGCACCCAACATGCCTAAATACACCACCACTCCTGCCTTAAATAGGAAAAAATGAAGCCTTGGCCGAGCCCCCAACATCCCATGTGCCTTTAATTAATTATGTTGGGGAAAGGTGGGTGGAACATTAATGATGAGAGACTTTTCCACTTCTTGCCCCGAAGTTGCAGCCAGCTTGCATCCACCAGAAAGACGTGCCTAAAGGACCTTCTAGAAGGCCAAATTTGAGTGGGACCTAAAATATGTAAATGAATCCCCGGATGTCACCTAACATCATAAAAAATTTCAGCCCGAAAAACTTTGTGGTTCGGTAGATATGATTGAAATGGTGGTCTGTTTTTCTAGGCCGCAGACTCTGGCCCAAAATTATATCTTCAACTTGGGCCGCCTTAATCACCACCATTGTGGACGAATTAGCACTGTCTCCAGAAGAATTATTTGTTCCACTATATGTCTTCTATCCTTCCATAAATTTTGGGCTTCATTGGGATTTTATTGTGGGCCCCATAGTCCGATCAGTGGGATGATATACAATCTTCCTTCTCCAGAATGTTTTTCTTTAATCGCCAAATATCTCCATCATAATTTATTAATAATCCATTGATCCCTGAATAAAAAATGTTCATAATTAAGTGAATATCCATTTCCAAAAATATCAAATTAATACATGGATAGTTACATTCTTTAAAATCAGATGAAACATTGGGCCTAAATTGGTGCACATTAGGCATGAAGTGCACAAATGACGAGAACGAGTGTTCAAAATGTAAAATGCACTAAAATGGTATTTATGAATATCAAGGCACCTGAAAACTACATATATTAGCAATGAATATTAGCCTCTTAAAGTGTCTAATCACCCTCCTCCATCAATCTCTATATGGGAGCACTTTTCAATTTTTTCTTGAACTACTGATGAACCTTCTAGCACATTTCTATATGTACAAAAGCCTACCCCTTTTGAGTAAAACCTTTCAGGGGTGATGATATCCTAGAGTAGTCAGGCATGAACCTCTAGTAATTACCTACTAACCCATGGAATATCTGCACCTCTATCATTTTTGTGTGTTGATTTAAAGATAATACTACCTCGAACATGGATGGGTTAACTACCACTCCATCCACTAAGATAACATGTCCCAGAAAGTGGACTTCATGTATCTAGAACTAACACGTCAAGAGCTTTTTGTAAATATTATTTTATCAGAGTAAGTCCTGAACTACCCTCATAGGTTTCTCGTGGTCCTCCTCATATACCATGTAACCAAGCATACCATCAATAAAGAGCACCAAAAACGAGTCTAAGAAAGGATTAGAGATCAGGTTCTTGAGTCCTACGATCAATGATGGTGATTTTGTCACACTAAAGTACAACACCAAGTACTTGTAGTAACCATAGATACATATTAATGTCGTCATCAGTATATCCTCACCTCATACTTAGGGATGATGATAGCATGATCTGAGATCAACCTTTGAGAAACATCATGCCCCTCTAAACTGATAAAAGAGGCCCTTAATCCTCTTTAGTGTATACTTATTCTTCATAGTCACAATGTTTAAGCCCAGGTAGTCCACAGACAACCTCAAGCTCTTGTTTACCATCTTCAATAACAAATCTATGGCTACCTAGGGTGAATAATTGGGTCTCACAAATCTTATAATATATAATTCCTCCAAATATACTTTCATCTCGTGATGCTCGGTGAGAGCAATATGATATTATGGAACATATATCATTTTCATCTTGGGGTGTAGATCAATGAATATTTCTATCTCTTCATAGGGAGGTAATCCTGAAACATCCTAAGGGGTGACATCCTTTACTCCTCCACCACTTTAGAAAATTGGAAACTCCCAAACTCCACTACACCAAGGGTCATACTAGATAAATGACGAGTAATCAGATATACCCTCCTATGAATGAGTCCATACGACAATTATTGGGATTCCTTTTCATCAGTGAAGGAAAAATTGGTTGCATATTTGCAGACACACCACACCCTCACCTACAACAGTAAATATGAGAATGAAATATGGATAGTCAGTCCACACGAAAAAATAAAATTGTAAGAACTCAATAATTCTACCAATAGATTATAATAGAAATTACCACCACCACAAGTCAAGGCACATAGTCTAATCTAATTTTTGATAATTGAATCATCTCTAGTTGGAGTCTACAAGAGAATGGGTAAAGCCAAGGGCTCAATGGGAATATTTGGGACTCAAGAAAGAAACATGGAATGAATGGAATGAAGAGATCATGTGTATTTCAGAACTTCTTCTAATATAGAAAAGATATATATCATAACTAAAATCATTCCTAAAGCCTCTTGGTCATATGGGTTGACCTATTGCACCAATCCCCCCTATCCTCTAGCTCCTTGAGCCCAATGTTGACCACATGGGGGTTTTTGGTGGTAATAAGGAAAAACATTTACCACCTCCTACTTCTCTCCTATATCCCCTTTACACATTTCCACCCTACAAACCTACATGAAATAGACATTGCCTCTAACTAGGTGGCATGTACCTGGTATCTCTATCAGTTATTTGGTAGTTCAAACAATGTCGAGAAAGAAGTATCCTTATATCACTTATGTAACATTGCGTCTCCCTAGCCTAGGTCGATCAACCCAATAAGAACTGAACTTCCAATACTATATACTAGGACCACCTCCTGAAACATATTACATGCAAGGGTCCCTAGGGATGACGTCGTATCACTATTGATGATGTATTTCCTCTGATTTTCTCACTACATACAACTACTGGCTGTAACTGCTCATCCATGAAACACTGAAGCACCAAACCATTCCCTTGAACACCAGTATAGGTAGGAATGAATAAAGGGATAAAACTGGATTGGATGTCTCTATGTATACCTTACTCAAATTCTTGATCCCTAAAGAAAATATCTCGAACCATATCCATCGAGTAACAAAAAATGTTGATAAACCTCAATGAATACATATCAACTATTGTACTACCCTATTGGAGGTGAAAAATATCTTCTATAGACACATCCCTCAATGTAAAAAGATTTAACTCCTCTCTAATGTGATGCTCAAACTCAATCCATGCAAGAGTCACCTCATTATAAGACTGGGTAGCTAAACCCCACCATAGCCCCTTTGAGCCCAGAAGAATGATTCCTACCAGGACTACCATATGACCCGTTAGTGTCTTAAGTAGATTGAAAAATCTATTCATCTCCTCAAGCCATTAATTATCCTCTTACGAATTGAGATGTCCTTGTAACCAGATGGTTCTCAATCTTTGATTCTCGTGAAGCTCACTCATCCTGCACACCTCATCTGCCAGTATTGTGGGTACCACATGCTTCTCTATTGGTGTTATGGCTGGTGTACCACCTAGAGACAACATATCAAGAACCAATCATTATATCGACACCTCATCACTGAGGGGATTTCCCTCATGGACATCAAGATGAATCATTGCCAGTATACGTTGTAGAGGAATCCTAAAATTAAACAATATGTACCATTGTTAATGAGTATATCGATAGAGATTACTCAAGAAGGAAATGGAACCACATTCCCTACCTATATGATTCATTTAACATTTTTTCCTTGAAACCAATGTTCTCATATATCGACTTGAAAAGAAGGTGATCAGAGTCTTGGTTTATGGATATATTGGTCGCTGCACTAGCACTAGTGTCACTGGCCTGAAATCCAAACTCAAAACACTTAACACTATTTCCCCAAACCAATATCATAGGATCTTAGTCTTAAATTAGACCTGACCAATCTAGTACCACTCATTCACATCCCATTATATAAATTCCCATGTCGTGACTCCCCATTCTGCCTCCAATAGGCTAGGGGATAACACCAAGCATAGAGAAGGGATATCACTAACATGGGAGTCCTAATACTATGTACATATACATATGCACACATTTCAAAGAATATAAAACATTTAAAAGAAAAAAAATAAGTGAACAACCATGCATGCATACATTTAAATCCCACAACTAGAGTATGACATGAATTAAAGGAAAGTAAACAAATACAAATAAAATCCAATAAAATTTTTTTGTAACACAAGTCCAAACTCAAAGTTAAGGGACTACTATATGAAGCCGTGGGAACACACCTCATTTTTTCTAGTCTCACTAAGAACCTTCTAGTCAATGTATGTTTAGTACTCTTTTAGAAGACCAATCATATACACAAGACATGACATGTGCGGGAAAATACTGTCCAAGGGTGAGTATAACAATACTCAGTAGGACACCCTGAAACCACAAATCATACTAAAAAAGAAATATATTCATATCTACATAGGTATATGTCTAAATCACATATAACAATAATACCCAAATATATTCAAGAAATACACACAATCTATAGATAAGTCCCAACCATAGTATATCAGACCTAGGATTCCAGCTCAAGGATTTTACTAAGAACTCATTCTGGAGAACACACTTCTGATCATGATAACACAGATAATGTCCATCTCTAAGGTGTTACTCATCAGGTATCATAATTAGAAGGAACACACTGAGGTATGAAAATATATGGTACACAAATGAGGAACAATCCCATGGCCAGGGGGTGATACAAACTAATTCAATTAGGATTAGCCCGCTAAGTACAGTATCAACCCCTATATACCATTGGACATAAATATACCAACAACCCTACGTACAACACCATGATGAATAGTGTGTCTCATTTAGTGCCTCATGGAGGGATTAAAACAACTCTCTCTAAGATTTCCTACTGAAGGGAACACTGTCATATGAGTAGTAAATGATTCCATACCAACCTTCGGGGAAAGGATTTGGGAAATAAACCTTACAAAACAAGTCTATGTTACCGAGGAAAGGAATATCAAGACATTTATAATGGAGTTCACGGAGTATAGAATGGATTTCATGCTGTGCCCCTTGACCCTAAGTCTTGCCCATGTAAAGGGACCATTTCATCAAACTACTTCCATATAGAGGATTACATATTGCGTAGTCTTCCTTTTTTACACTGCCTGTGCAATAGAACACGTGTCAACATATGAACTCAACCAATATTTAACTGTGTACCATGAGGGTACATGCTGATTTCACCCAAGGGGGACTACATGTTGTGTGATAGGGGTAAAATGCCCTGTGATAATTACCTCCAACCTGGAACCCTATCCATCACTTAGGGGGACACACAAGCTATGTAATCTCAGATTGAATGTCGGGTGGATCAAGATTTTCTATAATTCAAGATATATTATCCATGCTAATCCTAAATACTCTAAACATCGATCTGATTATCCTTTCACCACATGATTGAAAATCCCAACTGGTCCATGCCTCACCGTCAATGAGGACACATTCCACCATCATATCTACTTGGAAAATATATTAAATCATCATTCTTATTATTTTACCAAAGAACTCGAGATTTGGTATTCTACATCATCCAAATCACTCTCTCTCTATTATCACGCCTCAATCATGCAATTCTGATCCCATAACTATGTTATTGGATTGTTGTGACAAGAAATGTGTGTGAAATGATCAATAGATTAGGATAATCGAGTCATGGGCCAAATGAAGAACGCCCATGATGAAGGTTGAATTGGGGGGGGGGGGGGTGATAAAAGAACATGAATATATTAGAGGAATGAGACTATATCAATGTTTTTGTAGTTTTATATTCATCATAGTTAGATTTTCAACAAAAATAATCAAATCAAAAATAAGATATCTCATCAAAACCCCTTCAAAGAAATAGGTCCCGCATAACTATCGAACTAGGGATCAATATATTTTTTGATTGATTCACATTCGTTGTAGAAATATAGAACATGGAAGAATTACAAATAAAAAACACTCACCCAACCTCTATTTATTTGAATTTTTGATGAATAATAGAGCTACACAATGATCATTGGTGAGATCCTTTGAATCTATTATGCATTGATTGTCGATCCATGATTTGGTATTCTTTTTCCATAGAGATTCTACAATGATTTCTCAAAAGAATCTACAAAGGATATTGGGTTTTAAAGCACACCCTAAGGTTTCTATATAATAATCTATTTAAGGACACATTAATTACTGCTCTGAAAAAATGGAATAAAATAAATTATTTTAATTATATTATTTATTTTTATGCCCTTCATGACTTTTCTATTAACAAATAGTGTTGACTAATGTTAAGTAGAATCATGGGTAAAATCACATTCTAAACACAATGGTTCCCCTATATTTCTGATTTGGGTACCCATTTAGATGTTAATTGAATTTTTCCAGAAAACTACGTGCACCTGAATTTTTAATACATTTAAAAAATTTAAAACATTTATTCAGGGAACACAAGGCCTTAAAATCACACATCCTTTAAACAACTATTCTCAAAAATATCGCATACAATATCCACAAATAATACATGAAATTTCCAATTCATTATACATCATTCAAATGTTTTAGACTATAATATTTCAGAAGAGTTATAAGGATAACCATTTTTAGAGTTGTTTAAATTAAACATCAGATTAGTTTTTATAGATTAAATTATTATCTTATCATATGAAGATTTATGAATGTATGATAACATGTGCTAAATTTTTTAATTTTATAAAGTTAGATAGACGGAGACACAATTCTATTTATGGATCTCATGATAAAATATTTCTTTAGGGATGATAAATTCAAGTTCATTTTTGGGAATAGGAGATGATGTGGAAATTGATCAAGGCACAATAAGGTGTATAGTTTTCCTAAAATCATCTAAGTATATGTTTTCATGAAATTTATTCTAAATTAGAAAAAGGGAAGTGAAATAAAATTTTGGCCTATTATCATCATTTTTTATGATATTAATGACTTCTTTCACGCTTCTTTAATATATGGATTTGCGATTGTCAAATTTCTCTAGATCACCCACATTCTTGTGATCAGTGATCTTTATCAATCGCTATGATTATTTATTCATTTTGTACATGCCCAAATATTCACATAAGTTCTTCTACATGGAATCATAGTTTTTATTTATTTTGGGTAACTAAAATTATTCTACTTTTCCTCTTGAAAATGATGTTTCAGAATTCATTTTTACGATGTGGGTTTCAACGAAAGGAACATTCATGTGCAACAACGTTGATAACCCAGATAGATTTTGCTGGGGAAATTAATTTTAAGGGTCTAGAATGTAACATACAGATATTTTTTGAAATATATTTTTTGAATTATTTTAATTTTTTTATATTTTTCATTTAACACCATTTTGAATTTACTTTTTGTTATATAAAAAACATTGTGTCTGGATTGTGTTTTACACAACACCAAGTTGACATTTCACTACATGAAACCATTAGACTATCTTGTGGTAAATGAAATATTATGCATGTCTTTTATTCCACACAACGTAATTTTCTTTTAATATATTTCATTACATGTGAGGTAGAGTTTTACAGAAAAAAGTATATTATTAAAATTGTATTATCTAATATAATATGAAATGAACTAGCCATTAAATTAGTCTTTATGAATACTGTTAACTAAATTATGTAAATATAAGGTTTATAATATGAAATCATTTGTTTGAATATAATTATAAATAATAATTTATACCAATTAACTATAAAGGAAATAGTTTTATTTGTTTTTTCATATTATTTTTTTATATTAATAGCATAGATTAAATAAAATTAGTGAATGATATTATTGAAGTATATATATTTTATATTAAATAAAATATTCTGGATACTCATACAATAGATTTTATAGGTAAAATATAACAAAAAAACCAATTTAACACCTATAAAACCTATATTTTCTAAAGGGTAATTTTACTCCATATTAATGGAGAACCCATTTAAAAATATATTTTATCTTCTAGAAAAAAGTTATATAAAAAATGATCTTATTATTTGAAATTGGGATAACAAAATTTACTTTTTTTGAATTTTTGGTATTTTTATGACAAGTTTAATGTTTTGATTTATAATGAAAGTAGTGAATTTTAATTGAAAAAAACTTTTTCATCAAAATAATTTTTATTATTTAATTATATATTTTATTTTTTAAAATTATAAATTATAAAATATTTATCATTTAATCTAATTTAGGTCATCTGAATAAATGTTAATTTGAATTTGGATATAATAACTTGTCAATCTTTTGGATGTTTTCAATTTTAAAAAATATTTTATCGTATCATCAAGGGGATTAATTTTAAATTCATTATATAAATTTAAATGTTTGAATAATTAAAATTGGAATTAATATTTATAGTAATAGTTTTCAAATTTATTAAAAATTTCCCTTTTATTTTTGGACAATATGTATTGTAACATTAGTAATTTTTCATACCATAGTTAAGGGAAAATCCGATAATTAAGGGTAACAAAGATATAATAAATATTATAAAAATAACCAAACACAAGAACAAAAGATATTATATGAAGATTATTATACCCTTAACACATAAGGATCATATGTGAATAATTTATCTGACACATTTCGGTGAAAATAACCTAAATATTATTAAACTTAGAGGGAGTGAAAAAATGACACTCATGATTTTAATATGTATAATATTTTTATTAAAAAGACAAATAGAATATATTCTCCACTATATATATTATTATAAAAAATTATATTTTTATCTACATCAAAAAAAATAATTTTAAAATTTTAGTAAACAAATAATTATCATAAATAATTACAAAATAATGATGTAGAATTTACTCAATTAATGAAACAATCAATTAAATGATATTATAAATATAAAAGGATATATAATTTGACACAATTAAGGTGATAAATTAATTATATGGGTTAACATGACATGTTAGGGGTGGTTTATATGAATTTTTTCATAGTTATATTTGTGTATGTATTTTCTAAAGTCAATGTTCTTAATACTGTGAAAATTGACACTTATAAAACATCATTAAAATAATATTTTATTGAATTATTTAAAAATGAAAAAGTCAGTAAATAAGGAAAATGGGATGATATATGGTATAACATATCCTAAATATACCATTTATTAAACAATTTAAACATGTTATGTAAAAATTACATTTTCATAACATTAAAAACATTGTTATCTTAGTTAAAATTAATATAGATTAACTAATGGTTAATAAAAATGGTAAAGTTTAAATTTACATTAAAACCTATCTAAAATTTATTTTTTGTGTATACTAAAACCTTATAATTTCTTATATTAGAATAAATTGAATTTTTGTGGTATATTTATGGGGATTTATTTTTGTATAAATTAATCTTTTGACAAATTCTGAAAGTGCCTCTCCCCCCTCTTGTGAAAGGGAACCTCTCATTATCTTATTTCACACATAAAAACATTTTTGAATTAGAAAAAATCTATCTAAATATCATCCCAAATTCACTTACTCAATCCTATAATCCTTCATTTTAGAAGAAAGGAAATAAAAATACTCTTTTGGTGCAAATAAAAAGAAGATACCCAAAGGAGAGGTAACATTCGTCAACAAATTTTTTTAAATTATTTCTTCCCTAATGTGATTAATTATTCACCTTTATTTCACATGGATGGTAATAAGTATGAAATTTATAAATATATATTTTATATATAAAATAGAAATGATTTTGTATAGATTATATATAATATTTTTTTCTTTATTTTAAATCGAAGAAAAAATGAACACAGCGCTGATGCATATGTATGGCCTATCGTCTCTATGAAAGCTGTATTTTATTTTATCTCTCTATATTTTTTTGAATCACTATGAGTACATATATAATGGTTATATATATGGTATTTTTATACTTTTTATTATTATTGAGATAAAATAATTATGATCTGAGTATGAGGACCATGAATAATAAGTCAAAACATGAATGAGAAACGAATTAGTTATTACATGAAACATAACCTAAAATTGGAATTTTTAATAAGAGGGAAATATAAAGATATATATAAGTATTATATGGTATTATATATATGAATATGGTTCATTAATATATTTATAATAATAATTTATTTTTTATACATGAGGTTTTCATGAGTACGATGGGAGTTAATACATAAGGTTAGAGAATTTCATCTCAACTTTTATTTTCGAGAGATACAAGCCATATTCACCACTAGATTCATTTTTGTGGTGTATATACTAACCTCTGAATTATTGTATCATGAATTTACTTTACCTAATGATATTAAAATATTTAATTGATGTCATTATTTAATAGGGTTCATAATTCTAAAGTTACTCTATTAGTAAGGGATTTCCATCTCACTTTTATTTTCTGTGAGAGATAAGCCCTGTTCACAACCTATTTATTATATTTGGTGTATATACATCACATGAATGTATTTTATAAGTATTATCCTGAATATTATGGTATTTAAATATAAATATAATTTTATATCTTTCATGGGGCATGTGATTTGAATGATTAAAAAGTAGAAAGGGGATTTCTTGTGTCACTTTTATTTTTGTGAGACATATGCCATATTCAACACACATTTCTTTTATGTGGTGTATATAATTCCAATAACATTATTATATTATTATTATAATAATATTTATGGGTATTTAAAAACCCATTTTATGATCTCACTTTCATAGGTTTTATGGATAAAAGATACCAAATCAGTAAGCTAATTTTATCTCGTTTGGCCTTCTTTGAGACACATGTTATGTTATGCACCTATATTTTTTGATGAGGAGTATATAATAATCTTTTTCATGTTTTATCATGGATATAAATTTTCTCAGGATATCAAAAGTTTCATGAAATTTTATTCTCTCTTCATTCAGATATCCATGTTTCTTCAATATAATTGTTTCTAAAAATGTTTTGAAAGTGTTTTAAATAATCTATTGTGAATTTTTAATGAAAAATGTTTTTAGTGATGATTAAAATGAGTTTCAATGATTAATTATAATTTTAATGTAATTATCAGTTAAAAATTTTAGCTAAATATTTTATTATTTAAATTTCAACATTTAATGTAGAAATGATATTTTTCTCAAGAATTAGTTCAAATGTTCTTTAAAACCCATTTTAAATAAACGAATGAATAATTGAATTTCACTTATGTTTTATTGAAGTTAATATTAAATTATTATATTATTTTTTCATTCTATGAATAGTTAATGTTTATGATGTATTGATAATTATGAAACCTATTTCTTTTCCATGAGTCTTATTATGATTAAATGATGCTTATGAAACTCATTTCATTCCATGGGTTCTCATATGATTCATGATTTATGTTCTTATGGAACATATATGTATGGTTTTCATTGTATGATGGGTGGGACCTATATCACCGTCCAATTAATTGGGAAATGATTTATGTCTCATGAGATAATGATGAGAAGAAATTATATGGGTTTTATCCACTATGAGAATAAGGGATAATCCGATACACTATGGGAAGATGGGGAAACAATTCAATTATAAGGAATTGAATGTGAATTGGGATGGTGGTGTGTCCTGCCCAGTATCTGTAGTCCAAATGTAATGTCCTAATATGTTATATCAATTTTATTTACTTATAGAGAATGATATTACATGTTGATGTGTATACTGTAGTTCCATGTCTTACTCTAATGTTATGATTTCATGGATTATAATTTTGATTCCATTAT
The DNA here is from genome assembly GCA_963277665.1 of Viscum album. Classification (NCBI taxonomy): domain Eukaryota; kingdom Viridiplantae; phylum Streptophyta; class Magnoliopsida; order Santalales; family Viscaceae; genus Viscum; species Viscum album. The sequence continues at coordinate 1,241,220,413 of OY728126.1, read as the reverse complement.
GATTGATTTCTTATGAATTGAAAACATTTAATCCATGATTTATGTTTGGGATTTTTGATATGTAGGGTATGATATTCTCATGTTATGATCACATTAGCATAACCCTATCCCCATGTTTATACTTACATGTATCCCTTTTTCACCCTTGTTGAACATCAAGGCTCATCCATTTGTATGTTTCCTTCACTAGGTTATGATGATATGTATGATATTTTATTTGTATAAGAATATTTCTAGCCATAAAAAATTGTGTTAGATAATATAGATCACTTATGTACATGTAGTTACATTTACATGTTTCCAAAGGAGCTACACTAGCACATTCTTTGGACATCTGTTCGTGCATTGCATTATGTATTCCTCAAAAGTGATGTAATGTTAATTTTTGAAAATAGAGGGAAGTTATATGTCTGGATAGGTGTACAGTCATAGGTCCACCCATGTTTTATTTAATGGGGTTAATGTTGATACTGGACCAACCATTTTAGGTTAATTAATCCTAGATGCGTATGTTCCACATCTACATCAAGTTTCCATTTTCCAAATTGGGTTGTAATTTTTCAAAACCCTCACCCTCTATACATCATATAAAGGATAATATAGTTTATGGATGTGATAGTGTTTGAGCATTATAGAATCATATGAATGTATTATAAAGAATGTGAATTTTGATACATCATTAAAAATATAACAAATAATATATAAACATAAATCCTAATATTTTTTCTCATTGAGAAGAAACACAATTTTAAATATATTAAAAATAAATGATGTGAAGAGGTTACAAACCCATTCTTTGACAGAATAACGAAGTTGGAAAAAGATATTACAAGGGGTAATAAGTAAAATCCCATTAAAATTACTTAAAAAATATGGGAATTATTTTCAGTAAAATCAATTTATTAAATTAAAAATATGTTTGAATGAAAGTTAAAAAAATAAATATAGTTTGAAAGTAAATAGAAGTATTATAAACTCTTACATGTTCTATGGTTCATAGATTAGAGTTGAACTTTTCAGCCAAAAGAAATTATAAATATTATAGTTAGATCAATAGAATTGACTCTTTGAGAGTTATATGAATATAAAATTTTAATTTTAGTGTGTGATAATGAGAAGAGTGGGTGGGTATTTATTTGCAATGAGGGGAGTATTTTAACGTTAAAATATTGATTATTTTCATTTTTAAGTCATTCCCTTTTGGATGGAATTTATTTCATCAAATTTATTTCATAATTAATAGTGAAATTATTAGAAAAGGTCATGAAATTCAACCATAACCTATTAAGATGTGAATTATTTTGGTATTTTAGGCACGTTTTCTTTTTTATCATATCACTTTATTTTTTATTTACATGGGAGTTCATTTTTAAACCATGATATCACTTTTAGGAATAGAAAATAATTTTCAATTTTTACATGATTTGGGAAATTTTCTTAAATATATTAAATCAATTTTAATCTATAAAATATATAATTTTGATTAAAATTTATTCCAAAATAAAAAATGTATAATGAATTTAATAATTTAGGGAAAAATATAACTTATGTTCCAAAATGGAAAAAATAGGTTTATATATTTAATTTAATATTTTTAATTATGGTATGCTAATCCATAAATTTACTTAGGATAAAATAGATGGACTTTTAAATTTTTAGGTTAGGATTATATATTTAATAGGTTGTAAATGATATACTATTGTATTAGCAATTCATTTCCAATATTCACCCAAAATAAAATTCTTTCTAAAAATTACAAAAAGTATCCATAATTTTTTTAGATACGATGGTTCAAAAATGTCAATTTTTTAAAATAATTTTATAAATTTAATCAATTTATTTTTCATTTAAGGATAATTTTTTCCGAATATTCTATTTTTTAACAAGAAATAGTTTATTAGAGAGAAATTATTTCTTATGGGAAAAAAATATAATATTATAATTTATATACAAATATATAGTGTCTAAAAAATATATTTTTGAATAAAAATTTATTTTAAATATAAAATCTAAATGTTTTTTAAGAATAATATTTAAATTATACTCACATTGTGTAAAAAATTTGGTGTATCATATTAATAAATTTTCATTTATATATTTTTAGGTTAAAAATAACAATAACATACAGAGAAGTGAATGTGTTTTATACTATATCAAAAAATATTTCGAACAGATGTTTATTTAGATGGGATATTCCATTTATAAAATCTTAGTTAGAAAGAGGTAGGAAAAAAACATTACCCACAACATATCTCAATTATTATATCCTTATATCATACGATTTTAATATTGAATGTAAATCTAATAAGAACTATTGTAAAAAACTGTAGTTCTGAATGGGGAACTAATAAATACTAATGATGATAATAGATGTTGATGTAAATTTGAATCAATCCTAGTTGTTTAATGAATATGATAATGAATTTGGAGAACATGGAAAACTCATGGGATGAAGAGATAATACTTATAAAAACATTACGATGTAATTAATTTAGTAATATAAAATGTACCCCCCTTGAGCTTAATAGAATAATAATTTGATGGATTATAGTGTCTATGTTTATTCTCACTAAATAATTCATAAATTATATTTATTATATTTTTATTTTTACATTTAATATTTATTTTAGATATTTTACTGGTAATATATTAAAAAAATAATATATATTTTTAATGAAATAATAAAATAAAAAGAGATAGAATTTTAGAAAATGAAATCAATTTTAGTTCTTCAAATGTTCAAAAATTTATTATTTGAAATTAGTTTTTAAGAAGACAAAATTAAATATTGTTATTCTGAACACATATTATAAAAGTGGATACAATAAAAAATAATTTTTTAGAATAGTCATAATAATGGAACAAAATTAAAAAAAAACAATTCACACTGAAATAAATTCTAATGAAAATATAATGAATAATAGATAATAAAACATTTAAAAAAGTATATTTATAAAAAATAGATGATTTTTTCTTAAAATCAACTATAACTCATAACTAAGCCAATGGTATAAAAAATCAATTCAAAATCACTAAATTTATCATTTCCCCACATTTTTAATAAATTTATTTTTACATCATTAAGTTCATATATATTAATAAAATAATTATATAGGATATTTTGATGTTTAGTGTCTTATAAATAGTGAAAATAATACATGAAGTACAAAAACATTATTTAATCCCATTTTAAGACCTTTTTATTTCAATCATATTTCCCTTCACAACATATAATTTCATGGGAACATACATCAATAGAAAATGGTGAGTATAAATACTTTTATTGGAAAAAAAGTGGATATAGAATGTGAGTGATCATCAGGGGTTAATCATGTGTAATAAAAATAAAGAATGTTCATAAATCAAAAATGAACAATATATGATATTGGGTTGGGTTTTCATAAAATATGGTATGGGAAATCATGGGATAGTTTCGGCTTCGTAACTGGTGTACATAACAGTTCATAGGAGGGTTTAATATGAGAAGAATGTAGTATATCATTATTTATGATGATATGTATTAATGTTAACATTTAAAAACAAACTGACATGGATATATACAAGGATTATAACAAATGAAGTGATCAAATTGGATAATGGATGAAGACAATCACTTACATGGAAAAGTTGCAAGATAATGATACTACTAAGCTCCTTGAAACCATAATAGCTCTATAGAAAGGAATTAGAGAGAAAAATTGGGATTGAAATTATTCTAAAAGTTTTGGTAATTGGGAGAAATTTGTGAATTAGAGGGAATTTATAGAAAAAGAGTGGTAATTGTTTTTTAATTTTCCAAACACAGGCCTTGGATGCCTAATTAATAAAATATAGAAAAACTATTGAATTTAACGTGTGTTGGTTATAGTGGAAAACTAAAGAGGTAAGTGAATTGGGTCATAAATAATATTTATTTATTATATATATTTAAATATTAAATCCAAAAAATTAATAAATACCCATAGTTAATAAAATATTATTGTTATATGACATTATATGTCCAAAATTTGTCTAAGATGTTCGATCATAACACTATTAAAATAGATTTTAAAAGTCTATTAAATTTTAAAAATACATTTAATAAAATCAAACATAGTATATAAAACACAACTTTAATATAAATTTTAAATTAATGTTTTTAAAGTTTTTTTGAAAACATGTATTGATAGAGATTTTATTTGAAAATAGAATAACAAAATAATGAAAAAAACATAACTAGAATAAATAAGGGGTTTAGTCTCAAGACGAAACCAATTCCCCTCCACATGGTAATAAAAAATATCCAATAAGTTTATTATAAAATTTATTGATCCAAAAATTGGATATGTTTTGAAAAAAATAGTACATAAGTCTTTCTAGGGTTCTAAAATCCCCCGCCATAGTTTTACATGGGAGAAAGAAAAGATGATAAACACAGTAAAAAATTCCCCAAAATTAAAAATCACCCACAATAACATATGGGATCATAGATAAATAAATTTTAGATATTTTATTTCCCTCTCTAGTAAATAAATAGATCACTTATTGGATGATAAATATCATACAATGCCCACAACTCAAAATTAAATAAAACAATGTAGGAGAAAGTGGGGGAATTTGGTAGATTAGATTATGTTGTTCTATTATTCCACCAAAGATTCATCTATTACCATTGTTGTATGTCAATTTGAAATTAATTAATGAATATTTTATAATGATCTCAAATATGTCATCAAAAATATATTGAGAATTGATTATCACAGATGTTTGAAATATAGTACTGCTTTATTTTCTTTGATTTTGTTATACTTGATAACACCCATATATTATGTCTATATATTATGATGTTATATTATTTTATACATTTTAATTAAATTATTTTCTTCTTAGGTTATATAAATTAAGATCCTTCTTGGATAAATATCCATTAAGAAATGATGATGAAGATCCTTGTACATTTGTAAGATAAATATATTTATATAAATTATTTTGATTGAAATTTAATTTTGTTTATAAAAGCTTTTTGATTAATATAAATAAATCATAAAATAATACATAATTGTAAACACAATCATATTGTGTTTTCCAGGTCAGCAAAGATTGACACATCTATATATTTTGGTTTCTTTAAAAGGTTATATGGTCGATCACATTTTTTTGGTCATTCATTTTGTACATGTTGTCAATAACAATTAAGTATAGTCTATCACATTTCAAGTTAATTACATTATACTTGCATTCCATCATATTTTATTTTTGGTTAATCTCATACTTTTTCATGATTGAGATTACTGACCATTGGCTCTTCATTTGATTATAAAGTTAAACTTTTACTTCCTTGAGATTCTACAAGGTTCATTTCATTTAGCCGTATTGTCACAAATATTGATCATGTAGTCAATCCATTTTTTCCTTTAATCCAACCATTTATGATAAAAAATAAAATAACAGTTTGATAAGTTGTTTGGTCGATAAAATAAGGAATTCATTATACCATATTTGTTTACAATCATTCGATACCTATGAAAATTTTTAGTATATTGAAGTACATCATATTATTACTCAGTTAGTCTTATAGAAACTCATTCCCTTTTTCATGTTGTAACCTGGGTTTATTTGATGGTCATGAGGCTAATACTTATACTACGGTGTTGATTCTAGATGTATAGAAATATGAATTCCTTTACAAATAATGAACTAACATTCATAAAACAAAAAATAGACTAAGAATAACATAAAAATGATTTTGATTATTTAAATAAGGAATTTATAGACAAGGAAAACAATCTCACCCTTTATTATGTTCACAAATCATGGTAAAAATATCAATTCAATAATTAAGAATTAATAATCTTAGAATACAATCTTCTATGTCAACTAATTAATAATTATTATTTTTCAATTTCTATTTATAAAAATCACAATTTACATAATAAATAATGTATTCATCGAATTCAACCATTTTTTATTCAATATAATTTACTCTCCCATGGTGATTTTGAAAAATAATTTAGAAGGGTTTAAAGAGTGAAAAAATAGAATGAATAGAAATAAGAAAAAATAAGATATTTCTATATATATATATATATATATATATTTAAAAACACCCTCTCATATTGTAATCAGAATCTGAATCCTTAAGAATAGTAGGGTAATATCAATTTCCAATATTTGGTGGAGGAGGAGTAAGATGAGGAATAAATATATCTACAAAAATGATTAGTGGTTTAGAAACAGGAATGATATGACCAAGTTCCTAATAAAGGATTAAACTGAAGGTCCTGTTGGAGGTACATTTGATGTAGTCTATAGAATGGATGATGTTTCAAAGACCAGTGAAATAGTAGAGGTTTGGGACATTGAGGCTGATATAATAGGAAGACAAAGAGAGGGAGGTACTACCATTTGATAATTAGCATCATAAAATTATGGATTTGTGATTGGTGTGATGTCTACCACAAAATTGGTCCCATGTTCCATAATGTGGAGGAGATCATCGTTCTATTAAATGATTTGATTAAGTATATGAGTTAGTAAAAATAACTTCTATATAATGTATTAGAAATTAGATATCATTCTGGGAATCTTTAAATTTCTCTACAATAATATAAATTATGCCTTATGATCATCCTTGGTGTAAATGTTTCTTAGATATTACTTTTCCCACCATTTACTAAACATTTATATTTAGAAATATTAATAAATAAATATTTATTAAAATAATTATAATTCCCTATATGTGATAAATTATCTATATGATCTTAATTCATAAAATCCTTTATATTCTCAAAAAATTATCAATCTCTTTATGAAAAATTATTTGAATCACGTCCTCATCAATAGATGCTGAAAGTGTAAGAGGAGGAACTAATTTATAATTTGATGATTTGGATGAAATTTTCCGAACATAAATATATATTATATTCATGGTAATTACCATATATGATAGATTAGACTTCATGGTTCAAATTTAAATTCGATAACATTCCATTTCTCTTGAAAAAGATCTAATCTCTTGGTTCATATGATATATTTTTAGGAATATCGTAAGCTGAATATGTGAACAATTACCTCAGTATTTTTTTGCAGTATCCTATTATTTATCATAATTACTGGATAAGATGATACTCCATAATATATCCTTTAAAACCTTTAAAAGATCATTATTGAAAAAAATGAGATCTAAAAATGTTATTAATTGAGAAGGCATAGTTGAAGGTCCAACTTTATGATATAGAGAATATCTAGCTTGACCAGAACCTTCTTTAGGAATGATATCATATTGTGGATTAGAAGAATATTCATTGAACTCATAATGTGAAGGGACAATAATTGATCCATAATTATCATAATATATCCTATAGGGTCTCTCAATTTATCAAAGATAAATATCAATTTATTATTTAGATTATTTTATGGAAACCTCCTCTATATGGGGGGAAAGTATCATAATCACATTTTGTAAAATTATTCTCATGTACATCATTTGGATGAGGAGTAGCCAAAAACCATAAAAATTCATCATTTTATTCAGGACTTATTGAAAATTTTGTAACATCAGTAGAATGGATCAAAGGTATAATAATATTAGGTATAACAAATCTTTCATTTTCTCCCCTAACAAAAATAGATAGAATAGATTCATCTAGTTTTGGAGTGTTGTCATCAACGTCATCTTTCATTCCATATTTATAAGATTTATTATCCTTATTAATTTCATAATCTACCTTGTAATCACCATCGTCATCCATTCCATCTTTTTCTATATAAGGTATTTTGAAAACAATGTCAGTTGTTAGGGATTCATCCCTAGAAAGTTAGGTGTCAATGACAGGAGATCCCCTATCTCAACTATTGGTGGAATATATTCAATAATAGGATGCACATACTCTTAGATTTCACAAACTTTGAGAGTTGTTCCAAACAACATAGAGTATGAAACATTCTCACTGTGCCCAGTATATACATAATCTCTTATTGATTCTACTATCGAAGGTAATTATGGTTCATTTTCATCTATAAATTGAAATATATAATATTTCTGAACATTATGGGAACAAAATAATTCTTCTCACATTAGATCTTCTACTATAGGAACCTCATGAATATGAGTCCTTTCTAAAATTTTCCAAAATTTCTTCCAGATTAATCATCAAAATATACTATAGTTTCATTTTCTTTCTTCATCAAAATAATAACCATCCTCAATGGTTTCATCTCATTCCAAACCCGAATCATTACTTTCTCTTAGTCATGAAGGGTGCGAAATTGGGATAATTCACATAAATACTACCCTCATTAACATTCATATTCCATTTAAATGGAATCCATTTGATCATTATCCTTTTTAGGATGTTTGATTCAAAATAGAAACCACTAAGAAAAATTTTCATTAAATTTCTGAATGAACTATTTTTTTTTCAAATGGGAAAGAAATAAATTTAAGGCAATATAGGGTATTGATCCTTGAAGATAGTTTGTTCCACAGATCTAATTATTAAATAAATAAATATTATATGAATGTATTAGATCATTAGGTACAATAGAAAATTAATCATTATACCTTACAAAAATGAAAACTTATTTTTTAAGGGAAATAAAGCACAAAATGAACACCAATAAAATTGTACCCTATGCGCGAAGATCATTTTTAGTTTGTATTTTGTATGTTCTATTATCATTTAACTCTTCTAGAACATTCCTAGTCTCAAAAAGTATATGGTTCATAGGGTATGATATATGGTATTCCTCATCTTATCCAATATGTAAAACTCTTAGATTGTTAGATTAGAAGGTCGATGATAACTCACACTCATGATCATCTATAACCATTTTAATTGGATTTTTGTACTCTCTAGATCCATACATCATATTCGTAAAAAAATATCCTACCGAGAATTGATAGATGGGGTGTTTTTATATATATAAAAAACTTTTCTAGTTCAAATTAAAAATAGTTCCATATAGAAACAATTGACTAGTTCTAAACCATTCATCCTTAAAATCATTTCTTCTATTACATCATTATAAATAATGTGATGCTTAAATTTTTTTTAGTGTTTTATGATCATTCCCTTTTCACTCTTGGTTGATTTTTGAAGTGAATGTCTAAAAAATCTCTTCATATTTACTATATAGACTGAGAATCACAACTTAGAATATATGGATTCAAATAAGGGTTTTAGAATGAGGTTCTATTTTTATTTAGAAGGAGTATGATGATTCTTCTCTAATTTAACACTTCAATCATTTGTGAATTTGTATTTCATGATTTTATGGGAAAGAAGGATTATTTTTAATGTATTTATATTTCCTTATGATATACTAAAAATGAAATAACTAAATAGAATACTTAAATGAACAAAAAGTATTTTATGAAAAATTTAAATAAATACATACATAGTTCTAATTTTTCAAATAAATTTAATCATTATTAATCCATGTTTGATATAATTCATTCTCTCACTATTAAAAATAATTATAAAAATTTCACCAATATAATGTTCTATGATAGTGAATTATAGAGTGATATATCTTTTTTTATATTGATATCTAAAAAAGTGATATCATATAACAACATGTTTAGTTCTTGAATGTTATTCATGATTTATAAAAATTATTATCACAAATTTATTGTCACAATTTATAGAGAAATGTACAAATTTATATCTATATTACAATAATGTGTGTTTCAAATATAGAGTCTATTCACTACAACCTCCTATAGTTAAATACCTAGCTTTAGTAGTAGATAATGAAACAGAATTATATTCTTTATTATGCCACAAAATTAATTATTTTTCCAATGGGTGACATGTCCCCGATGTCATGTTCCTATATTACATAAAAAATAGTATTTGAATTACTAACTAAATAAAATTCATGTCCTTTAGGTTAAATGAATCTTAAGCTGTTTGTATTCATGGGTTACATAAAAATAATTTTCATAGATAGTAAATGAGATTATTTGGAATTTTATTGAAATCATGCACACATGAACACAATAATCATAATAAAAGGAAGGATATTAGTTATGTATTGTAAAATTCAAATCATTAAATTGTATGTGGTCTAAGAAACTAGTTTCCTAGTGTCATAAATATCTAACATATAACTTGAAATCTTGGTAGTATCACTACATTTAGTTTTATCAAAGCCAAAATGATTATAAAGATTGTTTTTTATACATGATTTGATTTAAATGATCTCCTTATCTGGTTTGAATGATTTAAAATACAATTGATTATTTTAACTCACCCATTAAACACATTTTGAATTAATTTATTATATGTTTTTCAAATTTCATACAGAAGGTGTTTTTGGAAGATCGAAAAATTATTTCACTAACATAGATTTATACTACTAAACCACATTTAGAAATTATTTTTTGTAAATACAGTTGGAAAATAAAAATAAAAAATAAAACCATTTTAAATAATAATTTTTTAACCTATCATAATTTCACAACCCCCTCCTACCAAAAATATCACATTAGATGGAGATAAATGTGACCCCTCTGTGTACCACCTCCAACCGGACCTAGGTTGGCGACTTGCACTGTGGGTATACAAATATCACAATATAAGAGAAATTAACCATGAAAAGAAATCCATATTAAAAGATTTAATGAATCAACCACAATCAAATTTAAGGCATATATATAAGAAAACCAAACCCAACCTACAGTGCATGTGAAAATAATCTGATATAGATAAAATGTATCCAAAGTAAATACCAAAAATAAAAACTAGAGCATAGAGCTAATAAACATCCAACAGTCTAGGATATTAATGTCTTGCATGGTCCAAAAAGTCTTCGTGGAATCCTAAAAATAGTTTTATATATGTTGGGTGATCATACATGTATACTCAGTTAGAAAAACAAGGTCTTTCATGCACATGTGAAAAGAGAGAACTAATTCACCAATGTGAATGTAGTAGAACTAAACATCACCAAAACTAGTATACTATGAACACCCCAATATTAACAAGGATCTATCACCAAATAACTCAACCATGTATATAATATAATATAAAGCACATCGAATATAGGGTACCACACATTGCTTTTCCACTAATTTTCCACTCTAAGACACCAACACCAGACTTCCAAGAACTCCAACCACTTCCAAATAACATCACAACATGTCGCATCCTATTGCATGAATTTGGGACATCACAAGTAAATTTGTTCCAGCCCACAAACACCTGATTGCTAACATATCATCACAACGAAACTGACAGCCACAATTCTGACATTATCCATCACAACCCAGCATGTCCTTGTATTCTCCAAGAAGAGGGATCAGGTAAGAGAAGGTATCCATCCATCCATCCTCCCACCAGGATGTTGGGAAATACACCCCTTGCATGACTATGCCTGTGTCAAAATATCGTGATTAATAATGGAGGTGTTCATATAGATATAATAGAATATATAAAGCAAATACATACAATGTTACAACACAATTGACCTATACAAAAGGTTCAAAAAGGAATAATAAAACTCACAAGAACCTTCACTTCCACTACTGATGCCAAAATAACCCCCATAAGAAACACAAAAGACCCAGTTCATCATTTACGTTTTAATCATCATTAATCCATTTTCTAGATTCTCTATTTAAAACCTGTTCCATTAAAACATTAACTTTTTCATAGCACACCAAAAGAAGTATAATATTTATTCATTAATAATGCTAAATTTTATTATTAACTTCACAATCCATTACTACCTAAGAAACAAATAAAAACATAAAACACAACATGAAGAACAAAACAAAAGCTGAAAAACCATAACCTGTTTCACATTCCATGAAAACCCCTCTACATAGCCATATCACAACACCCCATCATAGCCCTGCTGCATCACCACTCCATAACAACCATCACATCCCTATTGAAAAACTATATATCATCCTCTACCTCACACTTATAATATCACTTACAACAAAAACACATTTTTTTATATTAAAAAACCACCCCTATTTAATTTCAATTCATTAATTAAGGGTTTTATGAAAAATCAATTAGATCAGGGAGAATCTATTCCATTTACTGAATATATGTAATTATATGATTATTTATTATGAAACCAATTAATAAAAAAAATAGGGGATTAAAAAATATAGATGTTTTATAAAAATAAATCCATTAAAAAACAAAATTTTTATCAAGGAATTATGACCATCCAAACCTAATATCAAATCAAATAAAAACAAATCAATAAAAAGGCATAAGATAAAAATTTACATTAATTGGACCCATTAAATTTAATTTAAAGCAATTCAATATATTTATCAATCTATATTCAACTATGTTTACATGATATGAAAATAAGAAACACATCCCATATGATTCAAATAAGGAAAAACAAATGGAAAAACTAATTGGAAGAAGAAATCCTTTCACACCGTGTTGCTCTAAAACATGGGGAACACATACAAGATGGAACTACTTTAGAGTGGGGGGGGACTTGAAACAACTTCATCCACAGGATCTATAACTCTAAGGTAAGTGTTTTAAGGGAAATTAAATCCTTAAGTAATGAATAAAATACATCATCTTATGAAGAAACAAATTCGATATTAGTAGGGGATTAGATACGGGTTTAACTGACCATTAAATGAAGATCCCATCAATCTATGCAGTTAACAAATTTAAAAGGTATCATGAATTTTTTGAAATTGTGTTTATTGTTAATATCCTTTGAAATGACATTAAAATGATTATTTAAGTCATTTAAACACAATTTAATTATAAAATAAGTCAAAATGCAAAAAATTGCAATTTTTTTAGAAAATTGGAATCATTTTTCATGACTCACCACATGAATGACTCACTGGAAGAAATAAATAGCCACCAGAATTACTCTCCACCATAATGACTCACCACTATAATGACACACTACCAGAATAAGTCACCACTAGAAATGACTCACCACGATAATGATTGACTGCAAGAATGACTCACTATCCAAAATGACTAAGCACCCTAATGACTCACCAAAAGAATGTATAACTACTAGAAATGACTCACAACGAGAATGAATCAATGCCAGAATGTCTCACTGCTAGAAATTTATCACCACCATAATGACTCAATGACAGAATAAATCACTTCCCAAAATGACTCACCACCAGAATGAATCACTGTCATAATGACTCACCGCCAGAAATGACTCACCATGATAATGAATCAAAACCAAAATGACTTACTATAAGAATGACCCACCACTAGAATTACTCACTACTAGAAATGACTGACCCCAAGAAATGACCCACCACCAGAATGAATCATCATAAAAAATCAATAAATTTAGAAAGCTGTTGGAATGTATCACCATTGGAATGTATCACATGTCCTGAAACACCCCTTACCCCCTCCCAAACACCTCAATTATTATATTTTTGGTAAATTAATGCTCTAGATGTTTTGTTCCATTACACCAAATACATGTCAAACTATTCATTCCCATGCTAATTAAAAAAAAGCTAGAAAGAAGGAGAGAAAGGGTCCAAACCACCATCCCTCAAGATACATCTCAAGGATTTCATTACACCTGAAGCAGTACCATTGTCTAAACCTTATATACTAAAATCATAGAATAACTAAAAAAAATTATATCTAAGAACATAACAATCTGGGAATTCCATTATCGATGTTAAGATATTATCTGATGTGGGAGACATTGACTCGACCACAGTAGTTTAATCACATTGTAATAAAATACATCTTTATTAGGAATCATGTCATCACCTTTTCTCTTGTTAGAATATTATAACAAATCACGTAGCACACATCACATCATTGGGAAAATAAAATATTTCATAAAACAAAATGTTATGAATATAACATCATAATGAAAATAGAGATAGGAAAACTCAAAACTAGTTCATGTACTGGGATTGCGTATGTGTCTCACACTACCAAGTACTATCCTCTAGGTCACCATGTCTCCATAGCACATGAACTAGGTAAATGGTATATCCTAAAAACACCTTCTCTCTCAAGTATTAGATATGCACTAGATTCTCGATGAATTTAGCATCATCCTCAATATCCAACTCCCCCTTCAATTACATGGGAGTCATCATGAAGATACCTACAGTGTGGAGATATGTGGAAGACGTCATGGATCCAGTTTATTTGAGTCTGATGTTCAAGCTAGTGATCTACCTCGCCAACATGGACCAACACCTTAATGAGTCCAATAAATTGTGGATAGTGCTTACATACTTTTCCAAACCTCCAATGCCTATGTCGAGGGTAAACATTCAAGAACACATAGCCCCCAACCTCAAATGGGGACCTGCCAATGGAAGAGGGATATCTATTATTATAAGTATACTAGATTTGGGGATGGTTTTTCCCCATTATACACTGAAGTATAAGAAAAATACTCACAACATAACCTTTATTGTCTAGACAGTCTCTTCTTTCTTCCAATATGTCTGAGGGTGGGAAGGATTGATAAGGTGAAACTGGGGGACAAAATCATACTATAATCCCCTATAGACTAATAAGGTAAAACATGAATCTTTATCCACGAAAATGGACCTCATTACTCCATGTAGACGCACCACATCATCCAGATACCATTATGAAAACCATTCATTATTCCTTACTACTTGAATTTAATGAATTAATCTGATTTCATTTACTGATTTATAATAACCAAGATAGAATCACAACCTCACTGAATGCAAGGTAACCCTATGAATAACTCCATTGAGATTTCATACCATTTTCTCTAGGTAACATCCATTGGAAAACAAAAACCTCCATTGGCATAATGGTTGCGATTCGTATACTAGAATATTAGACATCAAGCCACAAACTCCACAACTAATTCGTTTAGGGACACTAAAATTGTGTCCTCAAGCCATGGTACATTTTGGAAACCCCTGTTTGTACCCCCAAAGGTGAGAAATAAAACTCATGAAAAACTACCTGGGGAATCACTACTAGAAAAAAACCTCCCATGAAACAACATCTAATTTGAACCATCCTCTGACCACCTGTTCGAGCATCACCAAGCCTAACCCGATAGAACAACATCTCTACATCAAAGTCTCTCCCATTGAGTCTCCTCCACCTACTATATTAGAGAAAAATAAACTGTCTTCTGAAATAAATATCATTAACCATCGTCCACCCATGAATACATGTCTAGGGATATAAACTCATAAATCACCCTCCAAGAAACCAAAGAATCTCAAACAAAATCTTTCTATGAATTTATACTCAAAGTATCACTCAAATAATTCCTCCTTTATGAGGTTTAGTAGATCTCAAAATAATAATCCTGGAGAAACTATATCCACCTGCAATACTAGAGATTAATATCATGTTGAGAAAATATATACCTAAAACTATTGTGATCTGTGAAGACCACAAAGCAGTCTCCAATGAGGTAATGTCATCACAACATCAGTGCAAAGACAACCACCACTATATCTAGATCATGGGATGCATAGTTTTATTCATGAGTCCATAATTTCCTAGACCTATAAGAGATCATTTCCTTTTTTTGCATCAGGATGCTCCCAATGCCTAGACTAGATGTGTCATATAAAACCTCAAACAACAGAAATGCATTTTGTAGCGAAATAATCTGAGCACAAGTCAACATTCCCTTTATTAAATTTAATTATACATATCACTGACCAGTCCATGCAATTTGTTGGTCCTTTTTGGTTTTTGTGGTCTGTGTGACCGCAACAAGAGATAAATCAAGCACAAACATACCTTAATAGCGTGTGATAAAAAAGAAGCTATGAAACACTTCTATATTCTTGGGTGCTTCCCAAGAAGAAACTAACACATACATTGATATGTCTACAACGACACCTTACCATGAAAAAACATGATCTTGGAAATTCATCTCTCCTATCCAAAACATGCACTTGGAAAACTTTACATAGAGATGGTGGTGACAATAGAACCTATAAAATATCTCTAATTTGTCTTTAATGATCCTCCTATAACCTTTAGTAGATATGTATGTCATCAATTAAGAGAATGAAAAACTGGTCTACGAACTTTAGAAACATGGGGTTCACAATACCCATGAACATGGATGGTGCATTCGTAAGACTGAATTTCATTTTTATGAACTCAAAGGGTCTATACATAAATATAATGGTAGTATTTTGGATGTCACCATCCTTCAACAATAATTTGTGGTATCCAGACCGTAGATCAATATTGGAGAACCATCTAGCTCCTCACAGCTAATTGAAATGATCATTGATCCTTGGAAGTGGATACCGATTCATGATCGTCACTCGGTTCAACCTTTAGTAGTATACACACAACCTTATACTAACATTAGACTTCTTTGAAAATAGCCCTGGGGAACCCTATGGGGACACTCTAGGATAGATGAACCATTTTACATCAGATCATCCATATGAACCCTCAATTCTCAAAACACAAAAGGCGTTATTTGAAGGGTATCTGTTGAAATTTGAGAAGCACCAGGATGTAAGTATATCCAAAACTAAATGTCGCATCAAGGGGTAGTGTAAAAACCTCATCAAGGAAGACATCTATGAATTTCCTAATAACCTTGGGAGCCTCCCCTATCCCTGATTCTACTAATTGTGCTGAAACATAATCCTCTAACGAATTCTTGGGTTCCAAATACCGAATTGACACCTGCAAACCCATCTCACCAATGAAAAACACATGATAACCATCTACATCTGAAAACATGAATCCAATACAAAACCAGTAGATAAAATACTGAAAAAATACAACCTGTCGATTCCTATGATGAAATTTTATGGATGCATGTCAATTATTATAAGGATTACACAAGACTAATAATTACCCATCATTAGAGAACATCTCGGATAGACATCAAATAAGATTGTCTAGACTCCGACTGATATAGTGAACATGGTGTCATGGAAGGCCTATCTCCATCATGTCCTAGAGAATGGACTAAAGAGTATATAGATAAGCAGTGTGAAGCTGCTAAATCAAAAAAGGCACAAACAATGCTACATGAAAAACTAATTGAACATCGAATGATCTTTGTCCCCTCTAGTGGTGTTTCCACCACTACCTGCAACTTCCCAAGCCCAAATCTTCTTCCCCTATTCTGAAAGATTCCTCTAATACTATAGTTGGTTCGAGGTCCATGAGGATGAGGTTCATCCTAAGGTTCAGATATACCTTCCCCATCGTATTGGGATGGAGGATAAGCCTACTTCCCATGAAAGTGGAATGGCCTTACTAGTAACTGTGGTCGAGGCCAATGATGAATGTAAACACCTATAAAAATTTGGTCTCAAGGAGCCACTGGACACTTGTCACGATGATTCCCATTAACATAATTGATGAAACACACTATCCCAATGTCTGCAGAATGAGTAAAAAAGCTAGTGGCCTCATGTTTTAGAAAGGGATGCTAGTGAGGTTGACTGATAGCTAGTCAAAACCTCAAAGGCCCTTACACCTAAAACCTACCACTAATAAATCTAGCACTTAGGGAACCTTGATAGTTACCATATCATAGTAAGCCTCCTCCTAAGGGAATCATCTCCGTAACCACTTCCTTCTTTTGAACATCAAGATATGTTGGCAATGAAAATGGAGTAAATATTTTGTATATCAAAGGATAGACTACCGTGTCAAAATTCCACAAAAGGGACTCACCATCTGGGAAAATATTAGGGGAAATATTAGTAAGGTCGTTGAACAAAACCCCATGCTCCCATATATACATGCTTCCCTATTGAAAATAAAGTCGATCCTACCTCTTAAGATCCTTCATGGTTGATGAATGGAACTCCACACAGATCTCCTTCAAGAATTCATACCATGAAACATCTTCCATCTTCTACTCACTAGGGTACAATTTCAACCACTAACATGAAGCTCCTCGAATCTAAGTTATTTCTAAGGGGACCCAATACTCCATAAAAGTATAGATCATGATTAACATAATTCCATTATCCTCTAACAAGCCCTGTATCACCACATTAGAAATGCTTCCCTCATAAATTCCATAATCCCATCAGGGAATAGATTTCAACTTCCTCTTCCACTGATCATCATCCTCAACCGTATCAACCCTCCAATGATCAACTAGGGAAGCCTCCTAAACCTCCAATACCTAATGCACACAATGACGATGAACATGAGACATAATTGAAAGAGAAACAAGTATTTACTATTCTTTTAAGTAGGGAGTATTTTAGTATTATATACTTTAATTAATGTTAACCCATTTTATGAATTTCAACATTCCCTAAAATAACCCAATTCAAATAAGAACATAAGTCATTATATAGTATACAAATCTAAAAAGTATCTATGCTGCAAGCAGTACCATCCCACTTGGAATGTCAATATGCTCAGTGTCTGTGCCCTAGGTCATTGGGGGCCCAAAAATTCCATTTCTTAGATAGTATTTCTGGCCTATATAACACACCAATGTCAATTGAAACTATTTTCATACCAACCCATGAAATAATCCAAGCTCCTAATTCCATACTCTACAATATCTCTCATCTATCAAGTATGATACCACTATTTCATGACCCCCACCAATTAAGGATACCAAAACAAAGGGAGAGAGAGGATGACTTATAAGGACCACATCTAGTAGGACCTGGGTTGGTGACAAGCACCGATGGTATAAAAATCTCACAATACCGGAGGCATTTTCCTCTATAAGTAAATAAGATCGGGAGATTGAATAAATATACCACAATAAGCTCCATGGAATATATATAATAAAATCAAAAACCATCCCCCAATGCATGTGTCCATAATATGATATAGATTAAAAGTATCTGAGGTAAATACCCAAAATTAATATAAAAATATGAACACTACAACTGTCCAAAGGACTGTGCTATTAAAGTCATGAATAGTCTGTGAAGTCCTCCAGGAATCCTGGGAAAATGTTTATATATGTAGGGTGAGCATATATGTATAATCATTATGAAATATTATGTCTCTCATTTAGTTGTAAAAATAAAAAACTTGTGCACCCACGTGAATGTAGTAGAACTATACAACACTTAAACATGTATACTAATGAAAACCCCAACCTCACCAAGGAACTCTCACTATATAATGCAACAAAGTATATACAATAAAATAATTTAAATTTATGATAGGATACCACGAATCACTTTTCCACAAATTTTCCACTATTAGTCCCAATGTTCTATATCCATGCACTCCCATGCCATTCAAATAACATCAAAAACTATCTCATACCACATACACAGACACCCAGGACATTACCAACACATAAAATAATTCCACCACACTCCTGGTCATGGACATATCATCACAACATAAATGGATAGTGGCACTTTTGACATATGGCCATTACAACCCGCGTATGTCCTTCTAATCTCCTGCAAGTGGGAGAATGGAATATTGGGTAGCCATCCATCTATCCTCCTCCCGGTATGTTGGGAAAAGAACCATCACATGACTATGAAAGGGTATTTACATTGTAGTCAATAAAGGTGCAATTCATATTGAAATAATACAATATAAAGGGTAAATATATATATAGTTACAAAAAACAGGCCCCATCCTAAGGGTTCTACAAGGAAAAATAATATTTAGAGGAACCTCCACTTTTACTAATGAAGCTAAAAGAACAACTACACATAAAAAACACAATACACAATTCATATTTTAATTTTTAATCATCGGTAATCCATTTTAATAACTCTCTCTTTCCAACCCATTATATGAAAACATTCACTTTTTCTTAGCAAAAAAAATCACCATAATATTTAATCATTAAATATGCCAAATATTTTTATTCATTTCACAATCCTATAATAACTGGGAAACTAATCAAAATATAACAAATAATGAAAATCATAAAACAAAATCCCAACAAACACAACTAGTTCCACCACCCATCACATCCTCGCTACATAACCACATCACAACCCCCATCACAACCTTGATGTTCCACTTCACCATAACAACCATCACACCCCCACTACACAAACATATCTCATCCACTATCCCTACACACACTACATAACATACCACAACAGAACACGTTTTCATATTTAGAAAATGGAATCTCATTTAATTTCACATCATTAATTAAGGGTGTTATCGCCCAAGCCATTCAATCCAAGGGAATTCGTTCCATTAACTAGATATATGTGGTTAGCTAGTTAGTTAAGATGAAACCAAACAATCACAAAATATTATTGGTTTCTAAAAGAACATCACTGTAGAAAAGTAACTCCATCAATAGAAATAATGTTTATCATGTTATTACACCCATAAAAACATAATATCAAATCAAATCAAAACAAATCAATAAAGAGTTGGATGATAATAATTCACATTCTACTATCCCTTTAAATTAAATTTATACACATTCATTTCCTTTTTTATTCTGGATGCAATCATGTTCACACGAGATGAAAATAATAAACCCATCATGGGTGATATAAATAAGGATAAAAGAAGGAGGACCATACTTGGAAGTATAAAGCCTTTAACAACTAGCTACACAAAAGCATGGGGCACTCATATAGGATAGAACTTATTCGGGTGGGTGGCACACAAACCAACTGTAGACAATATTTTACAACTCCTAGTGAGGTATCTTTAGGTAAATTAAATCCTAAAGAAAAGAATGAATTCCATCCAATTTAGAAGGAATAGATCCAATATTAGTGTGGGATTGTATATAGTTTTAACTGAACATTAGAGGCGGATCCCATCAATCTATGTTGGTTACATATATTAATGTTATCATGACATTTTGTAAATTAAGGATATTATTAATATTTTTTGAAATGGAATTAAAAACCATATTTAAGGAATTTAATCCCATTTTCATCATAAAAGGCGTGAAAATGGGAATTCCATATTTTTTTGGAAAAAATGGATTCATTTTTCATGAATCACTACTAGAATGAATCACATCCAAAAATGAATCACCATCAGAATCAATCATATATATAACAAGTCACTAACAAAATGACTCACCACAAAAAATGACTTTTAAATAGAAATTAATCACCACAAAAATGACAGACCACAAGAATAACTAGCCACCAGAAATGATGCACTTCCAGAATGACTCATTCAAAGAATTAATCATAAACCTAAATGAGACACCACTAAAATTAATCACTACTAACATTCATCACTGCTAAAAATGTCTCATAAGAAGAATTAAACACCGCCATAATGACTAATTTTCAGAATTAATCACCACCTGAAATGGTTGATCCCCAAAATGAATCACCAACAGAATGAATCAATGATAAAATAACACATTGTTGGAAATGAATCACCACCAGAATGATGCACCTCCATAATGACTCACTACCAAAATAAATCACTCCTAGAAATGATTCACCGCCAGAAATTTCTCACTGCCAAAATGACTCACTGACATAATAAATCACAACAAGAATGTCTCATTTACCAAATGGCTAGCTGACAGAAATTTAAAAATTTGGAAAACTATTTGAAAGTATCACTGTTTTAATGACTCACATTTCACAAAACATCCCATACATCCCCTAGAACCATTAATTATCAGATTTTTGTAAACTAACTATCCATAAGGTTTGGGATATTTCACACACCAACCTCTAGGATCCTATTTTAAACCATTTAATATTTTATTAATTTAAATACATGATTTACAAAAAGAGGGTTTTGAAATCTAGGAGGTTGTTCAAAAAATACATCCTTAATAATATTTCGATTTAGTAATATACTTTAATGCTCAATTTTATATAATATTAATTTAGTATCTACAACATATAAAAGAAGTATTCTCTTGGTTTTACTCTTATCTACTAGTGCAATGGTTTCATGATTGACAATATATTCTTATTTACTGTATCCTTATGCAACCAATCTTAATATGTTTCCTATTATAGTTCATAATTCAATAAATTTTTTATATACACCCATTTAGTGATAATATTTAGGTTGTATTTGGGTTTTTATACTTGTTCTTAGAATCTATTCATTTCAAATTGGTTGTATTATATATTCATTTCCATTTCCCAGTTTTTATAATTGATTGATTCAATGATGTTCTTAGGTTGATGTAGTGATAATAAGACTTGACGTTAAAACTGATTTCTAAGAGAATATCTAGTCTAAGTTCTTCTATCTAGATCTCCAAATATACCATCTATGAGTTTTCCTCAGTGGTTGTGAATGGTTATAGTGAAATAACTATTTGAAACAATGTCTTCATCTACAGGTTCATGGAAGACAATTTTTGTAGTGGGTGATTCTTTTACAGGTTTGAAAAAACAATCACTAGGACAAGATGAGGAATTAATACTGAATTTTGAAAGACTAATTCAATGTTTCCAAAAGATCTATTAAGTTCATATGGATATATTTGGTCAAATATTACATGTTTAAATTCTTCCCCGAGTTTATTTATTTTATTTAATACCATACATGATTTTTCAGATGTAGAATAATCAAGAAAAGAAATACTTTATCACTTCGGGATGAAAATTATTTTGAATGTTGTTTGTGTTGAGTATAAATACTTTATAATTTTTTAAACCAATTAACATTAATTTTTCTCCCATTAGATAAATCATATAGGGTTTTTTTACATTTTATCTAACTAAAACTCTATTAATAATATAAAATGTTTTATTTATTATCTTGGACCAAAATATTTTAATGTCAAACTCATTTAGGATAGTCCAAAAATATCATGAAGATTCATATTATTTTTCTACAACATCATTCTATTGAAGAGTCCTATGAGAATAAAACATATGATTGTAGCCATGTTTTTAAAATTATGATTGGAAATATTTTTTTAAACTCACATCCATGATAACATCATAATATGTTAATGGTATATCAACTATGGTTTTATAACAAAATTCATATTTGAAAAAATTGTAACATGTTTAACTCTGGGGAGCTATAATAAATGCAAATTTTCTTCTAGAAAAGTCATCTACAAGAACATAAAAATCATTATTCCTATTTAATAAATAAAATCTACAAGGTCCACAAAATTCCATGTGACCAAAATCATGGTTTTGACGAGTTGAAACATTTTTATTTGGTTTGAAACTGATCTTATGTTGATTCCCTTTTTTGACATGGATTTCAAAAATTGTATATAGGGAATAATTATTTAAGATTACCCAGAACTAATCTTTTCCTAGTGGTATTTCTATGTGATTAAAGGGTGAAATAGACAAGCATCTTATATTAAATATATTATTTTTAAAAAAAACATAGAAGCTGTTTTTTAGAAAATAAAAAAATTTAATCAATAGAATACATATTGTCATTTTTAAAGGTATGAAAAAATAATGCTTTGTAAGAAAATTAAAATTTTAAAGAATTATATTCAAATTTAACATGGACTATACCAGTAAAAAACTATCATAAATTCTTAAGGTGTTAAAGTTATATCACTAATAGTATTATAAAAACCCATATTTGAAAAAATTGGAATTTTTTTACATTTTAGAGCTAGAATAAATAACTAGTTGCATCAAAAAATATACTCTACTAGAATATAAAATTTTTTCCTTCCCATTTATGAAATAAAATCTACAAGGTCCAAAAATTTCCATGTGTTCTAACTCTTAGTGTTTATTAGTTGAAACATTATTCGTTGGTTTGAAACAAATCTTATGTTTCTTCCCTTTTGATATTGTTTTGAATCAAGTTTTATTGGGAATTGTAGTTTAAGATGATCCTGAAGAAATTATTTCAAAGTTATATTTCATAGTGCTCAAATGTTTGGATGGTCAAAAATTGTATATTAAATCCGTGATTTTTTATTATAGAAACATAGAAAATATTTTTTTTAGAAAATAACTAAATTAAATCAATATCATAAACAATGTCATTTCATAAGTGAGTAAAAATTTAATCTTGATAACACTCATAAAATTTTCGAGGATTATATTCAAATTTAATAAGGTAATGATCATCAATTTTTTTTGAGATTATAAGTAGGTTATAATTTAATTCATTTATAAATTAGTTATTATAAATCAAAACAACTCTATAGTTAATGATTTGACCATTCTAATTATCTTTCCATTAGCATCGTCACTAAAAGTGACATATCCACCATAAAATTTAATAAGGTTTGTAATGCCGAGGAAGTCCATGGTATTTTTTCTAGAATATCCTCTCTATAGATATCAAAGATGTTTACTGGTTCTTGTCACGAATGATTATTACATCAATGTTATTCACTAAAGGAATTTGGTTTCCATATCATCTTGGGTCTAAATGTTTTTTGGATAAGAGGCTTAGGAACCCAAAGATGCCTAATTGGTTTTCTATAAAAAATAGTAGAATTTTATAAATGAAAAAAATATCTATTCAAGAAGAATATAAAGTCTTCATAAGCTTGGTATAACTAAAACTATGAACTAATTTATTCATATAAATATTTTTTAGTCTAGTCTTGTAACCAATTCCAGTGTTATACTTGGGTGTGGTTAGTTTTCTAGGCATCCTTGTATGGGTTTATCTATTTTTTTTGAATATTTATTTATCCATTTCTAGTTTTTAATTAGAAATATTATGTTAATTATATTCTTATATTAATTGGGAATTATTATATCTTTCTAGATAAAAAGTAGTATTAAAATTAGAATATAAAATAATACTACTTTCAACTTTTATATTTATCCCTGAACTAATAGATAATTTTATAAAGCATGTTATAATATTCAAATAGATACTCATTGCTCATATTTTCGTATTTTTTTCAATCCCCAAAAAATTTGAAACATGAATATCAGACACATAAGAATTTTCTTAGTACCTCATATGTTGTTTTTCATAAAACACATGTTTTCTCTATCTTTTTTATCTTTTAAGCTCATTTCTAAGTCACCTAAACTATGTTCAGAGGTTATCCATATAGATTTCAAAGAATTGTTATATAATTTTCTTTTTTCCTCATAGTTTTTCTTTTATTTAATATTGGAACAATTGACCTTGATGTTTCCATTTTTCAATTATAAAAGGTTATATCATTAGTGGAATAATCTTTTTCGACTCCTTCCCTTAGTTTCCTCTACATTCATAACTACCTCTATAATTTTATTTGATTTAGAATTGATTATTCCTATAGATGTTTTATAATCTTATAAATAACTAATCCATTTCATCGTCACTATCAACATGTGATTCATCACCACTAAAAAAGTCATCTTTCATCATTTCTTTTATCATAGAATCAGATGCCCTAAAGGCTATTTATTATTTATTTATTTAATAATAATATTATTTAATCACATTAAGTTAGTCACAGTACATAATAAAATTTACTATAATATGTTTTACTAGTAATTAAGTCTTGTCACATGATTATTTTAAAAAAACATAGGTTTCTCTCTGCCTATACGGTG
Organism: Viscum album; assembly: GCA_963277665.1. Classification (NCBI taxonomy): domain Eukaryota; kingdom Viridiplantae; phylum Streptophyta; class Magnoliopsida; order Santalales; family Viscaceae; genus Viscum; species Viscum album. Next base: position 1,241,195,038 of record OY728126.1, on the reverse strand, counting down.
GACATCTTAGATGATGCATCACTTGGACATTTTCTTTAATTTTTCCCCAACTCAGGAATAGTGATCACAATTTCATTAAATTTTAGATACTTATAAGAAATGAATTCATCAAATTTTATCTTGAATATAGCATATTTAAAAACATATTTATTAAAATTTATTTCATCAATTGTTGAAGCATATTCATGAGATATATTACTAATATAGGAATTTATAAATATATTAGAACAAGTAGATATTCTATTAAAAATTCATTTTACAAATTTTCATTATAATTAATTTTGTGTTTATAATTATATTCATAATATATTTATGTAGAATCAATCCATTAAGCAATAACATCTGTAGTTTTTTTTTCATATTGGTCCTAAAATATATTTCAAATAAAAAATACCATGCATTCTAAATGGATTTTAGTTTTGGTCTTCAATTAAGAATAGTTATTACGATTAATGTAATGAGTATAGTTAGTGGAATTTTTAGAAATATTATTATTTTCCATAAAAAATAAAATTTGATAAATAATAGAAATATTTTATCCCTAACAATACTATATCATAATAAAATAAAATTTTAAAATCCATTGATACCAAATATTGGTCATACTGGATATATCAAGAGGGTTGAATTGAGTTCCCAATTAATAATTTTGTTTAATTTTTTTTTAAATATTATATCCACCAATTAAAAAAAAATTAATATATAAAATAGTAGAGTTATATAATATGATTTGTTCAATAAAATTATTAGAATATAAATCACTATTATGTAAAAAAATAATTTTAAACAAATTTTTCTTTCGAAAATGTTTTTCTAAAATAAAACACAGTATATAGAAGAAAAATTGAATTTTACTCTGAATATAGTTTTTGAGAAATTAGTTTTTAAAATAGATATAGGTTCATATTATTTTTTAAAATAGTGTAACATAAGAAGGATAAAAACATTGCAGAAATAAACAAGGATTTATATCTTAAGGCGAGACATAAATCCATCCACATGGAAATAACCCACAGCCAAGAACTTTAGTTATAATTAATCTAATTCAAAACCTAGATCAGGTTTTACAAACAACGTCACAGATGGCTCATCATGCTAGAAAAATCATATTTAACTGCTCTACATGAGAGAAATAAAAAAACAATTACACACATACATTCTTGAAAAAATGATCTCCTCTATAGTTCTAAATGGTATTAAAGATAAGGAATTTAGAGAGAGATTCATTCACTATCCATTTCAAAACATGATATGGTTTTAAAAAATTAATAGTGTACATCCCATATAGTTCTAAATTATATAATCAATACTAAGATAATGAGATGTATTTGGGGTAGTGGAGTATTTTATTTAATTGTTTAGTAGAGGATTCTTCTCTTCTCATTTTCATCTATCAATTTTGAATAAATACATAAATATTTTATAATGTTCTTATGTGTGTTATAAATGTTTTGATGAGATAATAATGTCATAGATGTTTGAAAAATTATAATCGTTCTTTTTATTTTATTTTCATATACGCATGGAAACCTATATTTTCTATCTCTATATTAAAATCTAAATTATATTATACATTTACATCACATAATTTTCTTCTTTGATATTATTTAAGATTATCTTTCATTGAAAAACATCCATTTTCAATATCATGACAATGATCTGCATAATTTGACAAGAAACCAGGCATTAAGTAAATGTTTCCAAGAGGCATTTAATTCTGCACAAAAAATTGGTCGTATTAATATTTCAGAATAATAAAATAATATTAAACTGTCACATTAATGTTTCCTTGTCAGCACTTATATTCACTTATATACTTTGTGTTTCAGTTTACATGTTTCAAGGTTGATCACTTCTTCCTTTGTTTGATCACTATATATGTGTGGTTGATTAACTTGACTTATGGTTTGCCACCATTAAATATAGAAGATAACCATTGTTGATGATCCCACAATACGTTCAATAAATCACCTTGTATTTTTTAGTTGATCCCATTCTTTTTCAATTTTTAGACTACACACTGTTGTCAAATCATTTGACTATAAATTCAATCCTTTTGTTTATTGAAATTCATTATGGACCCTTTTATTTGGCCTTACTATTTAATTTATTTCTAAGGTGTTCAATCTAGTTTTCCTTGTGGTTAATCCAACAACATTAAATAAAAATAGATATGGTAAAATTGGCAGGGGTTTGTTCAGTCCACAATGGTGTGTAGCCGATCCACTTTGTTTAAGGATATTATATGCCTCTGAAAATTGATCATGGTAGTCAATTGAAGTGAATCATATGAAATGTAAGTTCCTCATATAGTTTCTCTAGTCTTTTTTCATATAGTCTCCATGGTTGATTAGATGGGCATGTGGTATATGCTTATACTATGCAGTCAATTCAAAAAAATTTAAATGTTCATTCTATTATAGATAATAAACCCACGTTCAAATTACAAATAATGGATTATAAATAACATACATATGATTTGTGATTATTAAAATAAGGAGTTGATGGAAAAAGAAAACACCATGGTTTCTACCTATGATAATCACCAATGAAGAGTTTATTATAATATCTTGTTAGTTTAAGAATAAAAAACAATAAAACAATGTCATTCATGAATTGAAAGTGGATCATGTTTATAAATAATAATTATTAAAATCATAACGTATCCATTAGGATTTCGTAGGTAATTTATAGTATAATAAAAAATAATATAATAACATTAAAATAATATTTTTTTTTAAATAAAACATTATTTTTGGATGAGAAAGCCCTTTATGAAATTTATTACAACACTTTTCTCTTATTATGAGTTCATAATACTTTTAGTATATTCATATCATATATAATTTTTATCCAAAAAATTAAATATATTGGAAAATTATAAAAAAATATCAAGCGGTCAATTTCAATGTAAAAATTTAAAAAATAATATTTATTTAATCATTTTTAAACAAAATAAACAAATTTATACTAGTTAAAAATCATTATTTATTAAAAAACAACATTTTTTTGCAATAATAAAGTTTCTTACCCAATTAAAAAATCACTAGTAAATTATAATATTATATTATCATATATGTGAAGGTAAAAATATTTTTATATGAAAATTTCATGAAGAAATATTTTATGTTAAAAATAAATTTAAATTATATATTTTATAAAAATATAATTATAATTTAATTACATCTAATAATCTATTTATCATATTCATCTTATATTTATGTTGAATTTGTCAAATAATAATGTAAATTTGATTAAAAAAATATCTACGTCAATTAAAAAAATAAAATCACATAATTATTATACAAATGTATAGATACATAACCTCTTACTACACTGACTTACACCCCATTGGTAAGGTGTGTGTTGGTGTTAATTTCACAGTGAGTCTAAAGTGATGAATTCATAGAGGTGATCTATTATAACATTAGCATCTCTATTATGTGGCTCAACTGAAGCCTCATTTATTGGATCTCTTCTTGGGATAGGATAATGGTGAATGCTAATGACACTCCCTCCCTCTAAATTTATGATAAATTGTTTTTATAAGTCATGATCCAAATAGATATGTGCATTATTTACCCCTTATATATCAATTATCACTCATCATTCCTATATATATAAAATAATTCCAAATGTCATATTGCGTAATGGTTATATTAACCAATGATTAGGTAATTGTTAGATCCTAACAGTCGTGTTTCCCATTGCTCAATATATGTGAGCTTTGTCATTATGATACATTATCATTCACTATGATTGTATTACATATCCCTTGATATCAAATATCATATTCCTACCTCTTATATTTCATATTAATTTTTTATGGAAGGAGATATCATAATTATAGAATTCATGACAATGGTGTTTTCATTTGTGTCTATATTTTTCATGTTCACTTTTTACCCTTTAATATTTCTAGTAGTAATAGTCAATACTAAATATTGACTTGTAATGAAATTTAAAATTCCAGCAATATTATTATATTAAAAACATAACAAAATAGTGTGTTTGAAAAACTATGTACTTCATTAATATTGAAATGAATTTTTAGGCCATAATATTCACTCTTAATTACGGAATTTTTCTACCAATGTTAGTGTCCTTACTTAAAATAAATGGGGCGTATAAAAACTTCATTGATTATTTAGGATATTAGGTTTATTTTTCAAAATTTTTATTCTTTGATAAAAATTTCACAAGTCATGTTGTCTTGTTTCTTAATACATGTTCTATTTCATCCGGAATCTAGATTGGTTCTTCTTTATAAGATTGGTCAGGTTCTAATTACAGACCATTTGTTTCTATTTTATGTGTTTTGTATTACATATAAATTATTAATATGTATATGTGGAATAAATCATGATCCTTAGTAGGATTTTGATGTAGTGATAACCCATAGTAAACAACTAAAAAATTCAAAAGAAACATAAATCGTTCTATGTACATCAGACTCAATTTCCCTTTATTTAAAAATATCATGATGGGTGATATTTATCGGAATACATGATCCCCAACATGAAATTATAATTTATTCCTTATATTTAATTAATAAATTTTTTTTTTCTATTTTTGGATTCCTTGATAAGTTTTTATATTAGTTGTATCTTCTAAATAGTGTCATCCACAATATCTGGTCCCTGTAGTTTGTATTCTCCAACTTCTTATCAACATGATAGAGTTCTACACCATTTTCAAGTGACTAATTCATATGGAAAAATTTGAATACATTAGTGACAACTGTTGTTAAATGAGGGTACAATAAATTTAATACATTTATCCGAACTCCCTATAAAATCATTTGATGTAGTATCCAAAATTTCCTTTAATTTTTGGATAGTCCTCTTAGACCACATATCAGTTTGAAGATGATATTTTGTGAAAGGATTCACATTGGTATTAAATTACTTTCAAAGGTACCTCTATAACATTTATGTAAATTAGGGATCATGGCATAAAATAATTGAAGGTGATTTCCCATAAAGTCGTACTTACTTTTTGATCATATTTATGATCAAGGTGCTCATGGGATAACTAACCTCAGATAGTTATTAATTGAGGATAATTTGTTTATATATCAATGATCAACCATATGGAATTGTTTTTGTTAATTTTCTTAGTAAGACTAGTGAAACAATGTATTTTGATGCATTACCAATTACATATAGGTTTGGGTAGTGGTTGAAAAACCCTTTTTTGTAGTTATTCCTATAAACATATATTCTAACATAAAAAAATATTTTAGTAAAATCAATAATCACTCATTTCATGTTATCCCATTAATAGTGATATAAAAAATCAATATACATTTTGGTTCTTGTTGGATGTATAGATAATGAAAATATATGTGATTCACATATAAAATATTTTTTTAACTCAGTAATAGATGTGAAAAAAACACGTTTAATAAACCTCAGAACTCTATCATGATAAACATTGAAATTAGGAAACATTCATTTTTTCATAACATATATGTTCTATTGTATCATTGGATTTTATATTTATTCTTTTTTGATGTTATATTATAATTATTTTTGTGATATAATATAATATATGATTGATTATGTCCCTTAACTTATGACTTATAAATTTTCATCAAGTCTTGGATCAATTGATCTCCTTCAATATTTGTTATTATAAACACTATGGTTCCATTCCCACTAAATACATTGGAAAAATTATTTATTTAATAGAAAAAAATGAATAGAAAAACCATAGTTCTTAAGAAGAAAAATCCATATCCTTGTTAATTTATTCAATTTCATTTGTGAGAATGTATACCTCTAAATCTTGCAGTCAGTGTATATATTACACTTATCTAGAGTATGTTAGATTATAAATATCATTAATTCAAGGAAAACTGTAGCTGACTCCAAATCATGGGTTTTATAATTTTATTAATGAGGCATCAACTTTCAAGATACCTAAGAAATATCATTTCAAATTATTACCAATAAACATCATGTGATATCCTATATTCATAACTATAAATGAGATATTCATCCCCATTTGAGGGTATATTTAACATGAGATCACTAACACACCACTTCTTTAGTTCATGAACAATCTATTCATACACCATTGTCCTGTTAAAATAAATCCCATATTATTTTTTATGGTAAAAAGTTTAAAAATAAATGAAAATATTTTCAACAATAATTTAATGTATCATTACCAAAAAAATAAACTTGAAATCTCAATTATTGTTGTTGGGTGTGGGCACTTCTCTATGACCATTGCCCTTTTCAGATTAATAGAGGATCATTTTTTGGCCATAGTGTGTCCCATGAATACTACTTGTTTTAACTAGAATTTAAATTATCTAAATTTTCAAAAAGGTACTATTTCTTTATATTTTTATGTATGATCTATATATTTTCATCTTACTCCTTTGGAACATGGGAATATATAAATATATCATCATTAGAAATGACCACAAATTTACCTAGCTAGTCCCTATATACTATATTCATCAAATCCATAAATATAGAAGGATCATTAATATAGAAAAATGTATTAGAATAAAATAATTCGGAATATTTCTTGTTTAGATGTTGGTCTCTATAATATATTCTATGGTCATATTCAATAACGATACCTTGATCAGTGTTAAATCCAAGAGATGAATTGAGACACAAGAAGTCGATCAAATAAATCATCAATTCTTGAAATAGTATATTTGTCATCAATATAATCTCATTAGGTTTTATATGATAAATTTATATCTACATTGATCCATCCTTCTTATTTAAAAATATATCATGTAATCCCCAAGGAAACACAATTTATTAAATAAAATACTTCTCCAAAATATCTTGATGTTTCTTCTTAATGTCGTCAAACTCCTCATATGTTATTCTATATGGTGTGTTTGATATTTTATTTCATCCAATTATTAGTTAAATTGAGCTATTCACCTCTATTTTTAAGTTTTTTAAAAATAATTCTTTAGAAAATACATAATTGTATTATAGAATAATGGTAACTTCTCAAATAGGTATACTTTTCCCCTCTTTTAATTCTTTATAAATCATTTTTATAACCATTAAAATGGGAGGTTATTACATATAAGTCTTAGGGTGTTATATATCTCATTTAAACATCAAAGTATTTTATACCCTTAATAAAAATGAAATTTCCTTCCCTATAATATTGATCATGTAATTTTATATTAAGATAAAATCCATCAAAAGTATTATGAACAATTCACCTATTGGAATGATGAATATGTTTTTAATGAGATTGAAATAATTCACATGAATAGGGGAAACACTACAAGTCCTTGATTCTTTACTATTTATTATTGGAGTTTTAACAAAAAATATACCACTTCATTTAAAGATTTATTTTCATGTTCACTGAAACAATTAATGAAATAACAGAATGTGTAGAACTAGAATCAAATAATGAACGTTCATAATTTGTTTGAATGATGAGTGTAACTTCCACTACTTCATTTTGTGCCTCAACATATGGATTTTTAATTTCAAAAGCAGAACCATTCACCCTTTTCCTATTATAGGGTTGAAAGAAGTTTACAACCATTATATTTTCTTTTGAAAATTGGTTAGATAAATTTATATACTCTCCAACATTGAAACATTGAAATATAAGTTGTCCATTCAAATTCTTCCATTTATAATTTTCATTCAGATGTTGAGTTTTTAAATCTCCATGACAGTTTAGGGATATATGGAAAAACATTCTATATTCATAGTGATTTCAAAATCCTTTCAGATAATTACTGAAATTTTTATTCCAAACTAGTTATACATATGTAGTTGTAGTTTCCTAAATTCTATTTGAGTATAAAAAATTTTTACAAAATTTTTATCCATCATCCTGTTTTTTTCATCCCATCTAAAAAACCAATGTACATCTCGAAACTCCATTTTTAATTTGAGATCAAACAATGTTATATACAAATTTCTCTGAGAGTCTCAGATTTTTAGAGATTTTCATAGATATTGTGTTGGTTGATTAAGAATACATTAACATTACCGGAATATTCAATTACAAATCATGAATAATATCACAAATGACATATAAAGTTTATACTATAAACTAAAAAAATTCATTCCCCTTTTTCATTAGATTAATAAATTCTTACTGAATCTATGTTCAGAGTGTAAGAGAAAAATACTATCAGAATCAATAGATTCAACCCCATACTCAGGATTTGTATTCATAATTAATGTCCAACATTGATGGGATTCTCCTTATAATATATATATATATCCCTCCTACTCATAATAATAGAGAACATGAAATATATTTTCAATAGTTTTGATCAAATTTTCTATAATTAAAGGATTAGAGTGTTCACTAAAAGTAGGTGTTTGTTGATTCATAAAGGATTATACTACTCTCTTTTCCATAGTGAACCTGTAAGATCTTTGTGGTTATGATTATTACTCCTAAATTCATTTATTATCCTCATGAGATTTGTTTACATTGAATCTTAACTTATTAAGAATTTAATAACTTCATTATCCATCAAATCTAATATTTACAGGTTCTTACTATTTTCCACCATTTTTTCTAAAAGAATAAAACAAAATTGAGTTAGTCGATATTATTTTTAATTTAGTGAAAATAGTTCTAATTGGGATGTTTAACACTATAATTTTTTTAAATATATATATTTTTAGATCCTATAATTTAATCCTAACATCTTAAAATTTTGATTATACTTGCCTTAAATCCATCATATTAGTTTTTATAATGTCTGGGAACTATCCAAGCGTATTACCTAGTGATTACCTATAGGTTAATCTCTTACACAATTGTATCAACATTACATTATTCAGACATGAATATAATTTCTAGGAAAGAATTCAATTTATAATTTATTTAAATGTAAGAGTTTTTCTATATTTGGACTTATGACTAGGGTTATTACTAATTTTTTGAGTATTAATTTATATAAATAACAAAACATTTCTCAGATAGAAACTATGGTGATCTACCTTTTCCATACATGGATTTTTTACATAATCCCAATACATATATTTCAATAAAAAATTTATAGATAGTAATTTGATGGTTATTTTATTTTAAAAGAAGAATATAATACATGAAGTTCACTAAAATTATTAAATCTTCTTGAATGATTCATTTTATTAAATTCTAGTTTACTATATAGTATTTAATTTTTGATGAAAATACATCAATAAGATAGGGTAATCATGAATCATATTATTGGATAATTAATTGAAAATGAACATGAGAGATCATCATGGGTTAATAATAAGGCATAAAATTATTTTCTAATCATAATTACATGTGTTATAATATAATATCATGATAATAAGTATGTGATTCATAACATGGAATTGTGGATACATCATAAAAACTAGGAAATTCATAAATATATCATCATGGTTTACAAACAAGGTGTAAAAAATCATATTAAGAACATTATTTAGTAAGGTATCATCAAAATATTATTTGTATAGATTAATAATTTACCAAATTATTTGACGTTTTACTAGATAAAACCCTTAATATGTCAAAATTTATGTGTGCCACATAGATCAATTTTCAGTGGAAGACATTTCAAAACAAAATGTGTGAAATAAGGAACACGTTTCCTATTAAATACATGAAATTTTAATTCTTTTAAACCAATGGGAAGGTATTTTGGGTTTCATATATGGAAA